>CM062844.1:17419692-18619692 GCA_031772345.1 Himalopsyche anomala | reverse complement strand
TATTTCTTTGGACATACCGAAATATATGTCAGTCGTCCAACTTTGAAGCTTTTTTTTCGAATCCAACAATATTATGTATTATCTACACGTGTATTCAATAAAATGGTTTTATTTTTAAAAATATACGTCGTCATATAAAAATTTGCGGCTTTTCGTAGATTTTTCGACAGTTGTTAATAAAACGGATCGTGGCTTAATTTTTTTTTATGTATTCGGCAACACATCATATAATGAATTTCGAAAATGAAAACTATGCACATTTATAGTAATTTTATATTGAAAATAAATGCTTACGAAGTTACCGCCGAATCTATCGAAAGTATACAATTTATCATTTGGTACCAATGATAATTTTGTTTATTTGAACCAAATACCAACTATCAACACATTTCGAATTGCGAAAGTTTCCGCGACTGCTCATTTCCATTAGCAACAAATCTATTCGATATTGACTTATAAACACAAATTTATTCTCAATATTATATCCTGCATCATAGTTATATGCTATCAAGGTTGCCAGACTTTAGCGGGCTCTCCTGAGCTTGACAGCTTAATCTAAAATCCCACATGCCTATAAAAAATCCGAATTGAAAAAAAATAATTATATTTTTTAAAGATCCTCTCATGTGAAATAATTTATCTTTGTGAAATCATGGCCCACACACAAATATTTTTTTACTATATTATTTACTTATAATTCATTCTTATTTACATTTCTAAAAATTGTATAGCTCCATAATTTGTTTTTTCTTTCCTTATTTTCCATGTTTCTTTGCCGACATGTTATTTTGAAAATATGGCAACTCTGCATGCTATACACATAGTGCCTAAATATATTATTATTTAGGTCATAAAGTTTGTCTTATTTGGGTAATTACTTGACAACAATAAATTGAATATATCATGTATCTGATTTATCGTATACTCTACATACTATTTCAAATTGATAGTGCATCGACGTCACATATATTAGATTTATGGCACACTTGCGATTTATTGTCAAACTTAAAAGGAGTTAACGTTAGAAACTATCTAACTCATCGTTATACACATAGACTTATCTTACATAATATCCACCTCTCTAAAATTGAGTCATTACTAAAAATATTTAAAATATTTGGTTTTGCGTATCTTCGACAAATATGATTCCATTTAAGTTTTGTTGTTGTAATAATACCACTTAGAGTTTAGTTTATAGTTAACATTTTGTATTTTTAGCAGTGCTTTTTTTAAAAAATCTGTATTTTAATTCCTGCTTGTTATTATATTATTGTATCGCTATACATTATCACAAGTGTCACATAAATCTAAAAATGTTTTATAATTAACCTTTTTTTTAATAACAAATAATGTAGTTATTCTATTTATTAAACTTTAAGTTGTCTAATAGTTCATTTATAAAAAATCTACCTTTAACTATACCCTAAACTCGGTAAATAGCATAATATAACAGTCAAAACTGTTATCAGCTAAATAAAATATATTCATAATCACAGAAGTATTAACAATCCGTTAGAGTGATTCTGAGTTAAAATATTTTAGTATTTTCCTATTCTGTGCTTTTTTGAGTGATTTTTTAAACATTTAAATGTAAATCCCAAAAAAAATCTAGGTGAACTTTTGTAATTTTTTTAACAAGTATTCGTATGATTGATGATTTTTTTCATTATTTCTTTCTAGTGAGGACGAGGGCTTCATCAAAGAGGAAGAGAAGCCTTTACCATCTAACGAAAACCAGCGCAAAGTGTGGCTGCTTTTCGAGTATCCTGAGAGCTCACAAGCTGCCCGTGTCGTCGCAATCATCTCTGTATTCGTGATTCTTCTCTCTATCGTAATCTTCTGTCTGGAGACCCTCCCCGAATTCAAGCACTACAAAGTCTTCAACACCACAACCAATGGCACCAAAATTGAGGAGGACGAGGTCCCGGACATCACGGACCCGTTCTTCCTCATCGAAACAATTTGCATTATCTGGTTCACCTTTGAACTGACGGTTCGTTTCCTCGCTTGCCCCAACAAGCTGAACTTCTTTCGCGATGTGATGAATATCATCGACATCATTGCCATCATTCCATATTTTATTACCCTGGCTACTGTAGTGGCGGAAGAAGAGGACACCATGAACTTGCCCAAAGCCCCGGTCAGCCCGCAGGATAAATCCACCAACCAGGCCATGAGTTTGGCCATCCTGCGGGTGATCCGTCTCGTCAGAGTTTTCAGGATCTTTAAGTTGTCGCGGCACTCGAAAGGTCTGCAGATCCTCGGACGTACACTCAAAGCATCGATGAGGGAGCTCGGCCTTCTCATCTTCTTCTTATTCATTGGTGAGTTCTCCAACGACTTTTCTGTGTTTCTAATTCTTAAATTTGTGTAACTGACTATATCAATTCTTTAAACATTTCTTACAAAGTTAGTATTCTTCAAAATTATGTTCCAGTCAGCATCATTATATTATTAAATTTTGAAATGTACTAAACAAGTTACCAACACAGTTTAAAAAAATACTGAAATAAATTTGATCGTCTACATTTGATTATAAAGTCACGAAAAGGTTATTTTTCATCCTTTTAAAATTATTCGGAAGATGTAGCTATTACTTTAATGATCTCTAACAATTAATTTTACCCTCTAATTATCCGGCCTAAAGTTCAAAGCTCGTCACTCCATAAATGTACTACATTTTCACAGGATAACGTAAAAAATGAATTTTAATATTAAAAAAAAATGTTTTTCAATCGTTATGTAGTTACTTTTGAATAGAATAAAAACAATTATTATTGATTGTAATAAAGTTAACTTGTATATATTCAATATTTTAATAGATGTAAAACAAATACTAAAACTACAATTGTATTTATCATGTTCTATGTATATTTTGACAGTTGGAAGCTTTGAACCCTAGACTGTAGATTATATAAAGTACCGAATCAAAATTCTTTGATATTCGATTGTATATGAAAACACAATTACTTTGTTTTAATGTCAGTGTCACTGATAATTATTTTTTAAAAAGCATAATGTATATTTTAAAAAATACACTTTTTTGCACTAATTTCGCATTTTTATGAAAATTCAGGAACTGTTTCACTCGTCACGATCACTATCATTTGTTGATTGTATTTCTTTTACTGGTAAATTGTTCGTTACAAACTGCTTATTTTTTTATAAATAACCTTGTACTATCGTTAGTTGGTAATTCATGCGGTGACCAAAACCAGTTTGGATTTTTAATAAAAAAATGTAGAATGACTGCAAAAAGGTGTATAATATTGTATTTTTTAATTAATCTATGTACTATATTAAGTCTTACAATTTCAGATTTATTAAATGGAAAATATAGTTGTATATTATATTCTCAACGGTATGCTGAATACTCTCGATAGAACACATACTATTTATTCGTGCGTCTATTAATTTGCATTTAGATTTTTTATTGAAATTGAAGTTTGTGTAAATACATCTACCCACTATTAAGTCATGGCCTAAGTCAACATGTTTTTAGTACGCTTAACTATATTTCTCAAGTCAGTCGCACTTCAGATCATCTTAAAATAGAACACATCAATCTTGTTTGTATACAGCGTGCCTGAAAACTTTAATATTTCTTACATATGTGACATTCTTGAAACTTTAGAAACGCTTGTTTAATAGATTTAGTTTGGAATAATTTGTCAATATTGTGTAAGGTGATTTGTATAACACATATATATACGTTCATTTTTATCTTAATCGTAATATAGATTAAAATCTTGAACTTATTTTTAATTTGACGAATACCTATTTCAGTTTTTATTTTTGCCTTGTTTATTAACTGAGATTTAATATTGACACTTAACAATTCAATAGTGAATACTCTTTTGAAATCAATGTTTAATATCTCCAATCATTTTTGTTTGATTGTTTTACAACAAAATTTCTTGAAATGTATTACTGATTTTAAGCCAAGCTTAAAATAATGAATACATACTTTCAATTTTTTAAATAAAGACACGTATCGTTATTTTTATACACTGACATTATAATTACGTGGGTAACAACCTTATCGTCATGATGTGATTTGATTAAAGTCAAAATGAAATATCTCAAGAAAGAAAAATAAATATTTAAACACTGGTAGAACCCTAAATTGCCAACGAAGTCAGCCTCAAGCAACTTTGCATGCGTCAAACTATCAACATATTGATAGAACCTTTTTTTTGCATGAATTGTACTTACAATAAATCAATGAATTTATTATAAGAACTCTGATTTAAATATTTGTATTTTTTTTTAATTTTGCTGCCAATATAGTCCAAATGGATAATCGCTTTTTACTTCTACAATTCTTCAACATCTCCTTTACTAAGAAAGAGGAATATAAGTTAGGGCTAATATATGTGATTAGCTTATCACTCTCGTTCATCTTGTATTTGTTAGATTTTTTTTATCAAATGACAAGTTGGATGTTTTTAATATTTAATTAGGAGATTTTTTCAATAATATTCTAAATCGTGGTAACTAATCATCTGATATGATTTCAAATCCCTGTACCTTTCCTGCTTCCTGGAGAAAGGCGTAGAAAAATATGCTAATATCAACTAACAAGTGCTGCATCTTAAAATGAAAAAGACATAATACATTAATGCTCATTTTTACGACCCCCAGTCGTTAATACGTACCCTTGATATCAGTATATTTGCTACACATTAAGAGATAGGTATTTATTATTTATAACGATTATTTTTTTTTCTTTTTTGTTTAATGGTGAATAAAAAGAAAAAAAAACATATTTTTTTACAAGAGTACTTGATTTAGTCTTTAGTTTCATTTGATTGGAGTATTTAGAACAGCCGTGGGGAACCTGCAGCCTTTTGGCTACTCTGGTGCGGCCTTCTGGCCAATTCTGTAATTCTGTAAATTTATGTAAATTCGTAAATTCCTGACATATTCTGACCGTAAAGTCCTGTCTCCGGCCAAAGATTCCCTAGTCAATGTTTACTGTGGCCTTTAGAGAACAAAGGGTTCCCCACCCCTTATTTAGATCAAGGTATTTTGTCAAATCTTTGTATGTAATATACATAACAGGTTGTAATATATAAACTCATTTGATTAATACTTTTCGATTATCTCAATACTACTCATTTTGACTTAGGCCTCGATAAAAAAATCTTTAAAATCTAGACTCGGGCACAGCTATGACTTTTTTACTCGTGACAATTAGGGTTATATATATTTCAATGGCTCGTGTAGGAAAAGTAACAATGTTGCTAATGCGTTCAGCATGATTGAAAAAAAAGCTGACTGACACAGGTGATAAAGTTTTCCTTACCCTGTTATGTTGATTGAATAGTTAAGTTAAAACGGGGCTGTCACGCAACTGCCACGTGTTCACAGACACAGCCAAAAAAAAATGTTTGTTGTTATTTGTGACGGGTCCATATAATGCAAGCAATGGAAAGTATAGACCTACATACATAAAAAACGAAGCAGGGTGTAAACAAACGTTACAATACAGTTGGTGTGTTGTGATGATATAAAACACTTGTTTGATTTATTTAAGAAATTCCTGTTTTTTTTTAAGCTAAAAAGAAGTGAAAAAAAATGAAAAATATTATCACAAAAACTTCCTATGATTATATGTCATAATTATGTATAATTAACTTTTTACAAGAACGAATTATTTCGTCGTTTTTTCGGGAATTTTACAATTATCTTTAATAACTAAAAAGAAAAATGGAAGGGTGCGGAATGCCAGCTTTGCGGTTTAGTTGGATCTGTCCTGCGGCGTCTTAACATGGATATGTTGCAGGAGTGGTGCTGTTCTCGAGCGCAGTTTACTTCGCAGAGGCAGGGTCGGAGCAGAGCTTCTTCAAATCGATTCCCGCAGCTTTCTGGTGGGCCGTTGTCACGATGACGACGGTCGGATACGGCGACATGAGGTAATGCCTCGCGCTCTTGCAGGCTCTTCTAAATGTGGCTTCTGTCTGCTTTCTTCTTGTAGGTGTGGTGCTCTTTTCATCGGCCGTCTACTTCGCGGAGGCCGGCAGCGAAAATTCCTTCTTCAAGTCGATTCCCGACGCGTTTTGGTGGGCTGTCGTCACAATGACCACCGTGGGCTACGGGGACATGACGTATGATGCACTTACTTTTTCCGACACAAATCAAGAAAACAATGAAACATTTTTTATGATAATTTCACATTCTCCTTATCTTGTTTATTTGAATTTTCTCTACTTTTTTTCTTTAACATTTCGTAAATATTCTCATTCATAGTGTTCGTGAAGTGTCGTTTATTTAGTAGGACTCCGTTATATTTTAATAAGGAGAGAATAATTAAGCGATCCAAGTTTTAGTCACTAAATTATTTCATCTATTCTTTTAGATTTCAAAAATTAGTGCATATGATTTAACAGTTTTACTTAGTACCAAAACGTGAGTTCGAGTAGTTTTCAGTATTAAAATTTTTCAAATGAATAACTTTGACAGAACATGCATCGTTTGATATATCTCTCTTTATGCAGTTCTTCATATATGTTTTTCATTCTAATATTTCCTTTGCATTTTAATAAATAATCCTCATATTTGTTGCATTGGGTCTAAACTCATAAGCAGTAAGGCCTAAGATGCATGAAAATGGCACTTTCATATCCTTAATATGCATATTATCATAAACTGCTTGAAATCAAAAGCTCACGCCTTTTTTTAAACTCACAATAAAACCTTTTACATCTAATAAATGCGACAATTTTTGTAGTTCTCAGCTTCGAGTTTTACTTTATACACTATTATAGTCTACCGCTTTATATTTTGTTAATATACTCATGAACAATCTCATACTAACATACACATTAACTAAATTCTCACACTTACAATCAGAGTGCATTTTTCTTTTGCCTTATACATTTTCATGTCACCGGTAATGTCGTAAGAGAAAAACTAGAGAAAAAGTTTTTCAGGAAAAGTTTGCTTTTTTATCGTCAAATTAATTTAAAGCGAGGTAAATGCATTAACTACTTTTGTGCTATTTTTGTTTTATTTACTGTTATGTTGTTCACATTTATTCACAAATCATAAATATAGCCAAGCAACCTGTGTCGAGGCCTTATAAAAATTTGTTGATCTTTTAGTACTGTTACCTCATTTTTTTTATCGTTTGTTGTACTCGGCTTAATGATTCTTCTGATTGACGATGAAAATAATTGTAGCATATGCTCCGTAGTCCCACGGCCCTAGTGGAATGACTTGTAGACAGAGAAGTCCGCCGGCCATCGCTTCTTTGTGACTATCTTAGTGTCTTCTTTCTAACTATTGATGTTTGTTTTCCTAATAACAAGAACACCAAATAAATACACGTGATGTAAATACGCGTAAAATATCACATATAAATAAACCGCTTGATTTTTTCTTTTTTTATTATAATAATAAACAAATAGCATTCTTAAAAAAACAATTAAAAATAATTTTTCGTTAACGATTTTAAAAAGTGAATAAGGCGGAATTCTCATATGATCGAAATTTTCCCAACAAGGAATTCAAAGTAAGAAAAATTCTTTCTTCAAAACTATTAAGATTTTTCATGAAATCTTGTTTTCAATTTACATTGGATGTAATTATGGTATATTATATATTTATGTTTTTTGCACCCGTAAAAGCTAATTTGTTGTTGTTTATGTCGTCGTTTTATTACGTTTTTGTGAAATAGATATAGTTAAATAGAATAAGTATTTTATCACATTTACCACTCAAAGTGAACAACAACGATCTTCAATCGAATTCACTGACATGAAAATTTTAAAATGCATGAACAGACCTCAGAAATACACTCATACTTGCAGTGCGAGTACTTATTTTAAGTTTACACAATTTGGTCAGCAAACAATTTTTGAATTGCCCAATAAACCCAATGAATAAGCATACAAAATGAATACCTAAAAAAGGAAATTTTATTTCTGGATTATGCGTCGTTAGAAGGGGATATTATATCAAACTCACCAAAAATTCACTGTCCAACTTCATATGAATTCAGTAACCAACTGAAATAAAATCGTTACTTCTACAACAGCCACACTATCATTGTATGTTTGCACGTGGAACACATTCATTTTTGCATGTCCCAAAACTATAATCATTTGTTACCTTGTCCTATAGAATCAAAGCCCTCTTCATTGAATCAAATTTTGTTTTATAATTAGCCCATATCAATGAACTTAATTGGTTTGGTAATCAATGTTTTAGTCTTGGCTGTCATTAGTGATCATTTTAATTGTGTGATCGGTAAAATGATGTAGCAAACAAAAAGTTGTAGTGACACTTTTAATATCATTTTTTTTATTTCAAGGCACTTTTTGAAATGCACCTTTCGTTTATTTAATGCATTTATCGACATGTAATCAATTTAAAATTACATTTAAGATAATCAGTTTCATGTTTATTTCACACAATATAGATCTATATGTGTAATATCTAACGATATAAATGTACCTGTGTATTTAAATTGATATATATAAATGTGTAACAGAGTGAAGTTAATGACACCGTTATTTCTACAATGCAGTCAATTCAAATAATGCACTTGCAAGAATTAGTAAATTCGTATCTCAAATTCAGTCTGTTCAGCACACAATTGGTTTTTTAAAACTCGTATAAATTTCTTACACGAAACATTGAGAAAAATACAATTTAACTTAAAATTACAAATAATTGGAGTAAAGCACTTCAATATATTAAATATAAATGCTTTACGTAATGCCATTATGGCACAATTATTATGAATAGAATATTTATTAATGGGTGCACATAACAGTACCCGATTATGATATAAATGAACTTAATTGATATTTTTTACTTTAATTTATACCTTATTCAATTGCCAACCATTTTCCTAAACATCCAGTAACATTTCCTTTGTCCCTATACAAATAAAAATAATAATTAATTATAAAATCATGTAAATCTTTTGCCACTGCAACAGAGTAAAAAACAATAAAGAGAAATTGCACTTTAAAATCTCTAAATGATTTTTTAATAATGTTGGTTATTTACTGTAAAAAATGTGATTTATTATCAGGGGCGTCGTTAGAGAATTTATTTTGTTAACTTAGTTACGGAAGATAATAAAAAAAAAATAGATTTCAGCTTATTAAAAACGGTGTCCACTTTCCTATCATTCAATTCACAATTATTCACTGTGCACTCTTGGCTTTTCATCTCACAAGTGTTTAATTTTTACTGTTATAGGAAATTTAATGCTTCAGTATTTCAAGTATTTACTGTTGTGTGTGCCTTCAAATGGTATAAATAAAGTACATGTATTTTAACAATGATGTGGAAAATAGACACCATTTTTAATTTAAAATTTTGCTTTATTATTATAAAAAGGGTCCTTATTTTACTGGAAAAATTGTAACGGTCAATTTTAATTTTATTTGCAATCTGGATTTATTAATAATATTGTTTTTTGTAACATTATTCATACCCAAGTCTGGAAGATTGATGAATGAGTTTGTATTGCGCGAAAAAGTATACTATCTGACAAAATGATAGCCATGTACACAAAACCTTTCCAATTTTAGTTTTATATTTGAAAAACATTTTTATTATTTTGTATTATAATTTATTTTAATTGACTAATTAAATGCGCGTTTTACAGCATTACGACATTTTGTCGTATTTTGAAGCATGTGCTAAAATATTGTCTAATTCGATTTTATTTTCAGTAAATCAGGGTATGATCTTGCATTTTTGCGTATTATTTTACATGTTGGTGGTATGTTAAATGTTGATTTACCAAATTCGCTAGCGACGCCACTGACTTTATCTAATTTGAATATTAAATTTGATGTCATTCTGTTCAACTTTTAAATTTGCCAATTTTATTAATAAATAAATATCTTCATAATTTAATCAACTCCAACAGAATACATACACAAACTTAAAAATACTTCAAATTAATTCATTAAAATCTTTCTGATTTTTTATTTTATAATGTGTAACTAGAACTTATGGCGAGGTCATAAAAACTTCAAATGTTTTCCATTCCCCTCCAAATACTTTAAATCCAACAATCCATTTTTTCCATATTGTTTCTTTCGTTTGAACGATATTATTGTGATATTCTATTGGCTATTTAAGTTAACATTGAAATAGATGTTCATATAATTATCCAGTAAACGGTTTAAATTTATATGAAAGTTAACTTTTCAAATACAGTATTAATAACTTTATTTGATTTCAAATCAACACGTTCTCATTGAAACGAACTTACGTAAAAAAAATATTTTCTACTTAAAGTGGTATGATAAATTTTGTATTCAAATTAATTAAAACTTCGACTACATGACTAAAACTTTTGAAGTTTTTATCGTGTATACTTCAACGAATTAGTTTAATTTTGGCTGTATATACAGCCAGGGTGACGAATATTTTTGGTTGTATATAAATTAACATATATATATATTGATGTCATGTACAGGCCTGTTGGAGTATGGGGCAAGATCGTCGGGTCTCTGTGTGCAATCGCTGGTGTGCTAACCATCGCCCTGCCTGTTCCTGTCATCGTCAGCAACTTCAACTACTTCTACCATCGAGAAACTGACCAGGAGGAGATGCAGTCACAGAACTTCAACCATGTGACCAGCTGTCCTTACCTACCCGGGACATTAGGTGAGTCCGCCAAATGTACGTATCCACTTCGCCACGTTTTCGGACTGCTTGCTCAAACAGCAATTTATTGATGTTATCTCTGTTCGTAATTTTATATTTTTTTACCAACTCTGCATTTTGATCAGAAACACATTTCACTGTCGTTCGTATTGGGGCGATACGCTGTATAAAGGATACCACATCAAGTCCTCTCAAGCTTATTATTATGAAACCTCTTAATCCGTAAATTTACGTATATTTGTATATTTTTTTTACACTTCCTTATTACTACTACAATTATTAAAATTTGATCGCAATAAATATTGTCATGATGAATCTCAAATCATTTAAACAATGTTTTAATATTATTTCATGAAAATATCCACATGTGATTTGATTATCAATGTGTACGATATATATTTTTTGCAACATCGTTGTTCCACAAAGTATTAACAATACACAATTTCAAGTTAAATTTATTTTATCAGCTCATAAATAATAACACAGCTATTTTTCAATGAAACTTTTTTATATTATGATTATCACGTAGTCAAATATGTAAAAAAAATACACAAATATATCACACTCGTTTTTTTTCCAAAGTATCCTTGCTTGACTTATTCTTACACTATTTATATTTCTTATAAGTATATCTTCTGTTTTTTATCAAATAATTAATATAAAAGCTTTATCGCTTATGCAAAATAAAAATACACGTAATTTGTATATTGAGATGTAATATGTAATATTATCCGTATTTTCAACTTTTATAAATATTTCGTGAACACGAAGATGTCTTTTAAAATGCAATAATTATTTGTTTTAAATTTAATAAGCAATACAAAGAAATTTTAAATCTGAACTGTAAAAAAATAATTATGTCGTCAAAAAATCTTTAATTTTTTGATACCTGATTTATTATTTTAAATTACAGTCTCAAGTAAAAAAAAAAATTTCTTGCATGGTTACTTTCAAATAACCAAATTGACTAAAAACTATAGAAAGATACATTATATTATATTTACCAATAGAATTATAGTTTATAGTAGTATTTACGTAGATTTAAATTAATATATTTAGGTTAGTTAATATATTACTTAGATTTTATATTGTAAAAATTAGGTTTTTATTGTAAAAATACTTCCAGTCTTCACAAATAAAACTATGTTTATATTTAAATAGTTTTAGCATTTAAAATATCCAGGTACCATAACGTCGTTCGGCATGCAATACAGCGTTAGCGTCAGTTTAAGTAAAATTATGTTTAATAAAATACGATACTAAATAAGTTTTTCCCGAATGTGCATTTACATTTGTTTTAATCAACATTTTTAAATGACAAATAATTATAATTTCCTGCAGAAATTATTTTAAACGTTAACGCTGGGTTCCGTGCTAAACGACGGTAATTTAATTTAAATATCCCTACCATTTTTATCTGTGGCGAAAATCGCCATATACGTCAATATACCGAATTAATTTTTATTTTTTTATTTATTAAAAAAATATATTTTTAAAAGAATAAACGTAAAATAATCTAGCATACATAGCTGTTTTTGGACCTAGGTAAGTAAAACTGCTGTGAGGTTACAGTGAGAGACAGATTAACATTTTGAGTACATATATTAAAAGTCACACGATGACGTGACATCTTTAAATAATGGTGAATGGAAAATAGTGACAATTTTAAGCGTATTAAAGTGCTTTTCTTTTGCTGGCTGATTATTTTCGTAAATAATTATATAATAATACATATACGTTTAAAAAATGTATCTCAAAATATTTCGCTACGTATAAATGCAAAACAATGAATGATTCTTGCGAGCATTTTTATTGTTATACTTATCGAGACGCGGGGAGAAAATATGCTCCACAATATTATTTTGTAATAGCATTCAAAGCTTTTACATTAATCAAAACCTAAAGGTGCGTTGTGTTAGGCTTTATGAAAATCATATGTATGTTTCATTATCGGAGGTGTTATTGAGTGGCAAGTAAACCCACTCGTTTATCATTCCAGAAGCTTTTGTGCACTCAATAGAATTTTGAAAAGCCTTGAAACCTCGCCAAGTATTTCGAAGAATGTACTCTGTACTAAGTAATCGACCTCTTCTCATTAGTGGTTTCACTGTGCATTGGCTAACATCTCAAATAAATGCAAACCGATTCCATTTCGGTGATGTTCAATTATGGCAGACGGCGTCCACAAAACAATAAATTTTTTAATTATATGACATTCGTTTATTGGCAGATATTACTATAATTCCTAATAATAACTCTGATAGTATTTTGTATGCTACTAATAAATTTACAATTCACTTTTTGACACCAATAAAACTTGTGAAAAAATAATAAATTACAATGTATTATAACTTGAATAATAAAGAAAATATTTTTCATAATCAAATTGTATGCATTAATTACAACCGGCTATCAGTATAAATCTTATAGCAAAAATCTAGTTGTTTTTTTTAATCGAAAACAAAAAAATTAATACCTTATTTGCATAATTGATAAGGTTAATTTGCATAATTAATAATCAAGCAAATAAATCTGTTGAATAATTGTAGTCATTGTAAAAATAATCGACGTTTAATCTAAAATATCACATTTTCTTCCTCACATGAGTAATTAATTTTGTAATCAGTACTGTTAGTGTTTGTATCTTACCCCACCCTTTGTCCAATAGCAAGGAAAAAACCCACCCCAAATTTTGTAATAATATAAGTTAAGAATAGTTGGAATCAAGTTTTAGTTTGTTCGTAAATAAGCTTACTCTGAAGTTGCTTCCCAAAGAGGCGAAACTGTGAAATAGAAAGGTTACCAATTTTATTTTTATATTCAAATAAATTAGGTTTAATTCAATTTGTATTAGAGTTACTTTATTATAACTGCATGTAGTTTATTATGTGATTATTATTAGTACTTAAGTATATCTAGAATTAGAGTTTAGCTCTTAGTTGGATTTGATCAATATAAATTATCATACATTATGTTCTCAAAAATGTACTCGATTGTCTCGTGAGTATTTAAGTTGTCTCTTGATTATAAGGTAGAAAAATAAAACATTTAATATTTTTGAGAGAATCTTATAATATTTACCCTCTATTTTTAAATCATTCTCTACAGTCAGACATTATTTATATAATAGAGCCAAGAAATGTTCAACCTTAGTATTTTTTTACCTACTCTTGTCGTCTTGCACCATACACTGTTTTTTAACATTATTTTTGGTGAAAATTTTCAATTAACAATTTCCCAAGAATTCAGCAATATTGTCGAAAAATTGCGGAACGGCTTATTCAAATACGCGATATTTTTTACAGATAATCAGAAATAATTATATTCGCACTAAATTTTAAATGCCTATGAACTGTTTCCGAATAAATTAAGAATTTTTAACCACTTCCTTCTATTTGTTTTTTATTCGATTACAGTCATAATATTCTCACTAGAGAGCATATCTTTTCAATAATATGAACTATGTAACGTTAATTAGATTTAAGCATGTCAGCCGCCATTGTTCTATTGAAATACCGGTATTATTTTCATGTTTAAAATCAATATTACGGTAATGAAGAAACACTATGAATACTGGGATCCCTATTTCTTTAATACCGGTATTCCTAGTTCCTAGTAAATTCCTAGTAACTCCCTAGTTCTATCGCGAACCTGATAAATTCTGTTGAAAATTTCATGTCTTAATTGGGGTTATTTTATCGTTAATTAGAAAACATTATTGGGTTACTAAAGAACACACCTAATGAAAAGGGAAGATCTTACGTTTACAGAAAATTATTTCAGCAATACTTCAATCGTCGACATACTGGCAGAAGGCAATAATTCAAAAGCAATGCAGATAGATAGATCATAATTCGAACATAATATACATAAATTCGATACTGATTAAAGCTTTTTTGTCAGCAAAAAAACTATAAATAACTTAATACGTCTGAATATGCGAATCAAATTTGTTAATCATTATCTAATTTCATTAAGTTTTTAGAACGATAATAAAATAGTTAAATGCGTACATATAGTTGTTAAAATTTCATGGTTATCTAAAATAATGATTATCTCAACACAAGGTTTTTCAACGTACCGTCCTTTGCCAATATACCAACGATATACTCGTAAAACAATCAATAGAACTTTTTATTACAATAAGTTTTTTAAAAATACGCATCATTACTTACAAAACATATTTTGTTGTGTAGTGGTTAAATTTCATGTTTTATAGTATAATAGTTTTATAGTTTTATAAAAATCTTTATTATTAATTATTATATTAATTGTATTAAATTTATACTTTATGAATAAGTATTAAAATTAGAAAATCTCTTATTACCTAATTGTATTCAAAGTATCAGATTGTGTACGCATTTCAATTAACTTGATTAGGAAATAAACACGTTATATACATATGTGACTAGATGTCAACAATATAAAATGACAATATTGACTAAGTATTTAAACATAATACCTTTACGCTGGTCATTTTATTTCACAGTGTTATTTCAGTGTTATAACATAGGCCTGCTTCGAAAGGTCATGAACAGTTTGATTAGTTTTTTTTTTATCTCGAAAAAGTGTTAAATTCTGTCAATACTTATTGACACATAATTGAATCGATATTCCGAACGATCTATAACAAATTTTTGCATACAATAAAGAATATTTATTTTAACGTATATTAAATTAATTAACAACGCAATTTCAACGAATATAAGAATCTAGAAAATAATATACACGTGAACTCAAAATCCATTTCACATGTCGACAAAATTCTCTGTGCAAGGACGTAAGGACCTGATAGTTGCGTAACTGCTTCGCGTCCGACTACATATGTATGGATTTTTTGATTTATAATATATTTGTATTCATACTTACGTAGGTACACCGTTTCAATTATTTTCAAAAATTTAATCAGTTAAAGCAAGTCGTCATTTGCCATATAAAATATTTTAAGCCGAACTATATATGAATCAATTGAATACTTTTCATTTTTTTAATATTTGGGATGACATTACATACAATTTTTTAATTATTAAAAATTATAGCTGCTCTGTTGTATTAGTAAAATTATTTTAAAAAAAAACTCATAGTACTTACAGGAACATATTGGATATATATGTATATGTAGAATCATAATAAACTATTATTATCCTATATAATTCAATAAATGATAGCTTAAATCTACATAATATAAAACAAGTTAACAGTTTCATGTGTCTATAGTCATGTGCTTCGTATTAACTTAGAATAACGTGCTTATGAATTCCATTGGAATATTTCAATAGTAATTATGTTCAATCATAAACATTCAAGCTTCCTCATCAGCAAGGATAACTATAGAAATATTAAACTTGAAAGACTGGAATTAAACAATTTCTCTAGGCTAATCATTTAATATAGGGTAGTGAAATAAAAATTAAAAACATAACAGATATAAATTCATACATAAATAAAAAAAAAGCTCAGAATTCCACAATATGAGCAGTATATAAGTCTTAAATTCCCATTACAATAGTGATACTATATTATACTTAGTAAAATAATATAATATTTTTCTATCTCTTCTTAATAAATTACAATTTTGATCAATATGTATTCACACTGAATAACTGTTTCATAATAATATATATAAACTATCTTGCAGGATAATATTACATCAATAATCTTTATTTCTGAATAACAATCCTATTTTACAAACACACCTTTTGTTTTTCAAAAGATCATAATATTATACTCTGGCTTAAAAAATCACATTACCTCAATAAAAAACAAAAGGAATCTTTCTCACCTAGAATTCAATGCTTTTCGTTGGCTTTCCTTTGAATATTGATAATGCATCATAGTTATATGAAATATTTATGTAAGTTGGTTGAATTTAAAAAATAATAAAAATATATGCAGTTGCCAATTAATAGTTCATTTCCAATACACCAACGAGGTATTTTTCAATATCAACATTATTCAATCATAATTCAGTATTTGATTTATTCTGAGAGACTCCCCATTTTCTCTTATTGAAAAAGTAGTCAAGTTTATTGAACTTAACAGTATTTTATGTTTCCTACGATGCATTTAAGTAATTTTTCACCCACAAATTTTAAAGCACTGGAGTTACAAAAATCACAAAGCATGGCAAAAAGCAACAATTATTATAACATCATGTATTTTATGAGTGCTGTATAAAATGTTTCAGGCCAAAACATCAAGAAGACGTCCCTGAGCGATTCGGCATCGGATATTATGGAGCTGGAGGAGGGTATTCTGTTGACTGGCACCGGAGATCACTGCAGGAAAATGAACAATTCCCTGCGTCAGAACAACATCAACATCGTCAGCATTGAGACTGACGTTTGACTACTAGGTAAACTTAACTCCTATGAATACCATACTATGCTAGATATTTTACAACCAAACATTTAAACAACATCTTGCTAAAAATTCTTGCTGTCTTGATGTCTTGTTTGTTTATAAAAATTTGATTGTGTGTCATTTATTATAATGTGTCTGTATATTATACATAACAGTGATATAATATAAACAGATTCGTTGGGTTTTTAAGAGCTATAAAATCAATCAGGAAAAATCATTAGAATACATATTGTTTGAATGATATATTGGGAAAACATTGTTTTGGTTAATGGAAATCACTCGACGCTTCGGTTCAATTACAGGTTTTAGGGGTCTCAGATCACTCTCAGATCACCGGGATGTAAAATTGGGTTTGGGGTTCTTCTAGAAACCTTGAAGATCACCTGCAAGAGTTTTGAAATATCAAATGATTACCACCAATTAAAGCACAATCTCATTCCAATATAATTTATGTTTACATAATCGCTGCAAAAGCCTCAAAACCTTTAATATGTATTTATTTATTTATATGTTTCGTGATAAATAGTTAGAGGGGATACGCTGGGGCGATTACAAAGAACTCTCAGTTTTATTTTAAATTGCTAATAATAACAATCAATTTATTGCCATCCATGTAAAATGTTATCTCAAAATACCAAAAAATATGAGAAAACTAGAGTGTGATTATTAAAAACTATTTTCAAGTATTAATTTAAGTAAAGATAATAATAAAATAATTCTTAACTACAACATAATCAAATAAACAAACCAAAACTATGATTTAATGTTTCTGTAATACACATATATGCAAACAAAATCTTTATAGTATAAAAGTATTTTTCCTAATAATAATATAGTATAATCAGTATTTTTGCTGACATGCAAAGAATAATATGCGCGATAAAAATTGACTCCTGTATTACATTTTTCTTTTTTTGCAAATCCTAAAACATTCACCATCTGTATTACAGGTTTATATCAGAAGGAATACTTATTAGCTTCCAAAATATATTAAATTTACATAATGCAGTGAAACATTAAAATTAGTAGTGTCTTTTGTATAGGTACTAAGTTCTCATATTTTTCATATGATTAACCATCACAGCTAGAATAGCTAAGCTACAAAGATTATAGTCACTAGGCAATTGTTAAATACCTCAAATTAATCATAAAACAATAGCATTATGCGATGTATAAAAAATCTTATATATATTTCTTTATATTCACATCGCGTAACACCAGGCAGAATGGTATTCTACATACTATTATGTTCTAGAAAAATGTAATAATATGCATTTTTAAATCTTAACGATTTGAGGACAAGAATATTTAACATTCTCAAAACTATTAATTCCAAGATACTATTTTTGAAGCACACAAGCTATTATATTTTGCTTAATTCAAATCATTGCAACCAAGTCATCAATAGAAATGATTTAATATTCATCAATTACATAAGTTTTTCAATGTTTTAAATGGTCATATAATGTTGATCTGTAGAAAAAAGTAGGGTTGTGGAGTCGGAGTTGAAAAAAATCATAATTTTTTTTTCAAGATATTGAAAAATTATTAGTCTATTCATCATGTTGATAACTAGTAACTAAAACAATCTGATGATAAACATATATGTTAGTTAAACGGAAATTATTGAAAAAATCAATTCAGAGTCGAAATCGGTTTTTAATTTAAAGCTGGAGTAAAAGCCGTATTTTTTTTAACCTGACTCCACAGCCCTGGAAATAAGCACAAAATTCTTCCTTACATAATTTTTGTTCGTTATGCGACAAATTAGATAGTTAGTTAGTAAAAAAACACATTAGAGGGAATTTATCAAAAATAAAACCACAAATCAAGTTTTACTTTTTGAAAAATATAAAATGTGACCCCATTGATAGCAGAAACTTTTTTTGAATTAAAATAGAATTTTAGTGCAGAATTTTTTTTAAAGCTTATTCGTTTTGCATATTATCTTCCATGTATATGTTGGCTCTGCGATTTCATACTATCAGTTGATAATGTATTCATGAATTCAACAAAAAAATGCACCAGAAAGTTTTGTGATTAGATGCTTTGCACACAATCATGCGAAAGCTCAAAGTAGGTCATTCAGAAAACGTTTACTTTTGTTTTAGAAAACGCTTAAAAATCGTTTGAAATATTTTCATATCTCCGCTTCATTATTTATAATGAACAGACAATATGCATATTTTAAATTAAAAATACATTTTTAGGATTAAACTTTTTGTGTTAATCTTTTTATTCAAGGTGAAAAAATAATGCAAAGTGAATACTCATTTATTTATAAACTTATTCCTTAATTCGTATGTCATAACTTACAAAGTACTCACTTGTATTCACATAGTAATATTTTATTAATTTTAGCTGGGGTTGATCTATCCTTACACTATTATAATAATAAATTATATTGCCCTGCAAAATCTTTTACCTGTTTTTTAAAGTTCATATCATTTTTTAATATTTCCCCTATTAAAAATTTCATAACAAGGTGATTATTTAAGCAAAATATTAATTTAAAAAAATTAAAAAGATACTTGTACTTAAAAATTCTGCTACGTCCACATATTATGACACTAAAATTAGTCCATACTCAATGCACATGTAAAGAATCCTTTTATTGGCAACATTATCACCACTTTTATCTTTTGAACATAACCTAATAATTGGCTGTCATACATGCCATAACATAAGCCGTCAACACTATGCAAAATGAAACATTTTTCATAATATGATCATAAACACAATCAAAACTTTCCTCAGATTTCTTATAAATTGTTTTGTCATGTTTACGCATTTTTAAAACAAAAACATGATTGCTAACTGTGTTGATGAAATTAGTATACTGTTATTACCTGATCATTAGTCCATGTCATACAACTTTTATGAAAGATTATAATTTGTTTATCGAAGATCTTACAGTAATTTATAAAGTTTTCATTTATCACTAAAATTATGTAGGTTAGTGTTTTAAAACAAAAAGAACCAAACAAGTATAATTGATAGTTGTGTGGGATGTATCAATAAATTGAGAATTAATTAAAAAACATAAATAGAAGAAATTGAAACATTTTATGTTAAGTCTTGAGATTGTTTCACATCAACATTGTTTGATTTTACGAATCTCTACATTATATTATTTATATAATCGTCATTGAAAAAAAGTGTCAAAACTGGCTACTAAAAAAGGATGTCATTAAGAAAATATAGTCATACTTTATCTGACTTTATATTATATGTCACACTATCAATTTATTTTCATCTGAAATTCTTTATTTATTAAAAAAATTAAGTATTGAAAAAAAAAACAAGTACTCATATCATATAGCTGAGGGTTAGTTTCATACTTTTGAATATTGTACATCTAATATAGACTTATTCGCGCGATATATGATGACTTCAAGATGAATGTATTATTATGTAAACAATGCATTATTCTAGAATGCATACAACAAAAAATAATTTAGTACTCAATAATAGCAATCAAACTATTCAGTGTTATTTTGTAGAAGCTTAAACCATAGCCAATAAATTGAATGCTACCCTTTAAGACAATAAATTCAATCGTCCCTATTTACTCTTAGCAGTACACTTTTGTTCACTTATAAAATTGATTGTCTCTATAATCCTGCTATTTCTATATCTATATATATAGGAATTCGTTTCTCACTAAATACAAATACACACATATACTGAAAGTAGCTTACTATCAGGAAATGCAGAGCTGTTCAACCTTTAGATCTTTCAACACCACTCAAAACTGGAATGTTAATTGTAGATTGTGTATCTAAACAGTTTTACTATTTTGACATTTATAAAGACGTACTTTTTCTACAGCAGCCAAACGAATTACTCTTTGTAAATGACCAAAATAAAAGCTCAAACAGTCTTATATTAAAAAAAAAAAACAGGTTGATTTGCTAAATCTAACAAAAATGGCAAACTCACATTTACAATTTAGCTAATATTAAATAAAATCACATGGTGATATTTAAGTCTAAGTCTACATCTTAAATGATAAGGCATTAATTGTAAACCAAGGCCTTACAGAGCTTTTAAATGTTTCAATTCAACATTAGATATCTTAGGTGTGATTGTTTATGATGTCTTTTGACCTGAAATTGACATTGAATGACTTGTTTCAAATTAAATATTCCTCAAGTTATTTATGTAAATTTATCTTGCGCATTAATTAGCTAATGACAAATATTTTTTATTTAATATGGATAGAATAAACTAATTTACATATGATATCAAAAGATAGAAATGAATTGATAACCCTTTCATTAGCATTGCCGTATATGTAGGGAAAAATATTTTGTCAACAATTATGTACCTATATTTTATCTGTTGCCATTCTTGTATTTTTTATTAAGTTATTATTATTTCCTCAAACATGTATCACTGATTTTTGGAAGTCAAATAATCTATTTATTTTTTGCCAATGATTTAAAGAATTTAGTAGATAGCTATACAAAATTGAGCCTAAGATATTATTATGATTGAAACATATGATTAGAAGAAGAGTAGCAATGCCGGTGCTAGACTTTTGGCTGCCCCAGGCGAATTTTTTTTTATGCCCTAGTTAAAAAATTCACTTACCCAAGGGCCATGAAACGTCACGCTCTAAGCAAATTCATTAAGCCCTGCAAACTTTCATACAAACTGTTGGTAAAAAAGTTTACAGCACTTAACGAATTTGATAATAGCGAGACGTTTCATGGTCTTTGGGTTAGGCATTAGACATCTGATTGCCTCTCCAGATTTACCGCTACAGGTGGTCGCCTGCTCCGCTTGCATGTAGCACTGTCACTGAAGAGTAGCATTAGCATCACCTTAATTTGATATCATACAATTATCTTTTCCAGTGAATAAGGTTTTCAAAATTTAGTTTGTCCATATTTAAAAATTAAATTTTTAGTGTGTAAGGTTGTAAACTGTCAAAATGTCATCTAGATTCTAGAAGACTTAATTTTAACATTATTGTCACGGGAAATACAATAACATCAATTTCTAATTTAAAAAATCGGACTCCAGATCCAATAAACCAGCCACTAATAATTAATATATTCATTTAAAAACATATTATTTTTGATTATCTTTTTTTTTGTCACAAAATTACTGGCAAAACCAATATTCCTAAAAAATGCCTCTATTATGATACCCATCTAATGTGTACCACTGCCAAAGATGTTTTCTCATTTTCAAAAAAATTTGCGGCTTGGCGCTTGGACAGATATGAGGGTGTATATCTCTGCAGTTATATTACTTTTCTTGTATCTGTTACCCTTACGGCTCGATTGAAATATCTATTAAAGTTTTCCGAGCCAGCTGCGGTGAAACAGTAATTGAGATAGAAGATCTTTTTTTGTTTTATTTTTTTTGCAATACTTAAAAGTTAATTTTCTTTCTACATGTAATAGACTTCACTCTCAATTTTTATTTTTCTTTATATAATATATGGTCACAGTGGTGGCCCCAGGCACAATAGAATTTGGATGTCCTTTTTTTCAGATAACTTAAGAACGTTAGAAAATCCCATGAAAAATATTAAAAATCTAAACAAAATATACAGGTTATATAATATAAGCCATTTTTGAGGCCCCAAGATTCGGAGGCCCCAAGCGTGCACCTCATTTGCTTATAGGATAATCCGCCACTGTATGGACAGCATTCGAAGATCATATGATTTTATCATACTGACATAAGTATTGGGATAATCGAAAGATTACAGTATACATTACTTTATAGTATTTGAGATATCACTCATTGAAACCCGTACCGTACCGTAAGATGAGTAAATTTAAGTCTTTTCACAGTCAGCCGATTTTCCGCAAAATTGTTAGATCCATTTACTGTGTAGCATCACAGTCCCGTGTGTCATTTTTTAAAAATATATCATTAAATTCTATGCGAATATGTAAGAATAAATCGGTTGTCCATCATGTTGTAATGTGAAGAGTCTTTCCGTTTAAAAATGTCAAAGTACTAGTTTTTTTAAGAATGTAATTCAATTACGTTGGAACTACTTAGTTAAACTTTACACAAAACAAAACTAGTATGGAGCGAATTCATCAAATTTATGTGAAAAAAAACAGTGAATACTTTCAATAAAAAATTGAATTCGCTAAATATTCTGACATTTTCAAGATACATTGTTTCGAAAAAAAATCAAAGTAAATAGGTGAATGTATGGGGGCATTGATCAAACTCTGCACTTTTTAATTTAGCACTTCACCACTGCAACTAACGATCTTGTATCGAATGACAATTAAGCATTTTAGTGATATATTTACGAATGTATTCATCTTCAAATATTTTTCTTACATATATGAGAAATACATCTGATTTTAACTTCAAGTAAACAAATCGACAATCGACTATTTTTATGGGTTTTTGTCTTAATGAATGGTTTTCGACAACAGCCTCGGTCATTTATAGAGGATGTGTCATAAACTAAGTATTTGCTGTCAATTAATTGTCATTCAATTTTGATAAATTTTCTTTTTATCTCACTCCACCATAACAATTTATTGCTTTTTCTTATATGTGACAAAAGTAAAATATTTATGTACCAAACTTAATTATAATAATTTCCTTCTAAATTCTATTTTGCTTTCAGGAGGATATTTAATTAATCAATTCAGTGTAAATAAAAAAACAATATTTCACTGCAATTCAATCACACAGTTAATGATATATGTTACTAATTACACAAATTTCTGCTTTTTTTTTATTTATCAACTTGTTTGGTATTATGACATCAAGGTGGCAGTGCCACCTATTACCATTCAAACATACACTGTTCCTCTGTGTTTGCACAGACAGACAGATATTATAATATATATTTAAAATTATTTTGTATTTTATGTATTTAAATTCTTTGCTTTGCGTTTGTTTAATCTTTTTTTAATGAATATGTGTGATCAGATTCTGAAACAAGTAACGGAGTGACGGAGGAGCGGGCAGTGGAGCGTATAGACGGACGGAGCTACAAACCGGTCCAACAAAACACCCTAAAGAAGCGGCCATCAACATTTGTCGATATGGATCCCCCAAGTCAAGTTCTATCGTGGCACACATGCACTGATATTGGGATTCCAAATGTATGATTACTATTTTACTAAGGTTCAATTGTCATATATGAATAAATATAATCAAAAAAATAGAATGTTCAATGATCTTTACATAAATGCAGTTATTGTCATTTTACTATGGTCATATTTTAAAACCAGTAACATGGATTATCTAACAATAATACAGTGCATCATTAAAGTTATATTTCAACAAAGCATTTACTCAATTTGTACTTCTTTTGTCCAAACTGGGCCTTGGCAAAAAAAAACAATGTACAGGGCCAAGTAGTCTTTTTTTAATGCAAATTAAATTCAGAAATTTTGTCATGTATTTAATGACCATTAAACTTATGAAAAGAATTACTGATCATTAAGTTGATCCACCAAATAAATTAGTACTGTTTTTACATCAATGTATTTTTCAATTTGTCAATCTGATAAACCAGAATTGTAATGAGATTTTGTGTATTTCATATTTGTAAATATCCATTTCCTACAAAATACACTGTAAATAACATTATGTTAATCTATTGCAATAGTACAGCGAGAATTCTGAAGGATTCAAAAATATTTCATTCTCAATTTCTGACCCATACAAAGATTTACAGCGGTCCGTAGTTTGCTGATCACTATTTTTTAAGTTTTACACAATAGTTTGCTTAATTATTTCATCAATCATATTTTCATCTAGTGTTTTTAAGTATTTACACTTTCAAAATGTATAAATGCTCTAGATTATTTATTACCATTAATACAGCGTTTACTGTATTTGCATTTTTGTATCATCTATCTGATTAACCTTTATTATTTTATTGTTTTTTAATCTATTATGTTACATTTATCATAGATGACTGATTTTTTTTGTATTTTTTAGCCAAACGATTGCTTGCGAGGTGATAATTTATTATACCCTATTTATTAAGTAAAACCTTCCAGATGGTTGCAGGAAGAATTGTATTTGCATAATTCTTATAGATAGTGTTTATTATTTTTCTGCAACCTGGCTTGTCAATGGCATATCGATGACAATTTTGAATCATTCACATTTTGTATATTTCCATACATTTCATCAGTAAAAACATATGTTTTACCTTTCTGCACTTGCAGGCATTAATGATTAGTAAATAATTCCTATTGTGTATATACATAAGAATAATCAGCAGAAAATAGCTAATTAGATCTGAATTAATTTTAACATTGATTAACGACATTCAATTTTAATTAAGAAAGAAATTGCAAAGATTTACAACCACTGAAGGTATTTGAAGTGATCATTAGAATCGGTTATGATTAAAATGCATCAATTCAACATCTGATAATACTCGCCTTTTTCAAATCAGTAGACATTTCTATCGTCTACTGTTTCGGATTGGGACCAGAGATGGATTAAAATGAGATATTATATGAGATAACTGCTTTTTAATGATCATAATATATAATTTCAAGGAAAAGTTTATAATTGCTTGTGAGATTACTTTCCCAATTAAGATTGGATGTCATTATTATCAAATTAATATTGAAATTAATTCAGATCACAATTAATAATTTTGAAGACTTAGTGCTAATTCTTTTTCATTACTATGCTTATATATACACAATAAAAACAATTTGAAAAACGTCAGTTCAACCCATCCATGGACTTGAATGTTAGAAGATGTCGAAAAGCCAAACAAGTTATTATTAGTGACAAAACGTATTAAAATTGATAAAATTTGTATGATTCAAATTTGAAATTGAAATCCCACCGAGAAACTTCAGTCAAAATCTTAAATTATAAAATATATCGGTGTAATAATGATATATCTTTGAATATAGGGACTTGTACATAACATAAATGTCAGCTAATATATTGTAATAACATATTTTTAACATAAGTCAGTTAACTGAATATCCAATTATAAAATACATTTTAACTATTGATATAAAAGTAATTGTACAATATTAAGAAGCTATGTTATTTTTGTCATGCTCTATTTGCGCGTCACTAAATTTATATTTTTTCATACAAAAACAATAATTTTTGTCATGCTCACAACTTCATATCACTTTATGTAATAACTAAAATCATTTATATCACTGTAAACATATGAGGCAATATAATTTAAAGTAACTGCTATTGCAAAATGTAACATTTAAAAACAGCTTATTTTAATTAATATCCTTTTCTTTTGATTTAAATAAATATCTACTGTTGTGAAATCAATGAATTTATAAGCTACTTCCACTCTTATATTAAGCTCAATAAAATGAGCTCTAACCTATATTTAACTGAACATTTTATTTTACAGTTATAGAATGATTATGCCGTCAGGGAATATTGCAAAATTTTAAATAAATTGTGCTTTCTGCTTTCTGTAATTATAATAAACTCTTAAGATGCATACAAATCATGCTAGCGTTATCGCTTAAGGGCTAAACAAATTATTGCTTGTACTTTTTAACAAATGACTCGATTTATTTGCTTACATATATATTATAATATATGCCCTCCAATACTGGCAAAAGTTGGTAGGAAACAGATTAATAGTTCTGAGTAAACATCAAATGAAAATTTTGATAATAAGATAAAACCTTAATGTCTAATGTTACAGAGATAATTATAGTACCAAAATATGTCAATATGTATGCTAATCTGACGCCAATAAAGTTAGAAATGAATACACAGAGACTATTTATTGCCTGTTAATAAATTTAGTTTAATGTATTTTTCTGCTAAGCTTGTATAATAAATGCACCTACTGAATTAATCCTGAAGAAGAATTGATATTCAAAAATCTTATTGTGCATTTACCTCATTTATGTTAATTTTTTTTATTCACTAACTTATACCAGTACTGCAGCGATATATTAAAAATCAATACATTTTTCATTGATTATTGAAGATACATATGTATTTATTAAGCCATGTTTGTAAAATGTATTTAGTCAGTGAATGAATATTGTTTAGAGATGAGTGATGATATCGCTAATGTTATCATTGTGTTCTAATATGCTGTATTTGTTGTGTGTTTGTGGTGAGCAGTAAAAGAGACGGCGTCCCTGCAGTGGATGGGAGTGTTGGGTGTGTGGGCGTCGAGGTGTCTGTAAGGAGAGAGGTTTCTGAAGGGGCCATTCTTCTAGTCTGCCCCCATCCCCGCCTCTCCCCCTCGCTGCCGCCGCCGTACTCTGCTGCCCTTCTCCGGAAGCTCATCCTCTATATATCAACTGAACACTACAAAAATTAAATAAAGTGATATAAAAACTCAAAATTGAAAAAATAGACAATTTATACAGGAAAAAACATTATTATACATATTATATATATATATATATATATATATTGATCAATTTGTACTTTACCATCAGACTTTTTTATCAAAAGTTTTTAGTATAATTATGATAAAATACTATTATAAATTACTACGACTATAATTTTAATCGATTTAAAGGCGGTTGCGTCTAGATGCATATCGTTTGTTAAGGCGTGATTATGAATGTTCTGTGAAAGTGATCGGTTGGCTGTGTACTAAAATAGGTTTGAAAGAAATGAAATTTCAAGCGGAAAGAAATTATGAAACTTTGGCCAAATAGTTGATGGATCGGTGTGATCGATGCTTACTCGCTCTCTTCCAGTACTCTGTTAAACTCACATCATGTAAGAACCTTGGCACACTTAAGTAGGTAAAACTCGATAAATATCATACACATACATATGAATTGATCGGCTTCGATACATTCGTGTTACTACATAGTGTTCATTCGATTTTAAGGATTCTACCATTGCCATATTTATCTTACAAATCAGGGCTAATAACCTTTCGAGAATCCGATGAAATTGTGAAAGTAATCATTGAGCGTTACTTTACAATTATTGTATGTAGTAAGAACTTTTTGCAGTATGATTGATTCTTATAAGACATTTCGAAGAGCTTTTAGTCACTCCGTTCCATTGAGGAGACTCTTTTTTCTCTCCTCATCATTCTGTACTGCATTTCTGCTGCTGTATTTATCAGATATTAGTCAAATTCCTCAATCCTTTTTCAATTAGTGATATTGTGAATGTTACCTATGTGCACATATTATACTAGTAACCGTGTAATGTAGTTGGACGTAATTATTTGTTCACTAGTAAGTTACAAAACTCATCTGATTGACAAGAGACTCGAGCTAAACTGAAGGCTGAGAATATTGTCCTAATACATAATATACTAAATTAATATTAAGTATACCACGGTGATTCTTATTGAATTAAAGCTTTTTCCTTGGTAATTTGGCTGTTGAAATTTCAGAATGCGCCTTCTTTTGGAAGTATTTGTTTATAGAATACTTATCGTTTATCTATGTATTTCAAACAACTATAATAAATTTCATCTCATACACAGACAGCTTTGAAAGTAAAATTAATAGCATAGTTAAATGCCTGAAAGTTCATTAAATTATTTTAATAGAATACAATATTTAAGATAAGTGTAAACATTCACCCTTAATCAATTTTACTTTTAATCGTTGTAAAAGTATTTAATTGCTGTGAAATGTATTACTGATAAATTAATATTTTATAAAAAAGTTTGCAACACTGCTAAATGACTTTTAAACTATCTTATGATAGCGTATTTTCTTTAATTATTATACCATTACATATTTAATTTGCAAATATTTATCATCCGTATGAAGATATTTTGAATAAGCATATCTCAGCTACCTAATAGTAAATGTGAACCTATTTCAAGAACCTTTTTACAAAAAAACTTTTCATTTGACAATGTTATCTCTAAGTGAACTCTTATGTAAACTCAAGCACTTGCGTTTAGTTTAATATTAAAAAGTTTTATACTTCATTTATAAAATATTGCGAATCGAAGAATTGTCCCCAAAGATACAAGTAATATTTAAAAAATAATGGCTTAAATTTTTATTATGAGAGACTTTCTTGTATTGCTGTTAGTTAATATAATATACATATATTTATAGTTGAAGGGTCCGCCATTTAAACTTCAAGTTGAGATAGATAGACGAAAGACATAGATACCTTAATCCCCTACTATATAATAAATTATTAATTACATTCTTAAAAATCTTAAACTGAACCATTAGATAAAATAAATAATATATTATGAATTATTACCCTTAGTCAAATTGCCCATTTAGGGCTACAAGCCAAGCAGAAGGATTTTTTTTTAGTAATCGGCTGTATAATAAAGGTAGTAGATATATTTAAAAAAATCTGTCAGTTTTTCTTATGTCCTTTAATCAAAAAGTCCATTTGGCATGTAGTATTGCAGCTACAACACATCTCCCGTCCATGGTCTCTGTTTTACAATTGTTTTTTTATTCTTACTGTAATGTCAGCAACTTAATGTCCCAACTTTATGACAATCATTGAATGCAGATACGATTCTCATTGAATCTTAAAGCCAAGTACATAACTTTAGATACAGTTAATAAAATTTTACATACGTATCTATCTCCCGAGGTGACAATCCTGGAGTTCGATGGACGGGCGGTGCGCCACTGGTTCAGCTAGCTCCTTCAGCCAATGACCTTACTTACTTATTATACGCCACTGAATTGTTTACTCTCCATTAAACGCAAATATTAGAGATAAGCACAGTAATGTGTTAGAAAAATGTGTGCTGACCACATATACCGTCTATAATTTTAACTATTTAAATATTAATAGAATTTAGATTACAAGAAGAATAAATATGTGCTGTAAGATAATGGCGTGATTTGGGAGATTTCTCATAGCCGGCAATGACATTGTGAGCCTCCAGTGCCCGGTGTCATTTAATTCTTTAGTTTTAAGCACTGTTTTAAGTGCTTGAATTTTTGGGCTGTGTGAAGCTTAAAATAACATTTTTTTTAGTATTGGACATAGCTTTTGCCTAGCTCGGAGATTTACCAGTTATTTACGAAACGTTGAATCGTGTAATTATATAAATTGATAAGTATGTAGATTGTAATTCATTCCTCATTCGATTGTTACCCATTTACTTAACTTTATCCGTATGAAGTGCCACCAGTAAGTATTACTATTCTATATTTTCATAAAGCAGCACCTACGCTTTAGCAGATTCCCGCAATCTTTACGATAAATACTCAAAAAAATAAATTTAACACGATCCCATAATAATCTTTCATTCTTTGTACAATATTATTTTGTTCTCTTAATATCATTTATTCATCATGTCAGTCACCCAGACCGTGTAGTCTTAGTTATGGAGCAAATAGTTCTTAAATACCTGTATAGGAAATTATAGTAATATTTCTATCTACCTACGTTAGACCTCTTCAAGTTAGCCAAGTTGTTGCCATAGATAATTCCAAATCAAAAATTTAATGCATGCGAGCTACAAATAAGGAAGGAAGCTTTAAGCTTTGACATTATGATAAACACTAAACAAAGTAAAACAAACGCCCATTCGCAATAAGATTCAGATAATTATAAAATAAAATTAATTATTATTAAGGACATGATCGGAAATAAAGAGAAATTAAGCGATTCGGTTTGTATTTGCTGGTTTCAATTTTTAATCCCCTTAAAAATTTTAAAGAAGAAAATTTCAGAGAGCAGGACGGCATCAACGGACACAAACAACCGACATTTCATCAAAGTCATAGACTGTACATAACAATATGATAAAGTTTGCTAAAGCCAATAGATTCTGGTTGGAATGGCATATGATTTGGTTATGAAATAATCTTCGTCCATTCCCACGTGAAAAGTTTTATTTAATACTTTCATTACACCACTGCTCTTTCAAAGCGTTAATCACCACCAAATATTTCAAAATGCATTTTATATTTTTATGAAATAAATATTAATTTATGCTATTGTTAAAGTACATTATGATAAATACATTTTCTTATTGTTTTTTACCTACTTATAAAATTATATTAAACCATAAATATATATATTTAATATATACACATGCTACAATGATATAGGAACTTCTTTAAAAATATATTTTTGTCAGCATGTCACAGTGACTGTAAATTACATGTCTGATAGCACAATTGTTTAAATTTTTGTCACATATTTATTACTATCTCCAAAGTGTAGGTATGTATGCACTGTAATAAATTTAAATGATTGTTGATTGAAGGGGAACTATTCCTTGAATATTATTCAATATAATAAAATTTATGAAAAAGTTTAATGTTGAGACCTTTCCTCAAACCATAGGATTAATAGTGTATCTCTATTGACCAGTAATAATGGAATATTATGTTTGATTAAGATTTTTTTCATATGGATTACATATTTTCAGCAAGTTTTTATTTTTTTAATAATATCTGTTCTTTTATATGTATCATGAGATCTCTGTACAGTAAATAATGTTTAAATTTGTATTTGTCCGTAACATTGTTTCTGTGAAAATAATAAATTGTCTATAGAAATGTTTTCTGAAATTAGAGGCTTTAAAATATTTATCTGATTCTCCAATGCGAGATGTGTAACAGCAATCTATGATTGAAAAAATGAAATCATAATACATATTTAAATTTGTGTCTAGTCATGTTTGTTAATATTTAAAATATATTTTATAAATGTTGAATATAATATAAGACATTCCTATCTCAGTTTTTGTTGTTACTTTGATTCACTAATTTTCTGGAATAGTACTAACTTCCCCCTGTCTAATTTATAAATTATGATAATTGATGTTGGTATCTTTTACATAGATACGTGTCATAATAATATATGTTTGACGTTTAAAAATACTATGAATGAGTTATGATTGTATGTACTGAGTAACCAATACATACTGGCTATCTGAATGTGAAAAATCATTTATTCTGAGAGGTATATTTAATTTTTGTTAGATTCCTTTAGAAAACAAACCTAATTAGTGTCAGCCAAAATTTACTTTCAATAAGAAATACTCTTATTACTTCAACATTTATTATTCACAACCTAATGCATGAATTTTGGGATCGCCACTTCTTTGCAGAGCCATAGCCTAAAAGCTTTCTTCTTATATCTCAGACATGTTCACACATACTGAGAATTTGTAAATGCTTTCTCATCACAATTCAAGTTGCTATGCTTTATGGCAGCATATTTTATCGAAATTTCTATCGAAAATTTATTTGTAGTATTTTCATCTAAGTATCTGCATATTATGAAGAAATTTTCTACAATAATTATGCCTACAGATATAGCTAAAGTATATAAAAAACGACTTTAGAATTTTACCAAGGAGTAAAATAATAATTAACAATAATTCTTTTACATATAGAAAATAAATTGTGCAAAGTTCATGTTTTCAATCATCAATTTCAATCAATAGTATTTCATAATATATTATATGCTTACATTCTTGATGAATAATTCAATCAAATATATTTGCTGTTGAATTTATGAAGAATAGTAAGTGTTCAGTAATTGTACACAGTTATTGATGATCCGATTAAAAGATAATAAATGTTACCCTGATTCAAACTTACTTAATAACAGCAGACGACATTCACTTGTAAGATTTCTTCAGTGATTTTTGAAAAATATTTAAGTCGGAAACGATTATTAACAGAAAGGTCAATCCACAGTAGATACAGTTTTCTGTTTATTGTTTTCACTTGTATTTCACAATCTGAAGGTAGGATAATGCTTACAAATGGTACTCATAGAATTAGGTTTGCTGCTTCATTCTTCATAAACTGTCTCCATGCGAACCGTCCCTCTCTGATTACCAATTTAATTGGTGTAAATCCGCTATGTGTACCATTAAAACAAGTTGAGCGTATTTGAATTATTAAATGTTTTTATTTCGAGACATATTTATAATGTACATAAAATATTAAAACTATCTTGTTTTCTTAGCTATGAACATGTAAAAATCTTTCACTTCTTACATATTGATAATGCTGATGAATTTTGCAGACGACACTTATCACAAGACTGTACTAAATAGTATTGGAGACATAGAAAAAATAATTACATACACCTGTGTATCATTGCTATTACTTGAATATTGCAAATTTTGTTATTATTGTAATTCTGTGTAGAATAAATGAAAAATGAGCTTAAACATCTATCTTTCTTTGCTCCTGAAATTTCTTTTCTAATTAATAATATTCGCATAAATATAAAGCAGGGCTTTATATTTAGATATAATGTCCGATTCCTAATACTTTTTTTATTTAATAATGTTTGATCTTGAAAAAAAAATGAGGTTGTGAAATGGCGCGACTGCAATATTAGTTGAAAAAATGCGTCAGTCTAAAGTAATTGATAAATGTCTTTCTTTACAACAGTGTGACTAGTGAAACATGAATAGATCGCAAAACGAAAAATACTAAATATCTAGATAAGTCTCGTTTGTTGAAACATCACATGGTTTGATCGTCAATATAAATATTTCCAGGTTCAATAAAAACACCTATATTCACAAAAGAAAGGAATTCCTCACTGTGTAACATACTATATCTATAAAAAAATAAAGATATCATGTAAATATAACACCATGAATGTTTTACACCTGACAAGAATGTTGTTAAAAAGTTGAATGGATTATATTAAAAGACATTAAAACAACTATGACAATTAAAATATTGAATTTTATTCAAATAAAAGAAAACCTAAATACAATGTTCTCAATTTGACATGATATTATTACAATCCCCCACACTATGGGATCGGTGAATAGTGAGTCACACACTAAATGAAATAATTAAAAATATTTAATCTATAATCTATGAATAGAAATATTTTTTTCTATTTCAAATCTGATATGTAACTACTTTCAAATACATACTCTTATATAATATTTGACCAAGTGACAAAACATACCATTATGAAATAAACACTGGCAACCATGGTAGTAACAAAATAAACACAGTTTCTTCTTCTTTTGTCATAATTCGAAAATTGGATTAAGGCTCGCATATAATATGATGTCAAAACATTAAGTGGGGATCTTAAAATATAATGTGACGATTTATGAAAAAGGAGATGGAAGGAAGGTCCTAAAAATTTTGAACACCACAAAAACAATAAAATGAAAAATTATTCTCTGATAGCTAAAATATGTTGACTAAACTTTATTACTTTACAAGTTTCTTGAGAATTGGGTAGAAGGGGAGAGGTTTGTGGCTAAAAGGATCTTGTGACCTTATACCAATAATATCTAGCTAATATTTATTGTAATCTACAGTGATACCTCTATCAATGCAATGCAAATATTACGCGAAATTGTCTGGGGTCATTTTGTACCCCATCGCTCCTCGATCCTATTTCGACGTTTCGGTACTCAAGTGTTAAAGATAATGTTGCTTACATTCTTCATTATAATAATTATTCATGTCCTAATCGAAATGGCTATTATGACATATATCTCAGAAGAAACTTTATCATAAAGTTGTGTCCTACATGGCACTTGATTTAACATTTTCTCTGTTAAACTTAACTTAGAAATATTTCAATTTTTTTTACAACTAATATTAAAATTAAGAGAATGTCAATGTATAATACACAACTAAAAGCAATAATTCAATTACTATTATTTAGACAGTTTAAAGAAGCAGTACTGAAATTAAAATGTGTTGATTGTTATCATTAAAATAAAATGATATAATGAGGTACTGCCTAAATATTTTATAGAAGGTAAACGTATAAACAATACAGTTATTTTATTGTGAGGAATAAAGAATGATTTGGGAATATTTTTTTCAATCTCTCGCTCTAAATAGACTAACGTCTCTCCATGAATGGCGATTCACTAATTTACTGTTTTCTTTTTATGATTTTTTTTACAATGTACACTCCTAATATGACTATCATGAAAAAAAAAACCAGATAGTGTTGTGGGCTGTCAATATACTTAAGCAGATTATTCCAAGAGAAGTTTTGGAAACTTTCTTTTTCAGTTTTCAGAGTCTCAGAAAATACTAGGCTTTTTAGGGTCTAGTGCAGGGGCAGGATACCGTTTTATATCGTAATGATGCATTTGTTTTGCCATAAAATGACTTCAGGCTCCATGGTCGAGTGATCAACGATGGTGGATTTGATTGTGGAGCTCACGGTCTTTAACTGGATGGCTGCCACAGATGAGATATCTTGTCAATTTTTTTGTGCTCAACACACCAGAGTCGAGTTACCTCGTCAATAACTAATTAAATTAATAATTGCAAATTATATCCAGCGTGCTAGGTACAAACATACTTTTTTCTATGGCAGCTAAAAGGCTAATGATGTTATGTGCGGTTCCATAAATGATTACCAGATTTTTTCTCACTTTTCTCTTACTACAAACGAGGTGTGGCAAGAACGATAAACTAACCACTAGTCCTGTCCTCGCAATATCTTTCTATCCCTTACACTTAAAAAAAGAGATTTTGAGCAACTGAGTTACAAACAGTATTCTTAGAAAAAATCTGTTGAATTAACGTCCATTATAAATCTTTATGCCTCATATTGAGAGTAGACATATAATAGTTAAAAAATAACATTCAAGAAACTCAAAAAACATATCTACATTGTTTGGTAAATAAATGAATACAATGAAATAAAAACATTGGATTCCGTCATAAGGTGACCTAGAAGTCCCTTGCTTTTCTTTCTCTGATCTAGTATCTTAGAAAATCTTTGAGAGGAATCTGGAGCACTTCAAAGCATTCATGATGAAACTAAAACTGATGAACAAAAAATATTGTTGATCTAGAGGAGGGGTCGGCAACCTGCGGCCCACGACGCGTCGTGGTGCGGTCCGCAAGGCTCTCTTGATTAAAAAATTTGCTTATTTGCCAAGTGCGGCCCGCACTAATCCCCACGTAAAATATTTAGCACTTTTTCAACAAAAGGTTGCCGACCCTTGATCTAGAGAATTTATTAAACCAATTAACAATATTCAAAGAGAATGAAATTATGGCATAGTAAATATATAAATTTCAGTCTAGTCCAAGAGAGTTTTAGAGGAGTTCACATGAAAAGGGAATTACAAAAATAAAATAGAAAAATGAAGAAACCGAACATAATAATTTAGAAAAAATATTATATAAAATAAAATATAAAAAATAGTTTTTCTTCATAAATGAATCTTTCGAAAAACTGTTTTATTAAAAACATTGAAATAGGTATATGTATAGTTAATTTTATTTTTAATACGATTATTCAAAATTATTTATATATTTTCCTAAAAACTAAAATTTCATGGCAACAAAATCATATAAAAATCCCTCAGCTATGCTAAAAAGCAAATTCCCAATATTTGTCAATCTCTCAATACTTATGATTAGGGCATCCAATCCCGGGATTCGGGATCCCGTTCAATTTTCTGATCCCGAAATCCCGGGATTGACATGGTCGCGATCCCGGGATTTCGGGATTGAGAAATTTTGAGTAAATCTCGAAAAGTGAGATGAAATTGGCAAATTGTCAATTCCAATTTCCCCGGTGGGCTAAAAAAAAAAAACGAGGTTTCGTGAGAATTCGGGGAAAAAGTATATCAAATCGAGGATTTCAAATTCCTCGGTGAGCTAAAAAAAAAAAAAACGAGGTTTCGTGAGAATTCGGGGAACAAGTATACCAAATCGAGGATTTCAAATTCCTCGGTAAATTTATCTCAATCCCGGGATCCCGAAATTGAAAATTTATCAATCCCGAAATCCCGGGATTGGATACCCTACTTATGATATAAAACAATATAAAAATATATTCTAGTATATTCTAGAATTTCATCAATTCGTCAACATCAATACAAATTGCATTACATAAAACAATGCAATTATTTAAAAACATTTATCAATCTTTTTGTCTATAAAAGGAACAACAATTTTTGTAGAAATATCATTATCAATTTGTTTTGGTTTTAATATGTTTATTAGCCCAGAATGTAAAAGTCTTTGTTTCTGCCATAAGATAAAGATATGTATCATTTGTGACATTTATATTATAATCTTTTTTAACTAAGCGACTTTGAGACGACTGTTATTACGACTGCTTGAGGTGATGTTCCGTCAAATTGTAGAGAGCAGTATCGGGAAATTGAATTGAAAGTTATCCATCAAAAGTTGAAAGGTGAAAATATCAAGTTGCTACTGTATAGCATGTGGGAGGGGTCTTGTGGAGGACAAGCAAACAAACATTCTGTTCTATATTATAGTATTATAGATTACAAAAAAAAATGTACGAAGGAAATAATCAGCACTCATTAATTTAGATTATCGGAAATTAGTTAGTGACCTTTTTTATAAAATCACAAGTTGATCCCTAAACCTTTTATTAATTTTAAAATGGTCATAATCAACTTACTTCATAGAAAATTGATTCAATGCATTCATATATTGTAACAATTCAAAGTACTCGAATTTTCATTGACAGAAATTTATAATGGCTCTCACTTAAATATCTTTGGTATTATAAAATGAAGTCCCTCAATATAATAAAATGATAATGACTAACATTCGAAAAATATATTATTATCAATTATTAACTAATTGACTGTTGACCATAATATTTCATGATAAAAAGAGTGATTTATATAATACATAATTATCCTACTGGTCTTTTGGGTTTATTATGGATTAAATAGGACCACTACACAACTTCTTATATATTTGGGGACATTTCAAGTTTTCTGGAAAACGTCTTTCATGAAGCCAAATGGTTTGGAACCTGTTTGAAATGTAAAAGAAACTTGTTATTTTATATTTAAAAAATATTTTATAGCACATTTAATGCCAATCAGTGTTATTTTTTATTATTAGTAATGTCTTACAAACTGCCGACTCTGAACTTCATTACCACAAAAAATATAAGAATATTTGGACATCATATTGTCTATGGGAACCATAATTGTCCAATGTGCCAGTCACAATTTAGGATTGCAATGCCAGACAAATACATCAACACTTGTTTTTCATATTTAATACCTATGTTGCGAGTATCAATACTAGTATTATAGAAATGGTAAAAATGAGCAAAAGAAAATACAGCCAATTGTGGTGGCAATATCGGATAAGTAAATCAATATTAGTATTTAGATTACAGTGGGGCTTTGTACCACAAACTTAATTCGTTTCACGTACCTACTGGTTCGTGGTATGAAAGGTTCATTCGTCAAAACACAGTTTCCTACGAGTCAAAACTAATTTTATTTTGCTCTGACTTTTGCTGTCACTTTTCTTGGAGCTCATTCTTCTGAAATATTTATATGTATCGAGCTTACTTGTACAAATTTGCAATGTTTTGATACTCGCACTCGTGGCACAAAAAGTTTATCATAAAAGACATTGATAACAAGTAACTAGACTTAAATGCACAAATAAATCCTAATATGTATTCAAATTAAATAGTTGATAAATTCATTGTTATTGGTAACATTTCTTTGATAAGGTTTCATATTTATAGGTAGTACTTACAAGTATTTCTTATTCATCTGAAAATTCTGAGATGTGTTTGTAGATAAAGAGCATTGATCCTGAAAACAAAAATATAAATAACTTTCATCATTGCACTGATTGATTAAGTAGCGCTGTGGTAGCAGTCTACAGCGAGGCCTATAATTAAGACAAATCATTAAGTGACTTATTTACAAACATTTGTGTAATAATATAATGTAGCTTAATAGGATTGTCAAAACATCTCAGTGGAGTTAAGCATTCCTTATTATTGTATTCCAATAAAATTTATCTATAAACAATGAACATGGAGCCAGTGGCGTGCTTAGCCCTCCAGAGACGAGAGCTTTTTTTCGATAAAAAAAAATTTTTTTTAAGCCATATTGAAGTCACGGATAACTTTTATTCCTAACAAAAATTTAAAAAAAAACGCAAAGTTGTAGTATAGAAATCTCGCATGACTATATGGTCATACTCATCCTTTTAATACCGTGTAATATTGTGTACGGACAGTAGTAAGGATAAAAGTGACCGTTTGGGCTCGCAAACATTCGGGGTTGAAATATAGCTAAATGTGAAATTTTTAAAAAAAATTACAATTTGACCTCTTTAGATTAACATAATTTCAATACAAATATATTAGCAAAAGATCTGCAAATAATTTGATGTTTTGATAAAAAAAATAACTAACAGTTTCAAAAAGCCCATTAAAAAAAAGGAAATTCAAAAAATCGCATGTGATTTTGGTGGCCGTTTCTGTCCCCGCGGCTGATGACTAACTGAAGTCTGTACCCTTCTTAACCAAATATTAGTGAATACAACAATATTTAGGTAGAAAAAGCATGAATAGTGGGATCAATAAGCAACGGTGTTTACTGTGACCATATGGTCACGCTCGTCCTTGTAGGGTTAAGCAGCAACCTACTATTTTTTTTTTAATAAATAAATCACATCTCAACCAAAACGCAATATTTATTTTAGAAAATTTTATTAAACGTTAACAAAAGCAAATACAGAACATAATATTAGATAAAACGGAAAGAAATGACATTTTTTTTTATTGTGACAAAAAAAATATTTTTAAAAACTTATACAATATTATTCTGTTATATAATTCCCCTCGTTTGTCTATTACCTTCCTCCATAAAAGAAGTAACTTTTTGATACCCTTTTCGTAAAACTCTGGTGGCTTACTGGCAAAATACGAATCCAGGTGATTTTTCACCTGGTCAGCGCATGTAAATTTTTTGTCACGAAGTGAATGCTCCATCAACTTGATGAGATAATCCGAAGGTGCTTTGTCCGATGAATATGGAGGATGTGGCAGAAGTTCGAAATCAAGTTCTCTTATTTTTTGCTAAGTAATTTTTGCCGCATGAGGTCTCGCATTGTCATGTTGTAAAATCCACCTATTGTTATTGACCAAAACAGATTATTTTTTTTAAAACTCTGCTTTTAATCGTTCTAGTTGGGCACAGTATAGCTCTGCCGTAACTGTTTGACCAGATTTCAAAAATTCAAAATTGGCCGAAGAGTAGGCACAGGTACTTGATTTGGTGATAGCCATTGTTTTTTCTCCTGGTATTACTGTAAAGGACCCATTTCTCGTCTCCGGTAATTATCCTTCTGAGAAATGGATCCGTTTCGTGCCTGGACAATAGAGAAGCACAGATGGTCACGCGTTGCTCCAAGGCCGTTTGAGAGAGATCATGTGGTATCCAAATTCCTTGCCTGTGTTTTTTTCCAACCTTTTCAGATGATCTTGCACAGCTGTTATTGGGCAGCTAATCTCGTGTAACAATTCCTTCACTGTTTTACGAGGACCAGCTTCCACCAGTGATTTTAGGACGTCATCATCGATTTTGAGGGGTCTTCCTGTTTTTGGTTTGTCCTTTAACTCCCTATCACCACTTTTGAAATTTTGAAACCATCTAAAGCACTTTCAAAGTTTCAAGACGTCACCGTAAATGTCACAAATGGTCTGCGTAGCTTCTTTTGGTTTTAATCCTGTATCGAATAAAAACAGCATAAAACAGTGCAAATGTGTTTCTTCAATCTCAGGGTTCTCCATTTTTCCACAACGGCAAAAAATATATAAAATATGTTAAAATAGAAAGAGTACACACAGAGCTTCAAAATGATACCAACCACGACGTGCTAGCTCAACGGCAACCGTTGACAAACAGATTTTAAAGTGATGCGTCAGAAAAAATGACATTTCTTTCCGTTTTACTTAATATTAACAATAACTTTTTATTTTTTTAACTATTCTCCATTTGACAGTTTATATGTCAACATTTAATTAACTATGAATGTCCAATAAAAGCTGAAACTCATCCTTAAAGATTTGATGACATCTTGTTATTTAGGGAAGTACATATTTAAAATAATATTTTTTTCAAGAGCATTGTGAATGTCCTATAACTTTGACAAAGATATGCTCATATTTGGCTTGCCAAAAATCTTATACTACCACACTATGAAACTTCGTTAAAGTTTACATAATATCTGTCGTAAGAAATAAAAATAAGAGTATATGCCCCAAAAAGGTCAACCTTTTCACTGTTGCCAACCAAAAAATCTATAAATGTCCAAAAATGACCTCGTAGGGACCACCATAGGTGAACCATGGATGCTATATGAGGATAATATGGTGATGGATACTGGCATGCATTTAAAAATCTCCAAGGTTTTTTAAAAGGGTAAAGTTGCTGAGGACGAAGACTTGTAGAAAAAATGGTTAAAGGGGGTCAGGATCAATGTTCCTTCTTATTTTCGGAAGGTTATGTGCGCAAAAGACATTGTCTATGCAACTTTGACAAGAAATAAAAAGATTTGTGCGCCATACAACGGTATTAAGACCTAATAAACGAAAAGGTTGATTGTTAATAATGACAATAATTAACAATACTATTTAATGTCAATTTATTTATTCTGGTGGTGGTATGGCTGATGTTACTTTTGTGCGCTTTGGTGTAATGTATGTGCGCGCACCTTAGAGGGAACGTTGATCAGGATCAATTCGGCCTATAGCCTCATCAGAAAGGAAAAAGAAGATATGAATATTTGTTAACATTTTTATTTGTTATCTTTCAATTAATTTCAATATCATTTTTAACCTATGACATTAATATTAATATCGTGTTTAGTACTGGCATCTAATGAAAAAAATCGGCTATTTTGAATAAAATGTCAAATAAACTTTCAACATCAAAAAAACACATTGAATTTTAGCATAGAGTAATTAAATATAATCATAATTACTCCATAATACTGATATTACTCCTTGTCAAATATTTCTTAAAAATATTACTATGTTATGTGCTACTTATGCAAGTTTAATTTATTGTAAAAGCGTTATTGCTATTCCGGCATGCAAGTTACTAATTTTAGGGGGTGTGATATACTCGCACACTATCACATTTTGAGTATACAGACTGTCTAACACAATCGCGTGTTGGGTATTTCAGAATGTCCAAAATAAGTGCCATGCACACATTAATAGGACTACAGATCTAAAATGTTTACCTGAGCAAAACTAAGAAGAAACAAAGTTACTTCTTCTAAAGCATCAAGTCCTGGAACATGTTCATGAGAGTCATTTTCATACAACTGCCATTCCAATGCATCCATTGCTATTGAAGCACCTAAAAATTCTTCAAGAAACCAATTGTTTGCTGTTTCGATTCCGTTTTTTACTACACCACTAAAAGTTTTAAATGGATTATTATGTTACAAAATATATTTAAATATAAATAATTATAACAATGGTTGATTGAATTAGTATTTACTTAGTAAAACAATATAAAAAAAAAGGATAAAGATAGTAATGCATTAAATTCTACAAGGATTTACATCAATATAGAGAAATAAATCTTCTGTTGATAGATAAGTGTATAATGGAACCTAATTAATCGTTGACCTCTGTAGTTGCACAATTCGATATTCGTCACATTTATAGGACATAAAAATGTTGTATGATTCGTAAACATTTTCCAAATTCATCACCCAAAGACATACTTTTTAGTAATATTAATGAAATACAGTGTAGTTTTTAACCCATTGTAAGGCTTTACAAATTAGTACAGGCAGCTCTCGACTTTCGCAAAATTCGCTATCACGCACATTTTAACAGCCCATGGACCAAACAGTGATAGCTATGCTTAAATGATATTACATATATGAAGAATTAAATGAAGCATGCCATCAAGGCAACTGATAGGGAAGGTGAGCCTACATTTAGAGATTTTTCGAAGAACCATAATACACTGAACACAATAAACAATATTGGAGACGCATGGACTGAAATAAAAGAGTCAACAATGAATGGTTCCTAGGAACAATTACCTCCACAAATGATTAGTGATTTTATAAATTCTGAAGAAACTCCAGAAACTATCGCTTATGAAATAGTTAACCTAATGAATAAACAAAACTTGGACATCAACGACGAAGATGTTAATGAGTTGATTGAATCTCACTCAGTAACTGTGTCAAATAAATACTTAATTGAGCAACACGGGAAGGGTTGTCTGACTTCCCGATTAATCGGGACTGTCACCGGTTTTGAGTCTCGTGTCCCGGTTTCCCGAACAAAGCTTTCGGGACGCCCAAAAGTCCCAGCTTATAAAAAAATACAGGCTTATTTATATTTAGGATATGGAGGGAATAGAAGATGGATGAGAGAAACAGACTTAAAGCGGATACTGTTGAAAGTATTATACAGTGCATAGAAAATTATGATCTTAATTATTGCCAAATGTATGATTATCTACTCACAAACAAAGAACTCTAGTGAATTCTAATGAAAAATTCTAGTGAGAAGTATAGATAGAAAATAGTTAGAATCTATTAATTAAAACAATCAGTACATATTAATATATTGTTTTTTATTCTTTAAATATGTTTATGTACACTTTATATTGTATTGTATTTTTTATTTATTGTATTATTTTTTTATATGTTTTTAACTGGTTTTATTCCTATTAATAAATGATAAATATTAAAATTTAAAAAATATGTTATAATTTTATGTAAATAAAAAAAAATTGGGGGGGTGTACCGGTCTGACAACCCTAAACAAAGGTAAAGTACTAAATGAAAGTCTCATAGTCAAGACATTGACAATCAAACATTTTAATGAAGCCTTCAATGTGATCTCAACGGAGGACGTATATCTCATATACGTTGGACGATTGAGAAAGACACATCATGTCATAGAACTCTTTCAAGAAAAGAAAAATGATGGTATTCAACTTACACTTGACAAGTTTATAGAGAAAACACATGAGAACATTTAAACACGCCTTGTTAATTAACAGCTTAACAACCGTGGACGCGTATTTGAGTCTTTGAAAAACAAAGGTTGTTGGCCGGCGAACACATATATGCGTATAGGCGAAGTATCTGGAAGCTAAGAAAATGAAATTTTGTAAAGATATCTCAATTTGCTTACAAATTATAGTGAATTTAGTAAAATTACAATTTTTGCGAATTTTTCGCAAAATTTTATTTCGCCAGGTGAAATTTTATAAAAAAAAACGTGCGGTCGTTAAGCTGTTAAGTATATTGATAAATAAATATTTTAAAATACGATTTTTCGTGTTTTTTATACATTCTCTCTACTTTCGGAGATTCAACATTCACACACATTTTCAGGACGCAATTATGTGCGAAAGTGGAGCGCCACCTGTACTATGGTTGGTGGTATATACTAACAAGCTTTGGCCTCCCGTGGTGGAGGGGAGGTATCATAACAGAAGTTTTTTTATGCGAGAACTGTATGTCTCTCAGTTGGTCAACATTTCTTTTTCGAAGAGAGTAGGATATAGAAAAAATAGGGCTAGGGCAGGGATGGGGAACCTTTTCTTCTCCAAAGGCCGCATTCGTTTTTCTGATTCAACATAAAGGCCGCAGTAAACATTGACTAGGGAATTTTTAGCCGGAAACAATTTCATACCAATTTCTAAAGCCCAAAAATTTGCGGATTTCCCAAAATTACCAGCGTGGGACCTTTTTTTTAGATCTTTTAAGGATTTGAACATAGAAAATCCCAAGAATTTACGAAATTACAAAAATTTACAGAATTAGAGAATTGGCCAGAAGGCCACACCAGAGTAGCCAAAAGGCCGCAGGTTCCCCACGCCTGGGCTAGGGTATCACAATTGGTTGACTAATCACTCTTACTACGCCCTGTTGTTTTAGGTTTGTAAGGTTGGGAGGAAATTTTAGATATCACAAACACCCAAATGCTTTTAAACAGAAATCAATAAATCGATTGATGAAAAACTGTTTACACTGTAAGGTCCGTCATGGAAACCAATGACCTTTACCAGTGCACCAAGAACTCAACAGTTTTATTGGTAGATAAATTCCCTTCTCATCCTTTTGATCCTAAAATATACGGGGCGTAGCTAAAGCGATTAGTTAAGCACTATGTCCTGTCGTAGCCCTATCATTCTATCCTTAATAGTACACTTTGAAAGTGAGTGAGGTTAGGCAACTGAATAATAAGCAGTTCTTGTAGAAAAACTTATGTTGAGATACCTTCATTACGAGGTCATATACTCCACATTGGGAGCAGACATGGATAATAAGTTATTTTTAGATAAATCTATAACTTAATGCAATATTTTCGATACTTACCCATGTAAGCAATTCAAGAAGTTATAGAAAGATCGTGCGTAATATTCTGTTTTAAGTCCGTGATAAGACAAATTCTTTATATCTGATTCAATAACATTTTCCATGTAATAAAAGGAGACCTGCTGTATCAAAATTTTTGAGATAGCATTACTTATTTTAACACCAAGCCTGCCAAAACTGATTGCTCTGTAAAAAATAATAATCCTAATATTTACATCATAAGAGTATTTAATTTTATGACAAAACATAAAATGAATCCACTATCTTACCTCGGATTTTCTGGGCGGAAGTATGGATGGCTAGTGAGCATTTTTGGTATAACAATAATATTATGAGATTCAATGTACAGTACTTTTCTAGTACTTAGAACTAACGGAAGTAATCTGAAACATATTACATTTGTTAATAAAAACATTTACGTTAAATAATAAATGAATTTTTAATATATGTGTACAGTCGACCCCCACTCATAGTATAGAGATTGGAACTACGCTCTAGGAATACTACGTTATATGAGACTAGGCACCCATACAAAATTTCAGTTTAGGTTCTTTCAATTGTATATATTTTGTGAATTGAACAAAATCAGCAATTAAACATTTTTTTCTTTTTTATACATTAATAAAATGACCTTGTATTTAGTTTGTTGACAAAGGACAAACTGACAAATATTTTTTCAATGCACATATATAAAATATAATATAATTATGAAAATTCTAATTTGACCCTGAATATTTAATGTTTTGTAAAAAAAACTGCACTATTCATGGGGACTGCCGCATATGCTATAGGAAACATCTCTGTAGGGGGAACTCTATAAGGGGGATTACTGTACTCAGTGGCGGCCGGTCAATGTGGCATTGGATCAATGCACCCCTTTTGTATGCAGGGGCGGCTATATTTCATGGAATAATATTCAAACATAATATTTATACCATTCACTCATTTTAAATTCTTCATCTATTTATTGTCTATATATTTATTTTATTATAGACAATTTTTAATATTTATTAAAAAAACAAAGCACTTTTTTGTACATACTAATTTCATATTAATTATTAAAGGTCAGGACTGGCTTCATCCACCACAAGAGTTATCAATGCGGTTGGTTGATAATACTCGCGATGAGCAAAACTGGTCCTGATTTTTTGTAAATAATGTGGAATTAGTACATAAAAGTGCACTTTTTATTATATTATAGAATATTTTCATTGAGAATTGGCAGAAAACCACTTAAAAGTATTTAATTATACCAGCAATCGGCAAAGTGGTGATCCACTGGAATTATGAACATAGTTGTTTTTAAGGTTGAAAGTTTGCCAATCGCTGATTTATACAACTGAAATTGATTGCTTTTCTTATATGCATGTTTTATAGAGAATTATCATTTCAAAGAACTTCTTTATCGAGTGATAAAACTTTAAAAACGGATTATAAATAACTCAAAACACGTATTACCAAATTCCAAGAATTTAATGTTTCCAATAAAGACTGGAATGCCATGGGAGGAAGCAAAGTAATTGGCAGGAGAGAGGGAAACATGGAGGTGTTGCATGGTGGCCATATACTCCACATAGGGAGCGAATATGGTCAAAGAAGAAAAAAGATTGAAAAACAACAATGTACAACAATACAAAGAAAATATTTATCTTATTTAAGGTCTAGCAAATATTTCAAATTGGTTCTTACCTTTCTTCTAGTTGCTTTGAATTATAATTTTTTTGTTTCTCTATATTTGAAAACTGATAAACATTTTGAACATTCTCAATAAAATTGTATTTCAGAACAGTCAAGTCTGAATAATGTTTCTCTGTATACTCTAAAGAAGTAAACTTTTCTGATACTCCAACTTGGATTGTTATTTTCTCAATCTACAAAAATATACTTTTTTAAATATATTAAAACTTAAATTACAATACAAATATTTGCCTATCTGTATGATAGTTAGTAAATTTTCAATATCGGTATTTTCCCATTTTCAAAATCGGTATTTCGATATTGAAAACTAAATCTTTATCGATGAAGGGGACTGGAAGAACCTTGGTGCGTCCTGGTACTTGAAGCTCCATAAATTTGAAATCCAAAAAAAAAAAAAATCATAAATACCAGGATTTTGGTTTCGTTAATACAAGTATTGCGATCACTAATTGTAATAACCTTATAAGTTTTTAATTATGTAAATTTTAAATCTACATTTGTTACAATATAGTTTAATCTACTTATTTGTGTTAATTGTATTCATTTTGATAATACTGTAGTAGAATATACCTTATCAATTAAAATTGCCTTAAACATTCTTGTCATCCATCTGATGTTATTTATTCTGTTTCTTGTCACAGCTTTTATTGTCTTAAGCATATTATTTATTACAATTTCAATCAAATAATCAAAATTATTATGCCATTTTTTATTCTCTACCAAATTATGTACTGCCAGAGGAGTCTTTTTGTATAATAATGATGTACAGAACTCCCAGCGAGGTTCGTCCATGTGTTGGTGTCCTATAAACAGATTCAGAAAACCAGGTTGACGACAATAATAAATATCAATGTCGACTTTTTAAGACTATTGCAAGACAAGGTGAATAATATATCAAACACGGTTATCAACAAATTTAACAGCATAAAGGTTAACAATATGCAGGAATCTGACATGAAAACATTTTAATATAACCAGTTACATATGTAGTGTCACAATAGAATTTAAGATTGCATGCGTTAGGAAAATATGGCAAAACAATTTATGTGAAGTGCTACATCGACTACCTTTTGATCCCTCTGACAACTACCATCACAAAATAATTCAAATTATATTGACTGTAAAAAATACTAAAAAAAATTTACAGTTCAAGTTTTGATAAGTGACATTTTACAACTACTGTATAATCTTATTAAAGGATGTAGAGTGCATGATAAAAGAAATTCTATCCAATAGACTAGGTCAGAGGTGGGGAACCCGCGGCCTTCTGGCCAATTCTGGAAAAACGAGATTTGGAGATACCTGGGGAAAAAGTATAGCAAATTGAGGATTTCAAATTTCTTGGTGTTTACTACGGCTTTATGTCGAATCAGAAAAATGAATGCGGCCTTTAGAGAAGAAAAGGTTCCCCAACTTTGGACTAGGTTAACAATGGGGTAGTTAATCTTTCCAAGAAATTTGATCTGTGAAATCTATCAGTATGATGTTTTTTGGATTGAAATGTTGTCTTCTATAGTCCTCACTGCACTTTTTCATGTAAAACATAGTATGCATATGACATCCTTCTAATATTTAACATAAAACAATTTCAAGTGATTTGTGGTCTTGAAAGGAGTTGGAGACTTCACATGTTGAATGAAAAATCAATACCAAACAGACAAAAATAATATATGCTATAATACATTTTCTAATACAGACTTTCTTATGACAAGCGAGAGATATAATATTGAAAATATCGAGAGTTTTCAATATTTTGTGTACATTGCGCAAGAAAACATTATCTTTAAAAGCTTCTTAATACTTCTGAAGAGGGTTTTAATGAGATATTAATCTCACGCGCAGCTGACTTATCTAGGTCATTCGCAGCAAGCAATCATTTTTTTTGCATTTATAAGCCAACACATTTACAAAATACTTATATTTTCTTAAATTTTATCATATTTACACTCCATCATCTGCATTGTCGTTAATAATGAGTTTGGCTTAGTTTTAAAAATAAATCTGTGCTGTATTTACAATTTGTTCATACATCAATATCTCTATGAGCAAAACTAAAGATTGATGAAATTAATTTTAAAAAAGGGAGCATGCATGACAAATTCTAGTCAAATGTGTAATATAATAATGGGTTTGAAAAATTTCCAAGATGATAAAATATTTTCAACAAAATAAATATATATGTGAAAATATATATTATGGTATACACAACACAAGGAACAGTACAACTAACAGGACTGCAATCCCTGTTTTCCACCGCCAACGCCTCGCTTTGCTAAATTGTGATGGTCTTCTGTTTCCTTTTGTGATTGGTGACTAAGATCTCTCTTTGTCACATGCAATATGTATAAGTACAGTAGAAGTAAGGTTTCAAATTACCCAGCAATACTGAATTATAGCGATCCACCAAGTTTTTGTACTTTGCATCCAGAAACGGAAGATATTCTCTGACAAGAGTCCAAATTAAATATTTGTTGAGTATGCTGGAACCAAAGTATATTAATCATTAACCACTTGCTCTTTATTTTATTATGGGAATAAAGGTTTAGATAAAATAGATAAAAAAAGCATTGGGTTGAAAAATGTCGTTCCTTTAATAATTATTCAAGACATATATTTTACAGGGCTGTGGAGTCAGGGTCGTTTTAGGAGGAGTTAAAATTGTAAAAAATAGGCAACTGTGACTCCTTTTTCTATGAAATTAAAATACAAAATGTCATGCATTTTAGAAAGTATTAAAAAAATGCACTAAGAAGAGGCACTTCCTTTTTAATCATATTAAAAAAATTATATCTTTATTACATTTATTACATAGTAAAAACAGGAGTTGGACTCGGAGTCACGGTTTTTTTTCACGATTCCACATCCTTGTTATTTATGACATTTAGTTAAGATTTACCTAGTTTCAGTTGCAGAAATCATCTCAGGCAGTTTTTTGATGTATTTTGGGGATTTTAATAAGACTTTTGTAGTGGTTACAATACTAGAATTCTTGAAGATTCCTTTTAGAATTTCCAATATCGGAATCTATAAAAAAATTCAAATCATTTATTAATTTATTGTTTTAAATGAAAAGGACAGTAAATGTTTTTACATTTGATACCAATTCGCCATGAACTTGACATCCACACAGTAATTAATGTTAAATTATTATATTTATTAAAAAAGTTTTTTTTATTTCTTGCCATTATAATATTAAATAAATTGTATAGCATCTATGAAATACAACTAATTAGTTATAACATGAAAATATATATTTAACCCTTTTACGTCCAAGCAGCGCGATCGCGCTGTGAAAACCATGTTCCACTCTAGTGTCACTCAAGTTGTTTTAACACATCTTTTATTAAACTTTTACCCTAATAATCTTCTACCAAAGAAGTTGGACTAGTGGTAAATAGTTGCGGCATTTTATTTCACGCGGACAAAACAAATCCGTGTTACCCAAACAACCAACGGTAGAAAATGATAGAGAAGGTTGTTTTTTAGTTTGGTTGATTTTAAAAATACAAATCAAATATCAAAACTTTTTATTGTTTATACTGATAGACAATAGTTTGAAGATACATTCTGCAATAAATATATGTGAAATAACTTACAATATAATAACTTTTTTTATCTCAATTTTTTTTTTCAAAATTTTTGTTAATTTCATGTTTGTGTATTTTTAGGTTGTTCCAGTAAATTAAATTATTGTTTTTTGAGATTGTATTATCTAAAGTATTATGAAAATAATGTAAAATAAAAAAACAGAAATATAACTTTAAAAACTAGAAAGTTATGACAATTTTTGTAAAACACCCAAAAAACCACAAAAATTGCTTGGAAGTTTTAGCAAGTCCTTCAAAAAAAAAGCTAGAGTTAAAAGGGTTAAATTACAATAAATTGATAAATGTATCTTATATATCACAGTTTTTTTAAGTGTTTAGTTATTCACTTTTAAGGTGTTCACTGTCAATACTTGGTGGAATGGCATTAGAATAAAAATAATAAAAGATTTTTAGTACTTTTTCCACATAAAATTTATTTGATCAGGACCGGTTTCGCTGGATCAGTTGATAATGCTCGCGATGAGCGAAACCGGTCCTGATCAAATAAATTTTATGTGGAAAAAGTACTAAAAATCTTTTATTATGCTTAGTTATTGTTTATAAGACAAGAAAAAATATATTAAATACATATAAAAATAATTAACAGCACTAGAGTCTTTCGGAATTTAGTTCCCATTTCACGAGACAACGGGCTGCTCTGCAGAACATTAATACTGCCCCCCTTGGCGATAATATTGGTCCTGGTCTGAGAAGATCAATGTGCATGCCTCCAGTACACAGCTTCATTCCGGAGCCTTTCCAGCGCATCTTGAATGTCTAAGCCGTAGTTCCGCAAGATACGGGTGGCATGCGTATAGATATTTTTCGGAAGTGCTCATTGGACGGATATTTTACGTGTTAATGTGCATGATGTGTTTGTTGGAGAAGATTTTTCTTTCTGTGTGATGTGATTTGACTGCATAGTCGTCTATTTTTGTCAGGTGTCCAAGGCGTCTGTAGTGGTGTTTTAAGTGCATTTGAATTAATTGCAAAGTATTTTTCACAATCAATTATCAATTATCAATCAACAATCAATTATTTCACAGTCAATTATCCTTGGATAATAATAACTGTCATCATGTTTCTATATATTATACTCTGTCTAATTTTTAGACCAAATGAATTGATTGTCAATCTTCTCAGTCATTGGATGATGCCTGAATTATTTAAATATAGTTAATATGTAAAATTCTTTCCTTATCATGTTAGTCGTTGTGGTGTTATGAGTTCTGTTTACTTTCTGTGTCAGCATTCAATTTAATTTAATATAACACTCCAAAAATCAAAATACGTGTTATGTTTACCTGAAAAAGCCACAGCTCTTGAAGGGGTACAATTTCATATGATTCATTTGATTGAATGCGAGATGTAATGCGCTGCTCATAACCAATCATGTCATCAGAAAATATCCGTGCATCTACACTGACAGCACCCATCATAATTGCGACATCACGCAGTAAGGATTTATATTCATCCACCAACTGTAAATGAATAACTATTTTGTACTATAATATATCCAAATAAACTTCTCTCAAAAAGCATGCATTCCAATATCGAATAGAAGGTATTTTTGTTATTTTACCTCTAATTGGACAACATTACAAAGACACAATTACTTTTTAAGTATACTATCATGCGTGGGGTTCTAAAGTGTAATATGAGCCAAGCTTACAGATTTTGTGGCAATGGGGAATAAAAAATATCAAAAACCAGATGCTGTCGAGTGACTATTACTGTATTTATTTTTAAATTTCATACTTCGCTTGGTTGAAAAAATATTTGGTTTGACAAACCTCATCTAAAATCTTGAATATTTTGTGATATTATGCTTGCCAAATAATAAATAATAATATAAAGCGCTATTTTCCAACAATACACAATGACATTTCATAAATATTATCATATTTTGAACATATGAATTTTTGTGAATTTGGATTGATTTGTAAATTTGAAAACCAATTCAAGTATCTTACGCAGCAAACGGTTTAGTAGTACATTAAAAATATTGCGCAAATGCCATTTCACTGTTATATACATATCTTGATTATGTGCTTTGTCATTTTTTTAAGTTAAGATGAGAAATGCTGAAGCTTTTGTGACTGTGAAACTAAGAAATTTTCAATCAAAATTTACAAGTTAGTATTAAAATCTAGTTTTGCTAGAATGCTGTAAATGTATTAGTTGATTCAGGTTTTATTATAATAATCCACTTACTGTCTGCTGTGTAGAGCAAATTGGATGCCATTTATGTCATTAATCAGAGAACTTTTCAATACACTAGTTATTTTCATTTAAGCTCAATATTTTACCATGTCAAAAATAAAATTAGCTAGATACGATAATTTTTAGTTTTGATTAGACATTTCTAGCAAAATATTTGTTGAAAAGGCATTTAATAAATGAAGTTTTGTTAGATGCGTAGTGAAATTAATTGTGTGATTCAATACAGATCAAAAATGTGAAAAGCAAAAAAAATAGGAAGCATCGTTAAGTGGCATCTATAAAAAAAGAATAAAAGCTATACAGTAAAATGCTGCTCTAAGCAATAATTACTGATTGTGCTGAAATATCATTGTTACACACAAAATTTGTATTTAATGTATTAATGTGTCTGTATCTACAAATATTATTTAACTTATATCCAATTATAAAAACCTGAAACATAATAACTTACTTTTTTATTATTTCCAAATGCATATCATAAAATTTCAATGAATACATAAATAAAAAAGTACCAAAAACCAGGAAACTATTATTACAATATTTCAATAAAACATTGAGCCCTATAGAAATAGTTATTATCACAATTATAGTTAACTAAATTTGAGTAATAATTATTATGGTTATTGTTAATTATAGTAAAAATTAGAAGTGATATTCAAAGTATGTAAGAAATTTGTACGCCGGTATTTTGGTAGTTGTTTTGTGGAAATCCAGGATCACTAGCTTCGATCTGGATGATGTTGTCAGGTGGTTGCTGGGGGTTGGCAACCACTGATATTTTAAACAAGGGTTCTACTCCATATTCTACATGTAGTTTTGTGATTGTTTTAGCAAAATCCCAATTATTTATAGACCACTCATTTCTTAGCACGGCCCATCCTCCTGAAAATAAAAAAAAGATTGTGTCAGAATTAAAAAAACGATGTACAATAACATGATTGGTTGGCTTCTGAGATCTTTTTTCCAGAAAAATAAAGAAGAAGAGTCTACTATCTTAAAACTACAATTAAGTTTGCATGCCTTCAACGCAACGGCGGGAAAAATGTATATTTTGTAAAATACAATAGATTATTAAATTTTATGGCAATAAGTTGGAATGGTTTGTCATTTTATATAGGACAGACAATTAGCTGTCTCGCACAGGAAATAGGATAAAATGTATAGATGAGTGTAATGTAAAATTGTTTAGATGAGTGGGAAACCTATTAAACGGTAGTTGTAGCCATAATATAAACTGTTATTATCTAGTAGTGTATTTTAATTTTTGTTTTAAACATCATACTTTTTTAAACCCAAATCAATTTAGATAAATATGTTACTGACTTGAGTGTAAAAATGCTAGCTCTGTTTTGACACACACTAATGACTTTTTTACAACAATATGCATTATTATTCCATTTTACATAAATATCTGTGCAAATCGTATTTTTTTTTTAATAAATCATTGATCTAAGCAGAAATAGACTTCATAAATTATTAAATTTTCGGAATAATGTTTAAGTTTGCCAACAACTATTTTTCGTAGTAGGAGAAATTTCGTAAATTATTTAATTTTTGGAATAATGTTTGAGGGGACCGTCTTTCTTGACGTCATCGAAAACGGGACCGACAGACGGAAAGACGGAAAAACGGAAAGACGGACATTATCGACTTTTAATATATAGATATTTTGAATGCATAATATAAAATAAACTTTAAATTTACAAAGATCTCATTGTCTGCATTTTATTATTATAAATACAGCATTAATAAATACTACACGATAGAGACATTTTTCTAAACAAGTACTTTAAAATTCATTTTACCTTGCGGCCCGAACCCATTGTATCATTATTATGCGACCCACCAGAAAAAATAGGCGGTGTATGCATACTTTATACATTATGGTCAAGTTTGGTGATCATTACTATATTTAATGGAAGACCATATGCATGGAGGTATAGCACTCAAATAATTAACTGGATTTTAATGATAATGATCCCCGAAAGATCTATATGCACTTGTTAGAAGTCATGCAACATAAAAATAAAACCCATTTCATCTAGCAAAACAATAAAATAAATATATGTATTCATAAAACAAAAAGTACCTAAATTAATTCAAAATAAATAAAATAAAATTTAGCTAAAGCTTAAAAAAAGTCTTTTCCCAATATAAAATTAAATTTCAAAAATATTGAAAATTACGCACTAAAAATTATATTTTTATTTAAATAAATACTCAACCCACCGATTTAAGTCAGCAATTATTTTTTCATTCAAATTTGGAAAGTTAATAATTTAAATTTATATTTGAAATGCAATGTATAAAGTGGAGGAAACCACAGAAAATTCATACTACCGTATATATAAATTTGAGTATATGTGCATTTGGAACCTTTGTTGTTGTTTTCGTGTATGAATTGTATTTCGTGTATGAAGTATCTATATATTAATACTCGATAATGTCCGTATGATTGCATGATTGCATGATTGTCCGCGATTTCCCCTCCCCCTGCCCCTTCCCCCTCCCTCCTCAAAGCTCCGCTGACGCAATATTTTTATTCATACTAAAGACATATTTTCCCAATACACTCTTTATTATTTGACGAAACAAATCATATCGCTGAAAATTCTCATACAAAAAAACGCCGCGATCGTGGATCGAACACAGAACTCTGGATTACCAGTCGAGCTCTCTATCAACTGAGCTAACGTCGTAAATATCGTAAGCGATAAAAATACATTATATAAATCAAGCATTTGAAAATGGAACGATATTTGTGATTCACAAACTGACTTCGATTGTTTGTATTCAAGATTCAAAAATGGAACATTGTGACGTCTGTCAAATATGAATGTGGTATATTTTACATAATATAGTTTTGACAGTTAAATGCAAATATTCCATGTGTGTCATATGCTGACGGCTATTAAATATTTTACTTTTTAACAGAGGGTATTTAGAATTTATCCCGATAATTTAAAAGTTTTGTATCTTTTGTTTTAAATAACGAGTAAACGAGTCTATGCTTTGGACAAGGTAAATTTATGCTCAAATACAAATATAAATAAAGTAAGCGAAATAGTTTGATAGAGCGCCCGGCTAGTAACCTGTAGGAAGCCGGTTCGAATCTAGCCTAGAGCGCTTTTTTTGGGTTTATAACAATTTTTTTTTTTGAAAACTTTCTTTTTAAATCACAGTACATCTTGATCGTATGAAAATAAATGCTACCAAAATAACAAAATCCGATTGACTAGCGAAATATGTTTTTCAAAAAATAAATATAAGACGCAATTATTTCAAGATTTGTTTTTAATCTAGGTACATTACATATGTGGTATAGTTAGTTGTTGGCGAAAGCATAATGTGTAATAAAATAACTTCAGTAAAAATCATTATATATATTTAAAAAAAACAATTTCTGTTTGGAGAATCAGTCAACATTTTCATAATTTTGTTTTGATAAAATGTGCAATTAATTTATACCATTTTGCATGTGAAAAAATGATTATTAGCAAACTTAAACATTATTTCAAAAATTAAGTAATTTACAATTTAAAACTGCAGGGCTGTCGATATATGTGCCGAGGTCGATTTATGCTACTATGAAAAATGATTGTTAGCAAACGTGAACATTATTCCAAAGATTTAATATTTTACGAAATTTCTGTCACTACGAAAAATAGTTGTTTGCAAACTTAAACATTATTCCAAAAATTAGGTAATTTACGAGGTATATTTCTGCTAATAGGAAAAATAATTGTTAGCAAACTCAACATTATTCCAAAAATTAAATAATTTACAATTTAAATACTACAGGGCATGCTGTCGATATATGCCCCGAGATATATTTATTTTATTTTTAGAATTTCTGGCTTATTCAATAAATAGGTTTGTAATTTTCTGACTTCTTAAAAATGCAACAAAAATCCCCCCGTTGAGGTCAACGGGCTTACAGCTAGTGTTATTTTATTTTAGCATGCCCAGCTTGGTTTCAATTTTAATACATGAGTATTTTAACGCAGTTTGGTTTTGATTCTTCTTTTGTGAGAAGAAAAAAAGAGAATTTAGTTGAAATATTGCTCTGGCTGACATCACGTTGGCTGTAAAGTATTTTATCTTTGTTGGTGTTTTCATGTATAGAAAACTTTTTTAAGTCCAGCTCGATTTTAATGTTCATTAATCTAAGCAAATACTTATTTCATATTATTAAAAAGCATGCACAAAGAATTCATGAATTGGCCATAGAATGATAGAAAAGAATCAGACCAAATATATCGTGATAAGTTAGTTACGTTGTACGTAAAAAATGATTTTTTTAAATTATATTTTTGGTTCATACAGCTGTCGAATCGCTGTTTGTTTTATTAAGTCACCTTAAGATTATTTTTTTAAAACATTTTAGCTGAATATTTCAGGGCGGGCTGAATCCACCTTACCCAGTAAGTAAAACGACCACTGTGTAGTAGTAGTGTTTAAACATTCAAAAAAGTATCTGTACGCTTATCGTTATTCATAATGGATACAGATTAAAAAGGCCTTACTAAAAATTTATCGTAGTATGGCCCATGGAACAAGGGAAAGTAATGTAAATAAGTACTTTACTATTGAAAGTGACCCCTATTACGCACCATCTCATTGAAATTAAGAATCTTTGAATGATAAAATTATACTCGGTGTTTTTTGACGGGTATTTTTTTTTTTATCCAAACAATTTTGACTGATTTTCTCTTTTAGATTGGGTTTGTTTTGTTGTATACTTATCTTGTTTGTTGAATTTGAATTATTTTATAACTTTAATTGCCATTGGATGAAAACGATTGATAGCATTTAAATCATATAATATCATTCTTTAAGACTACTATTAGAAAATTAATGTCTACTTAATTATATGTTATCGTTAAATGTTGGTTAATTAATGCTATCTAACCAATTAAATATTTTCCGCGCGTCGACGTGCATAAAACAATAAAGTAAATCTCTTCAATATCAAGAGGAAAAGTGAAAAATATTTTATTCAAAACAATCTTCGCGTGTAGTAGTTTAATGTAGTCTCACGTAAAAATTCACATATCTAAATGTACGTAATTTTAGTTCACTAAATTTGATATTTCACAATTTGTAATGTTGTTGAAATAACATAATATATCAAAGTTGCCATCATACATAACACTAAATGACAAGATAATACTTTCCAGATGTGATGATCATTCTAAATCCGTCCATATTTTCTAAAAAGTTTCGAGATCTTAAAATATATTACATTTTTAAGCATTGACGGATTCCCCTGAGAAAAATGGAGAGGCATCCTTAGCTACCGTAACTCAAGGAATACAGTTAAAATCGATAAATGATTACTTATTTTTTTCTAATAAAATTTCTCATTTTATTACGTAGAATCTATATTTAAAAATTGAATGGCTAACCCCTGGCATATTTTCTGTATCTGCCAGTGTTTTAAAGAATAGCATATAATGCAGCGGTGGGCTACCGATACGTTAACAAGGGGCTCGCTTAATCTCAATTCAATGTATCACTCATACGAAATTATTTGCAATACTTAAATAAGCAAACGATTGTTACTTAATACACTTATAATATGCAACAATAAGCAGTTTACCATAAACTAATCAATGTAAATGGCTAAAAATGTACTACTGTGTATACTGCGAGCTGTCGTAGATAGTATATATAAATCAGAAATTGCAGTTATGTACTATGTACTTTGTTCTGAGAATATTGTTTTCTCTTTAATTTAACAAGGGGCTCGCCGGCCGTGGTAAAATCTAACAAGGGGCTCGCGCGAGCCCCTCCGAACCCCCTCCAGCCCACCTCTGATATAATGTGAAGGATAAAATGATCAAAGATATTTTTTTTATAAAATGACGCTGTGGTTCGGTTGTGAATGCGATATTTCATAGAAAACATGGTACAATAATAATGTAGAAATAGATCAAATTCAAAACTTATGTAACTACATCGAATTGGTCAAAGATGGCTAGATTTATATTTTATAATCGGAGTTAAAAATAAAATGACAAAAGAACTAGAGTAAAATTTTACTTATTGATAAGTAGGAGTATTGAAATAAAAATCCTTCACAATTTTATAAGTATAAATAAACCACTAAAAGTTTTCAATCAACCTGTTTGCCATATTACCTTATATGGAGTATTTAAGTAAAGTACCGGCACACATACTAATTAGCACACACTAGGCTTCGCTGCTGTGCGGAATTATTTAAGTATAAAGTCTTTTTTTATAGATAATTTTCTTTTTTAGTAGAGTAATACGGATTTAAATTGGATTTTAGATTTTTAGTAGGACACAGACGTTTAAATAAACCAAAGTGATTACTTTACTTTTTTGTATTGCTTGTATATAATAAACTAGAAATTAATTCAAAAAACGTTCATAATACATTTGTTTACAGTAAGTAACGTTTCAAACTTTATAAAATCAAGTTAACTTCAGGTTAGCGACCAAATCCCACATATTACACTTGTTGCTATAACGCACGGGTTCCCAACCTGTGGGTCGTCAACTTTTTTCGATTTTGTATTTGAACAACAAAACTAAAACTACAGTCTAAAATTACTAAAATTACCTTATTGAAAAAATGCCTTTTTCAATTGCATCGGGGCCGCGGGTCACATGGTTTTTGTAAAAAGGGGTCGCCATCCGAAAAAGTTTGGGAACCTATGCTATAACAAGTAGCGTTTTTATAACAATATATTGTTTATTGTTTCAAATCAGAAGGACGGTACACGGAATTACAGCTGACGTCAATTCACCACACACTTGAAAAGTATAATTAAAATTTTTAAAAAAACTGTACATAATACATCAATATATAAAAATATTTTGAGCATACAAAGTAAATTAAACAAACAGTTAACAAATATAGTAACTGAAAATGTCCACTTCTCTAGGGCCTAGGCAATGAATTGATTAGTCGAACAACCCTTGAAACAAGTGACTCATACGACCTACGCGAGGAATCAGTTTTAAGAAACAAAAAAATGTTTATATTTTCGGCCACTTAGAAATAAATTGAGAGCATGGAAGTTAATTGTCATGAGAATTTCAGGATTATTAATTCGGCCTCGAAGAAGAAAAGAAACATGCTTTAAACTTGAAAACGATCGTCGAGCTTCAAGTTGAGTGAAATGATAGCATTCTTAAAAGAAATTAGGTGCGGTAGTATTCTTTTAAGGAATTATCTAAGGGAAAATATATATTTTTTTTAAATAATAGTATCTAAGTAATTTCTTATGGACTCGCTCCAATTGCAACTTGTATGAATTTTCATATGGGTTCCAAATGATTTATCCGTATTCAAGCGTACTTAAGACCAAAGAAACATATTGAGTGCAAAACACGATAACCACAATCCTGTATGGAATTTAAATGGTTACAAAGAATTATGTGTTCTTTTTTAGTATCTACTATATTATGTAAAATAGGGTTTACAATACAGGTATTGTAAAAGTCTTAATAAAAATATACCAAAAGCGTGCGAGTAAATCTTTTTCAGTATTTTGATATTTCATATTAAATACCATCATTAAAATATCAAATATCATAATCATAAACGGATGAATTTTTACAGCTTACAGTTTTTTTTTTAAATAACATCATTTAAAAACTCATCAAGTATGGAGCCTCTCATTGGGCCTATTAGAGGTGAAGTGAGCCAAGTGGTATTTTAGAAAAAAAAAATTTAAAATTCTACACGTTTTAAAGTATCGTAAAAGTGAAGTAACCTCAGTTAATACACATTAGAATAATTTTATCTCTGTAAAATAAAAATATGCAATCCAGCAAAATTGTACGCGATTGATTGTACGTAAAAGTCCAAGAAAAAAGTTTGACCATTTTACTATATATAGTTTTCTCACTTCACCCCTGGAGGTCTCAATTGATACGTCATTTTAAGGTCTGCCAACACAAAAAATATATATCATTGTGTTCCTCGTGAATGTATTGCGCGTTCGTGAACATTCACTGATAAATTTAAGCTTAGAACAGTATCTTTTGAAACTAGAGCTTGTACGATCTTTAAAATAATCGAAATACTCTACCCACGGGCACATGGGGTGGGCTGGAGGGGGCTCAGAGGGGCTTAAATTTAACTAAGGCCGGCGAGCCCCTTGTTAATTTAAGACAAAACAATATTGTCAGATCAAATTAGTTTATAACTGCAATTTCTGGCTTATATATCATATTATCTACGACACCTTCAGTATACACATTAGTACATGTTTAATATTTAGCCATTTACATTGACAAGTTTACGATAATTTGCATATTGTAACATGTTACAAGTGTATAAAGTAAGAATCGAAAGTACTGCATATAATTGTATAGGAGTGAAAAAATTCACTACTTCCCCAGAACACCGAGAATTTCTTTGAGGTTAGGCGAGCCTCCTGTTAACTTACTGGCAGCCCACCGCTGCACGGGCACATGGGTAAAATAATTGAAACGTCTTATATAAAGTCTCTCTACGGAAATTTTAGACTCACTCTGAAACATATTTTATGTTATGACATTAAAATCACACAATAGAAATCTTCTTCCGCAATTTTCTGGACGAACTTATGCATATAACATAGAATAACAGGCGACCCGTCGACCTTTTACCGAGCCCACAGCACTTTCATCTCATCACTACGTTAATAATGTTGTCGGTGTTATAGTTTGGTTATTGAGTAATAATCAGGGATGTGCATTTCAGTGCGCCTGCAAAGTAAATTTGATACACCAAGAACAGAATGATATCAATCCAAATACCAACTATAAGTTCCTAGATGAATTTAGGGATTGCAGTCCGGACGAATATATCAATACCGATAGATCAGTATTTCATATTCAATACTGGTATTGTAGGTATAAATATCGATATTATAAAAAATGTTTACATGAAGCCAAAAAATACGGCCATTTGGATCGCAATACCGGCTAAGTAAACCAACACCGGAATTTCTATATTTTGAAACAACTCGAGATAAAATATTTAATTTTTCACGAACAGTTTCTTTACATACAAAATTCGATTTTAGTTAATTTTCAATACCAAATCACCGGTATTTCGGTACTGAAATAAACACCATGAATATAAAGATCCCGATATGGAAAAACTGGTATTGCAATCTCTAGATGAAACTTCATTAAAAAAAGTTTTAAAACGTAATGTAAAGAGGATTCATTGCACTCAATGTAATGCATGTATTTCGTATCAATAGATAATCAATTTATAAACTATCCGCACTGGGACTAGGACACGTGACCTCCTTTACTAAAAATAACTACGTTGACCACTTGACCACGCAGCCGGCTTACTATTTATTGTGTTTTGTACCCTCCGCGACAATGATGTTGCTGACGTCTGTATTGAATTATACCAAAAATGAACCACCACTGCAAAGATTAAATGAAATAGTTTTATTGAGAAAACTCTTCCTTATTATCTTATGCTTTCAGTTGATTGTAACTATTAAATTGTATAGTGAAATAAAAAAAATATAATATCTTAAATTGAAAATTACTATTTTTAAACGAATATTGTATATTTGTTAAATTGAGATGTTACTATTTAGGTTATACGCTATTTTTTCTTAATTAATAATTTTGTTTGACTTCGGTTGTTGTTAAATTTTTAATAAAATAAGTGTACATATTTGGTGAAAAATCATCATATTCAAAACATAAAAATCTTTCATAAAAATTGAAATTAATACTAATGAGTATTTTTAAAAAAATAAAGTTTACTTATTCTTAGTTGTACATATTTTAGATATGAATGCTATTATTCGAATGTCTCGTGAAACACACTAAAAATGGCGGAAACTATAGGGCGGAGAAATAAATTCAACAGTTCATACACAGCCATATCGAACCAAGCTCTAGTTCTCATGAAAATTTTCCATTTAACCTTATCACAATATTTAGTTGCCTACTTTTTTTAGGTCAATTATTGTTAAGTTTAAAACATACAGTATCGATTATTGACATACATACATAATGCATACTATATATAATATCTGAATTCTGTATTCTTTGACTCTTGAACTAAACTGATTTTCTGCTGATTTTTTAAAATTTCAATGCTTTATTATTTTAAAAACCTCAAAGTAAATATATGTTTTAACTTATCGTTTATCAATAAATCAAAATTATCTTAGGAGTCCGAGATTTGGCGTATTTAGCAAATCAATATGAAACTGGCCAAATGTAACATTGAAATACCACAAAAAAAGAAATCGTTTTTTTTAAATCCACGCCCGCTCCCAATGTGGTGCATCTCTTTATAGAGGTATCTCATCATAAGTTTTCTCAGTCGTTCGACCTCTCTTCTTCGAAGAAAATAGTAAGCATATAAGGATAGTGCTAGACAGGGCTATTGACTAGTGGAACTATCCGCTCTCGCTACGCCCTGTTATTTAAGGATCGGAAGGGTGGAATGGAATTTTAAAACATCACACACATACCTTTGAACATAAATTGATGAAAAAAATGCTGTTCCTACTGGGCCTCAAAACCGTGAGATCCATCACGCAAACCAACGACGTTGACTCTTGCGCCATGGACTCGATGAAACGTTAACAATATCTCATTTACTCCATATATTATTTAAATACATCAGAGGGTTTAATATTATGTTTATGCTATAATACAAAACTGGATATACATAGTTTGAAAACATTGATTTACACCGACGTAAATAAAAGAAATCATTGCCGTTTGTCGTTGTCACAAATAAAAAATGTCACTTCCCTTAGAAAGTAATAGTGGCACTATTATATTGAAGCGTATTATAAATTTATTTTAATTTTATGTTCAAAGTTTATAGTGTTGGTTTACAGGTACTCACTGGTATTTCTAATATTTTATTATAAATACGCGTATAGCGTGACCTGTACAATGATTATCTGACCTCACTCTTACTGCATGTTTATAGGAAATGAAAGTATACTTACATCAAAAGTTACACTGTTTTGCACGGTACAGAATTATAGAAGACACCATCGCCGTTTATAACAAAATTTCAATAAAGTAATTTTGTCACGACTGCGCGTAGAATATACTTTTATAATTTTCAACTTGTGACCTTAATGAATTCATATATCGAGAAGCAACGTTTCGAAGTGCAACGTGTCTACCTTGTGACAATTTTCAGCGAGTAGCGGGTTTATAATTTTTTAATGACAAAATCTCATTTACAGATGACATAAAAACGAGTAATTCAAAACGTTTCTACAAAATCAAGCTCACATCTTTACATTAATATTAAAACTGTTCCGAATGGATATGTATTCGTAAATTCATTTATTATTAATATTCTTTCAATATAAATTGACTGGAAGTTCATATTCGTGTCAAGATTTCCGTACTCATAAAAGGTAAACATGATATATTCATTGGATATGACAGTACTTACTTAAAATCTTGAAAAATTATTTTGAAGAGGTTGTGACCTAATTATTCTACTATAAAAAAAAAATATTGATTGATAGGCATGCGGTCATATTCAAGATTGAATAATCTAAAATAATTATTGATTTGTCAGATTTCTTAAAGTAAGATTATGGTCGATTTGAGTTTTTAAGCGGGTTTATAAGGTCGTTAATAATTCTCTCACAACCTATGACCGCGATAGATAATTTCATGTACAGCGATGATATTGCATAGGAGGCTTAATCTTGATTTTTTAAATTGGTACAATCATGATCTCACACTAACACGATTCTTACTACTTATTTAGAATTAGAATACCTTAGTAATAAAATAATTACATCGACTCTTATGCATGTCAGGCTGTCAATTTGAGTTCATGATCTGTTTGATCCGTGCATAGGTGTAGATATTATATACTTTGACAGGAATCAAACATACACACACGGCTTCAAAAGTTACTACTTTATGACATCATGACATCGCTGACTTAAAAAAACGTTTTTTAGTGTAGAAGTTGCTCGGAGGGGCTAGCGCAAACCCCTTCTTAATTGTTTACTCAGTCCGGCGAGCCCCTTGTTAATTTAGGAAAAAAAACAATTTTATCAGATCGAAAAAGTTCATAACTGCAATTTCTGACTTATATATTATGTAAGACAGCTTCAGTATATACGTTAGTACATTTTTAGCCATTTACATTGATAAGTTTAAGGTAATTGGCATATTTTTACATATTATAAGAGTATAAAGTAACAATCGACTGCTCATTTAAGTATTGCATACAATTGCATAGGAGTAATAAAAAAATTCACTCCTTCCCCAGAAAATCGATAATTGCTTTGAGATTAAGCGAGCCCCCTTGTTAACGTATTGGTATCCCACAGCTGATTCAGGTAAACATTCTTCAACAACATATAAAAGCCAGTACATATCTCTTTGTGTAATCATAAAAGAATCCATAATTTTCAACTTATGAAAGAAGAATAATTTTAGTAAGTTTTACTTTTGTAATATTTATCTCGTGCGTTGAGACTTAAAAGTAACTTATTTCCTCAAATAATGAAACTATCGCTAATATCATTTTCATGAAACATTAAAGTAATGTGACATTAAAGTAAAGCCCCCCTTTGTACCGTTCTGAGATGTAACAGTAATAATAAGAGTATAAAATAGTTCTCTTGGTGCAGCAGCTGGTCGTGAATCGATGCACTGAGCCGCTTTAATATTCACTAAAAATACATTTTGTATCTTTGTATACGAATGTAATAATATGTACTTACATACATTTTCAATAACGCATTATGTATTGCCACTACCCAAAAATACTACATATCCCTGAATTTTCTCATGGCAACCTGTAAGTGTTTCTATGTTACTCCTTTCGAAAAACACATTATTATTTATGGTTTTCAGTTGTCACCCTTGGCAACGTGCTAATTGAAAAGAATTTCGTTATTACTTCTTGATTTTTCCATACTTGTGTATGGACGACAAAATCTTCATTTTATTTATAAATGAAGACCGAACATTAAAAAATAACACAGCCAGTTCGTCACACACAGTGTGAATACTCTTTTACTCATTGTTTGTTCGTATTTTAGTTTCTTTGGTATTCATACTATCTGCGTTTGAGAAAAGCTTTCAGAATGAAATATAATGTTAACGTATTATAATTGAAGCATTTAATTGGACTTCATGATCTAAAAATTGAAATAGGAATAATACACTATTGATTTTTTTAAATGGTAGATAACTCTTAATTTGATCCCTCAACAATTTTCTGATGCGAACATGGAATCGTTATGCAAGTACTGCCAACAATATATTTTTACTTCATTACAGACTTGAACAATAACTTTAGACTAAAATTGTACGTGGTATAATTGATAAAATTTCCCCGACAAATTTATGTAGGTAGATAAATAACGAGTTCAATAAAGCAATCGCCATTCACATTGATTGATAAACTGTCCAGGATTCAAATTATTTATGTCGATGTCTCAATATTTTAGCCGGATGACGATTAGATTGTTCTCGTTCTTTTTTTTAATGATACGTCTCTGCCATATATCCGTGTACAGCCTACAAGGTGCGAGTGACACAAAAAAAGTATTGCCTATCAGAACGGCTAAACAACATATGAATATATTTTTTATTATCAATCAAAGCATCTCATTTACTTTCGATATTTTTTTCATCATACTTTATGATATAAAACGAAATCTGAAATAACTACACACTAAACTAATACTAAAAAATTTACATACTGATTGATTGATCACACATTTTCTAGTAGATTTTTAATTTCAGTAGCTAAATAAAGGTTTCATAAAATATTAAACCAGTAATGAGTAAATGAATTTAACACAAAAATTGTAAATAAATAATGACAAACGGTTTGGAGAATGTTAAGTAAAATTTCATTTCAAGTATAATATTCAGTCGTAGGACGATTGTTAAAAAGATGAAAATTTTTAATAAATTCGATGTACTCGACAATCGGCGGTAACTTTTGCGAACTATATTTTTAATATGAATCTTCTGAAGATGCTTCTTAAAGAGGCGAAGCACGTGTCACAATTTGTAACACAGCAAAGTATAATTATAGTTAAACTGTCATCAATTTTCAATTTACATTCAATGACAAATTCAAGTGTTAAATATTTTTTATTCATCAAAATTTAATAAAAGAAAAACATCTCACAGCTATTAGAAAATTGCAAATATTGTTAAGTTAGCTTTAAAGAAGATAATAAAGAAGTCAAATTAGACTTGTATACATATATCATTATTATATTAAACGACTAATATGTATGAAAAATAATTTATTTATACTGTTTTCGATATTGATAAGATTATTTAAGAAGTATTTAATAAATGAAACATGTTACTTCTAGGACATTCTTTTGTAGACTGATTTAAAATAGCAATACCCAAGTAAGTAAATTCTATGTGAATTTTCCTTGGAGAAAGTATACAAGCACTTGCGGCTCAAGCTCGTGGCTTTACGAAGAAGTATTAAAAAATATTTCAGCATATTTTGCAAATGACGTAATATGCATCCGGAAGAGCAGCTGTTTTTAAAACAGACTACTAAAACCTTAATCGATTTTGATTAAAAATACAAACATTTCGTGAACGCTCGGTTTCTTGCATCAAACAAACAAAGTATTAAATTGATATACAATATTATAGTAAAATTGACAGGTTTCAACGTTTTACGTAGGTTTTTTAGTCTATTGATATATTTAATCGAATCATATTCGTTTATATCTTTTGGTCGGGTTCATGGCACAGTGGCTAACACCGTTGACTTCCATCCCGGACTTCCAACATGTTTTCAATTAATTTATCGTTTTCTGTTCGAAAGCATGGATGTTTGTGATTTTAAAAATGAACTCTCAACTTCTTTATCCTAAAAACGGGCGTAGTGAGAGCGATTATTTAACAGGTTCTAGTCCTAGCTCTATCCTTATATCCCTACTATTTATGAAAAAAAGAGTTTTAAGCAACTGAGTAAAAAGAAGTTTTTGAAGATTTTTGTTTTATTTTGAGATACCTCCACTAGGAGTCCATATACTTCACATTGGGAGCGGCTATGAATTAAAAAATATACGTTATGTTTTTTTAGTTTTTTCAATTGATTATAAGCATATGACTTTTAATTGATGATACAGAGAGTGATAGTTGGTTTAAATGCATGTCCCACTTTAAAATATTCTTGATCGGTTGAATTGAACTGATCCGACTATTAATGACACGTGTTTCGCTACTCGAACAAATATTTCCGGACATCAAAATTTCAACAATTACAAGATTTTTTGACTATATATGAAAATTAAGCCCGAGAAACTATTATATCGTCTTATCTATGTAATGACTGTGTGAACGGCTGGGTATAATATATTAAAAATAATTAACATTAAGCCTTATATAATATAAAATATATTTAAATATCTTTCAAACTTGTATGTAATACTTGTGCGTAAAAATGTAATAATTACAACATACTTTTTTCAAAATTTGATTTTTTTTACAAATAAATTTTATGAAACAATCAATTTTATGAAACAAAGTGTTTTCTTTACAGTTTTAAAACTCCTTAAATACCTGTAGTACAATTAATTTACCATTAGAGGTGAGATATATTTGATAATTATTAGTAATTATAATATGCTTTCTAACAAAGAATAAACGTGCTTATTTTTATTTAATATTTTTGCTTACTTTCATTTACAAAAAATAGTATCCCTGTTAATGCTTACTTGAATGATAACCTCATATTAATTATTTGTATCCAATGTGTTGATGGCAAAAGTGGAAAGAGATAGCTTGGACAACATAAAAGAGAAGGGGCTTACGGGTAATGAAAGTTGCATTGATTATTATGCCAAATCATGACTCATTGTACGAAAATAAACAAAAAAGTGCAAATGATGTTGGTTCGGCATACACTTAAGTATAACATGCGCGTATGCCTACATCATTAGCAATAACAAGACATTGTAAATTGCACAAAGTCTTTAAAAATTGCTTCCAATTCAATTTACATTTTAAGCGCCCATCAAATCACTAACAGGAAGAAAAATTATGAAGTGTAAAACCATTTTAATTATATAATATTGTAACAACTGTTTATTTCAAAATAACATATTACTAACGTGTTGAATATTTTTTTAAATATTAGTCATTGAGTTTTTTTGTACTTAATGTCATTCCGACGAATTATTATTAAATAATTAAAATAATGTTGGTTTTACTCAAGATTAAGTTCATGGTATGTTCGTTTTTATATTGCTCTTACTGTAAAAACATCCTTCGATGTTTTGTAAAATAAACAGATTTTAATGGATTGTTCAAATAACGTAAACACAAAAGTTGTCAAATAGTAATTAATTAATGCAGGAGTTTTTAATTTTGTCAATTTTGAAATGTATTCTTTTTTTGTCAAATATGTATATTTTTTGTGAGATTTTTTATTTCAATGTATTCGAATGTTTAGTCAAGAGGTTTTTCTGAACATAAATCTATTTAAACTACTATCGACTAAAATTTGCGACATTTTTAAAAAATTTGTAATAGAATATGTTTATACAAAAACAATGTATTGATGTATATTTCAACGATTTTAGACGTGTATTTATTACATCCGAAAGAATGTCAAAAAATGACCTTGTGTCTAAGAAAGTGTGAGTAAATGGGTATAATAATGCACTTTGAAATAATACAGCCTAGTGCAAAAGGGAGTAAGCGACAAAGCATGTTTCTAGTAACATTATAACATACCTATAAAATATTTAAATTATTCTTTGAATAGTATCTGTTATCACACCTATTTTATTCATAACAGTTAACGATGCACATAAACTTTTTTGCACTCGACAGAAATATATCACCAATAAAATGAAATTGAGACTGCAAGGGGTCTTGTCGGATGCAACAATGTTAAATAAAGAAAACACATTTCATATTTTTCAATTTTTATATATATTTTTTTAATTTGAGTACAAAGGCGGCTTTAACTGATGCTTTTTAATCATACCTACATAATACTTTTTCGATCAATATTATATTGTTTTTGACGTTCCAGTGTGTATTCGAAGAGAAGCGGAACAACAAATCTTCTGCAATTGTGACAAATTATATTGTTAGTGAGAATGATAAGATAAGATAAGATAAGATAATAATTCTAACTCTCTAACCATCCCCTGTGTAAATTCAGGTAGACAACTTTTTTACAAATTGTTTTTTCTTAAAAAAAACCGATATATGTTCGAATTAATATGTTAAAAACAATACCGCCATTGAGTGTCACTATAGCTGTCAAAAAAACATTATTTGTGATATTTTAATCAACCAAGATGTAGACAATATTTTAGTGAAATAGATTTCAGCGGCTGCACTGGCATTTAAGTAAATTTTTCATAATTTCACTATCACAGAAACGTTTTCATTAACACCATTGTCCATATCTTCACAAATTTAAACGTTCACTTACACTTTTTTATCCCACATAAATAAACTTACCCAATATGTTTATTCCTTTTCTGAAAACCTGAAAATAATGTTTTGAACACCTAATAAACGAACACATTTAATATTTGTCTCTTTGTTTTTTCCTAGCGTTGTGTATTATTTTCCTCTTCTCATAGTGGAAATAATAATCAATTCGATGGCAAATAATCATATTATTATTTCATGTATATTATATTTGTAGAAATTTGAGATCTTATCTGCTTACACTAGCTTAAAAACAACAATCAAAATGTAGCAGCTACTTTAAGAAATGGTTTTCAGTTTTAACTTTTAAGCTAACCAATATTTTATTTATTTGAATAGATTTGTTGGAATTATTCCTAAATGTATTATTTTTCTTTTTTTCAATTAATGATTGAAAAATTGTAAATATTAAAGTATTTTTATGTTACAGATGTGAATTTTAGTCAAATCATACCCAAGCATATTGTAACCAATACACATCGCCTGATGAAAGACAAAAGGATGCAATCCACACAGAAAAAAATACAGGAGTCACAAAAAAAACGTTTTTTCATGATTTGCCGTGATAAATATAAAAATATTAAATTTACGCAACCTTTAATTGCACGAAGACTAATAAACTCTTTTTTTTACTTAATCAAATATTAATACAACAAATTGGCGGCATTTGCAGCTTACATCCTTTTGATAGAATGTCTATTAAGTCTTACACATTGTTATATTTAACAAAAATACACGTTCGCGGTAATGCAATATACATTTCCTACAAACATAAAGGATATTTAATCGTTGCTGGGTCAGTAAAAATAATACGTGAAATCAAATAAATCGACAATAAATATAGGATTGTTATGTTTATCACTGTTTAATTCCACATCGTTGTATGCAGATACAGTAGGAAATAGTAAATTTTGTACATTCACACAAGTTTTGTCACTATCGACCCGGGTTTCACCTTTCGGCATTTTCAGGCGTTCAAATGGACGCACGAACTTGAAATGACAGTAAGTTAACTGGGTTAGTGGCAAAACCAGAACGATTCAAATTTAATAATAAAAATCCTCCAAGAACCTTCAGTTGAAATATTTAATCGTAGAAAATGTGACTACGTTCGTGCATGTTAAGTATTGTTGGCATGCAATTTTTTACACTATTTTTAAAAAGATAAATATATATATAAATATAGTTTTTCCTACAGCATAATTGTTAAAGAGCAGGTGATTAAATACTTAATGAAAAAAGTGATGTTTAATTGCTATGAATAAAGAAAGTTCTTCATAAGAATAATAAAAAAACATTTTTTTATTATATACATACTTTATTACTCCTCCTTTTCTATGTTCAAATTTGAGTCGACTAAATTTATTGAACTTCTTCAAACAAATTTATTTAATAGATTAAGTTAATAAAATATTATATACCGTACACAGATAAAGAATTGTGCGAAAAAATATGAAATGTGATAACAAGAAAGAAGGGAGAATTCATTTTTATGTTGTCGATGAACTGACAGGTCAACCATTTTATATGTCGCAATTTTAAATAAAATTGGTTCCGGTAATTAGATTATACATATATTATTCAAAACCAATTTCACAAAAATAATGAATATTTAAAATTACGAATGCAATGAAATCCATATTTTTTATTTAACCAAATTGATTCAGTATTCGATTACTTTTAAGTAAGCTTAATATTATTTTTTTAATGTATTTCCCAAGCATTCGAATAAAAGTTGGGATCGATAATCTATTCGTAATTCTGCAACTAAACATTATGTATTGTGCGTAGTTTCTCAATTATATGATTTATCACAAAAATGTATGTTATATTTTTAAGTTTTAAATTGTTTGTACAAATTTTATAAGCTACGAGTCGCTTTTGATGTTCGCTTAATCGAATTATCTACCTTTCTAATAGCTTGACGGCATACAACGTTATTACGTGAATACAATTTATAATGTATGAGTTTCACAATAGATAAATTTAAGATGAAAAAACACAATTGTAAAATTATATATTTTTTTAATTCGTTTTCCCACGATTTTATGTTGTTCATATGTCACAGTATAAGTGAAAGATGAAATAAAAAAAAATATGATTATTCCGATCTAATGAATATTACACATTCAAAATGAAATTATATTGCAATTACTTTTATACTACTCACAACCGCGATGAGAATGTCTCTATTGTATTGAGGATGGGAAGGCTTTTGATAAGTTGGTACACAAATTTTGGTGAAATTTTGCGGCATGAATTTTATTCTCACAGTAAGTGTTATGCTGTTATATTTTTTTATGACGAACACTTTTTTTTAAAACTGATCTGAAAATCTTACCTATTTTATTTATATATTTATTATCTTATCTTTATTGTATACATAGTTTTAATCTTCTATAAAATACATTTTTTTAATTGAATTAAATGATAAATACTAACACTATGACTAGAGTTTTTATAGGAATGTACTATTTTTACGTATTTTTAAATTTTCACACCTACTACAACAACAATTTACTATTTATCAAAAAATATTTTAACTCTCTATGTACCCAATGTAAAATTAATATTTCATCTAAAAAATACAATAAGTCATCTTCAATATATATATACTTGTGTTTTGTTATCTACTGTGAAATTATAATCAAACTAAAGTTTTTTTTACCTCCTACCTACACATTATTTTTTCCTGCATTTGTTTGTTGAATAATGATTTTTTTAAGACCAAATGTGTTTCTTGGTTATAAAATATACAGTTTTTAATTTAATATAAAGTTTTACAAGTTATATAATTTTGTTGTGCGATCTTTTTTTAATCCCAATGAAAACCTTGCGGTTGGCTTAGCTTTCGAAGTGACATTAATATGACATTCCCATTTTGTTATGAATATAAAAAATCAAATATGGCACGCTGATTCTAAGGATTGTTTTTAATCAGTTTTATATACGAAGAAGAAAAATTGTAATCTAAATTATGAGTGTAAAATTTTAACTGTGCGTTTTGATATTGTTCATATGTTTCACTTTTCTATTCACAAGTAAAATCCAATTCAATTTACTGCGATGATGCTACAGGAATAGATGTTTATCAAGACACGTCATGATATTTAATTTCTTTTGACTTTCACTGTGGTTTTATCACCTCGGGTTGGCAATTATAATAATTGAACACGTATAGAAGACAATCCTAGTGCGCCGAAATCCGTCTTTGTGATTCTAATCGAATATGAGTCACGCAAAGAGCTCTTTTTTGCGAATTCAAAGTATACTTTCTATAATACTCTCCACACGTAAGTTGTTGAGTAAAAAAAACATTCATCTCAATTATTCATGAACCATGAGTTACTTTTTTGGAAGACAACATGCAGCTGTTGTCCGTGATTAGTGGATGTATAATATGTGTAAATGTTTCCATTGAACCATTTAGCATAGAATAGGAAAAGTAGGCAGCAACTTTTTAATATAGTCAATCGATATTGCAAATTTACGCTAGCGATCGATGTATTTACTTCGTTTGAATGAATTAATATTTCTTTTATGTTCAATTTAGAATTTATGTTTTGATATTTTATATTCAATTTAGTTCATTATATCAAATGATATTATATGCAAATACATTGTGCAAAAGCTGTACATACTATTATTTGGAAAAGAAATATTAATCAATCGCAATACAAATCATCGCAAGCGCAACAAACAATATGCAATAAAATATATATAAAGTGAGTCAGCCACTTACCCAGTGCAATGCTAGCAAAAAATAAACAGTGATAAAAATTAATAACGCAAGTACATTTTTTATGAAATGCATTTTATTGCCACCGTTTTCTTGCAAAATACGTAAAAATAATATTAACACTAATTAATAATAATAATAATAATATATGCACACTGAATAGTGAAAAATATGTACAAGAGTGAAAAGACGAAGACGATGCTTTAAATTTTGATGGGACTTTGAAATATCCGAAAGTCCCGATGGTCAAAAATGAAACGATTCCGACGAGAATCGTCGGGAGCGTTACCCGTAACGGTCGCTTCCCAGGAAGGCTCCTAGTAGGGGCCGGACTGGCCGGGTGGGCCGTAGTTTGAAGATGGTCCGCTTGGGCCGGATCCTCCGATGCTTCCTCCATGACCGCCTCCACCGATTCCACCGATTCCACCGCCGATTCCTCCTCCGTGAGAGCTGTCACCGAGTCCACCGCCGAGTCCTCCTCCGATGCCACCGCCGTGTCCTCCACCGAGTCCACCGCCGAGTCCACCGCCGAGTCCACCTCCGAGTCCACCTCCAAGACCACCTCCGTGACCACCTCCGAGTCCACCTCCGAGACCACCTCCGCCAAGACCACCTCCAAGACCACCTCCGAGTCCACCGCCGAGTCCACCGCCGAGTCCACCACCGAGTCCACCGCCGAGACCACCTCCGATTCCTCCTCCGAGACCACCGCCGCTTTCCTTTTGGGTCTTGTAACGGATGAAGTATACTTCTGGTTTTGAGGGTTGAGTAGGAGCAGCTGTGGGAATGGTGATTTCTGGCTGTTCTTCGGGTTTCTTAACCAAAACGTAGACAAGGGTCTTTTCTTCATTTTGAGCTTGCAGAGGGATAATTGGTGCGGTTGGTGCAGGAGGTGCTGGTGCCTTGATGAAGATGATTTTGTAGTGCTTTTGGGGAGGTCCAGGAGTGTGGATTGGGCGGATGTTGTGCTCTTCTGGCTCTGGTGGGGGAACATGGACGTAGATGTGCTTTTGCACGATTGGGGCTTGGAATCCGCCTCCAAATCCACCTCCGAATCCACCTCCGAATCCACCGCCACCGCCGCCGCCGCCGCCTCCTCCACTAACTCCGAATCCTCCACCACCACCGCTGCTGAATCCACCACCTCCGCCTCCGCTGCTGAATCCACCGCTTGAATGTCCACCGCTGAATCCTCCTCCTAATCCTCCTCCAAGGCCTCCTCCAAGTCCTCCGCCGAATCCTCCGCCACCTCCTGAGTGGGAAAGTCCACCGCCGCCGCCGCCACTACCTCCGCCGAATCCACCACCGGGAGCGCCATAGCTTCCAGAGGGACGCGGGGCATTGTAGCTATACCCGGCTTCAGGCCGCGCCTGCGCCATCATCACGGCTGCTAACACCTGTTAACAAATAAATTCATCGAGTTGTTCCGCTATAGAAAACAAATTACTAAGGAGATAACAAGTAAGTTTAGTTAAAGCAAATATTGGAAATCTTTATACAATCAATTCTGTTGATTTATCAATTAAGAATCATTGTTGTTCTACATTAACTTCTTCGAAAGAAAACACTTGCACATAATATTATAGAAATTGGGCTAAATTTTAAATTCTTGGTGCGCATATGCGCTCGACTTATTGCAATTCTTTCAAATTGCAAGAAAGTGTGAGCAGCTTAATAATGAACTTGAATATTTAAGTAAATTAACTTTTTTAAATAATTAATAATCTTTAAATAAATAAATCCGCAAAAGAAGACACAGTTGTAAATAAGCCGTTTGACACTTCACAAAATTGTGGTCAGAAAACCACTGCAGCTTTAGAACTTTAACACACCGAAGCGGTGGAACAGAATTGACCGTAAGGAGACCGTTTGCAAAGAGCTCGAGGCACCGAAGCCAACGAAGCTTACCACAAAAATCCTCATGGTCTCTGATATGGTTTCTGTCGGAGCAACACTGGCCGGTTACTCTGCGACGAGAGCTGTTCGACTGATGCTGTTGATCGGTTCGCCCGCGGTTTAAGTAGTTCACAGTCCATCCCTTCCAGAGAAGCAGCCCACAGTATGCAGACGGGCTTACCGTGAGAACATCTCGTCTGTCGCTTGAGCCTTTGCGGGTACGGCCTCGAGCCTCCACCTCTTCCGTTCAGTATCTTCTGCTTTTGGCGGGTTCAAGCGGTCGAGTGAAAGTTCGCCGGCGTCTCACACACACAGACTTACGGTGGTACAAGTCGAGCGATCGCGGGCCGGGGGCGCATGCGCGGTGAAAGTCGACCGGGCTTTTCGGTTACACCGGACAGTCACAACACAGCGCTGCCACGCGTGACTTCCCAACGAGGGACTGGTTATTTTGATGACTACGTAAAAGATCGGAGATTCGTTGTTCTCCGCGGATAATCGTGTACCATCAATCTAATGTCATCCTAAGTATCGAAAAACTGAGCCAGTTTTCATGGCTACTTGGCGTCCAATAACTTCAATTAATATCACGACCGGTGTAATACCGGATAATTTATTCATCAAAGAAGCCTTCAGATAATAATATCTATCAATTATATTTAACATGCCACAATTCAATTAAATATGTACATTAAAAGCTCGGTCTAATCACCGCAGTGTAATTAATAAGAATAAACATCTAATTATAAATAGATATACATTTCATCTTCGCTTTTCTGTTTCCATTTTGTATTACGAAAAACAAATACGATTCAAATACAGTCGCATATAATGACAATAATCGTTTGTTATTAACACTATGAATAGAGCATTTCCCACGGTTATAATTTGTTCATTTGATAATGGGAAACTTTTAATTTTCTTTGAACTTCACTGAATAATAATCTAGATAATATTCAAAATTTTCCAATATAAACTTCATAAAAACTCAAAAGTAAATTTAACGCTGAAAAGGTTTCACAAGTAAATTCCTGATGAAATTATTACAGAAATAATAATTAAGCATCTGGGTCATCAAAATATGCACAAGTAGTCAATTATATATAAAAAAAAACACCAACTGTTACATCAAAATATCCCACAGATTTAAAATTCCCACGTGAATAAAAATGTATTTTTTAATACACATGTTTTACGTGTTTTCTTTTCAACGACTAACAGAATAAAATTTCATTCATAAAATATAATATAAAGTAGGTGCTTATCCCAAATACGATATATTTTGTTTTTCATTAACATATATTTTTTAAATCCATGTTCGCTCCCAATGTGGAGCATGTGGTCTCCTAATCCTCTACGAGAACTGCTCGATACTCAGTTGCTCAACCTCTCTTTTTCTCGTTTTAGATAGTGAGGATATAAATTATGGAGCTGGGACAGGACTAGTGGTTGGCTTATCACTCTCGCTACATCCCGTTATTTTAGGATTGGAATGATGTGAGGTGGGGATTTTTTAAATATCACAAATATATGCCTTCGAATTGAAATCGACTGAAAAAATGTCCTGGGAAATCGAAAAATCGTACTGTTATTCGAACCCGTGAGGTCTGGCATGGAGGCGAACAACGATGACCACTGTGTATGGGAATCACCACTGTGTATGGGGACCACTGTGTATACCAGAATAAATATACATACCAATTATTAATGTTTAATATGATTTGTCTGGATCTAGTATACAGTTTTTTTTCATACAAGTAATAATACGAGTGGTGTTTAGTTCTTTTCAGAATCGTGGTAACGAGTTTCAATCTCCGAATGGATATCTATGTATGTATGTTATATAATACTTTGTTTTCTATCGTACTACGATATATTTTTCAAAGGTATGGATGTATTGATAGTTTTCCAGCCACCCTGTCACGTTCTGAAAACGGTACATAGACAAAACTTTAATCATTTTTGCCTTTCGTATCCTGAAAATTTATTATAAGCTACTTAATTATTTTCACACTTTATGACTTGATAAAAAATATAAAAAAACAATTTGTTATCGACAATTCGTCGATTTTTTTTTAATTTTCTTATATAAAGGTATTAAGTAAGCATATATAGATTTGAGTTTGTAAGCTCCATTAGACATTAAAATATTGTTATTAGCGGGGGGGTGTTAGTGTTGGGAGTCGTGGAGTCGGTTGCTTTTTCCAGAGGCGAAGTAAGAGTCGGAAAAATCGGAGAAAAATAATTTAAATAATATTTGTTTATTCGTCAAATTGATTGATTGAGTTCAGTAGAATTATTCAAGTAATTATAAATATCTAATGGTACACATATATTATGTACGTTCGAATATGAGTCGGATTCGGTTTTTAATTTAATACCTGAGTCTTTTTACGCGACTCTATAGCCATGGTTTTAATTTTTTAACGTAGTATATTTCATTGTTTTTTACGTAATCTAGTTTGTAGCAATCGTAAGGATGTGATTTTTTTATAATTGGGTAGATTATAAATATACATATATATATATATAAATTTGATGTGTGACGTTTAAGCTGGCAGCTTTTGAATCCTTTATGAACGACTCGATAGCCATTGGGTTCGGCAATTTGGTTACTTGAAAAATAATAGTCTAATTAATACCATACCATAATTGTTCGAAACAGTAGTGAGACAAATATATTTTAACTGTTCATACAACAATTATATGAATGATATTGTTATAAGTAATTTATGACATATCTTGTTTCTAATATTAAATCAAAATATTGAAAGAAAAGGGTTCATGTTCTAATTTGTATCGCCATGAATTATTGTAGTAATTTGTTTTTTTACCTATTAAACTGAATTACAATAAATTGATACATATTTAATTAATTTTCCAATCCATAAACCATGTATTTGAAAAATTTATTTGTAAAAAAAACTGGAAATATGCTTCCTTCCTAATAACAAGTTTTAAATCACTTCACTAAATAATAATGGTGAACGTTGTTCTATTTTTTTATTATTATTATTATTTCAACATTCGCAGTTTAAAAAAATATTCATTCATTCAAAAGGCTTAAGTCTATATACTGCATTCAGAATAAGTTCTATAGAAAAAACGAATTCTTGAAAGAATAAAGTCAATATTTTAATACTGTAATTACAATAGACACTATGCAAAATAGACAAACTAACAAAAGAAAGATTCATTAATAGTGCATCAATATTAGTCATAGCGGAAACCATTAATATCTGTCATTTTAGAAGTGTATAATTATTGTGTTGAATAATTAATGATATTTTTTACTCATCATTTTTTTTAAATAAAGTAAATAAAAGTTTAATTTAACTGACTAAAGTTATTATATCACACTATATTTTTCTTTTTTTTTACGAAAGACGTATTTGAAAACTAAGTGTCGTAAAAGAGTGATCATTAGTTGAAGCTCTTGCTAATTTTGTGAAATAGTAATCTGTGCATAGTAATTTTCTCGACTGAGCATTGTTATTTTTTTTACTTTCTTACTAGGTCAAAGTAATATATAAATTATATGAATAACTATGTTAGGGAGGTTGAGACCGCATATCGAATTAAAATTTTCATAAATAAGGTATTAAAAAAAAACATTTTTAAGGTTTGCAAAATGACATTAAACCTAATGAAAATATTTTATGTATAGATCTAGATTTTTAGTATGTAAAATTTATTACAACTATTATAAGTAAATCAACGTATAAACTATAATATATAGTAATCAAAAATTATTCAAACACTCCTAACTTAACCTTACCCGTCTTAGGATAAGAAGATCAATCTACTTCAAAGGAATATCCATCGTTGTTCACATGATATAAAAAAGCAAGCTTATTAAAATGGTGATGTATTCTTTCATAAAATAAATGCCGATAACATTCAACAAATTCTATACAATTATTAACTTATTCGTCTTCTGATTAAATTAATTAAAAGGATCATTTAGTCAACTATAATATTTTATTTTATAGCCTGCTTAAATATATCATAAGTTATTTTTTTACAACATATAAATACCTAATTATAAGGAAATTCTAGCCAAAAAATGCCATCTCAACCAATAGATTAATGATCATTATAAATTTGTTTATTTCATCGTTTAGATAACTGTTTTGCATAATTTACTTTAACTATCCAAATAGTGCGTCGTGATTTATTGATGATGTGAATTAAAAAGAACAGATTTGGCCATAAATATAATCAATAAAAACACTTTGTAAAAACGTCTGTCAATGTGAAACAGTGAGGTATTTTTTGATTAAACATCAATATAAAAAATTTAATATCTAAATAATTAAGACATTATTGACTGATTGATTTGACATAAATGTGTTACATTGACGACAATATAAAAATACACTTAAACTGTCATGTAAACTCACTAAAATACAATAATGTATGTAAATATATTTCTTTTATTTCAAATAGAATTATATTAACATATTAATCTTCCAAGAACCAAGAATTCTTCTTGACTTAATCCATCGCATTTTATTAAAATATTCACTATACGCATTGGATTAAAAATATTTCATCTTAGTTGCATATTTAAACTAAATTTACTACTCAATCAATATTAAATTAGAATTTGTATACACATTCCTATACAAATTATTGAATTGTTATACCTGTTAGTTAAATTTTATTAAAATATATGAGGCGTCCAGTTTCAAAATACCCCTTATTAACTTTTGCTCAAAAACGATATTGACTGTTTTATATCACTAAAATTGTTATTTAAAGACTATATGTATATTATGTTATATATTTTAAAAATCTTGATAAAAAATAAAATACACTTACACTCTTAGTACATTAATAACTATCTTGGAAAAATCAAATGGCTGATTTTGGCACAGTGACTTTTGGAACTGTAATGGAGCAATAAAATTTGTTTTTTGAAGCAATATGAAAATAAGGTATACTTTAATTTTGTTAAATAGTATTGAATTAGTGAGTATAAAGTTGAGTATGGCAATTTTTAGAGTTGTAAACCTAGGCGAATGCTGAGACGTAGGCGATGCAGTGCAGTGCAACTCAGGGTAGCACAAATGTTGTGTTATTTATATACGGAAGCACTGAGCCACGTACGCTAATGCGCAGGCACGTGTGATGCATATATGCGTCTGCCCTGCGATACAGTCCGTTGTAAATGTTGTGATTCCTGCTTGATTCGTAAAGGCTTGAACGTATTTTTATTAGTCTATTGACTTGTTCTTTTAAATGTACCGTGAAAATGGCAGAGAAACTAATTTAATTTATTCAAACTGAACTTTTAATAAAATCCTACTCATTTAGACTAACTACTCTGAAAAGACATTAAAAAAGATAGTGTGGATCAATGTGTTATTCATATTTCACCTGCTTGGAGATTTCAAATAGTTTTTTTTGAAGTGGCAGGTTTTGTATTGTAGAAGTTTAAAAATTGATTCGAATTTATTGAGATCTTTGACTTATATTTGAATTACTAGTTAACAATGAACCTTAAATGTCTTTTTGTAAAAAATATATAATACATTTCCAAATTATGCCATCATGTGTCATACATAAACGTCACTTGCTGCCACAGCATGTGCTGATCGCACATTTCTGCTTTTCCTTCTTACATCTACCAATGTTGTGCTTCCCTGCGCTTCGTCGTTTACTTCTCAACATACACTTAACAAATTGTATGAAATAAAATGATTTTTAAAAATGACAATCAAATATCTGTTTTTGGAACCATTTTGGTCATGTATGTATATAGAGAATTTTGGAACTGTAAACGTTATACGACCAAATAAATTTATGAATATTGTCTTTTGGCCTCCAATATTAGATTTTGTTCAAAACATAATTTTCTAAAAATAAGTCAACAGCGAATTTTGGAATGAGACGCTTCATGTACATATTTTTTAGAACATGTTTTAAATTTCTAAATTAGGATCAGAACTGTTTCCCTAGCGAAGAATCGCTTAAGTTAAAAATTGAGACTAATGATGGCTAATCTATAAGGTGTAGGAATTATTGCATAAAGATTATTAACAATTTATGTTATTTATTTTACTATTTCACTTTTTCATGATCAGGAGCAGATTCCAAAGTCTCAATTTATCAAATATTATTATCGTATTACAAAAATAGAACGAGTACCTACCACAACAGATTTTGTTTTATTTTTGTATACTCTTTTATTCTATGAACGTTTGTAACACTAATAAACTACTTTGTGCAGAGAATCGTCCACGGGCGATAATCGTCGCTACAATATAATTTGCCCATAGGCTACAAAACTATAATAATTTACGATAATGTGTGATTAAATTAATGTTAAAAGCACGTGGTACTAGAGGTATAATAAATATAATTATGTTTTTTTTCAATGCCCTGAGGTCAACAGATCGCACAAGAAAGTTTTTTTTACTTAAACGTACCGTGTAGTTTATTGTATGGTTTATGCTTACCTTCGACATACATACTGTACAAAGACGACTCACTGTGTTTTTTTTAATTTAATTAAGATAGTTAACTTTATCGAAAACTATTTTTAAAAAAACTTGCATTTGAGTGGCTTGGTATTAAAACTCATATTATCCATTTTTATTATGTTTGAGATAAGTATACCAAAAAATTCTAAATGCATCTACAAGCATATATAAAAAAAATAGTTAGGCATTAAAATTTACTTAAAACACTGTTAAAACTACTGCCAAAGATCACCATATCTGTTTCTAAGCTCACATTGTCAAATTAAAAATATGATATGGTAAGAACGAAGCAATCGGCAATCAGTATTTTTATGGTGTAATAATATATTTCACAAATTGAGAAAGTGCTACTTTTCTCTTGCGATCAATATTCATGGTCATTTATATAAAAAAAAATATAGTTACGAAAAATTGTGCTCTCGTGTTTTTTTTACTATTTTCTCTAAACTAGTTTTTTGAAGAATATGAGTTATGATACTAGGGCCCTCATTGAGTTTGCTTATTTTGCACGATTTTGTGTAGTTAATGACATATTTTAAAATAATGTTAAACATTGACAATCATATTCTACTTTTTAACAAGTTTTTTATGAAATTCTAATCATATACAATATAATGTTCAAAAAATGCGAATTTTGTATGTACGTAGATATTTTTCATTAAAGTATGTGATTTTTTTGAAATCGCTGAATTATATGCATTTGCTTTGCAGTCAGTTTGTCAGCTCAGATCTTCTTTTTGACGATTCGATATAGGTAGCAAGACACACGCATTTTGGCGAGCAACACTTCTCCTCTCTAACTTTAAGTTAAAATGAAAAATAAGCGAGGTGCGTTATGCGACCACCTTTTTAGCGCTTGTGTTGGTAAATTTAAATTGAATCCACTATTTTTGTTGTTATGAGTAAAAAAGTACTTTTTTTACCAAGTAGAACTTATGATCTTCTTATGTAGCTTATCTCAACGGAAGGGTTTCTTATTAGTAACTCGGTTGCTCAACCTCTCTTAGAGAGTAGGGATAAAAGGAAAAGGCTACATGACTAATGGTTAGCCAATCGCCCTCGCTACGCCTCGTTTTTGATGGTAGAATTAGTGGAAGGAAGGAATTCAAACATCACATACATCAATGTTTTCGAACAGCAATCCATATATCGATTGAAAAATCTATCTATAAAAACTGTCCATATTTGAATTCGAGCCCGTGACCTCCGTGAACCAAGAAAACGACGCTGACGCTCAACCACGCAGCCGTCATAGATATTGTCCCAATATTTGATTATTAAAAATATGTGTTACCGGGAATCGCTTAATAATAAACGACACATTTTCATTAGTCTTTATTGCTTGAGTATTTTTATATCTGATTGTTTATAACAAAAAATGAATATATTTAAAGTAACACTTTCATTAGCAGATTTCTGCTAGCCATTAAATATAAAATTACCGTGAACAAATTCAAATGAGGTAAGATACGATCTTTAACAAATTTGTGAATTTTTAAAATATTATCTGAGTATCTTCGCTTTTATGTAACACTATAATAAAAACACAGTTATGATAATTTAATGTTATCATGATTTAAATAAAAAATAAAAAATATTCATACGCCGTAATAATGTGGATCCTACATAAAATAGTAAATTGAAGTCGAAGAAATTAACCTGAGCATAGTAATCGACAGCTTGGTTAGAGCCGTATATACAAGTATATAGTTACATCGACAAAAAGGGATTGATAATAATTCTCATTAAAAAAAACTGTCATATTGGGCTCACATTCAGATCATAATTGATCGTTATAATTGTTAAGATAAATAAATAAAATCTCCAAATATTTATAAAAATTAATGCTGAATTCGATAATGCTTAACGCTCTACTTACATAAGAATAAGATTTTTGTGTCAATATTTGCAAATTCAATTGGAATAATATATATATACATATATAAGACACGCGTAGATGCTGTTTAACTTATTTGAAACTAGATTATCTTAAGGATATGTGACAGTGATATCTTTAATATTTTTTTTATCAAACTTTCATTTTATTGATATATTTAAGCTCGCTGGAATATACAAAATGACTTCGTTAGTTAAGGTGCTGTTATATTTTATTTTTAATGATGATATTAACCATTTCTGAGAATCTGTTTTATTATTAAATAAATTTTATTATCTTCAAATAGTTTTCAAAATATAATATCAGATCCTTTTTAAATGACGCAAAACGCTCTCTATTTTAGTTTTTTCAACATAAAATTATTGAAATAGTATTTATTTATAAGCATAAGCTGAGACACTGTATCAACTAAATGATAGATCGATCATTTTTTATGTACATACCAATAAATACATAAAAATACACAGTGCTATTTTATTTTTTACCGACTCAATAATTATGATGTTCAATTTTTCAAAAAATCAAAACTATCACTGAAATGCAAGCGTTAACACACGATTATGATATAATAATAAATCTCGTTCAGTTGACCTATCCCTTCACTTCATTTTGCTGCATCGTCTGAGAATCTGAATGCAACAGATATTTCATTACTTTTTATGGCACTGTTATTGAAAAGATTTTTAAATGAAAGAAGTCATTACATGAAATAAGACAGAAAAACTATACACATACCGTATATTAAACTATCAACAATTTAATGGATTTTAAATATAACATTTAAAAGAAAGAAAGAAAGAAAAGATCAATAAACATAAATAGTTTACTAAAGTTGTAATTGTCACCATCCAGAGATTAAAATTATCTTATTAGTTAGAAATCATGCGGGAAAGGCATAAATGTAAAAACTTACTCTGTACCCATTCTACAAATAAAATATTCTAAGAAACTGAGAGCTCGCTTTGCAATGTTCACATAATTTTAGTACGTAAATATAGAGAGAGAAAAACTGTGATACATGGTTGATATATTTGAAAAGATATAAAGACGCACAAAAGCGATAGAAGAATATAACAAAATACACGAGATGCTGACCTGTCTACCTAATACCCCAAATACATGTGTTGATCAAATTTAATGCATCGAGCAACTAACAAATTGATTTGTGTTTTCTACTTTATTTTGTAGTACAAATTAGCATTGTGCTGATGGTTATCAATAGTGGGTTGAGTTGCGAATAAGCATTACGAAGATTTTGTTTTAAAAAATCGAATATACGGTAAAATTTGATCGAGTAGATTATCCGTGCATGAGTTTAATACATTCTTCCAAAAACACCAAAGAGTAGTTATAATACGATTAACATTGGATTGATCTGGGTTTTTAGCATATGATTAATGTGGATTATAATAGTGTTTCCAATCCAAAAATGCAAGAGAAAAAGAAATTATTTGTTGATAATTTATTGGAATACATCGGACCAATGAGTAATCTAATATATTAGTAAATTATCTATTAAGGAAAATTGAGCTGTTATTATAAAATCGTTCACAGACTCCTTATTAATGAACATGAAAAAAAAAGTGGTGTGCTTAAGAAATGTATAGTATGAACTAAAAATGAAATACGACCTAATAATTTGGACTATCCACCAAATATCTGAACTATTTTCCGACGATTTATAATAAACTGAGTAATTCAGGTATTTCTGTTACTCTCTTTTTACTAACTTTTTAGATTTTTTTAAACTTTTAGTTAAAATGTCAGTGGTGATTTCCACTTGGCTATCAGGGCACACGAACTCATATATTGTGATAAATATTTACACAAAAGTACAGGTCACGATATTACTGTGGGATCATTTAAGTTATGGCTAAGGTGAGCGGGAAAACAGTATTCATCCGCACTTTCATTTATCAATTACGTTATATAATGAAGAAATGGATGCGAGACTGTCTATTGCCAGCACAAATTCCATCAGAGGCGCATCTCCGATGGTAAGCAGTGTGTCACCACTTGTTCTGACATATTTTTTGTATACTCATGTTTCAACACTGGGAAGAATATAGGGTAATTATAAACGAAAGTTCAAAATAGTAAATATTAATGATGCACCATATAATATGGGGTCCGGAAAATTTCCCGCCCTCGCTGTGTCTATTGATTTCGTAAACAATCTAAAGCATACAAATAATCGCTAGCAGATTTTAACGTCTAGAAAAAGTGAGATGTGCTTAGTTAAATCTTCTTTTCTGAACTTTGAAATACTTATACAAAAATAATAACAGGTGAATAAAAATATGTAATTATTAATTTTAATCGTTACATGTATCACAAAACCAGTACACAAATCATTATTCAAACAATAATTAGCTATTAAATCATACAATTTACAATATAACAAACGGTTAGGTTAGGTTAGGTAAAATGGTCAATAAATTTTATTAAATATATGTATTGCTTGGCGATCAAATATGCAAGCGAATATTTGTAGGCTATAAATTGTTTTTGCAATCAATTGATGCGATAGTTAACTGCTAGCAATTAATATTTGCAGAATATTTTCCTTGACTCATCTATTATTATTTGTATTACGAAGACCACAAACCTTTTGTCAAATCTTATTAATGTTAGTTTAATGGTATTATTTTTTTGAATAATCACCGTACAATGTAAATTTTACCTTAACTAATAAGAACATAGCCCATATAAATCTTTTTTATACTAAATCACATAATTAAATAAATCATTCGTATCTTCTCCCTTAATATAATATGACAGTAACGACTATATGTAGAGGTTTTTCATCTTTACTATCCACAACTGTAATCGTTTAAGAGACCAACGCTATTACAATCTTATGTGCCTTAAACATTTTTCCATTCGAAAAAAATATTTTAATAGCAACAGAAAAATTTAATTATTACATATACCTACGCATTTTACACACTTTAAAAACTAAGCGGCATGAATACAAATTATTTTCTCTTCTGTTGTCTTTTTTTTAAATGTTAAATTCAATTATCAAAAAAAAGTTCATTACTCATTTCCAATTATCATAAATTGTGTACCACTAATCGATACTTCGTAAAGTTCGTAAAGAGTTGCCATTTGATAAACAATAGTACAAATAAAAATTTACACCAATTTCGCAATTAGCATATGTATATTGAAATATGTTAAAGTTATTTAACGTAAGTCACACAACTACTATAATAGTAAAATCAACTGTTCTTTACATTTTTATTTTAATATTATTTTTTTTAGACTGAGATTAATTATTCTCACGAATTGTATTCGTTTGGTCAATAAGTACTAATTTTTAAGTATGCATGCTTTGTACACGAATGAATAGTTCTTCCCCTACATTCATTATGTTTTTATCGCGCTTTGATACTTTTTTTTATTACAGCCCAATGCCAATTGATATAGATAAATAAAATTGAAACTGAATTATACGCCCTAAAAAAATGTTCACATACCACCGATTTCATAATTAGTTAAACGTATATTCTTTTTTACATGACAGAAGTAATATTAAAAATATAATAATTACATAATACATATTGATATTTTTGCTTAGAAAACGATAATTAAATATAGAAAGTTTTCTCAGCCAGTTTGGCAGCATTAAAGCTTTAGGGGTTTTCATGAAATTGCTAATTAAAAAAATCATTCTGTTTTTTGTTGTTCAATATTAAGATAAGAAAATAGTTGTTCTATAATATGTTGAAAAACTTTAATTAATATTCACCAAACCGGTGAAATCTTCTAAGAGTCGCAATCAACTTAATATTTTATTAATAATGAAATATTTAATTACTTTTACTTTCAGTTTTGGTTCCTTATATGAGAATTTTATCTTAATATTTATAGCCTAATGTCGTTAAAGATCTTTAATAATTTCTTTGACTACTTTCTTAAGATGAACAGCCGACTATTAAATCAATCTTGTTTTATAATGAATTTGCTTTAGCCGCATATGTTATTTATAGTTACCCTGTGTTATGTCACTTAGAGAACAGGTTTAAATAAGTACTTTTTTTAGTGCTGAATAAAATATTTGAATTTTTAAATGAAGAAGATGAGACAACTAAACATTGTGTGGTTTTATTTATTTGATAGATCATACAAATTATTTATATATTTTTTTAATAGGTAACATTCACAAACAGATCTGACCACTAAGCCATAAAATTTAAATGAAATGATTACTGCAGGGTATCATATATTATTAAATGATAATTAGTATTGAACTTGTATTAAATGTTACAATTATGTTTCTTTTTTATCATAATCAACTATTCTTTAAATGGCAAAACAATATGTGGTGCAACAAAAATATTTTTTAAATATTCAATAAAACTTCTTGTTAAGATAATAAATTATAGTTTTAAAGTATTCAATACAAGTTAATAATAATTATATAATGAATACGGACATATTTGTATAATATTATCTTTAATTATTTGTTTGCGAGTTAATAACTGGCCGCACTTTGGTTCGCTCTTTATTAAGTAGCAGAATAGAAAAATTTAACAAATTGTTAGCTAACCGCTCGTAAAAACCCATGTTCGTGTTAGATAAAAAAGGATGGATATGAATTGAAAAGTCACAGGCATTAATGCAAATACTTTGAAGATATCATAAGAATTTGAACCAATGACCACGTGAGACGTGATTATGAGATTGATATACGGAAATAAATTTATTAGTTTGATTACTATATATTATATTTTCTCAAAATAATTGATTAATAAATAAATAGTCATTTTAGTTTTAATTTTGGACCTAAATATTTTTCAGGCATAATTGATATAAATGAAAAATTCATTAAATTCAATTAAAGTAAGTTTTATTATCAAAAATTGTAAATCGTATTTCAATAAAATTATTCTTGTTGATAAGCATACGTATAGAGACAGTAAATATGTTAACGAACAATTTACATCAGTAAAAAAGATTGAATTTAATAACGCGATTTAAACATACGCACGATTGGTCATTATTTATATTTATTTATCTTATGTTGAAATATTATCAATGAAACTTTGTATAAAAGAGATAAACCTTTCAACCACTTACCATTAATTATTTAGAAAGACGAAAAAGAAAGCCATTTTCCATTGAAATCCGTGTCACTTTTGGTTTAAAGTAAAGTAAAAAAAAAAACGATTTTGTTAATATTCACCGCAAAAGGAATTCAGAAATTTGTATTCAGGTTTGGATTTTGCCGATCAGGTTCAAATGTTTACCATGCCAACAATGAATTTTAAACAGTTTTAGCTGATTTCTTTACAAATATATCGGATCTAGAAACGATGATTATCGTAAAACTAAAAATAAACCAACTTTTAAATATGTCGGTGATGAAAATGACAAGGTAAAATAAAAAATATCTGCCATTCAAAAGAACAATAAAAACTCTAAATGAGACTGAATTCATTTTTACTCCCAATATTTGATGAAATGGCATTAACTATATGAAATTAAAACATTTTTGTAATTAATCAACATTTTCATATAATGATAACGATCATTTTAAATTGAAAAATTAACCTAAATCGTTGATGGTATAAATATCAAATGAACATAAAAGCACAATATTTATTTTTATTATTTAATTTAAGCAAATGTCTGTACTTCAATATTGCACAATCAAAATAACGAATTCACATGTCATTAAGACAAATTTCGCTTGTCGAGGAAGCATTTACGAATGAATTTAAATAAATTCCGTACTCTTTCATCGAGTGAAACTGGTCATAATCCCATTTTAAAATTGTTGAATCAGTACTACATATTTTCAGTACTAATAGTGAGTTATTTTTTAAGTTATTGTTGTCTTATTGTAGAGATCGAATTTAGTAATTTCTTTGTTATTGATTATTTATCAATGTTTATGATACAAAAGTCTAATATATCGACACTAAAAATAAAGCCGCTGCTGTAATTGCGTCGGGCTTAAATAATATTTTGACTATTCTGGTAAAAAATATAATGACATGTTATGCGGATCGTATAACGTGAATAAAATAAATTATATTGAATTAAAATTAATATTATGCGTCATTCATTATCTAATGAGATAAATGGCGCCATTTCGGTGTTTGTGAATTAACATTTAATTTGTATACATAATAGGTGTATAGTGGCCCTAAATGTAAATGTTAAAGGCCGGAGGTTATGTATGTGTGACCGCCCACAGAAATGCACTTGACGAATGTCACTGCCGGCGAAAAAGCGCACACCTGTATGCTGAGTATTTCAATTCGGACTACATTCGGGTATTTTATGGCCCACTCGAGATTAAATGTGAAGTTTTCAACTAAAGGACCATTATATTTTAAATATATCGCAAAACAGTAACACTATTTAATAAAATATAAAGAAGTGTGAAAAATATTCAGATTTAAATTTTCAATCAAAATTTTTGGTAATCAAAAGCATACATCTTTGAGAAATCCAACGTTAAACAACAAATTTCTGTCGACTCTTACAAATATGTTAACTGAACTAAATGATTGTAAGATAAAATTTCTTTCTTCGGACGTATTATGCCAACAATCCCTCATTTTTTCAAAACTGAGATTTAAAATTATTCCAGATATAATAGTTTAAAACAAAATTGCATTATTTGAAAACCTTCAAACCCAATTGTAACAATAAAAAAACGTTTATCAAAGTATCATTTTTGTAAGCCTACAACATAAAAACCTTCACAATAATCACAGCCATTCAAGTAGATTGAGTATTTTCAGATATTTTTCACAATTAAATAAATATACAATAAATTCACGAGGATTGAATTTTGTCTGTTTTATTTACTACCCCTCCAACCTTTAAACGCGTTTTTCTCAAGGTTGGTTTGGATGACTTCTCATAAACTACGTGAAATTTGTTGTATCAGACACGACATTATTTAAATAGTTTTTAGAAACATTAAATGTTAATAGTCTAGATTCTAGAAAATACTTGATAATCAAATTATTGTATTCACAATAAAATGTTAAAAAAATAATACGATAATATGACAGTAATTACGTTTTCTCGATGAAGGAGCATTTTGAATTTTTTAATTAATTAATAATCTGTATGAAAAATACTTTTTTTACGCAAATATTAATTATTACATTATTTAGCTATCATTCGAAATTGGATTGTATACCACTGAGCGAATTGACCTATGAAATAACGAGAAATCAAAAAATCACCATTTTCCTCGTCTTGAATTTTAAGTGCGACCCTGCTTGTCACAGTGTCATTGTTTATTAAGCGACACTAAAAACGTTTATTTTTAAGACGTCTCGCTATATACGCATTTAAAATGATTCGAAAGGAGATTAAATCAGACTCATTACTTATTTTTATCGTTACGTTAAAATAATGAATGATTCATTCAAATTGATGAGTGAATCTGGAATATGGGATATTTTTTTCGTTCACATCACATTTATCAATTCGATTTGATATGTGAAGCGATTACAATCAAATTAAATATGCTCTAGTTAACAATATCAGACAAAGAAAACTATCTCACATTATTATTTTTTTATGAATTCGGCATCTAATTTATTGAAAATTAAAACTTAAAAGTAAATATCATGCACTGGTGTAATTCAATGCAGTCAAAATTACTTTATAGTTCTGGTTGTTAATACTTAAAATAATCTCAGCTTATAATGTAATATCATGGACAAATATTTGAATTCAATGTGAATAGGTTTTTCGTTTGTAAGTAGCATCATTTACTTTTTTTTCATTAATGGTATCTATATAATTAAAGTATAGTGATAATAAAGAAACAATCTCATTAAATCCTGTTGGAATCAATAGATTGGCTTAAGTTAGAGGGTAATTAAACGTAATAGAAATATATTTCTGTGATACATTATTTTAATATCCTTCTTGTAAAATCTAATAAATTCAATTTAAAATACTCGAAATGTCTTTTATTAACAAAAACACTTTTTTTATTTACTTTTTACATTTCACTATAAAAAATATTATTTTCTCATTATTGTGTATTATCTTTAAATATGTCCCCAAAAACGAGATAACTACTGCAAAAAAAATCAAATTATATTTCTCGCATTTTGACAATTTACGATAAAAGCCATCTAAGTAATAATTATTCAATATTTAATTGGGTAATCAATAAAACTAAATACAAGTGTTTCAGTGTAGCCAGGGCTGTGGAGATGTTACAAAATTACTTCCTAAATAGGAAGCCAAAATACTTAGATCAAACTAACGCATGAGTGGAGTAACTTTATGCTTTCGTAACTTTAGAATTTTATGTTGTGTGAATGTTCACTACAAATTAAACTGTTCATACCTTTAAAATGACTATGTATCGAGGAATCGGGAAATCGATACATTTTGTCAGTTTCGATTACCGAGACATTTGAATAAAACAACTCGAGACTTTCAATTTTCAATAAAAAAATACAGTTTTTTAATTCATTAAAAACAAATATAGTTTAAGAATCTTTATACATTGAGAACCTTCGTGCAGTTCGAAAGACAGTTAATAAAGATAAGAAGCTATAAAATTCTTCCAATATGACCACTGCAAGTACGAGTGACAGATGCTAGTTTGGAATAATAACCATAAAATTACTTATTCAATATAGTATTTTTCCAAGGAAATGGTTTCACCAAAAAAATAAAACGAATCCCTTGAATGAAGGGTCATAAAAGCAATATAAATATGTATAATATAATATTGTCATATTTTGCAACATTTAACTCAGAAAATAAGTTTTCATGAGTTTTGAGTTACCAACAGTATGCATTTTTTTCTCATAAAAAATGACGAAAATTCCCGGAACATGACAATTTTATGTCTCAAATTCCGGGACATGAAGAATGCCGAGACTTTAGAATTATACAACTTATTCAAGTGATCGCTATTATTCGTGAGATGAAGTGTGGCATATTTTGGGAAGTTTTGAGTTGAGCGTGCAACATTGCTGTACGCCACATTATCTACATTTTGGCGTTGTCAGAAGTACGAAATCCTATCCCAACCATAGCATGTTAAAATACACAATGTGGAAGACCTCGGTTTATAGAAAACAAAGTTTTCTTCAGCTTCTACAAAATCACCAAAATATTCCGTACAGCGTTGCTCGGATGACGTCGTCAATTATTTCCACTTAGAATTGGCAGCTATTTACATTTTAAATATTTAATCTAAAATTTACCGTTGCATACATGAACAGGCTAATTTGACATGTTCAACACATTAGGCTTACAAAATAATTATATGTAAACATGTATTATTTTTAATACACAGAAATAAATTATAAAAAGAGGGATTTAAAATACACCTCTCTGAGAACGGCTGCACAGCCCTGAATGCTTCAAATAAATTGCCGATGCACGAGGAAACCACACCACTTCCTGTATAGATGGATCCACATAGCTTCTAGCTTTTTTTGTTGCTCTCCAAAATACTTTTACCGTGATTGAATAATAACTCATTTTGTGCGCTAGATTCACATCGCCTATCACACACCTTTATTAAAATAATTATTATAACTAACGTCGGTGTTTATTTTATCGGTTTCAGTAGCGCGTACGAATAAACATTTAAAGCAAATAAATCAATCGGCGTTAGCATCATTTTTTATAGATCGCATAAAGAAAGTCAATCAAGGTTTTTTATCAATCACTGAACCCGTTAATAATATCAATTTAATTTCAATTGATTATTATTAATAATACAGTTTAATACTAATCATTTCATTCGTGTATTGTGGTTCTTATCTTTTATATTAGTGGTTTTAAGCAAAAAAAAAAAAAAAACGTTTAAATCGTCGACTGCCGCTTTTTTTTCGATGCCGATTTTCTGTTCAAAGACATGGCTGTTTGTGATGTCTTACAATTCCTTCCCACCCTTCTGATCCTTAAATAACTGGATGTAGCAAGAGCAATTATTTAACCATTAGTTATGTCGTACCTTTATCCTTCTATCCATACTACTCTCTTTGAATAGGAGAGGTTGAGTGGCTGAGTAACAAAAAGTTCTCGTAGAGATACTTCCTTTAGAAGGCCATATGCTCCACATTGGGAGCGGAAATGGATACAATATCGACGCCAGAGAGCTGTACGAAAACAAAATACTGAAAAAAAACAGATTTTGTTTTGCTATAGCAATTCCTTTTCCTTCAATATTGTAACTGTTGTACCTAGTGAATATCAGTCCTAAGGAGAAAAATCTCTTTTTATTTTAGATAAAAAATTTTAGCACGTCTTAAAATATAGCACAACATTGCTTAGCATCTCAATGCCAGATTTTTGAGATGTCCCTGAACAACTCTTACAAATCAATACCATCGCAGTGTCCAAAATTTAATCAGTTATTTTACATATGCATACATTATTCCGTTACGCCTGTGCTCACTGTATCACTTCTTAAAAAGTAATTCGCAATTATGTGTAATTAAATTTTACAAAACATGACCATTTTTTCTCCTCACTAATACACATATTTCCATATACAATGTGAAAAGTGCACTATTATGGATTGTGAAAAAAAATATAATTAAATTGAGAATTTGTAGAATACTATTTGTACATACGGTATATTAAAAATAATGGACTCGTGCACTACTCAAATTTTCATAAACATTGTCATAAATACTTTTTTCTACATGAGTCTTTGTTTTCGTGTTTTATTAGCACCTTAGCCTATTTACATACATCAATTTTCTCATCTGTCATATTATTATATAACATGAGCTCATGAAAGATAAAGTGAGCTAAATGGTATTTTAGAAAAAAAATATTTGGATACGTTTAATATTCTTCATGTTTTAAATATATCGTAAAAGTGAAATGTGCTCAGTAAATACAGAATGGAATAGTGTTATCTCCCTAATATGCAATCTACCAAAACACTAAGTAAAGTGGTGATTGTACTTAAACTTCCAATAGAAAGGTTTTACCGTTTTACTACTTGGCTCACTTCACCTCTTTAGGGCCCTATTATAAACGTCGAAAAAAAAAATTTTCTAAGAGTAAATTTAAGTAGATAATGTGATATAACTATGTAAAAACTTGACTTTTAATATTAAGCCTTGAATAATAGCCTAACATATGAAGTAAGGTAAGAGAAACTACGTTAAAAATGTATAGATTTATAAAAAAATATTACTTATTTTCGCTTAACGTGTTAAATAATATTTTACACACATACTATTCCAAATCTTAATGTAATTTATTAACTGTCGTAAATAAGTTTGCTTCGAAAATCATAATTCGGCAAATGAATATTACGTGATTAAAACAAGTTTTCGAGATAACTGCAATCAGGCAACAGGTGAATATTTTTAGTGTAATAATGTTATAATATTTTACGTAATGTTGCAATACGACAAAATATTTATACCCGCATACTTCCTGTGCCAAAGGCGTTATATTTTTAACCTAATCAGAACTGCTTACGTGTATGAATGTATATAAAAATTAAATGAAAACAATATTTTTAATCGGAAATATCCTTCAGAATCACATTTAAATTGTTTACTATCGTTAGTGAAAATACGTAAAATTTCATTTCAATTTTCTATCATTAAAAATTATTATTAGAACCGCTCAAGGTTCGTGTCGTTGGTTACGAAAATATTATTTTTTAATAACAAAAATGAACGAAATATAAAATTTATAAAATGGACTATTTATTACAGTGAAGTACTATTTTAGACAGTGACAAAAAAGGCATGACTTTAATCAATACAGTTAACAAACCCTCGTTACAAATATGTATAAGTAATATTCAGTTTTGTTAGTCTTGAATTGGGTATTTCAAATCAAATTAATAAATATTAAACTTATTAACTTATCTAAAAACGTGATGAGTTTATTATGCAGAAATATCTTTAAATTTGATTTTTTTAAAGTTTTGGGCGGATTTATAAAAAAAAATGGTTTTTTCAACACGAATCAGTTATAGCCAGATTATAGTTTTGTCATTTTTTCAGATAAGAGATTCATTTTTTTACCAGAATCGAGTTGCTTACTAACTTATTGCTTTACTCCTCAATTATAGTAAGTTTCTTTTAAAATACTAAAATAAAACATGTGAATTTGTTTTTGAAAAACCTATCTATCAGCAGTGGGCTGCCAATACGCTAACAAAGGGGCTTGCTTAATCTCAAAGAAATTTTCGGTTTTTTAGGAAAAAGTGATTTTTTTATCACTCCTATGTACTTAAATAAACAATCGATTTTAACTTCATACACTTACTTATAATATGTAACAATATGCAATTTGCCGTAAAATTACATATATATGTAAATGGATAAAAATGTACTACTGTGTATACTGAAGCTATCGTAGATAATATGAAAGTCAGAAATTGCAGTTATACACTAATTTGATCTGAGATCTATTGTTTTCTCTCAAACTAACAACGGGCTCGTTGCACTTAGTCAAATTTAACAAGCCCCTTCCAGCCCACCCCTGCCTATCTCCATAATAAATTATGTACACGGTTATCCAAAAAGCACTCATTGGTCATTTTAAGATTTTCATTGTAATTTATTGGTGGAAAGGCATTGTATAAAAATAAATCACTGTTTGTACTTATTCCACTTTTTATAACGAAGATCAGTTTTCCTCATCACAAACATTATTAACATGAATTACCGTGTATCGATTTATATTGTCATCAGTTGAAAATACTTGTAGTAAGTAAAACCAGTCCTTATCGTCATTTTAAAATGTAGAATTAGTAGAAAAATATTGTCATTTTTTAAAATAGCTTTTTTTTCCACTCCCAATGTGGAGCATATGGCATCCCAAAAGAGGTATCTCAACAGAAGTTTTCTAAGAGAACTGTTTGTTGCTCAGTCACCCAACCTCTCTTTTTCATAAAAAGTTGTAGGGATAGAAGGATAAGGCTAGGACAGAACTAGTGGTTAACTAATCGCTCTTGCTACGCCCAGTTGTTAAAGTATCAGGAGGGTAAGAGGAAATTTTTAGACATCACAAACACCCATGCGTTCGAACAGATAAACCAACTGAAAAAATGCTGTTCGTACAGGGACTCTATCCCGTGAGATCTGGCACGGTAGCCAACAACGCTAACCGATTCTCTATAGACCCAACAATATTTGTTAAATAAAATTATTACAGTTATTTTTTTAGCAATATTGAGGCATTCAATTCATCCTTGAAAAGTTTACATATAATTATTAGTCCCTTAGAATCTTTATCACTAGTTTTATTGGTTATTGCCAGTCCAGTAAATGAAGAAACCATGTCTATTCAATGGGTCAAAATTCAACAACGCTTCCGTACATGTGTATGCATCCGCAACAAAACATCCGTTACGACTCTTATAAGTACACTTTTTAGCTGTTTTATAATGGCACTTATTATGTTCTTATGAAGTCCATTAATTACTTATACATTATACACGAAAGCATGTTATTTGCAACGGACACTAACAAAACTTTGACTATAAAACTTTCTATGAAAGGTGTAAAATAAATAGCTTTATTAAAATGATATGCTTTTTTATAATAACAGACATATTTCTTCATCATATTTTTCATTGTGCGGCACACAACAATACATCCATTTCAAACGAATAAGGAGCAACACGTCATAGTAACAACCTCTTCATTTTTTTAAACTGTTCTCAGAACTTAGAATATTTATTTACTCAAGAATTAAAATACAGAAAGTTTTGAATAATGTTTTTATGTAAATGAAAAGTTATTTGTAGTTTATTTACTCCTGTCAATGTGTTTTGAAAAAAAAAATATGTTCACTAGTACTATCCAGATGACAATGTAACCAGTAAATCACTCATTTTCTAAGATAGTAGGAATAGGCGATAAAAGGATAAAGCTGCGACATGACTAGTGCTTAACTAATTGCTTTCGCTACGCCCCGTTAATTTTGTGATTGAAGGTAATTTTGACACCCGAGCCTTCGAACAGAAATCGATTAAAAAAATGCTGTCCGTACTGGGACTCAAACCAGTGAGATCTGTCACAAAGGCCAATCACGTTGACTTCTACGTCACGGGCCTGACAATCGTTTCCTCTATTACTATTCGATTTCATAAAATCGGCAGTGAGTATAAAATATGTTTGCCTTCTTAATTCAATTTTAAGCCGGTTTTTTAAATTATTTTGATTGTTTTTAAATATGATTGAGACAATTTGATAATCACTATATTCAAAAAGATTTTTACAGACTCAAATTAACAGGCACGTCCGACCCCGTCAGAGTATCTAGAATTTAATAATAATGCATTTATTTATTTGCATGGAAACGCAAATATGTAATTATTATTAACTGTATCAAACAGGTCGTTATTGTATAATTGCTTGAGAATTTTGAAGACTCCAAACTACTTGATTAAACCCCTTTCATTGTTTCTCACTCCAAAATAAATTTGATTTTGAAACTAAGATTTTCTGCGAGTCTTATTAAAAAGAGATTACTTCAATTAAATAATATTTGGTCGTATAAAAATATAAATCATACAAACGCTAATTGTTAATAATATTAATAATAATTCACTATTGTATAATTATATTAAAATGCTCCTTGAATTGTAAAGACATTCCAAAAAATCAAAAACTATCTGATATGTGATGATTTCTAAATGATATTGATTTATGAGTTTTGTATTCAATAAATTACTGAATCATGAAACGTTTCGATAAAATATTCTAATACTGCATATCATTGAAACTGGTCACTGGCCATTCTTAATTGCCTACGTGAATCTATTTAAATATTGTTTTATTTATTGCTTCTCAAGCATTGAAAGTGAATAATTTCACAGCTTTACTACGAACCGATTCGTATGAATAGATACTATATAATATGTTTATTTTTTAATGATGTAGTGAAATATGGGATAAAACAATTAAATAGTCAAAATGAGTGGTATTTTTGTGAAAGAACCCGCTCTGAAAACGGTTACAATTTTTTTTTAAATAATTGATAATTAAATAAGTAGTTATGGATGCTTGACCTTCTCACTGATATTCTTTTACATGTTTTAAATTTCTCTGACAACTTCCAAATTTATATATTCAGTGCTTTTACACTTAAGCCTTTTGCTTAAGACGTTTTTTTCTAGTCAATGTCCATTCCCAACGTGGGGCATATAGTTTCCTAGTGGAGGCATCTCAACAAATGTTTTTTTTACAATAAGTGTTTGTTATTCAGTAACTAAACTTCTCTTTTTTCGAAGATAGCTAGAACAGGACAAGGACAATACTAGTGATTAACTAATCGCTCTCGCTATATGAAATGATGGGAGGAACTTTTTAAGATATCATAAACACCTATACCTTCGTAAAGAAGTCGATAAATTGAAATTTGGAACTCGTTCGTATTGGGACTCGACCTGTAAGATCCGTCAGGATCCGTCTTACTCTGAATAACCAGCAATCAACGTATTTTAAAGGATCAAAAAGCTTCAAATGTGGTCCGACGATTTTGATGGACAAAAGAGACGAATCTGGCGGAATGGGATGGAATATGCGTGACACTAAAAACGTTGATTTGAAACATTAAAAGTCACTAAAAAAGATGCCGGAACGCCACGTTGCTGTATTTACCATACCTTGAATATACTCTTATAGCTGCTGGAAACCACAATACTGCAAGGGACGATCTGATGTATCAAATATGGAGCTAAATCTAAAACATACTTTCTTCGGGAAAATTTCAATAAAAACAAAATCTGGATTTGTTTCAGAAACTTATTGATGATCAATGCATAATGCTTATATGTGCAGTAAAAAAACAGTGGAAATCATGAATTGCAAATCCCTAACATAAGCAGATGATCAGGAGGAAAAGAAAAAACGATAATGCCCAAGCTATTACACTTGTATCACGTTAGGTGACTTTAATTTGATTGCCAAATTACACAAGAAAGAAACTCTCAATACCGTTTAGAATGTACACAAATTCTTAGCCAAAGAAATCTCTTAATTTGAGTGGTTCATCTAAATCTATCATAATTTCGTACCGTGACAGACACAGCCTGTATTTGACGTGGGTTGTTTCAATTCGGTGCACAAGCTGAAGTATCGAACGCCGACTGCGACCGGTTAAACCGGCCGGATGAGGAGATGCGCTCTTTTGTTCGAGAACCACTTTCCCTATCAAGTCGTAGTCGTGAGCCGTTATATTCGTGGACCGTGCTTATTTGTATCGCAAATTTTAACGACATCCCTGACATTTCGCACAACTTATGTATCAAAACCGAACAAGTTGGACATGTCCTTCGGGACACTGAGATTTAATTTTGAATATTATAATGTTTCACTGATTTACTAAATTCTTACTTCAGTATAAAATTAAGATTTTATATTTATAATTAAATATTTTTCGTATGCATGTTACTTTTTTTTATTAAAAATAAAATTATATTTGATTATTTCAGCTTTTTAATAATACATGTATATTTCAGTTGAAAAACCAAATCACAGATTCATTTCCTTAGTATGATAAAAAAAGCCAAAGCTTTAACATATCGATTTATTTAGAGGAATCAGTGTCAGGGGTGGGCTGGAGAGGGCTCGGGGGAGCTCGCGCGAGCCCCTTGTTATGTTTTGGCCCAGCCGGCGAGCCTTTTGATAAGTTGAGAAACTCTTTCGTCTCAGATAAAATCAGTACCTAACTGCTATTTCAGTAGACGGTTCAATTACATTATATATTTAAATTTAAAAAAGAAATATTCGAGTGCCACAAAAAAATACAAGTGGGCCGCATGCCACGGGATATGCCTCATTCCTGATGTAAAGGCATTATGGCCGAGATTAAGCGAGCCCCTTGTTAGAATATTGGCAGCCCCCCGCTGATCAGTGTTGATTGTTTCCCGAGTAACTAACTTGTAGGAAATTAGATGGAAGAGTCGGAAAAGATAATTAAAAGGTATTTTATCAAAAACAACAAGTTTAATATTAAAATATTTTTTTTACAGTATTATGAAACAATTCGAGAGTGTATATAAAAAATATGCCAAACAATAATATATTTCTACGAAAAAAATTGAATGAATACAATACATCGAAAGTTCGTATAATAAATAAAACTTATTAAAAAATTATAATGATATCTGAATATGTCTCAATCAAGATCCTTTATGTTGGATTGTTTGCGTTAATTGCCTAACAGCGCATTAACATTCAAAGATTAACATTAGAGACTAAGTTAATTCGTAGAGAGTGTCGCAATATCATAATTAAATATCTATTAAGTATCATTTTAATTTTTCTTATTATTTTTTTTTTGTACATTCCATCACATCCTAAGCATTTAAATATTTTATAATCCGATATTTCACCACATGAAGTCATTTAATAATATATTAAAATTTTATGCAAAAGTTAACTTAAATTTTATGCTCATTTTAATAGGTTGTTTTATAGAGATATTATTCGAGTTGTTTTTAATACAATTAAATCCATTAAATAAACATTAATCATTCAATTTTGATTTGTCGAGTTTGATCATCGATCGGTGCTAACAATGTACAAACAAACTAATTTCATACACGATGTTGCATAGGGTATCCAATCCCGAAGCCTTTTTCCAATCCCGGGATTTCGGGATTGATTAATTTTCAATCCCGGATCCTGGGATTGGGATTACCTCACCGAGGAATTTTAAATTCTCGATTTGGTATACTTTTTCCAAAGCTTATCTCCGAAAGTCGATTTTTTCCAAAATCCTGAGATCCCGGAATCGCGACCATGTCAGTCCCGGGATCAGAAAATTGGACGAGATCCCGGGATTGGATGCCCTAATGTTGTACAATATTTTCCACCGATTTGGGCTTGTTTCTATACATGTTATAATAAATTATGCTTAATCTCGGTAGTATAATATCTGGTGGAAATATATAAAATCTTGTGATGCTTCAATAACTGTTAGCAATATTTTATCTAAATGATGTCTTCAATCAAACAATGTGAATTCTCATATAAAACAAATATAATGTTTTTATAACGTATTTCTCTCATTGATTTACAACATACCAGTTTTGCTTGATCTACATATGTAAGATATAATGCTTATCTATAAATAATCGTGATGATAGATTTGATTGTAATAATAGCAAAGATTATTTTAACAATAATTCAAAGCCAACCTCAAAATCGTATTTAACCGGTTTTGAGCGAATGCCTTCGTTATTGTAGTTTTTATATGTGTAAGGCGTAACACATTTGTCGAGATTTAAATGTGGAGAAGTTTTATTATGTGTCTATAATACTTAATTATTTATATTTATTTAAATTTATTTCAAGCATTGGCTTCCGTATAGAAAATGCATTTAAGTTAATTTAGTGTGTCGCGATTTGATTATCGATACTGCGCATATATTAATAAAATTATGTATTATAAAATGATTCGTTAATTTTAAAAATATATGGATTAAACCAGACTTGCACAACCTTCATCTTCTAGCGGGCAGCATAAAACAAATTATGATAAGTTCGGGCCGCAAAGAAAAAAATAATTTAAGGTAAATGAATGATAGTTTCCACTACATATTTAGACTGCGTTATTTCTAAAACATGAAAATAAATAATCCATCCAAAAAGAGGATTATGAGTACTTGTATATAAAAAACGTTTTATTGTGAAATATTTAGGTATACATTTTTTACTTATATGTAATTCAAAAGTTAATGCGATTTTGGTCTTTGTTAATTTAAAACTAATTATTTATATTTTGACATAATATTTGAAGTACTAAGCCGCACAATTTATTCCTATTTTTCATAAGTAAGCCTGTTTCTAATAACCGATTTATTCTTCGTCATTAAAGAAAAGGTTTGTTTACAATTATTAAATAAATGTTTTAGGCGTAAAAAATATGTATTATGTATGTTTTTTTTTGAGAAAAAAAATTGAGGGCCGTCACAAACTTCAAAGGGGGCCGCATGCGGCTCACGGGTTGCGTGTTGTGCATCACTGGATTAATAAAAAAAATACAAACAATAAGCATAAAAATGGCTGGTATTAGTATTTAATTTTTTATTTGCACTTTAATATCTACTATGCAATCATTTATTACTTAATCACGGTTTTCTGCATTTTAAAATGCATTTGTGGGGTCAAACTGTTCAACCAAAAAAACGTGTCATGGTAATTTTTATATTTGCCAATTAAATAAATACTTATGTGACGAATCAATCAAACTCGAATCAAGTATTACAAGTATGGTTTCGCAAAAATAAAACCGTTACAGCACTGTATTATTTGATTATAATTAGATTGTAAATGTCAGAATGTTTATCATTGTAAGCACATATTTATTATCTGTGTAAATTGGGAAAATTTCTATCTTCTGTTTTTAATATTTATAAAGCCTTTTATACGAATGTAGATATATATATATATGTATATATATATATATATATATATTTGTTATAAGTAAACTGATTTTGCAATATTCTTAAAACGAATATTTTATATGTTATATTTGTTAGTAAATGGCAATGTTTTTAAGCCATGGTTGTTCACAATGTGTAAAATTTTAACTTATAGAAAATAGAAAATATAAGGGTAGGTTAACAAAGGGAACAGTATTAATCGAATGATTTCTCAAGGGCGCTCATTTTATATAACATTATACAATTACAATATTTATTTATTTTTATCCATGCCCCTTCCCAATGTGGAGCATATGGTCTCCTAATTAAGGTATCTCAACAGATTTTTTCTATGCGAAATTTTTGTTCAGTAGCAAGTTCAGTAAAACTCAGTCGCTGAACTTCTCTTTTGCAAAGAGAGTCGTAGAGATATAAGGATAAGGCTAGTACAGGACTAGTGGTTAACTAATCGCTTTTGCTACGCCCAGTTATTGAAGGATGGTAAGGGTGGAAAGCAATTTAAGACATCAAAAACACTCATGTCCTCGAACAGAAATCGATAAATCGAACTAAAAAATGCTGTTCGTTTTATTTTATTTTGATTGATATCTATACATCAAATTCTGGGGCCGGTGGAGCCGAGCTCCAATTTCCCTTTCATCTGGTGTATTTTGATGCTGCTTTTCCCGTCTAGCGTCCTGAATTTACTTGAGCGTAGGCGGGTTCGTGGTCTGTCTGGCTTACTGCTGCGCTTACTGCTGCGCCATATGACCCGACAATATGATAGACTAGTTTAAACGCAGTATGAGATACAAATCCATAAATGGATTGAAATATATATATACAAATGTATAAAACTATATTCGGCAAATATGTCTTGTTGAAGATTTCACAGCCCGACGGATAACATTAAAATTACTATGTCTAAAATACTAATTAATAAAGTTATATAAAAATCTATTGACTGTTTAAATGTGTTTATGATAAACATAGTAGTTATTGAAACAGATGATTGACATTGATTTAATACGTATGGGAGCCATGTGCTTGTCAAATATTACTCCATTGAGTGGTTTGCGAAACGGTTTTTCCAATTAGGAGATGGAAAAATAGTCGAACATGATGAATGTTTACAAACATAAAACCATTATGAAACATTTTTAAAGTCTGATTGATTTATTTCATCTAGGATAAACGTGGAATCAATTTAAGCCATTTAAAAACCTGTCATAATTAAATTTGTAGCGATTTAGTAATAATATGGATGATTTAAACGTGTTGAAAAATAAATATAGCTTAGTTGTTTTTGAAGAACGCAATTAATAAATATTGGTTCATAATATTAGATAATATTGACTAAAAAACGTGACTAGAATTATTTAATAAAATTCAATTTTATACTTTTGAAGTCCACCAAGAAAAGGAAGCGATTTTTAATGATATAAACTATTGGTTACTCACATATATACTTATAACTAAACATATTATTATATATGTTAGTTATAAAAAGCTTTAAGCGTATATGCAATCATTGATATACTCTTAAAACCATTTAAATAAGTTACACAAAAGAAAATTAATTTTAATTTTCCTTGTTTTATCGAAAGAATTAAAATTTTTACATTATATGATAGCGCGAATGTGTAGTGTGTAAAATGATTATCAAGTGATTTAAAGACTTTAGTATATATTCCTAATGCAGAATGACTTGGATACATCTGTGACTTTAAATCATTAAAATATTTAAAAATGTTTCAGCCAGAAAAATGATTCCCCATATTTCAATGAATATTTACTATAAGTCATATTCTTGATAGGTTATTGTTGTGAGGTGGAGTTTAACCTTTCCGTATAATAAAATATAATTATTTTTATGACTTGCTCAAATCTTGAGATGGGCTGTTTCAAAAACATCGCCACAGCAGGTGTCATGCTTTTTGTTAATTTTGTAAATAAATTAAATTTATGTATTACTCTTAATCATTTTTAGCACTCAGAACGCATTATATCATAATATTTCGGAGAAGAATTTACTTTTTATTAATGAAATAAAAACAGCTATGATACCTTTAGCAATTTTTTAACACTTTATAACAACAATCAATCATTCTGTTATCAATTCAATATGTATTTAAAAGCACTATCGTAATTATATTCTGAGAGTATACATTTATAAATTTCATAGAATATGGTTTGAACAAAATTTATAAAAAAAAACAATATTGACGACTTTCTATTTTACGTTTACTTTTTTTCTTATTTTATAAACGTAAGAAGTAGTTTTTAATCATGCAGCAAACACATGGCGATTTTGATTGAAAATATCATTAAAATGCTACCATAAACAATAGATAATATCAAACAGTAAAAAATAATGAAATATTCTAAAAGAGAGTGTGTGCAAAAGCAAGACTACTTGACTCAGTAGTGAGATAAAATTAATAGAGATCGCTATCATTTAAAGCAGCGATACTCAACGTTCGTCCCATTTAGATTTTATGTGTGACCCAAAACAATGATGGTCAGCAGATGCTTTTTCAAACATCTGATATTGTTTACAATTCTTTACGTCAACGAATAAATATTTTGGATACATTTGTATTTGTATGTACATAAATTTATCTTATGTATGGTATGTGGTATATTTACTTATAACTATTATTATGCTGCGGCCCACGTAATGTAGTAAAAACTGGCATGCGGCAAAGACGAAAAAAGGTGGAGCATTACTGATTTAGAGTATAAATAATAATATGTATTATGAATACAAAATGTGTTCACTGTTAATATTATCAGTGAAAATGCTATTTATATTCATAAAAATAAAATAATAATAAAAACATATTCATCAGTTTTAAATACAGAAAAAGATTTAACTATTATTCTTCATTTGCAGTTCATAACTTGACATACAAAAAGAAGCATTTATCTCTTTATACAATTAATTAATTTTTGGTTAACTTTTTGGGCCATCATAGCAAATATATTATATTTTTATCGTCTTGCATACGAATTCGTTTTTTTTATTGATACAAAATTGTGTAAAATTGATATATAAATACTCATTAAAAGCTACGCCGCTGATCGTTACTTATGGATAACAGGGGATTTACTTCGGCTGTAAGTAGTTAACAAACATCGGTGTAGAGAGTATAAATGTCTATCCAGCCTCAAGGTGAAGAATAATTGTTTCTCCCACAATAAAGACACAGAGATTCCGACATATTATTATTATCCAGGCGCGAGAAAGCGAAAGCACTGCTTAAATTGGATATTTTTCCTTCAATATAATCTCATATAGTGCGTATCGAAAGTACAAGATTGTTCTCGTATAGCGATCGCCAACGCGATGAATGAAGAGACAGTCGTTTATTTCACGTCCATTAAAATTGTTACCAGTCACGTCTTCTGCAATAGCCGCATGGTGTATTATTATAATACTTCAATATTGATAAAAAAAAATCTTCGGTACCTTTACATGTTCAAGTATGGACATTACAAAAAGACATGCACTAACTCATTATAAAAGAGTTGTACTTTAGTTTTACTATTTATATTAGACAGAAAAACAATATTTTTTTAAAGTTAGATACGTTTATAGAATAAAATATATTAATTCTTAAATCGTAAAGGATACTTAGCACTGTATTTATTGAGGTCTTTTTTCAATATTTAACATTGAAATTATATAAAATGGATATATTCATTTCTTGAACTGGAACAAAAAAAAATTGAACCTATTTTATATACATATACATATATTTGGCGTTGGAATGATGACATTACTGAAATTGATTGTAAATAGATCAGTGAACAGAAAGTGAAGAGAGAAAGATTCTTTGTGGTGGTTTGTATGACTTTTTAATAAACACATTTCTTTCATTTTAAGCAGATTGCTGATAGAAATCACCCTAATTGAATTCCACTTAATCAAAAAAAAAAGAACTGTTTCAATTTGAATGTATGCAACGATTATATAATATTGACCGGAAGAATGAAAATAAGGTTTTTGTAATCCAACTAGCACTTATATTATGTTGACTTAAAGAAATTCATTCGAAGAAATCTAACAGCTTCTTTACAAGATTTTTTTACTTGCTTTATTATTTTATGACTTGCTTCAACTATGCAAACTCATTCATACACAGTAACTAGTATAGTTTAAAAAATAGAGTATAATTTTCTTTGACCGAAATATATGTAGTAGTATGTATATATTTTAAAGAAAATGTTTATCGATTTCCACGAACTTGCGACACATTTGGTAATAATGCAAGGGTTTTTAGTCATTCATATATAACACGATGATTATTCGTTTGTTTTCTTTTCTTTGTTTATTATTCTGTTGAATGGACCCGTATAATTAATAATAAAGGTGCGTTTGATTTCAATTACGTATCATTATATTGAAAATCTGATTTAATTTGATACGATAAGTTAAGATTATTTTCCTAAATGGTAATAAATACAGCTATTGGAAAAATCTGTTCTGTTAATTGAATAAATAATCGAAAACGCCTGAGATAAATATAAGAAAGACTCTTTGATTGTCAATTAAATTTGAAAGGTTTTATATTCTGCGATTATAATAAATATAAAATGAGAATAAAATGACTACTCTTATCAAGTATTTCACTAGTAAATATTTACTACGGTCTGTTTCTTTCGTTGAAGTAAAATTCCGTTTATTCAAGGATTGATGTTTTATGGATGTACATAAATCTATTATCAGAATTTTTGTTTTCAACGAAAACTTAATCAACCAGCCATGCTTTGAACCTTATTATGAAATACAAACTTCTAAGTGTATGCGTGTGCAACGCAAGCCCGTTCTTGTGCGGTCAGTGACGTCAAATGTTACCAATGTAATTTATAAAAATGATAATTCAAGCTTGTTTCTAAAAGTCTTGGTTTTGATTTTTAGCGTTAAGTGTTCACGATATGAATCGAAGTATGGTGCGGTATTTGAAATTGAACAACAAAGTATACAATATTAAGAATTTTTCGATAAAAATTACTTAAAATTTATTGCCAAAAATGTATGCGAACTTAATTTTAATAAGGCAAAAATAAGATTTTATAATAAATTATTTGAAATAATGTCTCCACTAAAACGGACACTAAAATACTAAATTAGTTTCTCCGTGGTTTATTTTTGATAGTTTTATCAAATCGGCGTTGATTTTTTGATTACTCATCAAATACAACAAGTATACAACCAGTACTTTGCTAGACATATTATTATTTTATTTACTTTTATTGCGAGCCGTATCCTAACCTAACCTATATAATATTATTTATTTCATATATTATGAGAGGGAACGGCATAAAATTTGTGGTTTTAAAATTTATATTATTTTATTTGTGGAATAGTTTGTAAAATGCATTTTTTTATGAAAACAAAGAAATTTTTGAAAAATAAATACGTGATATATAATATTTTAAAATTAAAAATCTTAAATCAATTATAAAACAAATGAGTTTCGTCATTTTGTTTTCAACGTAATACCAATATTTAATGACGTAAAATCATGACAAAATTAACATATTTTTACTTTTTGTAATAAATTCTTTTGTTCATAAAAACTATTATTGATCATGGTAAGCTGCTTTTCTTTTGTGTAAAAAATTCAACAATACATACTGTCTCTTTTGGTGACCTTTCCGGAAAAAATGTACAGACTCAAATATAAGAAATTAACCTAAAATGTTTATCAGAATTATAATAATACATTTGGAAATGAAATGATATAAGTATAGTAGATATGATTTTATATATAATATAAGTATTAGTAGTAAGAAGTAAATAATAACTTATTTAGTATTTTTTAACCCAATCAGTTGTCTTACATCAAATATTTTAAATGAAAATGTACTTGAATCGATTTTTCACGGTTAAGTGGACACGCATTATATAGTTACTTAAGAAAACTGGATTATCAAATGGGAGAACGGGTGTGAGAAATATTGAAATATTTACAAGAACGAAGAGCGAAGGTGAATCGGAAAACAATATTCTACTTAATAAGTGCATATGAAAATTGAACATGTTATAACTATTTTGTGACTTTACTTTGAATAGTATCAACCGAAATCATTTATTTTACGTTATGATAGTATTTTTTGGTCAATATTTTTTTTTTTATAGTAAATTTATAATGTTTTCATATATAATCAAAATTGCTAGCTTTACCACAGATAAAAATGACATCAGATAAATTTATTCAAATTTCGGTACCTCACTTATATAATATTATTTATATTCGATCATAAAAAAATATCTTTTATGACCACTACTTTACCAGATTTCAAATATGTAAACATCGCTTTTAAGTTGTTCAATGTCAAAAATTGGTGAATAGGTTTCATATTTAAAAAAAAAACTACTAATTTATTTCACATGATCAGAACCGATTTGGCTAATAACAAGCATTTTTAAAAAAAAATCGTTTTAAAACACTCGTGATAATCAAGACCGGACCTAGTCCTATTAAATAGTGTTTTATTTTTTCAATTAAGGCAACGATTACTCAAAGATTTTTGATAATAAAATTGTAATTAATCTGCCTATTAAAACTTATATTGATATTTAAACGAGAGAGAATTACTTTTCTGAATAACAAAAAACCTGGTGTTGATTATTTATTGTACAATAAGAATTGTATGCTCGAAGTCAAAAGATGGCCTTTGATTAAGATTAATTGTACAGTATCAAAACATAAAAAAATGCATTCGCATTGAATCGATCTTCGTAGACTTGATATGAAATTAAAGGGCATCGAATTCGAAGGCACTCGTAAAACAAATATTGCGAAACTTGCAGCACCTTGCATTTCAGATACTATCATTTTAATTTTCTTGGCTGACATTTCAATAATCGTATATTCTGTATACACCTGTATACTTGGTACAGTCATTCGTCACACTTTTATTTGTAATAATTATGTACTTTCTGCTACCACATAAGTGACTTCAGATTTGAATAATTAAATTATTTGTTGATTTATATAACACACATCAAACAAAAAATATAATAAAAGAAAGTAATCTTTAGTAAGAAAGTAAAGTTTAAGTATACTCTTTAATATATGAATTCATTATTCAACGTGTGCATCGAATATTTAAGCCAGTCACAGTTAGGGTATCAAATCCCGGGATCCCGTCCAATTATGTGATTCCGAAATTCTTGATTGCGACAATACCAATCCCGGAATTTCGGGATTAAGAAAATGAAACGCAGAAGAGCTAAAAAAGATGTCGCGCTGTTTTTTTGTAAATCCTTAAATTCCTGGGAGGTCTTTCAAAATTTTAGGAAGACATAAAAAAAAACTCCCTCGCTGGGAATTTTAGGAAATCCGCAAATTTCTGGGTTTTTGAAATTGACATAAAATTGTTTGAAAAATCCCATGATTTCAAAATCGTCGACCAAAAATGTTCTCAATCCCGAATCCCTAAGTATACACGATTTTATGCTGTGTGTTCATTCCCAGGATCCTGGGATCACAAAAGGGTCCGGGATTAGATACCCTAATTACATTATACACGAGACAATAAATTAACATTTTAACCAGTCAATCTTTACATTAACTACACAGACGTGGTTAAACTGTTATCAAACTAAAAAATAATCACGCGTACACTAATAGTGTTTCAAGCCACTCCCCACTACTGTGAGAGTAGAATCACGCAGTTGAATTTTACTGTTATCTGACATTTCACATAACCCTAAGCCGAAATGTCATTTTTATCATGTCACTAACAATTACTAGTTAATTCATACATTGACTAGTCAAAGTGAATGATACATTAATGATGTAAGTTTCAACCGAAACGGCTATTAAACATATACATTGTCTAGTGCAGTGTTTCTCAACCTTTTTGGGAGCGTGGCCTCTTTTGAGTTTGTTTATTTTTCTGTGGCCCCCATACCTTTTTTTTGTTTTTCAGCTCACCGTGGAATTTTAAATCGCCGAATTGGTATACTTTTTCCTAGAATATCTCCGAAACACCTTCTTTTTTTTTTAGCTCACCAACGAATTTAAATTTGGTATACTTTTTCCCAGAATATCTGCAAAATACCATTTGAAATCTTCAATTCGCCCTTGGCCCTCCTGAACTGTGTTATGGCTCCCCAAAACAAAAATAAATCTATGTGACCCCCTGGGGGGCCACATGGTCCACCGTTGAGAAACCGTGCTCTAATGAATGTATACATTGAAGAGATTTTATTTTTATTACATTCATTTTTGTGCAATCAACATTCTAAAACAACATCTAGGAATTTTCCACTGGCAAAGACAATATGTAAAAAAAAAAATATATGGTCTCAAGGCGTGTTTGATTTAGTGTGACTTTTATATAGTTTGTTACATTATATTATTTTATTGGAAATAATTGCAAAATGGAATTTTTTATGGATGTCATAAAAATCGAGTTCATTCAATTTAAATCTTATTGTAGATATAAAATCTCATTAAGGATATAACACATTTTTTTTACAGAATATATTGTTAACAGTAAGTTTTTAGGTGAAATTTAAATATTACTTTCAGTTTTTATGCATGGACACACTAAGCCGAAGATTATAAACATTAATTTATTTTTATTGTAAATTCAATTAGCATCACAATAAGAATATTATTTCATTATAACTCTATTGAATATTTAGTATCTACGAAATAATAAAATTAATTTTACATTGAAAATAATTTATTAATAGTTTTTCAATTTACCCGAAACATTAATGAACACGATTTAAAAACTCTTTTCAATATTAAGCTGATGTTTTTCGGCTATTACTGATAATCAAAAATATATGTAAATAAACGATTGTTTTCCTCATTTTAGATAGGTATACGTGATATGGTGCTAATTAAAAAAAGTTTGGGATCGCTGATTTATTATAATATTTTGATGCTCTCTATCCGAAGTGATCCAATTTCCACACCAAAAAGTTTCTAACAAAACATAATTCTAATGAATTATAAAGAAAAACTTATCGAGAAATTTCCAAATCGTCTAGTAAAGGTGTGAGAGCGCCGACCCCACGCGACCCCGCCCTACTACACCACTTGGTATGACTATTTAATTTAAACGAATCGATATAGACTTAGCACGTATGATATTAAATTAACAACGATAGATGTTATAACAAAGCAGTAAACTGATATAATCTACTTGTCCTTTAAATAAGTGGGTAACACTGGGTCTAAGATTCAAATCCTTTAATGAATACTTGTATACCCTTTTTTAATAGATTGAGATTAACCTCATCAGCCCCTCATCATCTCATCTCAAAAATGGGTCGTAGAGAGAGCGACTTGTTAATTATTAAATGAATTGTACTTTACTAATTATCCTCACAGAATTTCTGTTCATATGGTTTATAACATATTTTATAAATACTGCTACAGTATCGGCGAATTCTGTTCGATTAAAAAAAATACTCTTTATGTAAAATTTATACACAGATGCAATATAACAGTAGAAAAAAAGTTAAATAATGTCGTTATGCAATACAATAAAACTAATCTTAAAAAGAGAATTTCTAACTCCAACTGGTTCTCAACATACACAAGCTTAATAGATAGACGTTGCTGGGAAATGTAGAAACCAGAAAATAACAAAACAGACTACGTTGAACAATAAAACATAAAAACAATGTGTAACACAGCCGATCACCTTGCGTTGCGCCACTAAGCCCAGTGATTATATTATTTTATTACCGAAAGCGACAATTTTCTCTGAAGAGTTTTTTTCCCATCAACGTTAAATATTATATGATTTTTAGAAGAATATTGTTGTACAATAACATTGTGTGCTATCTGGCAATTCCTGTTTGAAAACACTTTTAATTAATAATTAAAAATATACAATTTATATCATAACACGGTATTTTTGTCATATGTTAAGTTCGATGCCATTCAGTTAAAAGTGCTGGATTGAAACAGTCTATTCCTATCATGTTATGAAGTGGTCAAATGAATACAAATATAAGAATAAATCTATACATTTAAGAATAGTCTTATATATATTTCATATATACATATTTGTATTTATCAAAAACAATCATATACACGCATATATTTTATTTCATTTATAACGGGTGATTATTGGTAAAATACATAATATTAACAGATAATATTCAGATAAATAAAAAATAAAAAAATTGTGTTACTGTAGTATTTTTTTCGTCATCGATTAATAAAAATGTAACGGCATAGATGAATTTATTTTACGTAGGTTTGAAAAAATTCATAAAAACAGAAATATTTTGTGATCAAATGTGTCATTGTGAGCTAAAAAAACTTTAATTTGAAAACAAGCACTATTTACACATATATATGTATATATATTATATAAATTGTCAATGTCACAACTGGAGAGTATCTTTTCTATATTATCATTATCGTTGAAATTCGATGACACTTGCTTCCTAAGAAAACAAATCTCTTTCACCTTCGCACAAGGTAATTAGTATGCTTACCTTCGGAATTATAGAGTTCATTCTGAAGAGAAGATGTAATTTAAAATACCAAGTGGTTTATTTATACAAAAATCAATGTAAAAATTAAAATTAATATATTTTAATCGGAAGTTTATGGTGAAACATTCTTGAACTATTACTATTGAATTTAAAAAGATTGAAATACTATTAAATTGAAGAATAAATTAGACAAAGATATTTTTAATTAATAGAAATTGTGACATTCAAAAACGTCACTCTTTCAATGTCGGATATTGTAATTTTAAAATTGATTGAGTATTTCCAGGGTAAAATTATTCCATTGAATGGCGAAAATTAGTTTTCAGTGCCAAATTTTAAGGTAAAACATGTTGACCAAGCATTTCTGTCTACAAGAACCTCAAATCATGTAATCTAGTAGAAAAATCAGTTTCAAAATCAGTGTTAGCAAAAACAGGAAAAGTGCATTTACAATAGCGCCCTGTCTGTAAAATAATCAATTCCATTCGAAATAAATTTATGGTTCTATAATTTGAAACAGAAATAACAACAAATATTTAACATCACAGTTTTTTGACGTTTGTCAACAATTTGTTAAAGTGGAATAAGTACACTTAGTAAATACACCCCTTTATTATTAATTTTAAATTAGTTCTATGCTGCTCATTTCAATGGATTAGTAGTAGCCCGGTACTATTAGTGACGGAATCACTGTATGTGCGCGACTACATATGTATGTTTATTCGTGAACACAACAGCACACAAAAATTGCTAATTGTTGTGTGAGAATATTTCTGTGCCTTCTTAACTGGTTTTAAAAATCAAAGTAGAACTGGTTTCTGGACTTTTAAATCACTGCCAGGTGGTTAGGACTAATTCACTTATACAAAAACTGATTATTGCTATATTGTCACATTTATTATGCCCTTACCTTAGAATCCCTTAGCAGCGTGATAATTGTGTGAGTTTCGTGAATTACTCTACATAATTTAACAAAATAATCGAAAATTTTAAAGTGATATCATTAAAAAACACGGCGGTTACATATATAATATATTATAAAAGTCTTACAGTTTTTATGTCATATGATAAAAATAGAAATGTATTATATCGTCACTTGAGATCTGAACTAGGACATCTCGAAAATTTGGTATTGTGATATTATATTTTAGGACTCGTTCAAGTGAATTATTTAAAATAAAAAGCGATTTTTATCTTCATATGGCACTAACATTATTGAAGGAAAATGAATCTTTCTAGCAAAATAAAGAATCCCATTTTTAAGATGACCCGGGTCAGTTTTCAGGCGACGATATTCAGGACTAGTAATTAGTGTAAAAAAACGTGACTCCAACTCCGGCATTGCCAAATCGCATGATTCGGACTCCGGCTTATAAAGTACAGTGACTGATTATTATGTAAATACATACTAAAATGCACGTCATTTTTTTTTAATTTTAAAAAAGAGTCAGAATGGCCTGTGTTTTTACGAGTCCTGCTCCGGGTCGGATCTACGATTCCACAGCCGTGGTTATATTAGACTCTTCTATTATTGAGTACTCACACTCACGAATAACGTTTTTGATACATTTGCAAAATAATTTATAAAAAGATTTAACCAACAGGTTTCAATTAAATTGAGAAAGGTTCAACATAACCATATAAAGTGGAATTAATGTTGTTGTCAAGTAAAAGAAAGTTAAAAAACAGGTGACTGATATTTCGAAAGGATTTTTATGCTTCCGAGTGAATACAGAACAGGAAATTGCTCGAGCAATTTGAAATAATTAAGAAATATTACCAAAAATTTAACGTTCAATTGTATTATGTGGATGTTATCATGATATAATTGCCATATAATATAATTTATTGAATTCTTGGTCGGTAATTCAATTTGGTGGTTATATTATATTTGATTAAAAGTTTTTTTTAATTAACGATTGATCTTTTATAAAAACTATTTTTCCCATAGCTTTATACAGATACGGATAGGTGTATAATGTGTCTAATGTTGTAGAATGGAGTGAAAAAATAATGTATGTTACATCCATACATTACATTATTCTCGAAAAATACTCAAACAAGGCTCTAACAAGTTTTATTGGTGCTAATTGTTAATGGTATGTTTTTTCGTACATGAAATCATGAGTCAAAAGATGCACCGTAACGCCACTAAAATTGTTGATCAAGAATTTTATCAAGGTTATATTGCGTTAGAAATTTCACCAGGAAATGTTTTTATTTGAGTGACAATGTATGTTGAAATGCAGCTGGTATAAGGCATACGAAACCATCGAAGAAATTAAAATTAAGAAAAGAATTCAAATGTAAGTATGTTTTATTTGAGTTAGTGATGATAAATATTTTATTATAATATAATCATATTTTTTTCTACCTTATTAATGTAGTGACAGTGAATTTTAATTAAAGCCAATCCAGAGTCTACAAGTTACCAATCTTAGTCTTAGGCAGTCTTTTGTAATACCACCTGAGAGTGTGGCACTCCATTAATTTTTATGACAACCTTTCCGCCCTCGAAGTCATTCGTGATTTGATGTACAACACTCTTCATACGTTTGGATCTCGGTAGATGCATCAATCGTTGTAATTGTCTCGAAGAGAAATTTTCTTCAGCATGTCTTATACTCTTCAATTACGAAGGACAGAGGATGACGGAGGAGATAAACACGGAAATGATTACTTTAATTTTTTGCCACTTCATCAATTCCGAAAAAGGTATTTATAATAAATTATATTGGCAAAATATTTAATCAATTTGGTCTTATATGGACCATCAATGAAATATAAAAAGTAGCACAACGTGTCACTTAAAATTTTGTTTTGTGAAAAAATGCTAAGGACTTATAAATATACAAGGCTACAAATGCCTTTTAAGTATCCTTAAAACAACCTTCATTCATACAATATATCATATAACAGACTATTACTATATAACAGTTATTATATAAACCTCTTCAACTTCAAGATGATTCACTATTTATCATTTATCATTATTGCCCTAAACAGCGATTAAATTATATCACCTAAACCAGAGGTTCACAAACTTTTCAGCCAAAGGGACAATCTTAAAGAAGCCATTTGATGAGCATTTTACTATATTCGAATACATATAACCCTAAGTAAAAGTTCTTTGAAGAAATCACGATAATATGCTTATGTTCAATCAATTCAAACCGCATATTTACGATAACAGCATATAGATAAAATGTAAATAATATGCAGATTTAGCATAATCTCGCAGGACACATAAAAAAACACGCGAGACATAATTGGTCCGCGGGACACACTTTGTGAACCCCTGACCTAAAAGTTGTCGATCATCCTCATAAATACCTACGTTAAGTATCTTATAAAGTAGGAATACTTTTAGAGTTAACATTGATGCTTTTTATTGTTGGGTATAAAAAAATACTTCTGAAGTTTACTTCATTTTGGTCAAATTTAATTAATCCTCAATTTAACAGATAAATCAAGAATGTCGTTGCTGATTAACAGTTTTACATTAAAAACAGATGGTCTTTGTATAATTGGAATGATCTTATTGATTCCGGTTTGCCCTTCATATATAAGTTTTTTGCCCCAAGAAGTGAACGGTCAAGCAACGTTAAATTGCGTAACTGAGTATCATCTTTGGTTTTCAATGATGCGCCAAATTGCCCTCGTTTGCCTTATTTATTCCGACACGCCAGCTGCAGTTATTAGATATGCATTTTATTATTTTACTTTACTATTATAAGTATGGCCTCTAATCCCGGGATCACGTCCAACTTAGTTATCCCAAAATCCCGGGATAGTGATAGTCCTGATCCCCGGAATCCATTTTAATTTTAATGCTGATTCTAATTCATTTTGGGAATTCCGTAAATTCCTGAATGCTTGAAATTGGAAATTTTAGAAGACCTAAAAAAGGCTCTTGCATCGTTACATTTTGGAAATTCCGCAAATTCCTTATCAGAAGAGTTTAATCATACAGTATTATATACAGTGGAACCTCGATTCTACGTTTTTCAAGGGACCGTAATAAATGAACGAATAATGCGGGAAACCGATAATGCGGGAAATCTTCACATAATATTTAATTTTCAAAAAACTTATTTATTTATGTAACTAAATGCGATGTAAAACTATTTGAGCGAAAAAAAAATATTCTACAAAAACGGTCAATCGGGATAATAATTGGGACGGGACGATAATATTTGGATGATAGATCGAGGAAATCAGTAAATCAGAGAATGATAAACGTGGAATTATTAAATATTGTTATGACGGGGTCTTGGTCGAGCAAAAAATAAACGATCCATGCAAAAAAAACGAAGATAGTGAGAACGGAAGATCAGGGTTCCACTGAAAAAAAACGCGAAACGAAATGCGAGGCAAAACTATTTATGAAAAATATTCAACGAAAACGGTCAATCGGGATAATATTCGTGACGGACCAAAATATTTAAACGATAGATCGAGGAAAACGGTAAATCGGGGAACGATTAATGCGGGATTCTTTTACATTGTTCTTATGGGTGTTTGGCCGGGACTATGCAAAATAAACGATCCATGCGGGAAAACGAACAATGCGAGAACGGTAGATCGGGGTTCCACTGTAATACAATTTAATTCCAATAAGTTAAATTCAATACATGAACACGAACTTTTACCGACTGTCTGAGCAGTTTTAATATGAATAAAACAAGTGTAAAGAGATTGTCGGCAACGTTGGCACATACTATATACGATATATCAAAATTTCGTTATTGTGACGTGAAAGCTCATATTTTATTAAGCAATATTTCACTTATAGATAATTTATATGACTTCATTCTCTTTCACCTAAATATGCATAATATATCACGAAATAACTTTGCACTGTATGTCAAAAAAAGATCTTTAACTCTTCTTATGCATTGTTTTTATGAAATAAAAACGATCTTTATCAATACATTACAAAATATTTGCTACACAAACAATTTTCAACTTTCCTACAAATTTTTAATTAACATTTAAAAGTCTATTTCAAGTGAATACTTAATTGAATACTTAATTGAATTGATTGATAATAGAGAAATTCACGAAAAGGCTTGTGGATTAAAACATTATTTAAACGATCACTGCCAAAAATATACATTTGTCTTTTATATTATGTTTGTACAACAATTATTTTGATAAATTGGTTAATTATTTATACAAATCGTAAGCTATTTTTTTTCGTATTGAATGGCAAATAAATTACGACTTATTATGGTGTGAAATATTCTTGATTCCATGTCCTATTACATTTTAAAGAAAATAAATCCAAGGAGAACACATAATCATATAATATTACGTATTTGGAATGTGATATCAAAAACTAGTTCATCTAAAAAACAGGTATCTAATAACTCCGATGTCTACATTTATAAAAAAGCGTGTACATCACGAATCGATCCCTTTTTGTAATATTGTTTCTAGTAATGGAGATATTAACCGTCATCAACCCGGGACTACATTTTATATCGTAAATGTATTAAGTGAATCTTCATTTTTATTTTATAGCGATTGTTCGCGTTGTCAAGATCATCTAATGAAGTATATTAAAAAAAAAAAAAACAAACAAACAAATTATCAAAATAGCTTGCTAGATAACATATGACGTGCATTATAAAATGTAAATAATTTTATATGTTCGAAAATAAAAAGTTTTTTTTTTAAATTATTGAGAAAAGTTATATATGTAGGTCGTTCTTAAAGTAAACATACGTTGTAAAAACGTTTTTCAACCCTCGACTTGTTTGAAAATCTCTACCCCACGTTTAAGAATTGGGTAAAGATGTGTGTTTTCATAAGAAATGTCAAACGCTATTGATACGGAATATCACCACTTGCCCCCCAATTTTTTTTCATTGTTTATTAAAAAAAAACAATGCTGCTATTGAGAAACAGTAAATTATTTTTTTTAAGTGGTTCTCTATCAATTCTTTGAAAAAAGGCATTGTATAATATTAAAAAAAAAACAATTTTGTAGTAAAAAGGTGATAAAATATTAAAGTATTTTAGTCCTAAAAGTATTATTTTTTATATGATGTAAAGCTATTTTGGCTTGTGCCCTTATTAAAATTATTAAAGCATCATCCAAAATAGTTATCAATCAGTAAATATATATCAATATATACAATAATATCTGTAGTAATAAATTACTTAATTACAATAACATTTGTATTAATTGCACATAATTTACTTTAAATCAGGATCGGTTTCGTTCATGGCAAGAATTGGTGGTTTGATTTGTTAAAGCTATCTATTATTTGATGAAAAAAAAAACAGAATAGCCGTAGATGTTATAATCATTTCATTTTTTAGTGGTAACAAATCAAAAGGTTTATTGGCGAATAAATAAAAGAAAACTGTGCTGACGTTAGTCAGCTAACGGAATTTCTGATATCCAAGACTCGCTCCAATAATATTGTTGCGTATAGCATATGAGAGCAGATTTGCTATGCAAGATGCAAGACCTGTCACAGCAGTTACATAACTACATTACTAGACGCATCCTAATTAGAACTCTTCATTTTGATTCAAGACTTAACTTAATGAACACAAAATAATTACGTGATTGGTTTTTTGCATAAATTTTTGTGCACCGAGTATTACAACCTTTTTATACTTGAAACACCCTTTTCAACCGTGGGTAAAATTGGTATTTTTATCAATTCAAATGAATAATGTAGTTTTATTCCCAATTCTATTTAAAATTTTATCGCAATAATGACTTTTAAGGTGTTCACTATAAATACTTGGAGAAAGGGTGTTATATTAAAAAATAAAACACTCAATCAATTGAAAATATTCGTCATGAGCGAAATCGGTCCTAATAAAGTATTTTTTTTAATGTATTCCAATAAGCTTCCAGACAATAAATTTGGGTGATTTCTAATTTTATTACAATGGCCAGTAGAACATTATCTACCTATGCTTTAGTCGAATACAAAAAAAAATATGGAGAAATTTAAATTTAAATCAGAATATCTACTTCGTAATAATATATATATTTTTGTAATCACTATTATTTCATAGACCGACAGTCAGTTTTAAAAAAAGACCGCTATATAATTTTGCTTTAGATCTTTTATTTTTAAAAATCGCAATGTTAGATATATTATTGATTTCCTAACAATCGTTTCAATGGGCATCTCCAACAATGACCAAATATTATAATAAAATTTCCCACTCGTTTTTTATGACGACTTGGAAAATAGATATTATTTATTATTATTGTGTCACGTTGTATCGAGTTTTTAATGGATTTTTTAATACTCCTTAACTATCACCAGCTGAATATATTTTTTAAAATACTTTCTTATTAAATTAACATAAACGAAAGATCGCTAAGAATATTTTCAAAATATTTTAATGTAATATCACAATGTAGACTGTTATATACATACTATATAGCATAACAATAAATTGCAAATATCTGAGATATTTTTAATAAACCTGAGATTAGTTCAAAGAAAAAAAACACTTTGTTCATTGTCAAGTACTATGAAATTATAAACTTTACAACAATCATTCTACTTACTGCTTATAAAACAATTAGTTTTTTGCATGTTTATCATCATATTTAAAACATCCATTAAATTATGTTATTACGTAATGCCAAACCTTAACCATGTCAATCGATATTAAGTTTCCATTTGAAATAAATTAAAACAAATGATAATAATACAACGTATAAAACTACAAATTGCATTAGAATCATTCAAGAATTCTTTATATAATTAAAGTATACCCAATCCCAACAAAGCATGATTCCAAAAGAAGATGTTAAAAAACTGGCTTTTACTCGGTCGTTGAATCTGCGTTAAAAGTGTTGATAAGAATATAAGGATGAGACCAGGAATAGAATAGAAGTCGATGGCTACGCCATGTTTTGAAGATCAGATGATCAGGAAGAATTTTATACGTCAAAAACATCCATGACATTTGGCACAAAATCAATAATTGTTGATACGTCAATATTGAAAACAATTAGGACAAAATGATTATAGGTTATATTTATAGGATCTGCTTAGCTAAATAACTTGTTTGGTTTAATTATTGTGTATTAAAGTTTTTTTTTTAAATATGTCAACGTTTGCAAAATTCATTATTTAAATTATCAATTAAAACGAACCTTACGTAAGTACTATCTTTTCTGGCGTAAATCTCTTTTTATCATTTTGTATGATGGTTCCGAATGGCTTAGCATTAAAAACTAGTCATTGCAGACATGTTGAGTATTTATTATACATTATAATAATGATATAATGAAACTTTGAAGTATAAATCATTACTGTTTCGAAAGCTGTTGGTGATTGTCCAAGAAAATTATCTTTCCTTTATATTAACATATAAACTGCCAATGGTTTTCACAGCTTTAAATGTGTTTATTTTATTATAGAGAAATAGTATTGACCACCCAATAAAAATGGCATATAAAACGTAATATATTCCCATTGTTAAACTTTTTATCGATTCAATTTTAGAAATTTCTTATTTATTTTATTATAAACAACTATAATAAAATAAGACGCATCATTATTTCTGGATAAATTTATAATAATTTTTAAACGAGGTGATGTAGAAAATTTAATTCGTATTCTGTCATTTATATTAAAAAATTCCTTAACGACAAACCAAATTAAAACAAACACAATTTAACAACGAACACAAAAAATAAAATATTGATTAAATAATTATAATCAATGCGAACTTTATTTGTATATTTATGTGTGTTTTATTATTATAAAGAATACTTTCGATTATGTTTTGTATGATGGCTTTATTATTTATTATACATTGTCTCGAAATTTTTCCAATATACCTTTAATCAATAACCAGATTATATACACTATATATACGTAAACAATATCTATACAGATTAAAAATGAAAAATTAATCCAGTGTATTATTGATATTTTACGATCAAATTTATCTCAAGACGTTTTTAAATATCCTGTATCAATTTCGTAAGCCTTCGTTTCGTTTCCTTAGTAAAAAACATTTTTAGCTTGAGGAATATTTTTTGAAAGTTTTTTTTTTTAAATCGACTGTAAACATCTTCAAATTTGCATCGTCATTTTTGTAGTGGCGTCTTTCTAAGGGCATTACGCAAAACCACAATCGAATAGAAAACATCGTTCATTTTTTTATAATTTCGAAAGATTCATCATACTCGCCGCGTGGTGTTGTAAATGGCTCAAGCAGTGCTTCGTAACCTTTTGATAAACGCTTTTTTTTCTTATGCACGTAGATACGAAACATACTGAATTACCGAAACTGAATTCAAGTGGTCTCATCATTATTAAAATGCTCTATCGTGATCTTTGAAACGCAAGATATCATTAGGCATAGTCGGCTAACAGAAACTCAAAGACACTAAATATATACGAATTGACATGAATTAAAAAAGAAATGTTCATATATTCCTTTCAAATAAGCACAAGTACAAATACATACAGTAGTATCAATAATTAATAATCGTTTAAATTGTGTTTACATCCGTAATAATTAAATTTGTTTTGCCACTATCCCATGTTTTCCTAAGTATGTCTACGGATGAACTTAAACTGAAGAATTGACAATTCAAATTTAATATTGACGTTTCAGCAGGCAGTCGCTTTCGATATAATAAATTGATATAAATAATGGCTTCATCTTTGATATGAAATATTTATTAGTTTATTAATATTCCGTTAATCAAAAAAAAATTAATTGATTATATTACATGTCTTCTTGGCGTTGCTGGCTTCCATGCCGGATCTCAAGGGTTCGAGTCCCAGTACGAACAGCATTTTTAGATCGATTTATCGAATTCTGTCTGAAGGCATATGTGCATTTCCCTCTCAGCCTCTCCATCCTTCAATAACTGGGCGTAGCGAGAGCGAATAGTTAGCCACTAGTCCTGTCCTAGTATTATCCTTCTATCCCTAGTACTCTCTTTGGAAAAGAGCTAACAAACAGTTTTCGTAGAAAAACTTGTTGAGATACCCCCATATACTGCGCATTGGGAGCAGACATGGATTAAAAAAATATTCATTGAAATCATGAAAAAGAAGTGTCAGATACGTAAATACTTTGAAATGCCAGTTCAGCTATATTATTCGGAAAATTAATTTTAGAAATATTTGTGTGTCTAAAAATATGTACAATAACTTTGAATGTTGGCTTCTTACAAAGTGTTGTTTCATTTATTTTAATCAACATTTGTTTCAACGACTATTGGCTTAAAACTGAAGGATAAATTGATTGAATAATAATATTATTTGGTTGACAACGTTTGAAAATTTTCATTGAAAAATTATTTTAAGAAAAATATAAAAACATTTTCTGTACTAAAAAATTATAAAAAAAAATTATCGAATTATATAAATAACTAGTTATAATTCCCATCTTGTTTACAAAAATAATGTATTATGTTTGAAATTTACTTTTATTTAACACATTGGATCAATTTTAATTCTCACCATTTTAAAATATTTACCCCCTTTAAACAAATTTTTAATTCTCGCTAAGTGAACTAAGGCGGTTTTTTTGTTTAAATAAAAAAAATGTCGAAGCTTTGAATACTTTATTGTTTTAACACAATGACATGATTTTTTGGTACTCTACAACATTCTGCAATGCACTGAATATGCTTTGCCTGAAATTGTTTCTCAACGGTGACCTCATTATGTTTGATCGTACTATAATGATGGTGCTGATAAAATTATTCCAACAGAGAGCATTTAATTAAAAGTATTTGCATATTATCTGAATATGTAAACTTTCCCGGCTATAAAAATAAAGTTCCCAAGCTCTCAAACTGACTTAATCCAAGAATGGAACACGAAAACAAACTATCGCTTTCTTTGATAATGGGAAGTCTCCTAAAATTTAAAGTCATTGTGTAACTAAGTAACTTAGTTTGTGGCGAAGGTTTCAATTGACAAAAAAAGCTTTCGTGCATGATGTTTGATTTTCAACCTTGAATGTTGAATAAAATAAAGCCGTTTTACCTTTATTTAATAATAAATAATTAAAACAGTTTATTTGTCAAAACGTATATATTTTAGATGACACGTAAATTTAGCTTTAGTTGTGAAAATAAGTATCTGTAATTAATAAAAAATGTATTCGCTCTTTCACCAAATGTATTTAAATGAGTTTTACGCAGTAAATATTTAATTAAATTGATTTGTATACGTTTTAAAATGTAATGATTAACGGAAATGTCATCGACTTTCCTTTTCCTTCTCAAACGTAGATACATAGTTTACATGTTATTCTGACGTCATACACGTTTAAATAATATACAACATACTCACAATACTAAATTTCACGTGTTTTCTATGATTCAGATTGAAAAAAAACAATGTAAATTAGGTGTATGAAATAAGTTCTTTTGGCTATGTACTCGGTAATTATCTTTCATATTTCAATGTGCACTTCATTCACAAAGTATAATATAACAATGCAACTATACTTGTATATAATGAGTAAGGAAACAATTTATTTATATACAATTGAGTAGTATACTATTGAAATTTGTTTACTTAATTTTTGTAATATTTAAATATTCAAAATTGCTTACAACACCTAAAAATCTGATACAGCATTATCAAAATTACTGACATTTTAATGAAACGTTTCCGGCTTTAATCTAACGGACACATCTCTGAACATCGTAAATATAATGAGCCGTGAAACTTGAGAAGAAAAAATTTGATTGTATTAAAGTAGTAGGTAATGGAAATTTCACCGAAAAAAATCAGATTAGAATGTGCCTTCTTAGCACCAGTGTGTCCATCTTCACTTCGCGCGTTTCGATGTTGGTCAACATTTCCCTAATCGGAAACCAATTGAAGTGTATCTAATGAGCCGGGATGATGCCATCGAATATTGTTTTCGATAGATTTATCAAGAAAACGTAGGCGATGACTATCTGCTTTGTCAATAATGAATAATGTGTTTTTAAAAAAATATATCCAGTAAATGGTTTTAGTTTTATAACGGATATTGTGTAGGACGCGTTACAAAATATTCGACGTCGAAGTAAGTGTAATATTGTGTCCATTTTCAGTCATTTATTATATCCTTATAATTTAATGACGAATACTAAAATTTTTAAAAACAACTCTACAGCTTTATTAGTCTTGTTATTGCTTTTGTAAGTGCTAGATGAGACAATTTAATTAGTTGTTGAAAAATCCCGTCTGCATGCATAACTTTCAAGCTATCGATGAAATAACAAATATCTACGAGTAATCTTTGACGTAAAAAATGCCAAGCGAAATTTGAGAAACGTTAGAACTGGGCAAAATTGTACATTTTAAAGTTAATTATTTTTAAATTAAGTATGTATATGTGACGAATGTATCAAAAGCGGACAGTAAGAATAACAATAACAGAATCCATCTGTTTTTATCTGTCAGTGAATATAATATGCGCAAGGGAAGTATTACTTGAAAGGTGGCGATATGAAGGAGAAGATGGCATACTAGAATAAAATTATCACATATTGTTTATAACGAATAAATTATATTCAAAATATTTAACCAAAAAAATCCGCCAATAATTTTCTGGCCAGTATCGCTTACTCGCATGAATATTTTTTAGTTACAACTTATATGCGAGAACGTTTTCCTCTTTTATGGGAAGGTGAATACTGGCTAGTGCAACACGACACGACCCAACTGTGGTACATAGCTCTCTACCGTAAATTGAAATTATTCGTTCTTTCTTTTGAAACATCGTGATCCTCTTGTACTTACCGAAGAACCACGTTAAATATGAGATAGCCTCTCTTTTGACACACTGGTTCTCAATTTTGAACATTCATATTTTATATTATTTCAAAAACTAGTTTTATATTATTACGTGCGTTTTCGATCCTTACCGATTGTCTCCTTAATTTTCTTAAATACCCTTGTCCAATTATAAATATTCTCAGAAAAAATATGTAGTGCCAGTCGCCGAACCGATGTTTTAGAATGCGCTTTAGGTTATAAAATATTTGACAACCTTTGTTGTATAACATAATATAACAAATTTCAAATTCGGTCTAGCAGTATTTGGATAATACATTAGTTATAACATATTTTCTATCGAAAAAAGAATTGTACAAACATTAATGATACCCAAAGGCTAGAAATATCCGTCAATTTAATATCAATACAGAGAATAGAATATTTTTCGAATTGGATAGTACATCTTAAATTTATAAAAAAAAACCTTAAAGCCATTGATATATTAATCGTAATTTTATATTACTTTACAGTAGGGCTTCCAAACCGGTTTAAACCGAAACCGGTTAACCGGTTTTTCGGGTGTTTTGAAAAAAACCGAAAACCGGTTTATTTTGGGCGGTTAACCGGGTTAATAAAAAAATCTTTTTCCGCTTTGAACACCACGAGATTTTATTTAACTATTCATATGTAGAGTATAAATATTTAAAACTGTTGTATATAATAATAGTATTATAAGTAGTACAATATAATAAAGTATTTTACTGTTCAATTGTCTAATTTCTGTGACGTATTAATAACAACTATGTAGTCGAAATCATGGACAACTATACTGCTTTCAATCAAATATCTGTAATACGTTCATCATTATATCTTTTAAATGAAAAAAATATCCGAACCGAAAACTTGTACCGTTACAAAGCAATTTAAATATTAGTAAACAAAAATTTATAATCTACATTTTTTTCACGTATTCATTTGATCTTTATTAGTCGGATTATTTATAATTATTAACAATATAATATTGGATATGGAACTTAAATATTGTATAATATAGATTGTTATTATTCCGAGAAAGTAGTAAGTACCTGAACTTAAAAGATGGAAATTTATATTCACTTTTTTTGCAGCATACATACATAAAAAGGTTAAGTGACCAATCCCATGTTTTATTATATCTTTCAAGTTATAAAACAATTCAATTTTAAAACGTTTTTTTTATTTTCTAACAATCGGTGCCATAAATCATCGGCTACTTTAAGGAGTCGGTGTCTTTCCAATATGCACATGTGGTAAACAAAAAAAAATAAAAAAAGACGAGCAAAAAGGTATTCGAAGTGTTATACAATTGAACGCTAGCTGAATATTTATTTTAAACAATTATTTAATAATGTGACAATGTTAGGCATACAATCGTAAGGACTCGAATGCATGTTTGCGCATAGTGAAAATTGGTAGTTTTAATTTTATGCACTTATTGACTGTTTTATAAGTAATCAAAAAACTTTTTTTTTGAAACATTGGTTAGTGTGGTACTAAAATTGATTTTTTGAAAATAAATCCGGTTTAAACCGGTTACCCGGTTTATTTATTTGAAAAAAACCGAAAACCGGTTAGTTTAAATGTCCGGTTAATTGGAAGCCCTACTTTACAGTTTATCCTTCGCTTTAAAGTGAACATTTTAAGCAACATCGTTAACAGGAATAATCAGTTTTTTATGCCCGTGCTATTCCAATGATAATATTCTGGTAATCGATTCAACCAAGTTTGGTCAACTGTGGAAGTGAGCATTTCTAGAATGACCTCATGTCGACAGTGAGAGCTTTATACCGTACGATGTGGTTACTTTGTAACTAAAGAAATTCTGCATGAATGTATTGAGTTTGCATTGAAATTTATTGGAAATACATCAAATGAAATCTTAAATGCTTTCTTACAGTGATAACTTTCACACTGAATCAGTATTATGCATCTCTTTACAATATCCTGCTAATATGCAAAAAGTGTCACAACTACTACGAATCGATGACATAAAATAAATAGTTCTACTGCAACAGTCTGCATCAGCATGCTAATCATTATTACGAAATCAACACTGTGAGCTGCTTTTTGTGTAAAATAACACTTTTAATTTGCTGTTTTTGAACAGAGGTTTTAATAATGTACTCTGTTGGTCCATTTTGAATTTCCAATAATTTAGTTAAACACCAATGCCTAACATGACAATACACACTATTTTATCTGTCATCCAAAGTTTATATCGCTATATTTACTTGTGAAATATTGCCATCTGAATTATTTGTATTCTGCGATATTTTCAAACATTCATACTCTAAACCAGTGGTCGGCAACCTACTACCCGCGGGTTATTGAATTACCTACTTCGACATTTTGAATTACACGCCAAGAAATTATGATAATATTTTATATCATATTTTGTTATTATGTGTGTTTTTGTATTTACACATATATATCATGCAAAAATATTATTCATTGTATATAAATATACATATTATTTTCTAAAAATGTTTTTTTAACAGAATAAATGGTAAAAAATGTTTAAATTTTTTTTTTTCATTTTTTTTTCACCCAGCCTCACAAAAGGTTGCCGATCATTGCTCTAAACTCTACAGGCTAGTCATATTTTATAAAAAAAAACTGACGTAGCATTTGAAAAACTAATTCTCATGTAATAAACAGCTAAAAATTGGACTCAATTCCATTATGTTTCCACGTCTCTTTCTTTACGTCTGTGGCATGAAAACACTATTTTAAATATGTATGGTAGATTGCTTAGAAATAATTGGTTCCAACATTGAGGTTTCTTATATATTATGATTGGATTAGTATCGACGCAAGAGTAATTCAATAAATTGAGATGACGAAAATTATTATTATCGTGATCGTAATAACTTAGTGAAGCGTTGATTTCATTTATACGTATGATTGACATTTTCTCCGGCTATGCCTTACATTAAGATATACCACCCGGTCACGTATTCGGATTGTATCTGATGTCACGTCCATCTTTTTACGTACCTTCATTGATATCGACATGTTGCTCAATTACTGTGATACAAAAAGATATAGATGAATATTGTCAGTTCGTCTTCCGCAGTGAGATCGAAAATGGACCCCGAACAAATCGTAAACAAAGCGTTATAAAAAAACTTTAAAATAAAATTTAAATATCAATTTTAGCACAGTTAAAATATGTATATTTTAAGCCAGTGAAAATTTATGAGAATAATTTGTTTGATTTTTTCTCAGTAAACAACAGTTTAAATATATTTCTGATGTCGCTACTACTCATTGTAGTATACTTAAAATTCAATTATTACCCATCAACCCTTAAAAAGGGCTTAGCGGTAGTGATAAAATAACTATTAGTTCTTCTTTAGTCTTATCCTTTTATCTTTAGCCTCTTCATAGAGAAGAGGTTTAAAAACCGATCTTGTATTTGGAATTTACTTCATTAAAACTCTACTACAAATTATGAATGGACAAATTAAATATATTTATACATTATTTCGTGACGAATTGTTATGGTATATTTGCGTGTAGGGACAGCCTAGTACTGGCAGCAGTGCGGTTGGACGAGCGGCGAGTCATCTTTTCGTCGCATTGTTATATTGCTATTACATGATCCTATCAAGCAGTGAAAGTGAAGTCCGCCGCTCATTAGAGCCCGAGTGCAGTGGAACATCTCATTGGTGAGCTGTCCACCAAATAAGCTCTCCGACGTTCTCCGCCGTTTCCGCATTCGGCATTTACATAATCACACGGTATCGTCGCCGATTTTAATGCCTGTATATTTCCACACGGGATAGTGAATAAACTCAGATTTCATATAAACCAGGCGAACAGATGGGTGGTATACTAACTTCAAAAACCCACAATCAGTATTTAAAATGTTTTTTTTTACTATCAAGGTGTTCACTGTCAATACTTGGTCGAATATAGAATTGATATGGTTTTTAAATAATATTTTTCAGAATCTGCATAGCTGTCGATTTTGTAAAAGTATATATACTAACTTGGAAGCAGGACGAAGGTGTAATAAACAATTAGCGTTGAAATGAATTTACAAATTACGGTAAAAATTATCAATAAGCGACTCTAAAATAACACAAATTAAAATGTTTAACACCTCTAACATGTAATTAAAAAATCATCAAAGATTAATAAAATCAATGCGGTGACTAATGGCAATTACAAACGTTATAATAATTTCGAAAATTTTAACAAATTGATCTAAAATGATACATAACTAAAATAAAAACTTAATGATGATTTATTTGAAAAATCATGAATTAATCACAGAAAATGGCTACATGTATTCTCTGGATGTATTTTCACCTAATTAGTATTTCAATTAGTGAAATAAAACAGTGAAAAACTCTTAATGAAATATCGAGAAAATTGAGCGCATACATTTTACAAGCAACTTATTTTTTTATGATTTGGAAAACACTACATAATATAAACAAAATTCGAATAAAAAATAGCACTGAAATAAGCAATATTATATAATAATAGCAAACAAGCCTTACTTTGTTTTCGTAATTTTGAAACATTTTTCAATTGATCATTTATTTTTTTCAAAATATATAGTCATCGTAGGTATGTGTCAGTTTCAACACATTCTCGTTTGTCAATCGTTATTTCATATATTAAAGTTCTTTATTTGATCTCTAAATATTCTCACAATAGTCTATTACACTTCAAATGGTAAATCATGCAATTTAAACACAATAAAGCCATTATTTACAGTATGGATTTGACGCGATATTATACACTTGTTGCCTTCTTTAGGTGTTTGTATCGAAAGCGTAATTGCAGCATAAAAATTCACACTGAGCGATGTTCATATCATGTCATTTTGCATGAAGCACGACCACGGAATTGTAATGAGACTTTACTGCAGAAAATAAATAATTGCTCATTTAAATTTACGTAAGTAATATTTCCTGCAAGGGTCCCAATCAACAAAACCATCACAGTTGTATGGTAATTGATAAATTATTCGTAACTATTCAAACATAAAGATGGATTGTCAATGATTTAATGAGATACTATTTATTTTCTGTTCAATACAGAATACACGTGAAGCTACATGTTCAATTCATAGCTTTACCATGTGAATAATTAACGATTTCCATTGATTAATTCAAAAAAATGTTTATTTACCCATCAAGTATTTTGTTCTAAAAAAAGGATTGGTGTCAAAATATCTTACAGCTGTTACCACATAATTTTTATGAAACAATATACCCTGTTAAACGTTGTTTTACCAAAAAATGCAAATTATGTCATTTAAAACTATCTCACAAAATTTTCCTTGTACCTACGTAGAATATTATAATTTCATTTGTTAATCGTTGAAACTATTTTTGATGTTGTATATTAACGTATCATCGTAAATGGCTAAATATATAAAGTTATTTAATTAATTAAATTGTCCCAAGAACAGATATTATTTGCCAGTATTTTCTGTAAATCAAGACAAGCTAATATTTAAAAAACAATGTTTTATATATAAATACACTTATATATAATATCTTTAACATTTAGTTTTAATGGGTTTTATTATATCGATTATAATATCATTTTTGTCAAGTTCAATTTATTACGTATTTTATATGTTATTAATGATACTAGTATTTATATGAATACAACAAAATTCGATAAAGTTTAGCATTTGACAAAGTATTTGTATATTAATTTGTCTATCAAAAAACAGCAATAATATTAATTTTATGTAATTTAGGTCAATGTTAACGGTGCTGAGTTCTGTTATTAAACTAATTTTCTTTATTATACCGCACATTAACCTTAAAATTAATCTGCATATTACTCAATCAATGTTTTTCATTTTTTCTCAAAATATTTTTAATTCATTAATTCGATGTATTTCGGTACGTGACTAAGAATATTCTTAAATTTGTAACAGTGATTACGTATTTATAAAAAGCTTCTGCTTATTTAAAAAGCAAAAGGTAATTGTGTTCGAGTGTATATTTAAGACTCGACCCACATTGTTAGTGGCAATAAATTTCGACGAACGGAATAAATTTTGAAGGTGGTACGGAGTCCGATTTAAACGTAAGTGCTATCACGAAAAATAACTTGAGAGAGAGAAACGGTATACCAATTTGAAACAATGGTTTTCTTGGAAAGAGAATAAATATGCAGAATTAATGTAACTCAATTATGCGTTCAACAGTTTAAAGTGTTATAACTACTTAAGAGTATGGGAATTATTTCAATAAAACAATGAATATTCTAGACATTGACATAAAATAGTGATGGTTGATGTTATACAAAAGCATGTATTGAAACAATTGATTACTACTATCACTATCCAAAATGTCTACAAATTCCTAGTTTTCCTCCGGCAACTTTAAATTTGCTCTATTAATCGCTTCTCCAAAAATGCATAATTGAGGAGCAAACATTCAAAAAGTGTTTTGTCACAAATTTAAAAAAATGCTGTTTAATATCAGTTCTGATAGTCAATAATGAAATATATGAATGGAAATTAAAATTAACGTTCAAAAAAAGTTTTTTCCTATAAAAAATAAATCATTAAGTTGACACGTTCATGCAAAACGTGTTTTCTCCAACACCCAAATTCAATCAAAAGATGTTTTGTCCTCTCAACCAATCACAGCGTAGAAGCCGTCATATTGGATTTGGACAAAACACATTTTGCATGAAAATTAGAACTAGTATACTTTCTTTACTGACTGTATTTGTTAACGGAAGTTGTGCTTTCTACGAGTTTTTTTTAAATACCAAATTTATTATTAAAATATATACGATGCAAGAAGATAGTGAAGAGTAAATTGGACAAGCCAATATTGGCTCTAGAAAAGAAAAATTTCCGTGCGGCAAACGATCTGAACCCAAAAAGAAAATATATTCTAAATACATTCAGTGGATGCAACGTTTTTACACCTTATTATAATATATTCCCAGCCTGTCAAACTGAGACAATATACTACCATTGCTTCTTCAATACGAACAGTGCTTATAAAGAGACGACCATGACAACCCATTTTTTATAATTTCTGCATTGTTGTTCCTGATGCCACAAAACCGTGTCTCTATAACTGGCCAGAAGAAAAAGCTGAGAAAGGAAGCCAAAAAAAGGATCATCCTTGCTACACCATTTAAAAAGTGTACAAGGAAAAACAATCTTCGACTGTTGTGTGATAGATGTGTTTCACAAAATATAAAAGATATTATTGTCCAAACAATAATGCATTTCATATTCACGGCTGAAACAATAATAAAAAAGTCGAACTGTTTTCCCCTGTACACTGTCATAGCTATTTACTAGCAGTCCATGTTTTTAGCTCAGCAGATAGAGTGCGATGTGAAAAACAACCCATTTTGATTCCGGAAGAATATCAAGAAGTTTATAAGCAAATTGGCCAGGTAAAAAGACTTCTAATTCTCAAGTGATGTAAAACGAAAATCATGAAAATAGAAATAACACTACTCGGCAAAAATGTGTACTGTTCAGAGGAAATAAAAATGATCATTATATTTCCGATAACTAACTAATAACTAATAATAACTAACTAATGATAAGTTAACTAATCGCTCTCGCTTTACCTTGTTAATTTTAGGATTGGTAGAGTGAGAGGTATAGATATCACAAATACCAACACCTTCGAGAAAATCGATCTTTTAGATCTTATCTTAGTTCTAATAATTCTTTGTTTACCATTTTTACGTTTTTTGGGAGATTACGATTAAAAGAAATTTTTTCAAACGTCTTTCGATAGAAAAATTTAAAAGGAAAATAAAAATTGATTGGAAACATTAAAAATATCGAGAAAAAATGTGCCGGAACGCCGTTTCACCGCATCATAAGGGAAAAAAAGCATTGATAATATGTATATACTTAATTGTATTCCCAACCTTTTTTGGGTGGAGACCCCTTTTTATAAAAGCCATGTGACCCGCGGCCCCGATGCAATTGAAAAGGGCATTTTTTTAACAAGGTAATTTTAGATTAGAACTATTTTCATTATGTATATAGACAATACAAAACTTCCGCTACCTGTCAGTTCGAGTGCATTCGCGCACTGGATAGCACCAGAAGATGCCGAGAGGCGAAACCCGGGTTGTGTTCTGCCAAAATTATAATGGAAACGTGCATAATGAAAATAGTTCTAATCTAAAGATAAACTTCCATCAAGCACCTTCAGTCGAGGTTCTAAAAAGGTAATTTTAGTTTTGTTGTTCAAATCCAAAATCGAAAAAAGTTGGCGACCCCAGAAAACCCGTCGCGACCCATAGGTTGGGAACCCGTGCTCTATAATATTAATAACGATATAACTAAAAACTCTTAATTTTCATTCAAATAGTGTTTTGTCCACAAGTTCCATGCAAAAAGTGTTTTGTCCAAATTTCAAACCAAAAAATTAGCTAATCCAAGATTTCTAGATTATACAAAATACGTTGATTGAAATTCATTCCATAAACAGTTTAATTTTAATAACATTTTTTTAAGAACTTGGGCTACGTTATCAAATGACACGTTTTTCATCATTTCCCAAGTTCAGCATTTGTGTGACAAAACACTTTTTGAATGTTTGCTCCTCAATTATTTATGGTAACCTTGGCAACGAGTTGATTGGCGAGTCAATTGTTATTTTTTTCTAGAGATTGCTTCTAGATTTTTTGAAACAGTCCAATTCATAGATCTTTACCACATCTTAATTAATAATAAGTGCATCGTATTTATTATTTTAATTGAATTCCAAGTGTCCTACAAACAGTGAATACTCTTTAACTAACTTTTTTTTTAGTTTTTTTCACTACGTATACTGAATTTTCTTTAGCAAAATATTTAGCAAATAATGAATATAATAAATGTCTTATTTGTAAACTGTAATATTTAACTGTGTATTATAAATAAAAATTCTTTGGAATGCTGTTACATAATCATTCATAAAAATAAGAACCGCTGGAGGATATTTTTTGAAAGGGATATCGTTTCAGAATGATAAGATATCATCTCCGTTATGGCAAAAAATGTCGTGCTTTAAGTTGGGTGAATTTAAATATGTATTGATTCAAACGTAATTGTCTGGCAAAACACAAACAAATTAATAATGAAGTTATAATATATTATATACTGCATGCATTTTGGATAGAAAAAAGTCTTAATGCACGTTCACAGATCATATCATCACTTTTCTGGCAGAAGTTGTTAAGTAACAAAACTGATGAAAACGAGTTAAGTATACGCAAAGATTCTTTGATGTCTATTATATTATTATTATACCAGTTTAAAAAAGGTATTTATTTGTATATTCAATAATTATTAACAAGGCTATAAATATCACGATGCTGGATTAAATTATAGGAAATTATCCCTGTATATTAATTTTAAACTCTTATTTTTGTCAGATCGGCGTTAATGCATTAATATTTTGATATTGTAATTAATTATCTATCGATGTAATATAAAACAACATGTAACAGAACTATCAATCTGTCACTTACTAAGTTCGTTAAGAATTACACTTCATTTTTACAATATTTTAACAATTCATTTCTTGTTTGTATCTGCTTGATACAAAAAAAATCAAGATAGATTTACTGGAAAATAGCGTTATATTTTCATAGAGCATATTTAGAAAATATTGTTTATTTAACGTCGAAATAATTTTACAAGTCTACGTTGTGTTGAATATCTAATTCTGCTCATCTTTATCCTTTTTCTGATCGATTAACAAAATTTTGAATGAACTTTTTTCCGACATATTTTTTGTATTAAAAGACTGACCGTCTTACTAACAGTCTTTGGTGGTATTATTCGTAATTCAACAATATAAAGTTGAAAATTAAAAATATTCGTAATGTCAAAATGTATTCTGGGGCTTAAGATGGTCTCGAACATGATGAACATTGCGTTACACTGCCTGAATGATGCAACCACGACGCATCAATTATGAATGCAATCGTAACAATTTATGAACATTGGATATGTTTTCAAGTGACAAGTGACGGACAAGATGCGGTCTACTGGATTTTCAAATGAGAAAATTCTTAGCGTTGATAATATTGATGAAATAGACAGTCTCCGTTAAATTGTTATCATGTGTAGCGGATACAATATTTTTTTGCATAAATAGCATACTTATTAAAAATAGAAATTGACTCGTAGCAAGCTATTTTTTATAAAAAATCGCGTTAAAATTGCGATTGTCAAGAATCTTTTTTTTTAAATTTGTTTTATTTTAGAGGTAGCAGAAAAGAATAATGTTATCAATCCTTTTTTTTAAAACCGTGGTATAGCTATACACATAATATAATACATACTTTAAAAGTACTACCATATTAATATTTACAAAAAAAAATAATGATAATATTAGATCGGTAGCTGAATGTTTCAATTTAAAGATTTCATAGAATGCTGTTTTTGCCTAGTAAAGTGTCCAAGTCACATTTCAATCGTTGTATAATTTTTTTTGAAAAGACATTTTTTCATTTCATTTTGGTAACGGAGTAGATACGGCGATAAATTTACTACGACTTCCCAATTATATTTATTCGAATAGGTTGCAATGTCGACTAGCAATTATCAAAAATTGATATACCCCATTGGTATAGTTTATATTAAGGGTATAGTTTTTATAAAATATATTTTTTAATGTAACACGTGTTTAACGACGATACGTGTCCTAGATCATGGATACTATTGAATAGTCATATCAGTATGACAATCATTCTCTTGCTTTAGTTTAGCAAACAGTTGTTACTACTTTCATTTTCATCTGCTTAACATACAATATACTGAAGAAGTAGATAGTATTACACGAACAAATAGCTATTGGTAAAAAAATATATATGAATAATATATGAATTCAAGTAGATGAATGATAACTGAGACTATTCGTGTGGATAATGAAAATTATTTAAATCACATAATTTTGTCTCAGTTTTAATTTCAATATAATCAAAAACAAATATTATTATGTAGGTACTATAAGTTTTTTGCATGTTCCTACAGCATGCGTGAAATGAGATAACCGATCTTTATCTCGACATAATTTCTATGCACATTAAGCTGTACAGTTTGTTTGTCAAGTATAATATTTTATTTTTTTCTTTCATTTTCAATAAAAAAGAAAAAAATAGAATCAAACAATTCTACGATGAACAGTTTCTAGATCTAGTTAGTAGATAAGATCGGTAAACCCTAAATCAAACAGAAATAAATGACGAAAGAATTAAATTTGTATTTATATTGATAAAATCTCAATTATCGTTAACTGTTAATTATTATGAATAAAAAAAGATCTACAAATTTCTCGAACAAACGGTTATTGATAAAAATGTAAATATATATGAGTGCCGGTATATGAATGATATATTTTTTAAATATACACCTAGGCCTCGTATAACACGGTTTTATACAACACGGTTTTATACAACACGGTTGTATAAATTGTGGCATATTTTTTATACAACACGCTTTATATAACACGGTTTCAAAAAAAAAAAAAATTAAAATTATTAATTTGTACGTCCGTGTAATGTGCACATGACAAATCTTACTGAGCATGTCGAGACATGTCAATTTTGTTTGTTTCGATAAATTGCAGTTGCGCTCTGGCAGTCAATGGAGCAGTGCATATTTCTTCGTAATCCGTAGATTATTCTGGGTTATTGTTTGTATGTATTTATACACTTTACATATTTCATTTTATCATTATGTATATGTGCATAATAACCCTTTATAATTTATACAAATTTTATAGATTTAATCGTATCAATTTATTATTTATTTGTAGATGAAAAATATTTAAACCCCAAAATGTCGACAGTTACGGATAAAATTAAAAAGAAGAGAAACTTTATTTCTATTGAAAAAAAAATTAATATCCTAGATTGTCTTAAAAGGGGGGAGAGGCCGTCATCACTTGCTAAAATTTTTAATTTAAATGAAGCAACAATTAGGACGATACAAAAAAATGAAAACAAAATTAGATCTATAGCTTCAGCAGGATCATCCGTCAGTGCGACAAAGATTTCCCGCATACGCTCAGTAATAATAGAAAAAATGGAAAGAGCTCTTATGATATGGCTAGAAGACTGCAATGACAAAAACATTCCTATGGACAGAAGCATTATACAAAAGAGGGCACAAAAAATTTATGATAATTTAAAAAGAACTGAACAATCGTCATCGGAAGATCAAAACTCATCTCACAATTTTTCTGCTAGTAGAGGATGGTTTGAAAATTTCAAGAAACGATTCTCACTACATAATATAAAAATTCGAGGAGAAATTGCGTCAGCTGATATAGAATCTGCTAAAAAAATTGTTCCAGAATTCGCAGATATTATAAAAAATAAGGGCTACAAACCAGACCAGATATTCAATGCGGACGAAACGGGATTGTATTGGAAGAAGATGCCGCAACGAACCTACATATCAAAAAATGAAAAACACGCGAAAGGATTCAAGGTGGCAAAAGAAAGAATATCTTTACTATTCTGTTCTAATTCTTCAGGAGATTCCATAATGAAGCCATTACTTATTAATCGATCCTTAAACCCCCGAGCACTAAAAGGTTATGAAAAAAAGAATTTACCTGTTTATTGGAGAGCCAATAAAAAGGCTTGGACCACAAGTATTCTTTTTAAAGATTGGTTTTACAATTGTTTTATACCTGATGCAAGAGATTATATGAGAAAAAAGAATCTTGATTTTAAAATATTATTGATATTGGACAATGCACCAGGACATCCGCTCGATTTAAAATATCCTAATGTGGAAATATTATTTTTACCACCAAATACTACGTCTTTAATCCAGCCCTTAGACCAAGGTATAATTTCAACATTCAAAGCCTATTACATTCGTCGAACATTTGAAAAAATATTAGAAGACATCGATCAAGGTGAAAATTTAATACTTACTCTAGCTTGGAAAAAAATTTCTATTCGAAATTGTGTCGATATTGTTGCTGCATCCGTTAAAGAAATAAAACAATCAACTTTGAATTCTTGCTGGAAAAAACTATGGCCAGAAGTAGTGTCTGGAGCAAATCTTCTACCACCAATAGAAGATGAATACCAAAGGACAATAAACATTTGTCGTGGTATTGGTGGAGAAGGTTTTAATGACATGGATATTCATGACATCCAAGAAATATTGGAGGATCGTATGTTGAACGAAGAAGAATTAGTCGAAATGTTAGATGAACCCACCACAATTAACGACACAGAAAGCAGTTGCAGCGAAGCAGCTACATGTTTCACATTAAAAACGATAGATGACGGTTTGGAATTGGCAATAAAATTAGAAAACTATTTTATTGAAAAGGATCCTATAATGGAAAGAAGTTCAAAATTTAAGAGGGAGTTGCAACAGATTTTGGAACCTTATAAGGAAATACGTAAGGATTTATACGCTAAAAGCAGACAATCGCTTATTACCGAATTTTTGAAAGCTAAAACCACAATAACTCCAGAGTCCTCCGATGATGAAAACGTACAACCGATTTCGAAAAAGAGTAAAATATATAGAATTATAAGTGATAGTGATGACGAATGAATGCTATATTATGTTATTAGAGTTTTTTCATGAATATGTAAATGTATATTTGTTTATTTAAAAAAATAAAGTATATATTTATTGAATTATCTTTGTTATTTTTTTTTTTTGGAACGTAACCCCTAATTTTGTATGAACTTCAAACCTTGCATAACACGGATTTGTATTACACGCTGTTTTGGTGGAACCATATAACCGTGTTATACGAGGCTTAGGTGTATTAATTAATTTCATATACTATAATATAAGACAACTAAAGGTAAGGATTTTAACCGTTTTTTTCTTCTTTTTATATAATCCGTATAGAAAAAATATGTTGTTCTGCTAGTAATTTCATTTACACTAGAATCGAATGATTCTTTTCGTGAAGGAGTTGCGTATATTTGAATCGATCTCCTCTTATAAATTGAATAAAACAACTTCTGTCAAATGTGTCTCAGCAGACAAAAAAAAACAAATAGACAAACAATTTATTCGCATTTAATAATATTATATTTAATAAAAGATAAGTTTCTAGTGAGTACATTCTAAGCACAATAATATAACTGTAGGTATAAATTATTGTCTTTTTTACAATTTCAAACAAATTCGACGTGGAGTTTTATTTTATTCACATACCATTACATACTCGGCCTTTCAACCGATGGAAGCGTCCAATGCGTAGTTATTTATTTAAAACATTGACTAATATAAATTGGAATTAGCTAGTCAAAAATAATTTTCAACGGATTCCTTGAGTTCACTAAAAGATAAACTGCAATAAATTAAAACACATTTTTGTGTTTTTGCATCGGTAGAGTAATGTTTTGTTATATTTATTTTGTATTCTTGCTCGTTTCAGCTGTCATATTTAAATGTCACCATACATGGATTTCCTACACTTACTTACATTTCTTTGCGATTTCTTTGATTATTATCAATTCAACGCTTCTTTATACCAACACAGTGGCAATAAACGATTTTGTTTTAAAGTATAGATTAAGGCTGACTACCAAATAATATAAATTTTCACCAGTGTGTTAATGCGTAAACAAATTGCAAAATGGATAAATAGTTAATGCATTTTTTGATATCTACACAAGAAAGCAGATCCCTAAGCAACAAGAAGATAATAAAAGTTGTTTATTAACAGCAGCTCGCAAGAACAATGAAAATAATACGATCGTGAAAGTGTTCCTGTTCATAAAGCTTCGTCTATATGGATAAATATCTTAACAAAATGTAATGAATATTGAAATTACAATCTTCCATTCGTTTATAATTAAATGAATTTTATTGAATGGTTTATCTTTCTACATACATCACAAAAACATGTATCTAATAAATAAATGTTAGTTGTATTATTTATTCAGTGTTAAAGTAAGTGCATTGCATAATACATCAAAACTAAACTTTAATATGAAGTAAATATAATTATTTAGTTGTCAATGGCTATTGGATGTTTCTCCTTCCCGGACTTCTTGAATCTAATATTACACTAAATTTGAATCATTCAAATTATGTACACTCCCACAGATTTTGTCACTAACGACCCGGGTTTCGCCTTTCGGCATCTTCAGGCGTTCAAGTTCATCCGTGCGCTTGAACGCCTGAAGATGCCGAAAGGCGAAACCCGGGTCGTTAGTGACAAAATCTGTGGGAGTGTACATAATTTGAATGATTCAAATTTAATATTGAAATTCCACCAAGCACCTTCAGTCGAAATCTTAAATTATACTAATATTACACTTTCTTTTCAATAAATATATGGATTTGTATAAATTTGTATCGTATTATATTTCCACAACCACGTTTTATCTCATAAATGGGTAACCACGAATATAAGTTATTTTGTTTCCATTTGATTAGTGAGACAAGTAATTGAAGAACGTTGGTATAAAATGAATATCAATTCAAATTTATTATTATATTTTGCAAGAAAATTTCATTTGGAATCAACAGAAAAAAGTGTATTCAATTCTAAAAATAATAGCACTTACGCCAACTTCTCTTCTATCTGAGTCTAAATATTGAGTGTAGAGAAAGTGCTAGTACTTTCCTAGCTCTGCTTTTTTTCTTTACACTTGAAACAAAATTTTGTACGAATATACATATGTTTGACAAATATTTGTCTTATTTAAACAAAATTAAATGAATATGTCGTTTTATATCAAATTTATTTACTGAAAATCGCATAATACAAACTGCGAAATCAATTATTAAGCATATCAACTGAATGATACCGTTTCAGTTACAATATTTTATATTAACTTAAAATGTCTCTAATATATTTTTCGACTTGGGCATACCACTACAACAATAGTGATGTTAATAAGATTATCGCATGCCCCGTTGTCATTTTGCAGACAGATAGTTGATGCCTGGGAGAAAGGTTATGGTAATACTAATGCATCAAACTTAAAAGAAATGCGTCCAAGCAAGAATCATTGGAGATTGTCTTTGAATATTAAACAATCTGCTCAGTACTCCGTTTTAGCACAAGGCGTCAAAGTAAAGTCGTGATTAGAAATGATTTTAGTTAAGACGGAGAGCTAAACTAGAACTTAGAAACTATAATATATATTTATATAATTCTGGATATCTGTTTGTGCTACATTTTATTTGAATTCTATAATATTGCAACAGGTTGTGCTCAAAAGTTATTTTGATATTATTTTATCAAAGTAAGCATGACGTATACTTTGGCGCTTGATCAATCAGTTATTTCATTCACAGTTTAATTCAAATTTGTAGAGTGCAGTCGCGTAGTTGAATGCAACATAGAAACGAAGACGGTATATTAATAAAGATATTTTATATAAACAGTATTCATTGAAATATGAATTTCTTGAATTATCTAGTCCATGTGATTTTTGTCCTGTTGATCTTGCAGATGCCTCACTTCTATTATATATATATAACGACTTAGTATTGTGGGGCAAACAAAAATATATGATATGTGGAATGAAATCTTCAAAGCAAAGTCAACCTAATGGTAATAAATGTCCACGGTTGAGAATGAAGAGGTTCTGGATACTAGAAAGATTTCAATCAAATATTTAGTTACTTCACAATTTTATGTCGAGTGACATAATCAAATTATTGATTAGATTTTTTATAATTAGTAGTATAAAAATATTTTACATAGTGGCATATATTAGTATTGCCCGAAATTTTTATTTTCCTCTTTTAATAGTCTGAAATAAATAAACTTCTTTTGTGATTTTAGATGTTTTTTAAATTGAATGTATTGTTTGCATTAAAAATTGCCCTGGTATTTTTTATTCAAATTGTTTACAAATTTATTCAACGCTTTTTAAAGTAAGTTTTTTTTGTATTTAGTTGAGTAACCTCAGTTAATACACATTACAATAGTGTTATCTCTGTAAAATAAAAATATGCAATCCACCAAATTACCAAATAAAGACGTGATTGTACTTAAAAGTCTAAGAAAAAAGTTTTACCATTCTACTAGTTGGCTCACTTCACTTTTCGAGGTACTATATAATACTAAGTAATTAATGGCTTATTTTAAGTGTTAGCTTTATCATCAATTTTGTTTACTCTCCACACTTAAATATAAGTAGATGATTATGTATTAAATGACATATCTGAAAAACTGTGAGTATTACCAATCTTGGACACAAGGCAATTTATTCAACTTACTTCAAGTGCGCTTTTAATGAAGCGACCTCAAAATAAACACATCATTATAATGTTCAAAAAAAAATGCATGAGCTGTAATTGCAAAATATTTAGTGATCGTGATCTTCATGACATGTATTACAAATATAAATAAACTCGTGGCCAATTATCGACGAAAAAAAATGCTTACTATTAACATAAAATCATTTGAACATGTTAACATATTTTAATTGATTGTACAATTGAAAACTAAGCTTGCGGTACTAACTAGTTAGACTATTAGGAATTTTTAGGAAGATCTTTATATAATTTAAGATTTCGATGGAAGATGCTTGGTGGAATTTCAATAATAAATTTGATTATTAAACTATTTAACTGCCCTATTTATTTCTAAAATTTCCTGGGAAATTAATTACTGCCCATCTGTGTACACATGGTGTAAAATTTTAATCCCTACATCCGAATTAAACACGTGGTTCTCTGAAATTCTTTATTTACTAAGTGTCAGTTCAAGTTAATCCATGCACTTGAACGCCTGAAGATGCCGAAAGGCGAAACCCGAGTCTTTAGTGACAAAATTTGTGAACATTTGTACATATTTGAACGATTCAAATTTAGATTTTCATGAGTCTTCAATTAAACAAAAATGCATGTCCTTAACAAAAGGAGGTTATATAAAAGATCATTTCCTTCTTTCTGACCAGTGGCGCTTAGTAGCTATATCCAGAAAATATTTGCTTTCCAGACTGCTCTCCTCCAATTATTATACGTTCTTAAGTATACCGAGTCTGATTCACTTCCTAAATTTAAGTCACCTCAATTTGATATTTTAAGCCTCCACTGTATATGTTGATCTTTTTTTTTTGTTGCCAATTCGATTGTTAAATATTATTTAAAATTCTAATACTTCACTTCTACCCTGGAAAATCAGTCTGATCTTTCAAGTGTTGTGTTGTTCTCGAGATTGTAAATTTACAACCACCTACCATTGCCATATACAACTCGGTACATTTAAAGGCCAGATATGATTAGCACAAAAGGACGAAAGATTATTAAATTATACTTATATTTACTTCAAAGGATTCTCAATATTAATAAGCCATGCAAACCCTCATAAAACTTGTTAACAATAAGTTAACTTTATGTGTTTTTTCCTTATCAACTTATCCTCAATAAGTTAATCTACAAAGCCAAATGTCTTAATCTGTTAAACTTCATTGGTGGGTCAAAAACAGTTATATGCACAAATTACTCAACGAATATTTTAATTTCATTGCACAATTTTCTGCACAATAAAAAATATTTTGGAGCAAGGTGGTTTTTACTCTCATTTTTGTCGTTATATTTCACCATACTCTGGGTCATCGCGTGCATATAACTTAAAAATTTTCGTTAGTTACCAAATAACGTATAGAAATGTGACAAACATCTGAACATTTATAGGTTTTACGAGTCTATAATATTTATTTTAGTGAATTTATCTTTTTATAAGTGGTTATGAAATTTCACAATATTCACAGCTTGTATGGTTTCCTAAAAACAATTTTATATTTCAAACACTTTTCTTCGTCGCCTCTAAGATCCTATTAATTAATACCTTTTAACGATCCATCACTTTCATTGATTGAAAGTGTCTAATCTTAATTTTACACAAGTAATTGTATTATATCATTTTAACTGACACGTAAAATACGGGAAGAGTATTAATACCCTTTCTCTGACTAATGGTTATTATGACGTGTAAGGTATATTTTGTTAAATATTCTGCGTTAACTTTACTAATTAGAATAAAATAAAAACATCTAGTAGTGGTACAGGATGGTTAAAAATATGTTTTTTTTTAACTTTAAATAGCCTTAATACATAAAAGTAAAGTTTCTCATAGATTTTGAATTCTCACTGATCTGCGTGGAAAATTATGTAGCCGTAGTTTTGTACTTTCCATTTTTTTTAAGGAGACTTTTTTGAATGCCTTTAATGAATTCACATAAATATTTATTTTTCAGAGGAATAGATTCCAAATTCACGCGTTATATTTAACTCCAATACTATGATATTACGTTGGCTTAATAATATATAAAAAAAAAACTATAATATTTTAACGATATAAGGAATTATGTAATTAACGTTGTTTTCAAGTAAATTTGAAAATATTGCCTGTTTTTCGCTGATCACCAGTATTTACGTGATATTGTCATATTGATATAATATTGTCATTTTTTTATAATTATAAAAGTAAGTCAATTCGTTTAAAAGAAAAAAAATATGGATGAACCGATAATATACTAAATATTAATTGAAGTATATAGAGAATATAATTTTTAATGATACATCAATTATTAAATAGTATTCTTTGTTACTTTCTGGCCAAGGACCACAATACAGCAAATGTTTAAAATGAACGTGATGCAAAATAATAATATTGCATTATATGAATAGTTTCTATTGAATCCGCAACATTCCTCACATGTCTGATGCCATTGACGTGTTTTCTAGCGTCTTCAAATGATGATACCGTTTGACTCACCATCTCAAACCACGAGCCGTAAAAATGCAGAAAAAAAATATTAAAACTCTCATTTTCTACTACGGAAAAAAAATCCAAGCTTCTATCAAAATATGAAAGGTCAATTTAGAATTGAAATATTTTTAGTCTTGTTCAGGAGGATCGATACAGATTTTCTTTATTCGAAGAATGGTATTTGGAAAAATCTTATACGAAAGCAGCACGGAACCAAATTGTACACATAACACTTTTTATTTTTTTTAAGCTATGCATATTACTTGTTGAAAATGAAAATTCTGTATTGGTAGAACTCCAATACAGTAAAAAGTAGCATAAAAAGTATTTAGCTTTACATAGTTTTTTCGATAAAATTGTGTAGAACTAAATACTTTGCTATTTTTTAACATATTTAAATGCTTACTTAGACTGTTGTATTTTTTCTGCGTGTTTAAAGCCTCTGGACTCATGATAATACACTGAAGGTTAGTCTCATCTCTAATCAAGTGTTTTTCATATCTTTTCAATATTATAAACTCATCGCAGAATTTTAATTTAATCACTCTTCTTACAAAATGTCGAGATATTTTTTTACATCATTCAGAACAGATTCTCATAACACTTATTATAGTGTGACTGTTGCTCAACTCGCTCTTGGAATAGAAAAAATATATTCCATATTTAACGTATAAAGCGCCTGTGAAATAGCATTAAATTGACATTACAAAATTATTGTTTCATTGTGATCAATACAAGATAACTCTTCTTTTCACGTAATTGTTTTTTTATGCACTCTTAATTATGCTGTTTAAAAGATGTAAACTACGCCATCTATTTTTAGCATTTATATGAATAATGTAACAGAATAATTTCTCAAACATAATTAACTTAAACACACAATCTTTGCATTGTTATACATACTCACATATTTATTTCCATAACATTATAAAACTAAATTGATAACTTGTTTGTGATTATTATTTAAATTCTTTTTTATAGTGGAAAATGATTGCGTTCGTTATAAATATTTCACTCATTCTAATCTCGAATAATACTATATAAATCAGAGCTGTGGAGTCGGAGTCGGAGTCGCGAAAAAATGAGCGGTTCAAAACATATATTCAATGATGTGTATTCACATTGCATGATTGGCTGAATAACGATGATCTGATGAACATATATATTATATAAGTTAAAATGAAATTATTGAAAAAATGTCACGAGCGACCGAGTAACAAGCAGTTCTCATAAAACAGCTTCTGTCAATATACCTGAGTTCCGTAAGAAATCCATATCCTCTATATTGGCAACATTAATAGTGACAAACATATTTTAACATCTTTTAAATATGTTCAATGAAATGTTCAAACAGTTCCCACTTGGTAGTTCGCACCTTTTATCGGCTTCGCTGTTATTATACTTAATTTTTACGTTTAATTTTAATTTTACAACCAACCGCTGGCATCAGTGATTAATGGATATCCAAAAATCTCACATGTTACATGATTTTAATAATTCTAAAGTTTTAAATTTCCCAGAGGCTGCTACTTATATATTGCGAAATTAATTACCGTATCGATAAAAATGGTTTTCGAAATGAGACCTGTTCCACATGGTTCGTCTTTGCTATATATTTAAACTATTATAAACTTATAACATAAGATTTATGATTTACTCAAAAAACGATTTCAAAATTTATTGGCAGTGTTAAAACTTATTTTTGATTGTCCAAGTTATATTCAAATTCTACATGTTTTTTGTTTTTAATATTTTTTGTAGCTTGGTTGCAAGAGCACGGTTTTCTTAGGAAACTTTATAACATAGCGATTTGATCAATTTGCAGGATTCTATTTAATTGTACAATCACAGAACTTTTTTCTTCTAAGCGATCCTGAAAATAGTGGATAGAGAAATCAAATAGAAAAGGATTAATTCTTCCCTAATGCAATTATCTTTGATGACCATATTCGGAAAGAATAAACCAGCTTTGTTAATATGCCCATCTGCTACAATTTATATGAGTATAAATAGTTTACAAAAATAAATAAATAAAGTAATACTCCTTACGATATCAAAGTAGAATATTGTAATATTATAAGCGATATGCCGTCAACAATTATAGTACAGAAGATCTTCGATATAACGGACAAAATATTTGATCACCTGGAGATGAAAAGTTTTAATATCTCGTACACAATTGATTAAAATCACATTATATTTCCATTCCATTTATTAAAACTTCTCTGTATTGTGCTGTTTATATTCTGAAAATTAGCTTATATATCACGGACACCTTGTGCCTTCATTAGTCTGTTACATCAGTTCTACTCTATTTGGGTATTGAAAAATTCAACAATATGCTCATGATTTGGTTTAGTTAGTACTTATAGTATAATTCAATACCAGGTGTGGATCAATTTATTATATTCATTATTAATTTCTTAGAACCATTCAAAGTATTTATCATGGTGATATTCATACACATTTTTTGAGATGTCGATCGCTTAGTTTAATTTTATTTTGCTTTCTAACGCCCACAATAATTTCAAATATTAGCAAAGCAGTTTAGATCACAAACAATAAATAATTCTATTGTATCTAATACCTAAACATAAAAAAAAACTCATAAAAATAATTTAATCCATTTGAATAATGATTTTCTAATGCAAAATATTGTTTTCGCGTGTGGGAAAAAAAGTAATTTAAATAATCACGATTTGTAAATTTTCATATGTATATATAATAAAAAAACTTTTCTAAATAAAAAAGGTGTTCATAATTGATGATAACGTTTAACTTATTGGTAATTCAACTATTTGAGGATGAGTGAAAGTGAAAAGTTTTAAAGTAGATTAATATTTATATAAGAAAGAATTTTAAAAAATATGACGTTTGTGAAAAAGACATTTATTGTGTATTCTATTCCACTAACTGTTTTCTGGATATGGCAGATAAGCATCCGTAGCGTTCTTAAATATGAACTTATTATTGTTTTCAACAAATGAAAGGATCCTAATAAAAAATGCAATATTCGATTTTAAGAACTTAACCATACACTAAATTAACAAAACACCAAATAAAAGACATAGACAAAAAAAGAACTACATTAATATGAATAATGTTTATTATTATTAAAATATTGATAAGTTTATAACTAATTAAGTTTTAAAACTGTACTTGTTAACAGAACGTTGATTTTCAGGTATTTTGCAATTGTTTGCGTTATTTTTTAATATCAAGTAATGTATTTTAGTAGAAATGAATCTGTTTATAGAAAAAAATAAGTAGTCACTGATTAAAGACGCCACTAACACCATTTACAACGTTAAAAGTCTAATGATTTAAGGGTTACCTTAATCAAGTGAAATATTTTCATAGTAATAGTAACTGTTTTCGTTATTATTTGCTACTATCGCAGTCTGAGTTTTTATTCTCACTCTGAGTGCTATTTTTTTTTCGCTTCCACGTATTTGTTACTCGCAACTATAATTTGTATGACATGTAAACATGGCATTGTTAAAATTTCATAATTTGATATGATTAAGCAGGCCAATATTTAAAATCGAGTTATATACCGAAAACCACTATTTCCGACATAAGATTTGTTTTAGAACAACGTTTGTATTCACAATCTTAATGACGCAATTTTTAATATTTTATAATTTATTTAAATTATTAAATAAACAATTAATCAATAGTTATTAACTATGACAAATAGATATTTAAATTAAAAATACATAAATACCGTTCCCTCAATTTGCAAAACTGCTCATCATTTGACTTCTTTTTTTTATAATTAATCGGAAACTTGTAGCAGCACGGGCATTTCAACTTTTTCTTTATTGTCAATAATTTAATACTCGCTTGATTTATCATGTGATGACAGTTTTGACAAGGAAAAAATATTATAAAAAAAAATACTTTCACTTTGAAATATTAATTTCGACGTAGATATTGAAGATGTATTTTTGTATCGAGTGTTAGACTTCTTTTGATAGGTCGGACGACCATTTTATATTTGTGATTTCAAAACTATACTTACAAATAAATGAATACTTTTTCGACTTGTACAAAATATTGATTGTGATCAATTATATTATAACATATATTGTACGATATTTCATCAATATTATTAATACTGAATAAAAAGTTTATTGAGAGTTTGTAAAAAGTGTCTAAAACATTTGAGTCATGTTATCGTTATTTTTAACGTAGGATCATTTTTTATTTACCCAACCACACAATAAATATAGCGGCACTTGTTTTTTTAAATAGTATAATATATGACATATTTACCATGTTTTGTATGCATTTTAATTTACAAAAAATACCATTATTCTCACTTTATGCTTCTTACCTTAAATCAGCGATTTCCAACCTGGGAAGCGTGGATTATTGAAAAAGGAGGCGCGAGCAGTCTAAAATATTTATTTACCATTAAAAACGTGTCTAAAGGACGGGGAGGCGCGAAGATATTTTTATCTTCAAAGGGAGGCGTAGTAACATAAAGTTTGGAAGCCACTGCCTTAAATAGTCTTTACTTTACTCTTTTCTTACAGCAAAATACAAAATTAGTCAAAGCATAAGTTTACTGTGTTAAATTTAACCATATTTTTATCTCGTTTTGCATTATAAGTATTTATTTATATATGTAATCATATGCTATGGATATATATACATACATGCCAATATCGGACGAGTATATCAATATTGGTATTACGGTATATCACATTAAACACCGATATTCTAAAAAATAAAAATAAAACGGTCAATTAGGATTGCAATATCGGAGGAGTATATAAAATCATATAAAATACTGCATTATAAAATATATCACAAACACTAAAGATTCAATTTTCATTCATTTTCATTAGCGAAACACCGGTATTAAGTATTACGATATTTAAAACACCATGAATACCGGGATCGTTGTTTCAGTAATATCGATTTTGTAATCCTTACCTTAGAGTCACGAAGCATTTGTGAATATGTATATTCCCCCAACTTGGATGTATTTAATTTATTTCCAGGTTCACATATCGTGACAACGATAACTGTATGAATAATACCCAAAATCCGTTAAAGAGGAAATACATAAATTTACCGTGTCAGACGATAATACAAAATTAACACTTACCGAAACACAAATGTATATAGTGAAATATACATTAAATAAAGTACTTAAATTGTACAAATTGTATGATACAGATAGCAAGCATGTTTATTTTTGAAATCAAAAATATTTTCTGAAATAGACGAAGGGGGGGCGTATCCAAACATGATTGGTTTAATTTGTCGCACTTTCCTAAAACCTTAACTGTGAAAAAAGACAGTATAGAAATTAAATAATATATTTAGTAAAGAGTGATTATCTATTTGCATTAAATACTTATTTAGCTATCTACATTAGGACCGTCATACGTCGGTAAGTAAAGTTTTAATCCGTATTAGTGTATATATTTTTATTAATAGATCTATGATTATTTGTTCTGGAAGATAACAAAGCAAGATGTAGTGTCTTAAAGTTAAGTGATGCAAGTTTATATACAAATATATACAGATAATTTTTTCTTATAATTATCGGTCACTTTTAACGATTTTATGTAAAAGTAAATCGTAAACGAAAACATAATGTTCTGAATTTGCCATTTTGATTGTTATAAAACCAAATCACTAGTTACGCACATATTTTCTTGTAATATTATGATTATTGAAAGTAGTCATTTAAGAATCACATCGGTCATTATGCGGAGAAAACAGATATGACCTTTAAAAAACATGATTCACAAAATATAAAGAATACAAAAATAACATGTTAACCAACCTTCAATTACAAAATTTAATTACTTTTGATATATCTTGCGTATTAATTTTAGGCTCGAACAAAAACAAGAACCATATGATTATTAAATAATGACAAAAATAAAAAAATGTTTTCGGTCATGTAAAAAAGTTAATGCTAACACAATCGCTGATTTTTTTTTATGCAGGGATTTATATTGGAATGACGATAATCTATTAGTTATTTAATATTGTAGTATATTTTTTTAATGCTGATACAGTGGCGGATTACCCCATAAGCAAATAAGGCGCGTACTTCGGGCCTCCGAATCTTGGGGGCTTCAAAAATACGATTTATAATACAACTCATAAACTTTTTGTTCAGATTTATATATTTTTTTTTACTGTTTTACTTGGAACTTACTGTCAAATAGTGACACGTGTTTCGCCTCTTTAATGAGCATCATTAGACAGAACATCGCAAGTTCTACGATCTTTCCTGTGACAAATTACCATGTAAGCTAATGAGACGCGCGCTTGTTTTCTCCAAATCTGAATGGTCACAAAATTAGCTAATTTTTTTTCAGATTGTCATATATTTTTGTAATTATACTTGAAATTTTTTGACGTTTTTACCTCATCCATAAAACAGGGGCTCCAATTTTTTTGCGGAGCCACCCTTTTGCTTAGTCCCCCACTGTGCTAATATGATTTATTAAGAAAGATCTTTAACGTTTGCGTCAGTTTATCAAAATGTATTTTTGTCGGGATTTCAAATCGCCGTTTTATGTCGTCAATTAATTATGCAAAATTAGGAAATGGAAGGAGTCCTCGTAAACAATCTCGGTCAATGATGCCAACCAATCTTACCGACGCTATTGACCCACTTATGTTGACAAAGTCCGGCAAGATGTTTTGCTTTATTAAGCATTAATGTTTAGGAATGTAATTTAGTATACGTACAGCGATGCACTATCAGCAAGACTTTCTATGCTCGAATGTTAAAGTTGTAAAAAATGAACACTTGTCGCATTAAACCAATATTTATCGGTTATAAAATATTCAGAAACATCGTAAAATTAATTATTTATACCAAATTTGCTTAGGAATAATTCTGTATTAGTATTGATGAATTATATTATAATGCCGCCTGTGTGGTCGAGTAGTCAACGTCGTTGGCTTCGGTTACGGAGGTCACGGGTTCGAATCTCAGTATGGACTGTTTTATAAATTGATTTTTAAATCGATTTATGAATTTCTGTTCAAAGGCATGGATGTATGTGATGTCTTGAATTACCCCCTCTTACCCACCCTATCCCATGAAAGGGGTGTATCAAGAGCGATTAGCTAAACATTAGTCATGTCCCAGCCATATCCTTATATTCTTAGTCTCTTCAAAGAAAAAGAGAGGTTGAGTAACTAAGTAACACGCAGTTCTCGTAGAAACACCTATGTTGAGATAAACTCTATTAGGAGTCTATATGCTCCACATTGAGAGCGGACATGGTAAAAAAATATTACTTCAAGACTTATTATTTTTTATGCTTTATTTTAAAGAAATTTCCGCATTAAACCTATGGCTTTCAATTTCAATTAAATACAGTGGGGGGGCTGCCAATACGATAACAATTGGCTCGCTTAATCTCAGCGCAATTCTCGGTGTTCTGGGGAAGGAATGATTTTTTTATCACTAATATGCAATCAATTTTTACTTGATAAACTTATAATATGTAAAAATAAGCAATTCAACGTGAGCTCATAAATTTAAATGGCTTAACATGTACTACTGTGCAGTAAGTAAGTCAAAAATTGCAGTTATATGCTAATTTGATCTACGAATATTGTTTCCTTTTAAATTAACAAGAGGCTTGACAGCAATTGTCAAATTTAACAAGGGGCTCGTGCAAGCCCCTTTGAGACCGATGTAGAAAAGCTACGAGTGCTTATTAATATTAATCAAATGAAAATATAAATCCACTTTAATTCCTTTTTATCCTATATCAAACGTATCACATTCATTTTTAATTTGATGTATTTCTAACAACTAGATATAACCCACTCGTCAGCAATTTGTATATCACTGATTTTCAAAAATCATCCCATTTTTATCTATTGAAAACGTGTGTTGATTGGCAAATCATATTTATCAGCAATATTCTAAAAGTAACGATTTTCTACAATTTAGAATTGGATCTTTTCAAGAAAATTGACTTGTTTTAATTTCTCCAACGAATTAAATAAATCCCATTTTTTCTATACATTGAATGCCTTAGTTATATTTACAATCAAAATTTTCAATTAATATTCTTATTAAAATAATAACTCAGAACGATTATTTATCTTAATAACATTAGTGTTGAAACGTACCATGTAATATTTTTTTTTGTAAATCAACGATTATATTTAGAGTAGGCATATTATAATATTATATAAGTATCTTGATTATTTTTCGATAAAAATTTACACGTTGTAATTGACTAATAATTTTAATCTCCTATACAATTATTTGTAACCAGTGCTGTATTTGAGATAATTCGGGGAAACACGTCGTATACTATCGTACATTTATAAAAAAGCGAAATATAACCTCCAGTTAAGATAAAATAATCTACCATTGGACTGAAAATTAAATATTTTTTCAATACATGACACTGTTAACACACATTTTATAATATAAAATAGTATATTATGTGCTTTAATGTTTTCGTTGCAAACATTCTGATTGCGCATTATTAAAATAATTATAGTGCTGTATTATAAATCATATTACTTTTTTTAATTCACTGTACGACAAATTATAATACGGGAGTATGTAACATGGGATAAATATGGGTGTAGATGCTCCAATTCCAGTATCGAATACTTGATACTCGAGAATACTCGTCCATTTTTCAAGTACTCGATACTCGAGTATTTTTCAAAATACTCGAGTAATACTCTTAATTTATAAATGAAGATTTATTTCCAAATTTTATTTACTTACTTCAATATATATATACATAATGTTTAACCGTTTCGTTTAACTGAGTCTTACGCGTGGATTTTATCTTTATATTTGATCAGATAATATATATATTTTTAATGGTTTTGCCCAGTTTTGCCATTGACTTTGGTTACTTTCGCTTTGGGTCCTACTGACTTATCTTATCAATGACAAGTTTATAACGACGAGAGTCTATGATGACAAGAGACAAAATACAATAATGAAAAATAATCTTTTTGATTTCCCGACTAACAGCTGTGGCAAAATAAATTCAGAAAATTTTACATGCCTTTGTTTAATGTTATGTTTAATTCTCTATTTTTTTTGAAACATATGTTTTATAAATTGAAATAAATGTATTAATGAAATTAAATAAGCTTATTTATTTATTTATTTATATACACATATTTGAATTAATAATATATATTTTGGTATATCTGAAACTACTCGAATATACTCGAGTACTTAAAAATTTTACTACTCGATACTCGAGTAGTTGTGATGTCGAGTAATTGGAGTCTCTATATGGGTGGTAATATATACGATATAGTACAGACAGTGCGTTACCGTATACTCTCTGTAAAGTTTACGACTACAGCACTGTCTGTAACATACGTACATAATATAACATATTCTGTTTAACTATGTTAGCAAGCGATGCGTATATCACGATCTTTTATTCATCTTAAGTAAGTTATTTTTTTATGTTTATCGACTGTACTTAATAAGCTTTGATAAATTATTATCTCCAGCAGGTGCGCTGTGCAACACACACAGAAAAAAGTTTATCAATAAATTTATATTGAGAAAATCGTTCGGTTGATTTCAAAACTTCATTTAGAAATCGATTTAATCTATTATAACATACTACTAATTCTACGCATCATAGATCACTTTAATTATAATAGAATGACGAATTCGACATATTTTTGAAAACATTAAAGCAGAAGACTTACGCACTTGTCCTTGAAAGTCAGTTAGATTAATTCAACGTATTTTTTTTCAATTTATGACCACAACATGTAAAAATCATAATAAGAATCTTTGTTTATTTGACACCCACAGTTGTAGTTGTAGTGTCTTTTTAAAATTGGTTTCCTTAAAAACATTAAGCTTTCAAATAAGAGTAATCTTCAGTAACACATTAATGTTCTGGATTATTTTGCATGAACGAAAGAAATTACTAACGCTAAAAATTATTTTATATTTTTTTCAAAGGAAATAAAATCTTCGATCATTAACATTGTTGTAAAACCGATAAACATTTCGAGCAATCGAGAGTTTGTGAATGTAATTTGATCGCCAAATCTTTACAAAAGACGGCAGAAAAAAAACATTCACTCTTCAATAATTTTCTTAATAAGCTTGTGTTTATTGGCATTTATTATCATAATCTCATTTCTCTGGCCTACTTTTTATAGGAAAAGCCTTGCAATCCAGGCTCAGATTTGTATGTATTAACAATAATAAAATTCAATAATCCTGCCTATAACACTTCGAAGAAAGGTTACGGTTTTAAATACAGTAGTTTGGTATAAATTTAACCAATTAGATGCTAAGATTGTATTTTTATATATATTATACATGGTATCAACATTCAAAATTTAATTGATTATACATTAGTGTTCGAAAGAAAATTTCTGAACATTAATAACTTTAAAAAAAACTTCACAGATATTGCAACACGCGTTAAAATTTCACCAGAGCTATTAGTTTGTCTCACCAAAAACGTTAATTGATTAATAACAGTGTCAGTGGTTTTGATTCATCATTATATCGATCAAAATTTACAAGGCTATAATTTTATAGCTGCATTTAATAAAAACTTATTTTCAAGTTAAATATTATCTTGTTGCGGAATAGTCAATGGCTTAGTGATCGTCCTATTCGGTTGTGTTATCCACGAGTTCTAATCCCCGTTTTATACTAAATTTTATTTTTATAAGACAATTTTGTATCAACAAATATAGCACAGTTTTGATGTTTCAATATTGATGTTTGTGATTTAAACACTTTTTCCCACCAATTAGGGGTAGCGAGTAAGGCCTTATCCCGGGATCTTAACCTATTTTGCAATACCGTAATTCCGGGATTGTCTTAATACTAATATCGAGATTTTAGGATTGAGAATAACATGCGAAATTCCAAAATTTCTAAAAAAAGCTGTCACAAATTTGAATTTTTGTGGAAACCTTCAATTCGCATTTTTTTTAAATATATATATTAGAATCTCTCAATTTCTGACTTTTTTCCCAGAAATCAGTACCAGGATCCCGATTTTCTTCAGAGAATCTTAAGCAATTGTAGCATGATATTATGGTGAATGATCAATCCTTGGTTCGAATTGTAAATCCCGAAAACACAAGATCAAAAAAAGGGTCCAGGATGGAATGCCTTAATAGCGATAATATTCATTTAAATACATATCATTATCTAATGACCCTAGTTACACATAATTTCGCCATCTATGTATCTTTAATTCCTTCGAAAAATACAGATTAGGTAACTGAATGGAAAACTGTTTTTAAGCAAAAAAAACTTTTGTTTAAATGATCCATTATACTCCATTGACATTGAAAGCGGACATAGTATTATAAATATAGATCAAATTGAAAAATGTATTTTAACATTGATAATTGCGTTTATTACTTTGTTAAATATTATGCAATAATATTAAAATGGAAAGAAAAATTCTAGTTCATTGACAATTCAAACGAAGTCATAGTTTGTAATATTAAAACTTGTTCTGGATACCCTCAATAACATTTATTTTTAATACAGAAACAGGTAATGGATGGATACAAGTATTGGTTGAGTACTAGTACTGTCACTGGGATGATCTTGGAACCGTTCGATAATCGTTAATTATTCTATTTTGGGATGAAGTTAATTAATAGACACGTTTTATCTAATTAAAAGTTAATATGTAGACAGATATTGTATATCTATAAGCATCGTATGTTGGACTGATATCATCGTACATGTCTTGTAAAAATATTTTTCCAATTAGAATAATTAATCGACAGCTAAGAAAATTAGCCGAAACTATTTTGTATTTTGGAGCGAATTTTTTTTTTTTTACCATTACTAATTTGATGCATATTTTTCATTAAAATGGCATTAATTTGAGAGAACATCATTACATACTACGATTATAGCAATTCATGTAGTTTTACAGAGATTGGCAATTATATTTTATGTTTACTTCGACATGAAAATATTTTCAAAAGTATAAATTATTATGAACGAATTTGCTGCTAAGCCCCATTGCACAGTGTTTCGCTATAGACGCTCTCATCGTATTCGGTTTTACCTTTACCGTAACATCTTTAAATGGTTTTAATTACACATAATTACGACAGCGCCACTGTAAATCCACTAAAGAAAACACTAGCACATTCCATCGGGTCAGTGCTGATATGAAATTTCGACGATGGTTTCAGGTTTTTTAGTGTTTATCGGTGTATATAAATTTAAAAAGTACCATATTTTATCAAAATATCTTTGCCCGGCATCAATTTTTGCACATGTCCATCACGTATTTGAAACATAGGTTTTTGTGGTGTCTTAAAAATATTTTCCGACCTTTCCAATTCTAAAATATAATCACAAGTCTTGTCCTATCCTCAATCCTTACATATATGTATATATCTACTCTCTTCGAAAGAGAGAGGTTGAGTATCTGACTTACAAGCAATTCTCGTAGATAATTCTGATGATAAACCTCCAGCTAAATGCTATATGCTTCACATAAGAAGCGGACATGGATAAAAAAACATTTATTATTAGAATGAAATGATTCTTTTTTCTCGTTCATATTGTGTACGTAATCTTTTAAATTCCGGGCCAACATTCGCGATAGATTTGTTGTTGAAACATCTATTCCACATATTCGTACTTTATCGAATCAAATCGTCGAATATATTGGTAGTTGTTTTTTTTATGGAACAATACAGGAAATAGTATATTATATATCGTAAATTATTATTAACTTTACAAAATCAAAAAAATATTTTATACCTGACTCTTACTATTGATATAAAAAATATTATTTCGTCATAAACTGTAAGGCAACAAACGGGGCATAGCATGCACAATCGTAAATCCAATCATGCTTCGTACAATTAGGGAGTCGTAGAAATGTTAGCTTGCAGTGGTTTTATGGAAACTGCAACTCCCACATTGCGTTATTAGTGATACGCTTTCGTTTTCATAGCAACAAACAATATTAAATGTGCTTGGTCACCGGCAATTTCTAATATTATAAATGGACATATGTCAAAGTAAGGAGAATTCCAACAGACATATCAAGACAACAAATGTGCATACGCAATATGATGATTAATTATAAATTTAGTAATGATGATTAATTTTAAAAAAGTCGTTGGCTTCCGTGGCGGATCTCAGGAGCTAAAAACCAAATACGAACAACATGTTTACAATTGATTTATCGATCGAAAGTATGGATGTTTGTGATGTTTAAAAATTACCTACGTTCCCATTCTTATAATGTTAAAATAACGGGGCGTAGCGAAAGCGATTAGCTTACCACTAGTTTTGTCCTAGCCTAAATTTTATATCTCTACTTTCTTCGAAAAAGAGAGTTTAACAACTGAGTAACAAACAAGTATCGTAGCAAGACTCCAGTTGAAGTAAACTCCATTAAGAGTTCTCATTCTTCACATTGGGAACAAACATGGTTAAAAAAATATTTATTAAATATTGACTCTTTGCACATAACTTTAGACAATTAAGAACAAGTACTACATTTTCATATTATTGAAAACCAAAAACATCAAGCAATTGTTTTTATTTTTTGTGCTAAATTTACTCCCGGTAGCAGTGTCGCCTTTCAACATTAACTAAGCACTCACTTCACAAACACACAAACTCTCTCTGTCTTACTATCGACATCATTTTTAAGTACAATTTTGTGTTGTGTCTTACAGACAGACGAGTTTATTAAATTGTTTAATACAGGGCTGTGGAGTCTGAGTCAGGAGTCGTGAAATCGTGGAGTCAGACGTTTTTTTCCAAAAGCGGAGTAGGAAAAATCGGAGAAAAATAGTATAAATATATTTAAAAAATATTATTCTATTCATCATATTGATTGGTGAAATATACTAGAATTATTCTAGTAACTAGAATGATCTGATGGTATACAGATATGTTAATTAATTGATCTATTTGGAGTTGGAGTCGTCTTTTTTTACCCGACTTTACAGTCCTGTTAATACATGACGCATAAGAGCGGCAGGTCACATAAGGTCAATGCCTAGTGAAGAAAATGTATTGACAAAAACTTTTTTCGTTGTCACAATGCTCTTCAGCATCGTATCTGTCAATTAATTTTTCAATATAATAACCAGTGTTAAAAATCGGGGAAAAGTTACAAAATTTAATTACTTATTTCACGTGTCATGTGAATGTTTACTTAAAAAACTGATGGCAGTATGATCTTGGGTCAAACTACTTTCGATTACACCCATAGAACGCGCAATTTTAATTACAACGGATAATTATATGAAACGAGTTTCACTGCATTTATGAATATTTGTTTCGATACAATAACCATCCGACTAAGCCCACACGTTGTACTATTTATCTTCGTATTTCTATATATCTACATATATAAAAATTACATATTTTATTCACGTTCTGAAATAAATGTTTTTATTGCACACTGATTTTTTTAACGTGTCAATATACTAGCATATAATATTCTATATAACGGAATGCAAAGTATTTTTATTTAATCAACATTTTTTAAAATAATACTCTAATAAAATAATAATCTTCGAAATATCTCTCAACACGTTCGGTTTTGCATTTTTATGAAATGATCAATTATATTGTTTAAATAATAAAAAAATGTGTTGTTTACTAATCATTGATATAGCTTAAATTATATCCACTAAAGACAAGCAGTTATTTTAAATTACTGTCAGTCAGGCATATTAATTAATATTCGAAGATTCAAACTTTTAAGACGAAAGTATTAAGCCTCTTGGTAATGGCAAACGGTAGATAAAAAAAGTAATATGTAAATATGTTAACTATTTTTTTTTTGTGAATTCAGTTCCGTATGTGCTACTTTATTTATTTCCTATGGGCTAACCAACGTGGGTATTGTTGTAGCTGTTAGATAAAATAAGGAAGTCAAAGGTGAAATAATTAAAATAGCTGCTATTTCCTCTTGTGGACTAAGCAAAGTGAACGATGATGAGGTCATGAAAAGAAAGTGAAAAGGTGTAACACTTCCAGTTGAATCATTTGATTGTATTGTCCAATCGTTGTACGGTGTTTTGGTATTGGATTCCGAACATGGCGAAGAAATTATACATCCTTATTAGTAAATAAAGAAATAAGTAAATAGTTTCCTCTTAACAAACAAAAATAACAACAATGCCTTGTTAATGCTCAGAAATTTTTCTCTACGTCTCTGTATGTACATATTTAACCCTTCAAATTAAAAAAAATAACTCTCATTATAGTTATGACCGATACTTTACCTTAGAGAGAAGTAGAGATTATCCGAAAGATAAATTCCACAAGTGGAATAACAAAGTTATCAAATTCAATTAAACATTAAAATATATTTTAAATCGAGCATCCATTCACAAGATATTTTTGCATGATGAGATTCTTACTATTAGCAAGGGTAATCGATCACTTGTATATTCTTAACCATCCAAATTCTTAGTAAATGACTATTTTCGGGTTAGTTTTAATTTTATTCTACAGATGATTGATAAAGATTATTATTTTTATTGGTTTTTGATGTTACCGCAAATTTCATAGTTTTTTTTTATTTATTTGTACCAATAAGCCTCTAAGTCTATAACATTCGTATCGAAGACTCTCAATACATCGAAATATTTTTTATAAAAAAATAATAGTACTAGTTACATTATTATTAAATGTATAAGTACCGTAGGAACTCATTCACAGACAAATCACCCACACCTTATGTAACGTTCCCAAAAAATCGTATTTTTTAGTTAATCATTGCCATTGTGGAACCGTTTTAAAGTTAGTTCTGCAGTAACGTCTGATGCTTCAGTTTCCCGGGAGCGATCAGCAAGGTATGGGAACGAGGTCGAGCGAATTATTAATGTCCGAAACTTTACTATTGTCTTAATGTGATCTTGCACTGAGATACTCATTCACAATTTCACTTAAGCAAGTTTTCGTTAGAAACTTCTTAGCTAAGCAATCTAATTACACAGATGCAATATACATACAAATGCAAACAGTACAAAAACATTTTTTTCATTCAAACCGCTATTTTAAATCGACTAATCAATTAAATAAAATTATGAGTACATAAACGTTTAAATATAATACAAATGTTTCATAACAAATTAATACTCAAAGCAATTAATGCTTAAGGAAAAGTGCAAATAAACTCATCCATTTTAAAAAAATGTTATATATGTAAGTATTTTTAAATATAATAAATAGCTGAGATAAAACATAGACTGGTTTTGGAAAATATTTTTTCTTATTACTGTTATTACGGTGATTCCAAGAATGAATTGGAGAATTCATTAAACAATTTTATTATACGATAAGTCCCGGAAAATCTCAGCCAGATAACATTTTTGATTGATTCATTTTCATCGGTCGTAAATACTATTCCTGAAAGTTTTTGACGTAAAAAAATCAATAGAGTCTTAAATTTGAACGATTTAAATTTAATATTGAAATTCCACCAAGCACCTTCAGTCGAAATCTTAAATTATATCAATAGAGTTTTATTTTTAGAAACGCAATTTCTCACCAGCAAGTATCGACATATTTTTTAGCGTTCAAATGACAACTGATTGAACTGAAGATTAATCAATCTCTTTCAATAATTAATAAAAAAATTATAGTATATTAACAATTTCAAATTAATTTTAACAAAAAGTAATTTGTTATACACTTCAAAGATTACTTTTAAAAATATAAAACAGTGCTTGTTATTTGTATTTGACATAATTAAACGCTACAAAAACATATCAATTTACACTATATTAATGAAATATATATGCTAAATGTATTCAATGGAGAATCGTTAAACATATTTGTAATGATTGGTACAAATCATAACGAAATTTATTATTATATAAACCGAACGTTCATCATAATGAATAGATTCAATAAGTTTTAATGATCGCCAGTTACCTGTAGAACAAATATTAAATTAATGTTTTAAAAAAAAATATACTGACATGACTATTGAAATCAATAATAATTACATATGTATTTTTTATCTAAAAAAAAATTGTATTATAAATAGGAAATTGACATCGCAACTCTAGTGAAACTTCTTTGTACTCGAATAATAGTTTTAATGCAAAAAATAGGGTTTGCAGTCGCAGTCGGTTTTTCAAGCGTCGGTATTTTTTTTAAAAATCCCGGGATTGATGAACATTTTTTTCCAAGCAACTATTTATAGTGAAAATAACTTACGAAATAAAAACAAGAAAAAAATCTCCAAATAAAACAAAGCAAAAGAGTAAAAATCTTACTTTTTTATCTAACATACCTTTCACATACTTAACAAAACACCCCGAACCTCAGCTTTGCAAAATAATTATTGTTATAGAGAATAAATTTAATGAATATTCGAAATCGGTTTCATAACTTTGTAGTAAATAATTAATGCATGTTCGTTACTGAAAATAAGTTAAACAAAATATAAATCACATTCAAACAAGAAAAAAAGAATTGAGGTTTTATATATTATATGAAACAGAATCCAAAATTTAAGGTGAGTTGTGGGTCGTTTCATGAAATCATTGACTAACAGTGTAGGATTGAAACTAAAATTACGTTGTAGAATTATAATGATATTACTTTAATCGCATTGTAAATACCAATTTATTCATATTATTTGAGAAAAAAATATATACTTCGTCGCAATTTGAAACACTTACATTTTCTGTGAAATCATATTTTAAATGTGTAGAATCAAATTTAAAATCCGGTATTTTGTTTTTAGTCCCGAATTTTTCAGAACAACAAAATAGATTGCATGCCCTGTTGAGAAATCGTTCCATGTATTACTACTCGTATCTTATTTTGTTCCATTGTTGTTTTGTAATCTAACTCTCTATTTAAAAAAATCATCTCGCTCATCATTGTGAACAATAAACAGATATGTTAGTATTTTAAGCCAACTGAACCAAGTGCGAAATATTATATTCATTTTTTATTATCAGTAATTCCAGATCTACTATTGTATTGCACCGGCTAAACTGCTGTGTTAGAAGGCGAAGTATAAAAAAATATTTGTTCAGTTCGCGTGTGTTATGAATTAGTATTTAATTTATATAATATTTATTTAGCTGTTATATTGTCATATGATATGTATTGACGTATAACATATCGACCCGTAATATATAAAAAAAATCGTAACCTAGTGGAGGGGAACCTGCGGCCTGTTGGCTACTCTGATGCGGCCTTTTGACTTGATATAAATGTTCACTTTGATCAAAAAATTATACGCAGACGTCTGAAAAAATAACGTAATCAACCCATTATATGTTCGACAGTAGAAAAAAGGGGGTGTCAACGTTTTCTTTGCTGTGGCCTTACGTTGAATCAGATAAATAAATGTGGCCTTTAGAAATAAAAAGTTTCCCCACCCCTGTCAACCGATAATTTATTAATTTTACAGGAAACGATTTTTTTTTAATAAATTTCAAAAAATTGCGGTTAGAATAGTAATTAATATATGGTCAATGCCTATCCTGACTATTTTCAGTTCTCAAGATCAACGTTTCTCAACATAAGTTCACATGGAACAAACGATTACAAGTGAACTAACACTAAAATGTATATGGATATGTTATACTTTAAATTGCACAAAATCACTTAAAACACAAATGTATAGCTTAGCAGAAGCAATTTTAAATGCATTACAAAGAAAACATAATTTTAAACGAGATTCAATAATTTAATAAACGTATTTCAGATATGTATAGCTTCAACTTCTTCAAATAACTATAACGAATTTGTTTTTCCACTTTCTCTAAAATAAAATGCACAAAGCTATTTTCCATTCTTCAAATTGAAAGGAAAAATCTAAATCAGTGTAGCAATAAATAAATTGAATGCAAATTAACAAGAATATTTATTCGATCACAAAAATGTGAAATTTTAGAACACGGGATTCCCTCAAACATTATTCAATCATTTCGACATGCCATTTGTGTTTTTGGAAACGACGTCATAAGTTTATATATATTCATCAAATTAATGTTGGCGCCATTTCATTTAGCTTAATACAATGTTTCCCAAACGGCAGCCGGAGGAAAACAACTTGTATTTGTTTTAGGTGTATATTATTAATTTTTAAATATCATTGACCAATACTATAAACCAAAGATTTAACCTGCATTGCGGCATAATTGAAGCCATCCAAAATATAAAAATTACATTAGAAGGAAGCTGTTCATATTCAAACATTGCAAAAAAGAAGCATACAAATTTTTTAAAAGTTTGAAGAGACAATTTTCTTTTATACGTTCCTTTAACAAAACAAACATGAAATGCATTAAAACAAGTTTCTTCTTGGAATCGTAATAAAGATGTCTTAAAATTAGCGTATATTTTATGTTTTGTAAAGATATAATAGTGAAATATAAACAAATAAAAGTTTTCTTAATTTTGTTTCATTAGGTAAAAGTTTGTAAGCGGAATACTGATGATTAACATTTATACTTTATATTTTAAGCCGACGAATAAGATAATAATATTGTTTTTTCTTTGCGCTTTTCGTGTTGCATTAAATGCAGTATTTAAAAAATCTTTATCGCCTTCAGAGGCATACGATATTTCACCGTGGGATTGACTCACGTTCATGTTGAAACTTCGTTCTGCAGATTACTGCAGTTGTGTTCCAACCGCGTACTACTTGTATAAAAAAAGATAATCTTAAATTTAAAAACACTTAAATTTATTTTTGCGTTTCTCTGATCATCAAGTTTACCGCCAAGTGAGTCAAGCCAACTGTTAAAAGTCGCGATGCATGTATGTTGAATAATATATAATAAGAACAAAATATTTAATTATACCTGGATAATGATTTAACAACAGGACGTCATATAAAATGTTGAGAGCTGCTGACCTAACGGCCTGGTCAATAATCATTAGCCCAGAGTGGCTACTGATATTATTATTTTTTAGTGTAATATCAACGACAGCGTTTTAAAACAAACTTAAATGCCAGTTGATTCTCAATAAAATATTTGTAGGGAGCATAATACCGGTATTACTAAAACCGTGATTGTAATGAAATACCGGTTTTTAAAGTAAGAAAAACGGTTTTTCGGTTTTGAAAACGAAACAATACCAAATTGCAAATATATACTATCACATATATATTTCAATAAAATTGTAACGTTCAATAGTAGGGAATTTGTTGCTGAGAATGTGAGATAATATTCAATAAATATATAAAAAATATTGAAAATAAAGGAACCTAGATGAGTATAAAGGTGGCGATATATACATACATACATTGTATAAAGGCAAAAGGACGTAACTCACAGTTTTTTCAAAATAGCTTTTTTCGATCATCACAATGTATACAATTTAATACACGTTCTATGAAAAGAGTGTAAGCTGTAAATGCCGAACTAGTATCTAACCTTAGTTTTTAAGTTTGTAAAAAGAATGACTTTTGAAAATTGCGACCAAGGTTTTTTAAACAGCTTATTCAATTAATATTTGATAAAAATCTTCGTGCACTTTAAGGTTGTGTATATTAAATAAATAATAATGTATTGACTTATCCCAAAAATCATCAAATAACTTTGTTTTGCCTCATGTAAAAAAATACTGTGTGGGCTCAGTCTTTTTGCCTTTCTGGATAGCTTAAATTCAACAAAAGTTCACTGGACCCAGTGCGTAAAATCCGTATCTTTAACCGGATGGATGCCACGGACGAGATAGCTCGTCAAATTGTCCGTGCTCTACATGACAGAGACGAGTTATCTCGTCAATAACTAATTAAATTAATAATTGCAAACTTTAACTGGCGTGCTAGGTACAAACGTACTTTTTTCTAAGGCAGCCAAAAGGTTAAGATTCTTTCTAGAACTTTTATGAGCTAATTTGTTTTGTGTCACTAACCCATAACACGCTTGTAATGTTTTAACTGTACATTCTAAGTGGAAAAGAGTTCGCTTAAAAAATTAACCAAATCTTTTGAAATCATTCCACAATTGCATATGTTATCACGACCGATTCAACTAATGATTGCTGTTGAAAATGATCGTAATGATAAAATTCTGTCCAGAACATTATATAAAAATGTAAAATTATTATTTCTCTGAAATATTTCCTTAATAAAAGTTTTAGAAGCTATCCTAAGTTTTCTTGACATTGGAATTTTGAAAAATTCTATAGTAATATAATTGATGACATATCGACACATTCCTATTCATCTGTTGTTCAAATAGTAAATAAAATAGAGTATTGATTGGTTTTCTCTACCACCTCAATTTATTATTTTTAAGCGATAAAGTTAAATAATTTTGTTTTTTAAACATGTCTTTAATAAACACATACCTTAGAAAATTTGCAATTATTTATATTCACTATGGCTAATCGATATCTACTGGTTGAGTGCACTTGCATTCGTAAGATGATTTTGGCATCAAAAAATTGCAAAAAATATTGCAAAAAAACAGTAACATAATACTATAATATTTCAAATAACTTCTAATTAATGAAATGGATACGTCGATTTTTTTATTAACAGCCAATTTTATTTACTAATTGCGTTTTTGAAAACTACCTTGATAACTGTAAAAGAAGTTTCTTAAAATGTTATTTTCGATTGTGCTAAAATAAAACGCTTTACAGACATAATTGAGTAGGTATGTCTTATGATTATCACATAACTAACAGTGGCGTTCTATTTGTTTATATATTTAAACCTTCAATCAAATTAACAGTCAGTTTCATTATACAGTATTGATGAATGTAAAAATAGGGCCCAAAATAGAACATTTAACGATCTGTAAACGCTCGATAATTCTTAAAACATTATAAAAAATATTTTTTTAAATAATTATTAGTAGCGGTTTAAAACATGTTTTGAGAATTAATTAATTTGTCGAACTGGGTATTTTGATTTTTTAACCTTTTGGCTGCCGTAGAAAAAAGTACTTCTGTACCTAGCACGCCGGCTATAATTTGCAATTATTAATTTAATTAGTTTTTGACGAGGTAACTCGTCTCTGGCGTGTTGACCACGAAATAATTGACGAGACATCTCGTCTGTGGCATTCATCCAGTTAAAGAGTCGAATTTTACGCACTGTGAACTTCTGTTGAATTTAAGCCATGCAGAAAAGATTTTTTATGACCACGTATTGTGGTTCTCTGAAGATCATTTACGCAATTCTCGCTCGCACTAGTCCACGGTTTTTTAGCCGGGGGCCATAGCATGTTAGTGAAAAAATAATTTTAGGGGAGCCACAGCACAGTTTTGAGGGGCCACCAGGTTTCTAGGTCTTTTAGAGCTTAAAAAAATGTCTAGCGTCTTTTCGTTTTAGCGAATCCGTAAATTATTGAAAATTATTTTAGAATCTTTCAATTTCTCACTTTTTTCCCCAGTCATCACGAAATAATTGTATCTCCGAGTCTCGAAAAACTTGTATGTTTAAATGTTGAAAAACGGGTATTGGGACCACTCAAAAACGGCCACGGCCCCAAAAAGGTTGAATACCAATGTACCAAATATATATATATTAACATTTATTATAGGAATGAATGTCAATAAATGACAGATTCGCTAAAATATTTGTGATCCGCCACTGAAGGTAATTATAAATACAAAGCTGCCAGCAAAATTGTTGCGGCTTCTTGTATACACAACCGCTGGTCATCGTTAACGGTCCATGTCATTAAATCCACTATCGCTGTATTATTTGACATTTAATGTCTAACTTGCATGTGTGCATGACGAAACTCATGTCGCAACATTTCACGATGTCGCAACCTGCTCACAGAATCATGGTTTATCGTAATCATCAGCACTGTCGTTCGAAATAAACAAAAAATATGATGCTCTTAAAACTTGTAAATCCAGATTCTCCAGGCCGATGAAGGTTGCTCGTTTTTCATCTTCATTGGCACTACATGTATTGAACTCGTTTTATTGGAATTATCCAATGTATTTGTATTCGGATAAGCTTTGCATAATCAAAAACTAAAAAAAAAACAGAATTTTGTTTGATCGTAATCAATGTTTAATCTAAGACAAGAGGTTAGCTACGCGGAAAATTCAAAGGCTGTGCGGGCCAATCCAACAAATATGCGGGATAATTTGTCATATTTGATGTAGTGTTTTGATTCGCACAATACATAATATTATCATTTGATAATTTTAAGTATTTTTTTACTAAAAATTGTATAAAATAAAAAATAAGAAATAACAGAGCTCATTCAATTTTTTACACAGAATAAAATCAAGCACAAATTAAGAAAACGAAAAGAATGAAACAAATATTTAGTCGCTACTAAATTTATTCACATATTTTATTTATAAACATATACTACATTAAGATCAATTTCTTGTTTTTTATAAATGGTAAAAATTTAATTCTAGTTGACTTATCTAAATGCTCAATTTTTAATTTATTTCGGTCAATTAGGGTTATTCCAATTCAAAAAATATTATTTGAATAAATGTATTGACGTGCGTACCAACACTACCAACCCATAATGAGAGGGCGGGGACTTTCAAACTGCCGCGCGGCCGCGCGATACAAAAAAAAAATAGCACATGTTATATTTTCAATATTTGATTTAATCGAAATATTCAAGAACACAAATACCGTTAAAATTAACAATGAATGACTGTACTGATAGATATAGAAAACAAAATCACATACATTTATGTTATTTTACTACCACTATAAGAGCTTAAATGTTTTTTTTTTTTGGTATTCCTTGATCAAATTATTTACTCAAAGGTTTTTTTTTCTAAAATCCAATACTTCAAAAACAACATTAAATCTGGTGTTTAATATTTGATAAAATATTGTTGAAGACAGAAAAAACATGTTCACTTGCCGTTGAAGTATATTTAATTGATAGCATCAATCAATTAAAAGGCTTTTATTTATAGCATTGGACTTCGTTTACCACTAGATTCCAGATTCGCTTAATCTCTAAATCTGAGTTATGCGATACATATCCGGAGAATTATTCACCTTGCTAAGATATTTCATATGGAGGAATCAAATATTGTATTGATATAAAAATTACCAGGTTTTCGGGTATTTTAAAAACATGGAGGTACCCGGTTACTTTGTGTCAAGCTTACCCGGGTCGAAAGCTTTTCAGTCACTTTCAAACCTAATAACTGGGTTTGCTTTGCTGGCTGATTTTTTCCTATAATCCTCAAGGTACAGCAGGTTATACTTTCCATTATGACGCATATAATTTATTTTACACAAAAGTAATTTAAAAAGGATTCGTTGGATATTCTTGTCGACTATTATACATACCTTATATCTCTAAATTAATTAAATTTATTATTAACTTTATCAATTTAAAACCTTTTCACTTTTACAAGAAAATTCATCGTATGTGTTGTATTCATTACTTGTACTTTTAGGTTCAAGACAAGAGAGATTTTGATATATTGCTCTTAGGCACATTACAATAGTTATCTATTAAAATGTAATACTCTTGTATTATGAACTATTAGTAAAAACATTAAGAACTCAGAAATGGTATGTGAGATTATGAATAATAATACCTAAGTAAGGTACATTACTTAAATGTGTCTGAATTGTTGGTTTGAAATATTATTCAAATCGAACAGCTTAAAATGAATAATGATATGTTCTTACATACATATATTATTAGAAAATGAAAGTCGTCATAATTGACTATGTGACACCTGACTATCCACAGTGCAGTTTGTTTATTCAATTCCAGCTTAAAGAACCAGACGATAAATACTCAATATTTAATCGATCAACTGTCACGATTCCTTGTAAAATAATAAGTGTTCACGAAAATAGTTTAGTACTCTTAACTCTTTTGTTACACGATCTTGAAGTAACACGGTCCACTAAAAACAAAAAGAATTGCATTGTTTTATCTGAGACCATTTTAAATCAAACTGGGCTTCGAGCTAGATTTTCCTATTATGAAAATGATTCGTGACCCGATCGACGCATTATCTTGCCAAATTCATGGCAGGTCGCAAATCGCCATCAGACCAGATTCGGCCCGCGTATAGTGCTTTGTAAACCCCTAGATCTAAGCTTAGTAAGTGTTGACGTATAGCGTTCGTTCTTATACTGTTTACCACACACTCCTTATATAGGAAGCCATTACGTTTTATCTATTTTTTATTGTAATAAATTTGTTCATTGTTAAGTGAATTAGTCGTATTAAGATTAAGATACGTATACGAATGTTTGCAATCGCTGGCGAAATAGGAAGCGAGCGGTGAAAGTATCCGGAAAGGCCTGCTTCTCAATGAACTGAACAATATGGCTTAGATTACGGCAAAGGCGCATCGTCAATCATTTATTGATTTATTTTTGAGACATCATTCTGTTGCAAATAGCTCTCAGCTCGACCGACTGCAACTGTAACGCGTCAAGGATACGTCATAAAAGATAAATAGAGAAGGAAGCATTTATATTTTGACTGCATCTAATAAGTTTTATTTTTTTTATCCTAATTAAAAAATTAGTATACTACAATCCTAAATTTAATTTTTTGAATAGTAAATTCGCAAAATAAAAAATTATTTATTGCTAATAACACAATTTTATTAAATGATTTTTACCGGTTTCGTTCACAGCGAGAATTATCAGTTGATCAGTTTGAATTACCGTTTTATATAAGGATATATTGATGAAACTAAATAGAAGCTTTTGAATAGTGCGATATTAATCACACATTTTTGTATTGATATATTAACAAAACAATGTGAAACCACGCATTAAAATATTCAACATTTTTAAAAAAACATCGTTTTAGAACTAAATCCAGAAAAATATTAGTTTCAGTTCAAAATTTCTTGGTCATTTTGAAAAGACGTTTTAATAATTATTATTGATTTTAATAAATATTATGCCTTAGCATCACAAATTGAAAATTAGCACATTTCAGAGTGTTTTGTCTATAGAACATTTTTTTATACTTCGACTTGACTTATGAATATTCGAATAAAATATATTACTGTTTTCTGATATTCGAATTATTGAATATTTTATAAATTATTCGAATATTATCAGTTAATATAAACATATCTAAAACCATACGGTTAACAACAACAAAAATTAGCGATGCAATATATTTTGATGAAATCTACCTATATTGTGTATTTCAAATAACACAACACTCACTCAAAACTATGTGCTGACAATAAATTAGTCTGTGTGCACAAAAAATATCTTCGAATATTTAGGATTTCTGCTTGTGAAAGCAACAAAACGAAATAATTGAAAAACAAGTTAGGTATAAATATGTATATCATTATCCTTATAAGATAATGATGTAAGATAATTATATATATATATATAATGCAAAGATACATATGTACTGTAAAAGTGCTGTCTTATTATAAATAACAATCAATAAGATAATACAAGAATAAATTTAATTATCACAAATCGTATCGCTAAGAAAGACTTTTCGCCGTTTTTTTTAATATTGTTTTTTTTGCTGAAGAAATATATCCGACCTTCAGCACATTTAATTGAATGCTTTAAAAAGTGACGTTACACTGCGTCAAACCGAGTCTATTTATGTATAAGCAAATAAAGTCTGTGTCATGATTAGCAAATATCTTTTATCGCAATGTATGTAATATAGACCCTAACATTTTTTTTAGACAAGCAAATAAAATCATGTTTCTTCTTAGACAACCTCTATTACAAGTAGATACTTACTCTTACTATCTAAAGGTGCGTCAACACTAGATAAGTTTCACTTGCAATAGTGAACCGAAATATACCATATTCATAATATTATTCATATTTTCGTTATATTTTAGTAATAATTGATAAAAAAATATTATTTCTGTAAATGTAGGTTTTTCATTATTTTTTATCATATTTAATTTTGAATGGAATTAATTAAAAATGAAAATATATTTTGGCTACAGAATTCAAGAAAAAATAATAATACAAAAGCAAAAAAACTCAAGAGTTTTACTATATTTAAAACTGATGATTTTTTTTTATGAGTACAACTTTTTGCATTCCTTCACATGTTAATACAGTAGAACCTCGATTATCCGGACTAGTTGGGGATAAAGGTAGTCCGGATAAGGAAAAATCCAGATAATCAAAAAAACCATAGTTGACATTGAAAGACAAGTATATTTAGTATGAATAATTTTTATTTGTTTAGATTTACATATAACATCAGTATTAAATTATTTTTATTAAGAAATTCAATTATTGATTTTTGCTTAAAGCAGCTAGCTGTTTTTTTTTGAATCTTCCAAATTGCAAATACTTTTAAGACATAAATGTAAGCATCTAAACAAATGCAAAGAAATTAACTAATCATTATTAGGCTAAACCAGTGGTCGGCAAACTCATTTCTGTCAACTGAGCCAAACATCAACTATACAACAATTCAAATTTCTTTTGAGAGCCGATTTGCTTAAGCTTTAACTATATGTGTAGGTACATTGTTATTAACTTGATTAGGGTACTCCTAAACTGGCTTTTGCTTAACAGGTCTAAAATCTGACCGAGGACGTTCGCTGAGATCGCTCTTTCCAACTCTAAGGTTTAAGACTGAAAGCCGACTTCTGCTCGTGGGATACATAATTTCAATCGCACTGTACGTAAGGTTGCCAGGCTTCTTGCAAGTGAATCCGGGACATTTGTGCGATTTGTTAACATTCGAATCCAAAAACCCAGGAATTTGCCGATTTGCCCAAAACACCAGCGTGACTCGTTTTTTTTTAGCTCTTCCAAGACTTTCGAATCGAAGTTAAATAGTTTTCTCCAAATTTCCGGAACAATTGAGTACTCATCCGGGATACGGGACAGCGATTCCAATTCCGGGACAATCCCGGCCAATCCGGGACACCTGGCAACCCTAACTGTATGTGGTATTGTGTGGAAGAGCCACATTCGAAGGGGACAAAATGCCGCAGTTTTCCGACCACTGGGCTAAGCGTATGCTGAGACGCAAAGAAACACAGAATTGACAGGTGCGAGCGTATACTGCGATAGCTGACATATTTTTAAGAAGTCTTACACTCTACATGAGAAGTAACTTATCAAAGTTCATTTCACACTAACTCATCAGTTTATTTTTCACGGCAAAATCAAAAGAACACGTCCAAATTTCCGGATCTACAACAGAACGCAGCGCATGGCAGTCGCATATCTGCGTCGCGCGTGCCTTCGTTAACGCGTAGATACGTAGTTCTGTGCTGTTTTTGTTTATGTTCAGTATAAACTCAGCCTTATTATTCGTTATTTGTAAAGCACGACATCTTTTGAGTAACAATAAAAGCTTGTTGATATTTATCGCTGTAGTAATTCACAGTATCTCAGTAATAATTTGCTTAATAAATTAAACAAAAAATCTTAGAATCAAGTTTAATTGTGTATATTCCGTGCATTTTTTAAAAAGCGTATATTATTACGTTTTGAACAACAGCATCTGTGGAGTCTTGTTAAAAGTAATTGATAACTTATTTATGCTGGTGGATATTATCTACTTTTTTCGAACAAAATAATAGTTATTTTTACTGACATCTTTTGAATTCTTCTCTAAGCTAAATGTATGTATGTAATATTTATGATAAGTAATAATTTTGGTTATTTGATTTCAAAAACTTTCACTGGCGATCATCAAGTACAATAATTTTATAGTATAACATAATAAATAATGAAGGTATTATTTATTATTAATCGAATATTTTTTTAGTCATAAAAGATATAATTATTGAAAACGTATTTCAGTATTATTATTGTATATAATTATAGTATAGTAAAACTATGTTTTATAGTTTGATTCAGTTGCCGTTGGAAATTTTGTGGCATATTTTTTTATAAACCGTGGCATAGTTAACAGTTTATAATGTCAATAACTTCATAAAAAAGCACTTACCTAGTTTTGTAATAATATTTTTCAGCGGAAAATTATTAACAGCGGCAATATTTTCAGTCGCCATGCACGATTTGTAAAGGGTTTTCAGCTTCCAGTCGATCGAATCAGGACTCTCATTTCCATCCAATGTACCAAGCATGTATTGTAGTTCGATCAATTCTACAACAAAACGTTGACAAAAAAATTAATATAATATCGATTATAATACCATCTATATTAAAGTGAGGGCGAATTAAATGGCTTACTTACAAACATTCGTTTAATTGATTTTCAAATCATCCAACAAAATGTATCTGAAAAAATTAACTTGGAGCCAGTGGCGTGATAAGAAGCTTAAACCTCAGCCACAACGCACCATTTATTTTTGAAAGTTTTGTCAAACGTTAACAAAATCAAATACATTAAAAATAACATTAAGTTTCCATAGTAGAATCTAATTCAGTTGATGACCGTGTTTCTTAAATATTATAATTCGTTGCACTCTTTGGGTGTGACCTCTACAGGGTAAAATCCCGGTACCGACAATTAAATAAATAGATTTATCAATTGAATTATGTATGTTCGTTCAAAGTAATGAACGCCTGCGGTAGAAAATTCTCTTCTACTCTACTGATTCTAAAACAGGGGAGCGGCAAAAACAATTAGATGACTACAAGTCCTGTCATATTCTTATTCTTCTTCCATTGCTGTATCTTAAAAATGATAGTTTTAGCAACCAAATAAAAATCATTTCTCGCAAAACTCTAGTCTATATGATCCATACTATCAGCGAGTTTACTCAGAACCGACGCCACCATAAAGGCGAAACAGACAACCGCCTAGGGCGCAAACCATTAAGGGGTGTATAAATGGAGTGTTAAAATTATTTTTATATACTTTAATAATAATAAATAATAGTATAATTTATTTTATTTTGATATTTGTATTTGCTCACTGTAATTATGTATCGTATTCTATATATATAATTCGGAAAAGAGAGGCTGAGAGACTGAGTAACAAACAGTTTACGTAGAAAAACTTCTGTTGAGATACCTCAATTAGGAAGTCATGTTTCACATTGGGAGTGGACATTAATGTATAAAAAAAACTATTTCTAATGATCCCGAATTATTTTTGTTTCATTATTTTGCAAAAAAGTGAAACGGTTTATTAAAAGGGGGCGCACCAAAAACCGTTGCCTGGGGAGTCAAATAACCTCGCGTCGGCACGGGGTTTACTGAAATGTGGTAATCTTTTTCCAATCACCTGCTTAAAAAAGAGTGACAGTTTCAATACACCCACCGCTCGCTCGCATTTCATACCGATCCAATAAAACAAGGCAATTAACTCCTAATAAGCGATAGAATGTATCATTATCAATCATGCGTATGATCTTATCTTACCTTTTTCAAAATAAGTCTCGTCTTGATCCAACTTGGGATTTTTTTTCAGATTATTTTCTTTTATCCAATTCCCACAAGCCCACTCGTACGGGTCAACACATGGGTCAACTGTTTTGTTCATCGAATACACCATCTGCAACAAAAATAAATATGTTTAATGGTTTGCGTGTTCAGCAGAAAATATAGTATCATTGTATTAAAAAAGTGTGTTCTTTTCATCATTAACACAAATAAAATAGAAAAGCTAAACGGGATACTAATCAGAATTATTTTCATAATGTATGTTTCCATAAAAATCCTGGTCGAACGCGACCCGGGTTTCGCCCCTCGGCATCTTCCAGCGTTACTCAGTGCGCGAATGCACTCGAACTGACAGGTAGCGGAAGTTTTATGTTGTCTATATACAAACACACAAGTGCATTCGCTCTAAACGTATTGTTAACCTAATTGATAGCGAAAATTTACGATATGAATTATTGTTGTGAGTTAAGTGGGTAGATTATAATATTGCGCATAATGAATTGCCAGACAATAAAATGTAAACGTGAAAAATAAATATAATAACAAAATAAAACAAAATGAAATAATTAAAAAAAACGACATATTATTAGAATTAATTGATATTATTTATTTATTATTTATTATTACTAGCTGTAAGCCCGTTGACCTCAACGGAGGGATTTTTGTTGCATTTTTAAGTAGTCAGAAAAGTTACTGGCGTGAAAAATAAATTACTAACCTATTTATTGAATAATCCAGAAATTCTGATAGTAAAAGAAATATCTCGGGGCGTATATCGACAGCCCTGCCCTGCAGTATTTAAATTGTAAATTATTTATTTTTGGAATAATGTTCTAGTTTGCTAACAATTATTTTTCCTATTAGCAGAAATAGACCTCGTAAATTATTTAATTTTTGGAATAATGTTTAAGTTTGCTAACAACCATTTTTCATAGTAGCAAAAATAGTCCTTGTAAATTGCTTAATTTTTGGAACAATGTTTAAGTTTGCTAACAACCATTTTTCTTAGAAGCAGAAATTTCGTAAATTATTTTATTTTTGGAATAATTTTTAAGTTTGCTAACAACCATTTTTCATAGTAGCAAAAATAGTCCTTGTAAATTACTTAATTTTTGGAATAATGTTTAAGTTTGCTAACAATTATTTTTCCTATTAGCAGAAATAGACCTCGTAAATTATTGAATTTTTGGAATAATGTTTAAGTTTGCTAACAACCATTTTTCATAGTAGCAAAAATAGTCCTTGTAAATTGCTTAATTTTTGGAACAATGTTTAAGTTTGCTAACAACCATTTTTCTTAGAAGCAGAAATTTCGTAAATTATTTTATTTTTGGAATAATTTTTAAGTTTGCTAACAACCATTTTTCATAGTAGCAAAAATAGTCCTTGTAAATTACTTAATTTTTGGAATAATGTTTAAGTTTGCTAACAATTATTTTTCCTATTAGCAGAAATAGACCTCGTAAATTATTGAATTTTTGGAATAATGTTTAAGTTTGCTAACAACCATTTTTCATAGTAGCAAAAATAGTCCTTGTAAATTACTTAATTTTTGGAACAATGTTTAAGTTTGCTAACAACCATTTTTCTTAGAAGCAGAAATTTCGTAAATTATTTTATTTTTGGTATAATGTTTAAGTTTGCTAACAACCATTTTTCATAGTAGCAAAAATAGTCCTTGTAAATTACTTAATTTTTGGAATAATGTTTAAGTTTGCTAACAATTATTTTTCCTATTAGCAGAAATAGACCTCGTAAATTATTGAATTTTTGGAATAATGTTTAAGTTTGCTAACAACCATTTTTCTTAGAAGCAGAAATTTCGTAAATTATTTTATTTTTGGTATAATTTTTAAGTTTGCTAACAATTATTTTTCATAGTAGCAAAAATAGTCCTTGTAAATTACTTAATTTTTGGAATAATGTTTAAGTTTGCTAACAATTATTTTTCCTATTAGCAGAAATAGACCTCGTAAATTATTGAATTTTTGGAATAATGTTTAAGTTTGCTAACAACCATTTTTCATAGTAGCAAAAATAGTCCTTTTAAATTACTTAATTTTTGGAATAATGTTTAAGTTTGCTAACAACCATTTTTCTTAGAAGCAGAAATTTCGTAAATTACTTAATTTTTGGAATAATGTTTAAGTTTGCTAACAATTATTTTTCCTATTAGCAGAAATAGACCTCGTAAATTGTTGAATTTTTGGAATAATGTTTAAGTTTGCTAACAACCATTTTTCATAGTAGCAAAAATAGTCCTTGTAAATTACTTAATTTTTGGAATAATGTTTAAGTTTGCTAACAACCATTTTTCTTAGAAGCAGAAATTTCGTAAATTATTTTATTTTTGGTATAATTTTTAAGTTTGCTAACAATTATTTTTTATAGTAGCAAAAATAGTCCTTGTAAATTACTTAATTTTTGGAATAATGTTTAAATTTGCTAACAATTATTTTTCCTATTAGCAGAAATAGACCTCGTAAATTATTTAATTTTTGGAATAATTTTTAAGTTTGCTAACAACCATTTTTCATAGTAGCAAAAATAGACCTCGTAAATTATTTAATTTTTGGAATAATGTTTAAGTTTGCTAACAACCATTTTTCATAGTAGCAAAAATAGTCCTTGTAAATTGCTTAATTTTTGGAACAATGTTTAAGTTTGCTAACAACCATTTTTCTTAGAAGCAGAAATTTCGTAAATTATTTTATTTTTGGAATAATTTTTAAGTTTGCTAACAACCATTTTTCATAGTAGCAAAAATAGTCCTTGTAAATTACTTAATTTTTGGAATAATGTTTAAGTTTGCTAACAATTATTTTTCCTATTAGCAGAAATAGACCTCGTAAATTATTGAATTTTTGGAATAATGTTTAAGTTTGCTAACAACCATTTTTCATAGTAGCAAAAATAGTCCTTGTAAATTACTTAATTTTTGGAACAATGTTTAAGTTTGCTAACAACCATTTTTCTTAGAAGCAGAAATTTCGTAAATTATTTTATTTTTGGTATAATGTTTAAGTTTGCTAACAACCATTTTTCATAGTAGCAAAAATAGTCCTTGTAAATTACTTAATTTTTGGAATAATGTTTAAGTTTGCTAACAATTATTTTTCCTATTAGCAGAAATAGACCTCGTAAATTATTGAATTTTTGGAATAATTCAACTGTTTATGTATGCATGTGAAGTATGCGTATTTTGGAATTTTTAGAATAATTTAAATGTGTGCTTAATATATAATATTTAAATTAGATCAATTCTGACAGTTGTGTGTTTGCCCGAGCGGTAAAGATCTCAACTCATAATCTACAGGCGATGGTTCGATCGACGGTCGTGGCGTTTTTTTGTATGATAATTCAATTTTTCAGCGACTTGTTCTGTTTCGTCAAATAATAAACAGTGTATTGGGAAAATATGTCTTTAATATGAATAAAAATATTGCGTCAGCGGAGCTGGTGAAGGAGGGTGTGGGAAGGGGCAGGGGAGGGGAAATCGCGGACAATCATGCAATCATTCGGACATTATCGAGTATTAATATATAGATTATTTATTTATTATTATTCTAATAATTAATTGATATTAAATTAATAAATGATATTAAATTAAATTATTAAATTCTAATTCTATTATATTCGAACTTAAGAAGATGTGACTGCTTTAGCCTTATTTTAGAAACGTATGTTGGGCTATAAATATAAAGCTGCAAATTTGATCATCCGTGATGAAAGAATAGAAAAAATATGAAAATGAACCTGATGGCTCAAATGAATCGTCTAATTCAGGGTTTCTCAACGGTGGGCAATGTGGCCCCCCAGGGGGACACAGCGTGTTCTAAGGGGGCCACAGAGATTTATTTTTGTTTTGGGGAGCCGCAACACAGTTTAGGGGGCCACGGGTATTGATAAAACGATACAGGGAAGAGCATAATGGCGGACGTCACGCAGCTACTTTTTGTAAATCCGTAAATAAAATAAATTATTGGCATTCTAGATTCGAAAATCTCGGAAGAGCTATAAAAAAAGGTGGGTATGTGAAATTATAATTTTCATGGGAAGACAAAACAATGGTATGGGAGGCACAGAAAAATAAAGACACTCAAAAGGGGCCACGCTCCCAAAAAGGTTGAGAAACACTGGTCTACTTGACTACCGAGAGCGTCGAATTATAAAGTCTGTAACACATTTCACTGTGTTTGTAAATCCTCTTTTTCTGACGTTTAATATTAAAATCTAAAAAAAAAGATATTTGACGACATTCATTGAGTAAATAACATATTATTAAAATGTAATTAAACTGGAGTCAGTGCTCAGTGTGTTTTCGAGCCATTCAAACCAATTGTACAATACTCATTTTAATGAATTTAAAAATAAATTATCTTCGAAAGGTATTCTAATAATATCCATCAGAGATAGCTACATATTTTGCTTCATTAATACTTTAATTATTAATGGCAGATGTTTCATTCTAAATAAGACACTTGAGAGCATTAGGCACGAGTTTTCATTGGTGATTGGATCAGATTGTTTTTATGAGATTTAAAAATTGCTCTAACGGCAGGGCCAAATTTTTGCTAGCCCTTCATTCCAAACACATATTCTATCAATTATATTGAAAACAAGAAATGAAGAATGATTAATTTACTAGTTATGTAGATTTTTTTGGCTACCTTTAACTTCCTCACAAATTTCATTGAGAATGGAGCCAATTTATAGTCGTTACGGAACACGGTAAAACCACCATTCACACTAAAATCGAGACAGTGTAATTCGGGGTAGTGTAATTGGGGGTGTGAATCTCATACAAAATTATGGATTTGGTTTTTTCCGCAAAAAATGCAAAACTAAGATTTGCCTCAGTTTTACAAAAAAAAAATATCGACAAAATATTAAGTTACCATGTGATAAAATGCAAAGGGCGCCAACATCCCACACATAGACAGTCGCCCGCTATACGTGTATAGCCTAGCACGTGTTTAATACGCAGACGCTAGCTAAAATTTGACTGTATGCGTGGCACAGACGACCGTCTCGTAGTAACGACAATGGAATGCGGCCGTGCAGTTGGGTGATTTACGGCGAATATTTCGAGCCAGCGCGTAATTTGAAGTAGTGTAATTGGGGGTTCCACTGTATAATGCTTGTATTGACGGTAGATTTTTAATAGATTTATAATTATATTATAAGATATCGATTAAAATATGAACTTGATTTAAAAACAAAATAATAAATACTGGTACCAAATAATTTTTACAATTGGTCATAAAGGAGAAACAATTTTTAACTTTTATATTATTTTATTCTTACTGGCCATTATTCATGCAAATATGTGTTGTAATTATAAACCACCATGATCCGCAAGAAACTGACCCGACTCGATGCAGAAAAGGATATTCTGACAGTAAAATGGAAAATATTTTTAACGTGTTTGTTATTGTTTGTGTAGTAACAGTATGGAAAGTATGTGATAAAATCCGTGCCAACACTGCCAACGTCAAGAAAAATGGCTCAATATTATAATAGTGTACTATCATTTTTGAACATTATATTATAAATTAGAATTATTTTTTAATTGAAAAATTAAATGAACTAAATCATATTTTTATTTATAAATATATACATTAATCAAAATATAAGGTACTAATTAAACGTTATGATTGATTAGACGGACCACGATTTTGTCCATTTCTTATTTTCATAAAACTGCAGTATATCATTTTATTTTTAAAAAATCACCTGTTTTATAGCAAATTATTTTATATTATTAATTACGTTGAACAACCCATATTTAATTTATTTAGAAAATGAATCTACATAGTTTTTTCTCATGCAATGAGGTGAAACGGCGTTCCAGCACCTTTTTTGTCGCAATATTTAATGCTTCAAATCGGTATCAGTAATAAAAAAAAATACTTTAAAAACGGTTTTTTTTTTCATTGACTATTTCTTCTTATCTTAAGCTCCTTTTGAATGTAATGTTAAAAACAATAACGGGTCCATATACTTACTCTGTGACCAGAACCGGGGGTCGAATGCTTCATATTTTGTGCTTGTTTTGCCAAATACTCTTATTTACAATCTCACAGGTTCGAAATCACAGTACGAAGCAATCCTTCCATCCTCACTCTCTTCGGAAAAAATAGAGGTTGAGAAACTGAGTAACAAGCAGTTCCCGTAAAAAAAACTTCAGTTGAGATACTTCCATGGGGCAGCCATATGCTTCACATTGAGTATGGGCACGGATTAGAAAAAAAATATTGACATTAAGTGAGTTTCGGTACCTGTTGTTCAAAAAAAGCACTGAATCTATATAAAATTTCGTTTCTCGTGAAAATGGACCGCGGTTATGAATTTCAAGGCATACGTGAAACTCGAAAGTGCAATAGCTGCCTATGCAATTAACCTATATTCATATCGAGCACTAATATTATATTGGATAAGGCCATTGGCAAACATTAACTAAATTATTTTGGACCTAACACATTCAATTAAAAATAGATAGAAGATATATCTTTGTCTGTTTTATAAGCTAAATGCATCGAGTAAAAAAAATGACATAGTTAATACATATACAAAGAGCTATTTATTTTATCTGATCGAAATGTTTTTGATTTATTATTTATACTAAAAAGTTTATAAATTTATTTGGAATGTCAAAAGGTATAAAAAACAATGAATAAAAAGTGTTTTAAATTTTGGTCTTTTTGTATTATATTAGTAAAAACACAATAATCCTTTGTACTTCATTCCACTTTATTTAACATGTCAGGACCGGTTTCGCTCATTACGAGCATCGTCAACTGATGACGATGCTCGTAATGAGCGAAACCGGTCCGGAAGGATTATTGTGTTTTTACTAATATAATGCCTTTCCACCAAGTATTGACAGTGAACACCCTAAAAGTGACTTTTTGTATTAGTTAAGGTATCTGTATAAAAAAATCACACACAATTCAATCATATGTACAATATGCCAAGTGTGTGCTTATATGATAAAACGCGAGCGCTTCTGTGATATGTGTGGTACAAATATTAATTATTTTATTTCAACTACAAATTATTGATCCTGGCAACTTTTAGCAATTCACCAGCAACATCACTACAGGTGGACCTTCTCAAAATTGTGTATAGGTCTTTCATCTTTGACCGATATTCTCTGAAAATATCATAATATAGTCAGCATCAATGGCAGTTAAAGATCGAACAGCTGTTTATAACGTGATTTAGTCAGAATCTCAAAATACGCATTGTCCATTGTTGATTGTAAATCAATTCAAATTAATAATAATTCAATAATATCTTTTAAGGGGATAAATGTAAATTATGAGTGGAAATGCTAGAAAAACTCTTTGTTCCTACATCACTTACGTGCTATTGATAATTATTGGTAATTACCTATTTAATGATATTACAATACTTTTATTGAAATTATTAAGGTGGCACTAAATTTATTGTTAATAAAATTTAATAACTACATATTTTAAACACATTATTTCATGCGTTATTATGAATGGCATATTAGAACTTATTTATTTCAGAGTACTCTTTGTGATTTTAACTCTAGATTGTTTATTTATAATTAGTATAACTATTTGTAGTTTCTTTTGCAAATTGTCTTGTAAAACGTGTTTTAATTATTTTTTATCAGTTGAAATAGGTCGTGATGTGGAAACCAGTAATGGTAAATAAAAAGAATTAGTACAAACACCTATTTTAATTTATTAAAATAATGTGTCCAAAAGTTGCTCATCTCGTGTATGATTCTGTTTTGATAAAATTCTAACAGTTGTTTCACATTTTCAATTTTATTAACCATCAGGGCTTTTCTCCAATTTACTATTATCCAATTAAAGTCACTAATCAAGGAAGGGTCTATAATGCTAATGTTTTTGTTTGGTTTTTACGGATGGAATAATTTTAATACTTGCAGTTATGTTCATTGTCATTATAACTGTCAAACGCCAACTCTTAATAGACAAGTTTCGTTTTATTTTTTTCATTTTTTTGTATGTCTAATTAAACATATACACTCGCTATTCGTATCAGAGAGGCTTGTTATGAGATAAATATTCTTTAAAATATGCTTCTTGGCGAACTTTTGTTTTTTTTTTACAGTTTGTTTCAAAATCAATTATTTCTAACGCACTCTTTTGATTCGTCGAATAAATTCTCAGAAGATCCACTTTAACAACAGTAAACATAATTACATCATTTAAGTTATACCAAATCATGTCGAGTATTAGAAACCCCTTTAAAGTGTTTTGATCATAATAAATTTGAGAATTGCCGTGCATTAATGTTACAGGTGAAAGTAAAATAGCACATTTCTCTGGATTAAATTATTATGGTCAATGCTAATAAAAACTTTGTTAAAACAAAATATTCACGGTAAAAAAAACAGTGCCTTTTTTATCCTGTGGCGTTTCAAACGCGATGAAACAAATCGCGAGCCGAGTGCTTCAAGGATATTCATATGTGGACAGCTGCAGGAACTGAAATAATTTAATTATAAACAGTAATAAATACGTAAATCTGGCTAACACGAAGAAATTGCATTGTTTCCATACGAAATATTACGTATGTGTATTACAGGGCTGGCGCCACCATACAGGCGAAATAGGCAACCGTCTAGAGCGCAAACCATAAGGGGGCGTATAAATGAAGTATTTTTTTTATATTATCTAGAACTAATAAATAATAGTACGTTATATTTTATTTTAATCTTTGTATTTGCTCGTTGCAATTATGTATCGTATTCTATATGATTCGGTTTAGCAACTGAGTAATAAACACATAGAAAAACTTCTGGTGAGATATCTCCATTGAACGGATTTTTCAAATGTATAATCTTAAGGTCAATTTTCTAACAATTTCTTACTTATTTGCTCGCATATTGTATAAACAAGTTCAACTGTATTAATCAAACAACAATACGTATTAAATATAATTTAAAAAATATACTTAACAACAAATAGTACAAATATTTATTAATAGTTACATTTACTATGCGGATGACTTGTCGCAGCGAGCTCGAAACTAAACTTAGGCTAAATTTAGAGCAGCTCGCTTCATAAAAAGGACAATATAAATAGTATACATATGTATGTACGTGGCAAAAAATATGTTTGCATCTGTCAATTTGATTAATTTATGAATTCGTTCGAATTTCGAGAATTCGAAGAATTCGAGATTCGGTCATGAATCTAATCAAATTCATGACCGCAGATTTTTTTAATACTGAGAAAGTGCCACCGTGAAATGCTTTGAGTGCCACAAATGGCACTCAAAGTATCCCGTGCGCATCACTGATCTAGTACGACAATACCCGCCAAATTTGTTTTCTAAATAATGGTTTAATTACTGTATCTATTATCATTTAGGTGAATTATTTTTGAAGTTTTCCTAAATAATGTAACAAACCCACTATTTGTTTAACGTCTAATAACAAAAACACACGTTTCTTAGTCAAACAGCATTCGACCAGACTACCTCGACATTAACAGCTAAAATTAAGATAAGAGCATTAATTTTAAATGCACTTAGTATGCTTAGTATACAAGAAGAACTGGACTTTTAACAAGGTATTTATACATATATATGGTATTATTAGCATTATTTGACCTAAAGAGCTGTATTTTAATTAATAAAAAAAACAAATGGGTAAATAACAATAGAAAAACGGCTTATTATTGTTAAAAGATATATATTATACTTAGAACAAAGTTATTATTGAGAATCATGAAATATATGTATATTGTTTTTATTATCTACATCTCCAATCAAATGTTTTTTTAACCAACGTACAAAACTGACAGAATTTAATTTGTGATACATTGTCGCCCGCTGTGGTCTACTTGGCTAGAGCTTGCTCTACCGACCAGGTGGGTCTGGGTTCTGGTCTGAGTTTGATTCCCAGTAAGGTCAATGTAAAATTTTATGTTATTCAATTTAAATGTGAGAAATAAGACATGGGTGTTTGTGATGTCAAATTATCTTGAGTTTATCTCGAGTGACTTACAATACTAAAATTCTCATCGAGTTTTTCTCGTATGATCTTTCAACTTTAAAATATTTGACGCATTGGCATAAGCTGTAATGCCAAATATTTTAAAAAAAATATAACAAACATAAACTCAAAATAAAATTACTATAAAAAGAGTTATCATTTTATCTTACTAGGAATTTGTAGCTACTTTGTCATACGTGGTGACATATTTTTAAAAAAAAATGAATAATTGTATAAAAACATTAACGTTTCTAGAAAAAATACGGTTTATGTAAAGCATATAAAAACATTTTTTCTAATGCATCCTATCCAGGACCCTTTTTGTAATCCCATTTTTTCAATCTCGGGATCCCGGTCACAATTCCGGGATTTCGGGATCACAAAATTGGATGAAATCCCTGGATTGGACGACCTAGTATTCTTCTATCAGTTATGATCAATTGTGCAAGTTAATTATTTTTCATATACATTATTTTAATAATTTAATAGTGTAGCAGACTCATAATAATCGCTATATCCTTTAGATAACTTTTAACAAATAAACTCGAAATAGTTATCTTTAAGTATATTCTGTAAAATTGCTAAATTTGTGTTGACTATAAATTTTTATTTTCGGTTCTAATCAATTATTTGTCAACTATATCACAGATTGATTAAATTTTATATGAAGACAAGAGGTTTGTGGTAATATGCTATTATGAAATTTTACTCTGATCAACCGGTTGAAATGATATGCTTGGTATATTTAGACCGAATCCGCGGCAATGACATAGTTATCTTTATACTGTTACAATTATGAATTACCTTTTATACCTACAAGTCTTATATATTATACGACTCACTTATTTCTCGTTAAATTAAAAATATTTTTTAATTCACCTAATTATTTCGTGAGCTGAGTACTACAAGGTTCTAAGGTCCACTTTTGGCCAATCTAAAGTAATAATGAGGCAGTCTTAAGCGTAGCATTATCTACATGCTGTATTAATATGAAGTCAAAATTTTGATTAAATTTTCATTAAAGCCCAATAAGCCGTAGTTTTATGTGCGCGTCGCAAGATATCTGTGGTTTCAATTTGAACGCCAGAAGATGCCCAAAGGCGAAACCCATTGGTTAGTGTCAAAACTTGTGTGAATGTAGATAGGTTGAATAATATCTTTTATATTTTGATAATTTTATTGCTGTATTTTTTTTAATTTATCTGATTTTGAGCAATTATTTTTATGTTTTGATATTATTGTTTACCATTACGATGTTTTGTTTTCTTGGAGTGTGGTATCATTACATTTTACAATATTAACTTAGTACATTTATGATATCAAACACAAATTACGAAAAAAAACCCTTTTCCTATTTATCCTACAATTTTTTTTATATATTTTCTTCAGTAATAATTGATGATCACATTAGATATCTTCCATAGAATTATTTTTATTTTAATATAAAAGGCGTAAGTCTGTTTTTTAATCACCTGTGCTTTCATACAAATTTCAGTAAGAACCTTTTAGCACTGGCGGTTTGTTTGAATTTCAGGTGGACAAGGTTCTAGTAGAAGTTTAGGTATTTTTAATTAACTATGAAGAACTATTTTTAACAATATTTTAATAATAGTTATATCATGTCAGTACTATCATTAATATAATACTAGCTGTAAGCCCATTGACCTCAACGGGGGGGATTTTTGTTGCATTTTTAGGTAGTCTTAAAATAACAAACCTATTTATTGAATAAGCCAGAAATTCTGAAAATAAAATAAATATATCTCGGGGCATATATCGACAGCCTGTCCTGTAGTATTTAAATTGTTAATTATTAAATTTTTGGAATAATGTTGAGTTTCCTAACAATTAATTTTCCTATTAGCAGAAATAGACCTCGTAAATTACCTAATTTTTGGAATAATGTTTAAGTTTGCTAACAACTACTTTTCGTAGTAGCAGAAATTTCGTAAAATATTTAATTTTTGGAATAATGTTTAAGTTTGCTAACAACCATTTTTCGTAGTAGCAGAAATAGACCTAGTAAATTACTTATTTTTGGAATAATGTTTAAGTTTGCCAACAACCATTTTTCGTAGTAGCAGAAATTTCGTAATTTATTTAATTTTCGAAATAATGTTTAAGTTTGTCAACAATTATTTTTCGTAGTAGCAGAAATTTCGTAAATTATTTAATTTTCGGAATAATGTTTAAGTTTGCTAACAACCATTTTTCGTAGTAGAAGAAATAGACTTCATAAATTATTGAATTTTTGGAATAATGTTTAAGTTTGCCAACAACTATTTTATTTATATTAGTATTTGAGCATAAATTTCCCTTTCCAAAGCATAGACACGCTTACTCGTTATTTAAAACAAAAGATACAAAACTTTTAAAGTATCGGGAAAAATTCTAAATACCCTCTGTTAAAACGTAAAATATTTTATTTTATATATGACACACATGGAATATTTACATTTGACTGTCGAGACTATATTATGTAAAATATACCAGATTCATTATTTGACAGATGTCTCAATATTCCATTTTTGAATCTTGAATACAAACAATCGAAGTCAGTTTGAATCGAAAATATCGTTCCATTTTCAAATGTTTGATTTATATAATGTATTTTTATCGCCTCTGATAATTATAACGTTAGCTCAGTTGATAGAGAGCTCGACTGGTAATCCAGAGTTCCGTGTTCGAGCCTGGGACGCGGAATTTTTTTTCAGCGATTTTCGACAACACGAAATGTGCTTCTTCAAATCTCTACACAAATGTATATATGTAAGTGTATTGAAAAAATGTGTCTTTAGTATGAATAAAAAAATGGCGACAGCGGGGCTGGGGAGGGGGAGGGGACCGTCTTTCTTGACGTCATCGAAAACGGGACCGACAGACGGAAAGACGGAAAGACTAACATTATCGACTATTAATATATAGATATACAGTCAAAAAGAAACTTAGAAACATTTACAATTTTCAAAACACATGCATTCAAAATTTCAAATGCTTATATCTTTTTCAGTTCAGAGGTTTATTGCCAACATACCATCAATAAGCCTTTGTCAATCTGAAAGACATTTCTCCAAAATTAATTTCGAAAAAATACCGAATTACTTGTTTTTGTTTTGTTTTATTTTTTAATATATATACATATACATATGAATCATCTCTGTAAAGGCGGGCGGGGGACGTTTAATACTGGAGAGGCCCATTCAAAAAGCTGCAAAGTAATATGACCGAATCAAGAAAATGTTAAGTGCTAAATTCTAAGAAACTTTGAATGATACAATTTTTAAATAAGCTTCATAAAGTTACTGGAAGTCTTAAGCTATTGTAGTACTTCCGAAAACCATTTGCTACTGAAATGAAGTCTATTTTCAAATATTAACGATATGCATAGTACGCCTTGGTTTTGGCCACTTGAAATAAAATGTATGAAATATTGGGTATACAAGTTCATAATGTAACGTGTTTCAAAACTAATATTAATAATTAAGGTTTTTCTCGACACAAAAATAAATCATATCTTTAATATGTAATACATTATTCCAAGAGTCGATTTTGTCATTTGTGTTATCTTACAATCTTCCGAAAAGCTATGTCTCAAAATTAAAGTTTATAAAGTAAATGAGGAATGTTTTGTATGGTATTCAAATCATCAAAATGTATTTCGCAAGAATGACATAAGCTTGTTGATGATGTTTTTTTCCAGTATGAGCAAAATAATAATTTAAAATGTATGCCATTGAACAATATTGTTTAATCAAAAACATTAAGTGAATTTATACAAAATAAAAAAATAAACACTTTTATCAATACAACTAACTATTGACCTAATTGTCTTGCAGAAAACCGACGATGTGTCAATTTTATCTGATCAAAAAGTAGTTTTATTTAACGTTAACATGACGAAATCTTCCGGATGATTTTAAATTTTTCAACATCATAAGTTGTCACACTATAGGAAAGCGTAAGAAATAATAATGTTATATGTATTTTCGAAATCATAAATCATTTTTCAACGTTAAAGTGCATTTTTTGTGGATGTGAACTATCAGAAGATTTACATAACATATCGACTGTGGAAAGGAAAAAGGACGCAACCCACACATATCAAATTTTACAGGAGGCGCAAAAAACGTGTTTTGATGATTTTGGGCCATATGCAAATTATGAATTATACACAACCTTGAAGTGCACGGAAACTTCTAAAATGGTTTTTAATTGACATAATCTAATATTAATTATTTAAATTGTCGATGTAAAACCTTTATTTCAGTATTTTTTCTTGGTTTTAATTTTTTACAAGGTCATTTTTTTCAAACTTAAAAGCTAAATTTAGGTACTAATTCGGCATTTGCAGCTTGCATTCTTTTGATAGAACGTGTATCAAGTTTGATACATTGTGATTGTCGAAAAAAACCTGTTTTGAAAAAAACTGTGGGTTACGTCCTTTTTCTTTTCCACAGTCGATATATATAAAAATATCATCTATATATTATAATTTTAATGTCTTCATATGAAGCAAGATTGTTTACTTCTGCAGACCCTGTCAACATTCCAATAATATTGGTTACGGAACATAATATTTAATTCAACAGATTATAAGTTGTAAAACTTTAACGGTACATATTACCTTTGGTAAATCGTTGAGTTTGTGACCACCTAACTGGTGCACAAACCACACGTGCTCTATTGACATTAATAGATTTTAAAAATGGATATACAATACACAACAATTGGTTACTCCGTGAAATGGTTAATGAAATATTAATTTAAGGTTTTTATCGAAAACTATTGTAGCCACTGTGCCCGATCATACGTGACCATTTTACTACATATAGTTCATGTAGAAACAGTTTACATATCGACTGTGGAAAGGAAAAAGGACGTAGCCCACAGTTTTCTCAAAACAGGTTTTTTTCGATAATCACAATGTATCAAACTTGATACACGTTCTATCAAAAGGATGCAAGCTGCAAATGCCGAATTAGTATCTAAATTTAGCTTTTATGTTTGAAAAAGATGACCTTGTAAAAAATTAAAACCAAGAAAAAAGACTGAAATAAAGGTTTTTTCTAGACAATTTATTTAATTAATATTGGATTATGTCAATTAAACACCAGTTTAGAAGATTCCGTGGACTTCAAGGTGTTCGGCTTACTCAAGTTAAAACAACTCCACGACTCCGACTCCACAATCAAACTAAAAACTAGTCCACGTCTTCCTTGATTTAAGAACAACTTTTTCCGTTTGTTGAATTAAAAACGATGAAACTTCAATAAGTTTTTTTTTAATCCGTAGGAAAATACAGAATTAAAAACTCAAACTCAAAAACGCTGGAACGATGATTTCTGCAGCTGGGAAATAAACAACACGGTTTTAATCTTGACAAATCCGAATTATTGTGACTATTTCCAATCTAGTGCCTACTAACGTTCCTAAGTCTAGGAAGATAGTATGAAAATGTTCGGCGATAAATCACTATGCAGTTTTATTAATTTAGTTGCGTCAACTCATCGACAATTTCTAGTTTTGTTTTCAATTTTTATACAGTTAATTAATCATATTTTTTACATAAATAAACGAATAATGGTCATTTATCCAGGTATCTAACTGAGGATTGGATGTCATTTTGGATGTATTCGATTGCAGTGTCCCCAAGTTCCAAAGTCAGCACCGGCATGTTCATAAAATATTTTTGATCAAGAAATAGATTTATGTTTGAATGTGTGGGTGTTTATGATGGTTTAATTATTTCCATCCATTTCTACAAACAACAAGAGTAGTTAGCTTATTACTAGACCTGTACTAGTTCCAGTGGTGGATAATCCTATAAGCGGATGAGGCGCGCGCTTTTGGCCTCAAAAATAGCTTATATTATATAACTCACATATTTTTTGTTCAGATTTTAATATATTTGTATTATGTTATATGGAATTTTCTGATGTTTTTATGCTATCCGAAAAAAAGGGCCTCCAAATTTTATTGCGCCTGAGGACTATCATGTGCTTAATCCGCCACTGAATAGTTCCATCCATCTTTATCTCTACTCTCTCCAAGAAAAAGAGTTTAAGTGACAAACAAGCAGTTATCGTTGAAAAGCTTCCGTTGTGATAGACTTCATTTGTGCTGCATATGCTTACAATTGGGATCATACAAGGCTAAAAAAAATTTTACGAGCAATAAATAAAGAAATTAACATATTTATAGGTTACTCACACTAGACGCCAGTCCGAGACAATTGTGGTCCTCACATCTTGCAGCCAAAATTACATGAGAATATACTGACCAGGTGGAGATAATAATTACTAGAAATAATATTAAAATCCCTAATAACATCGCCAGGATACACAGGGCAGGATATCCAAGATACGCGGCACAAACATTTAATGTTTTAAAACATTTAATATTTTCATTGCTAACTGCCCCTTCAATTTCTTCTTCGAAATTAGTACGTTCGTTTTCTTTAACCTCGCACTCAATAGGTTCAATTTCAATATCACACCCCTCTTCTGTGATCATTTTAAATTAATTTAAAGATCGTATAATCTTTTGTTTTCAACGAGTACAAAAGCTAAAACTATCGAAATAAGCGGAACCGAATTGTCAGATTATCGACGCGATTTTCTACTAGTGACCGACCAACGATAGCTCGGAAACCCAAGTGAACCGATAATCCCTTTGCCTGAAAAGTTCCTGAAATCACTACGCGCAGTGTTGCCATATATCGGAAATAATTTGAACTGCAAAATTATTTTATTACACATAATATATATTAAGATTTTGTATCCGTGTTTAAGTGCTAATAAATTAAAATGATTCATTGATGTTCATACATAAAAACAGTAATTCAAAGATTTAAAAAATAGTTTTTAGTGTTTTTATTTTGTGTTCAATATTTGTGTATTTCCTCTTACGAAATTAAACAATCGTATCCCTAGTATTCGCCACCATTCAATTAATGTTTTAAATACTCAGAATTAGAGATTTCAATACCGGAAAATATAGAAAAAAAGTTCAACTTTTACTAAACTTCAAAAAAAAAACACTTTTAGGGTGTTCACTGTCAATACTTGGTGGAAGACATTATATTTAAAAGTAGCACAATATTCATTTGTACTTATTTCCACTTATTTAGCAAGATTCTGACTGGTCTCGCTCATGACAAGCATTAGTTCATCTTTAGCACCAGTTAGAAATAAGTACAAAGGAATATTGTGTTTTATTTAATTCAAATAAATCTTTCTTTACAAGACAAAATTTACTGCACTAATTTATTTGATAAGAACTTGCAATTAATTCATAAATTTATACATAGTTTATACAATTAATTTTTCGAGGAATAATAAAAATCTGTAGAAAACATATGAAATTTCGGTATATCGAAAATAATGACTTTCTAATATTAATATCTCAGTACAAATAAGTCAACAAGAAAAGAGATTTTTTGAATACAGGTTTTACAGCCAAATTCAGCATTTTACAAATCAAATTAAACAATTTATTGTACTTTGTAAAAAAAAATGAGAGTTTCAATAAATACGTACATAAGATACTGTCATTGTGTAAAAACCTTTCATCCTACTCAAGAAGTGCGTGAGGTTGTTGGACCCACAGATCATACTCTAATTTTTCTACCACCCTATTTTCCAATGATGAATCCTATCGAATAAGTTTTTTCAAAAATTAAATTTTCTGCTAAAAATTTGCTGTCGGATCTATCAAATCGTCTAAATTTGGAAGACGTAATAAATGAGTCAATTGCTACTACCATCACTTCTGCAAATTGCTACACATATATGAATATGTTCATGAAACTACCTGGAGCTGCCGCAGAAGAACATTTATAAATTTAATTTACATATTTTTTTTGTTCATACATGTATACATACATATGTATGTATTACATAAATATGTGCGTAAATAAATACTTAATAAATAAATTATCAAATTGTTTAATTTGATTTGTAAAATGTTTTGTAAATTTGGCGTGTGAAACCTGTATTCAAAAGATCTTTTACAAAATATGATCAAAATTTACTGAAAGCTGTCGCTTATCAGTTTGAAAAAATAAAAAAATATTGACTATGTCAGTGGAGGGGAACCTGCGGCTTCTTAGCCACTCTGATGCGGTCTTTCGACTTGATCAAAAAATTATACGCAAGCGTTTGGAAAAAAGAGCGTAATAAACCATTTAATGTTCGACAGTCGAAAAAAGGGGGATGGCAACGTTTTCTTTACTGAAGCCTTATGTTGAATCAGATAAATGAATGTGGCCTTTAGAAATGAAAAGGTTCATTACCCCTAGACTAGGAGATAGAATAGTTTGTTGGACATTTTGAAACATCTCTATGAAAGATTGTATTAGAAAGAGCATTACTGATTTAAATATTGTTTTTACCTTTCCTAGTCTAGACTTTAATTCATTAAATAACTTCAGTAAAACTCTTTGTACCTCGGATGTCATTTTTTTGGCTGCAGGTATTATAAAAGTTTTTTAAGTATTGAGTGATGATTTTAAAGAAAACTTAATCAAGCACATCAAAGACAGTCTAATTCAAATATAATATTATAATAAATGACCAAGTCAAGTCAATAAATGTAACTCTATATTTTGTAATATTAATTAGAATGCTAGAGTGGATTGTTAACAGTATGTACTGTGTATCTCTCTTAAGCCAGAACTTATAGCTGAGTAAACTTATGTTTAAACATAGTTATAGCGCCGAAATAGCTATCAACTAAATTTAAAAAATATATATATTTGTAGAGCTAAATACTTTGCTTTTTTTCACATCATAACAATGGAGTTCTACCAAGTAAATACCAATTTAATCAATTATAATATAATATTTTGATATTGAAACATAATCCAAATGGAGAGATTAAACAACACATTTATTTAAAAAACTAAAAAGATGTATTAAAAAACATTAAATGCAAAGAAATTCATTGACGATAATTTTATTATTGATAACACAATTGGTATACTTAAAAACGTGTCAAAAAGCCCATTACCCTAAGGAAAGTTTATTACGTTAAAGAAACCAACTAACGAGTATTGATTGTAGGTGATCAATTATAATCAAGAATTGTATGTTATATGATATTTAGCTTGAAGAGTTTAACCAGCACATAACTGACCGTTGATAGTTACTCGAGGACGATCACACGGACGCATCCAGGAGGTTACGTTCACAATCTATCATTTATGTCATATATTTACTAATCGGAATAAAATATTGTAATAATTTAACCTTCCCTTTACCTTTCAACAAATAAACAATATTAAAAATTTGAAGATAAAAAAAAATGTTTAGGTCATTATTTTATTGTCTTATTATATGTTATTATGCGTTATTGTAAGAAATAAAATTTATCACTTTTACATTTTTAACTTAAAACATACTAAATTAAAATAATAAAAAAAGATTAAATACACATTTCACTGTCTTAATTAGGGTATCCAATCCCGGGATCCCGTCCAATTCTGTGATCTACTTATTTTTTGTAAATCCGCAAAATCCTGGTATTTTGGATTCGAAAATTCTTGGAAGAGCTAAAAAATGGTGTCGTTCTGCTAATTTTGGGTAATCCAAAAATTTCTGGGTTTTTGAAATTGACGTGAAATTGTTTGAAAAATTGGATTTCAAAATCGCCGACCAAAAATTTTCTCAATCCCAATTTATACATGATTTTATGTTGAGTATTCAATCCCGGAATCCCGGGATCACAAAAAGGCTCCGGGATTGGATACCCTAGTCGTAATATTATTTGCTAATGCTTCTTATCGATGAATACTAATCATTTATATATGAAAACAAATTAATTTTACTGATAGTCTTAAAATATTTAAGAATTTCGTTTCAGGTAAACTATTTAGCATAAATTAGATAATAATAAGGTACAAATGATGAAGATTTTTTTTCATAAATCCGAACCCATGTTTTAATAAAGTACCTTGGAGGTCGGAATTCATCTCAATTCGGTAACGGTTTTGACATTTGGAAAATGGCAACCAAATTTTTAATGTATCTACTTGGTACATACATAATTATATTTTTACACAATAAATGGATTATTTCAAAGTAAAGATTTTTTCTTATCATTTTATAACTTAATTAATTTATCATCTCGGTGTAATCATGTGTTTTATTTAATCTGTTCGTAAAAAAAAAAACTCAGTTATATTATACTATCAAGTAGTAATAATTATAGTTGATTTCTCAAAAAAAGTTATCTCATTTAAGTACTTCGTGGTACTAAGAAATAAATGTTTTATTTAGCCTATTAGCTTTTAGATAAGTGGTGCCTCGGAATACTAAAATAAGCGATAAAATGGTCTAAAGAATCTATTCACCTCCCTACTGAACTGTTTAAATGTTCGTTTATAATTAATACGATCGATCTTCGATTGACTAGGAGGTGCTGCAAATCCACCAAGAGGTCCGAAAGCTTGCGGTGCCAATTGCTGTTGAAAAGACTGGGTGCCTTGAAATTGCGGTCTGTTTTCAAGCAATCCTCCAAACAATGTTTGCAATAGTCCTGGTTTTGATGAACCTCCGTTTACTTCTGCAGGTTTATTAAAAGCAATATCGCTGACTGAGCCAAGCATCGGCGGGCAACCGGAAGAAGAACCTTGCGAATTAGGAGCGATCGAATAGTCGATATCCGAATAGTAAAGGTTTACAAAAGTCTTTTCTTCCTCGAATGATCTATGCGGAGTGCATGGACGAGGTCTTCTGTGTCGCCGACGACTGGCTTCATCGTCATTTTCCAAAGAAGGTATAGATTCAAAGTCCTGTATGTTGCCTAAGCCATCTTCACCCACGATAATGGAATTGGTAGTCCACGCTAACCAACTTATCACCAAAAACTAAAAAAAAATGACACTAAAATATTATTATTATAGTTGATTTTACGACAACAGCTATGAACAAAAAAATCACCATAATATAATTCCACCTAAAAAAATAAACATACACTTTACGGTGACACTATATAATGATCATGAAATAAAAATTTAACTCATCAATTTTAACTGTATATTTAAAAAAAATAAGGTATTGCAACTTAGTGACCGAAACAAAATTAAAACTTTGCAGGATGAACAATTTTGCAATGAAATATTTGTATAAAATATATATAGGAACATATTTTGAAAATATTATTTATTTATAAACATTTGTTACGTAAATAACATTTTAAGCATCGAGTTACTAAAAACTATCGCGCAAAACTCAAGGTAAAAAGCAAATAGCCATATAATGTAATATCATAATTTACCTATGCAATGGTAATACCATCTTTCATTTAAAAATGAAAGGTCAATTAATAAAAAACATTCAAAATTGATAAAAAGTCATGAACAGTTACTGCAATGTATCCGTTCACTATCTCCGTATTTCTTAGGATTTTATAAATATATCATTATATGGAACGGATGTAGGAAACTATGCGATTAGGACAAAGTGCGGTCGAAATAATTAAAAAAGAACATACATATTATGAGGACTAGTTTTTGCTACATTTGTGGCATATACTAAATCTGAATGATCATTCATACCAGTGTCAAAATGTATTTTTTTTTCGTCAAAGGTACTAAATTAATAAATAAATTGTATTTTGAATCTCGAGAATTAAAATATTGACATGTCTTTTTTAATTGGTTTTTGTCAACATTCTTATTGTATTTTTTTTAAATCGTTAAAAAAATAATGAATTTCAATTTCATTTATAGTTAACACCTTTCTACAGCCATTCTTCTAATTGAATTGGAATTTAATATGAAAACACAATTAATTAAATATATCTATTTATCAAATATATATTAATATCGGTCACCTTAAATATCATTTTCCGGTGAAATGATTTTCTTCGCGAGTTCTTTGTTTCACTGAAGGAATTCAATGCAAGACTGATCCAATAATATTTGCGATTATTTTTGCAGCTATAGAGAAAGTATGCTGGAATAACGATTGCATAACTTCTTGGGTACACAAAGCCAAAAGATCTGAAGCACAAACCTGCATAATTTAATATTAAGTAACAATGCGTGGGTGTTGACTCAGGGAACGATATGTATTTTGAAAAATGGGTAAGTAAACTTTTTTACTTCAGCTACGAGCCAAAGCAAATATCAACAAAATTTGTAATTTACCGAAAGATATCTTATTTTTTAAAATTTGAATATGTCAATATTCTAGCTGCAGTGCGTGTATCTGTAAAGGAAAAATAGACCAGTCAAATCGACGTCGTTGAAATAATAAATTTAAAAGCATCACATTTTTTAGAATGTTCTCAAAAACGAAAACTTTTTTTTTCCCTCCTGAAAAGAACCGATTTTTGACCTAAATAACATTCTATATATATTTATTATATTATCTATATCCAAAAAATTGCCGCTTTCTCTTTGCTTTGCTTTAGGATACGATATCAGCATGTGTTTATTATTTAATTAAAATATTAAAATAACATAGTAAATAAGTAAAAAAAAAAGCTTGACATGTACATGTCTAGAATTAAAACGTAAAATATGTTAGAAATTGGAGAAGCTTAAAGCGAATCTTAGGGAACGTGGAATACTTGCCGAGAAGGTGTGGTAGACGATTCCCGGTAAATTGCTCGAATGCAATTGCTCGAATGGAAATTGCTCGAATAACAAGATCCTCGAATAACCAATTGCTCGAACGTCAAATGCTCGTATTACAAATTCCTCGAAAATTTTAATTTTTCCACTTTTACAAATCACACATAATATATTTTCTTTACGAATATTATTAACTTATTGACGCAGCTATAAATTAAAAAATATTAATAACCGCCATATTGGATATTTACTCGATAATTTATATTATGCCAGTTACCACCGCTATCACAAAGACGTTACACCCCTTATCTATAAACATTTTTATTATGAGTGATTTTGGGCTCTCCTTGTAAAAATAGACAATACTGATTTCTATATTACTGAATTAAGATCAACTTACATAGGTAGTATTTCTTAAATGTCTATCTAAAAAATGATAATTCTAGAGGCAATAATAAATAGTACAGCAATAATATAAAATTCGATACAAAGTTCAGCTTATAAACTAAGAGTATATACTGCGTAATAAAATGCCAAGTGATCAACCACTATCTTATAAACACTAAACTGTATTAAAACCGTTTAAATAACCAAGCAATTCGAGCAATTGCATGTCGAGCAACTTGCATTTCAAGCAATTCGTAATTCGAGGAATTCTACATTTGAGCAATTACATTCGAGCAATTACATTCGAGCATTTTACCGGCTCCCGTGGTAGGCAATGGTAGCGTAACTAAGATTTTCTCAAGATTTTTTTCTAGTCCGTTCCCAGTGTCAAGCTTTATAGCTTCCTAATAGAGGTTGACATGACTCGTAATTTATTTTTGAGCGAGTTTCATTTATTGTGAGAATTTTTTTTTTCACGATGTTATACCCCAAGAATAAATCCCCACTAATAAAAGTCATTAAGACCAATAACAGTTTGAATGAACTCGAAGTATAGCAAGTAGGTAGAAATAAATAAAAACATCGCTCACTGTTACGGAAACGTTTTATTAGAAATTTAAAATCATTAAAGTTTAATCACATACTATTGTATGTGATTAATAAATTTAAAGAAAATAATTTATAAAACAAACAAAATTTTGAATTATTACAATAAAACTAATACCCAACATGCACCAACGATTTCATAGAAGTTAAGAAGAAATTATACTAAAGCCTGCGCGCGACAGAGAACAAAATGAATTTTAATTTTCGTCGAGATGGAAAAATATCAGTTTTTTCATCTCGGACGTCTAGCCTTTCGGTACGCTATTCTGTGAATAATGTATCGCACAAAACCACAAGTGACTCTAAATTAAAGGTCACTGGGAGCAAGTTCCAGGACCGGGAAGTGTCCCCCACACACGTTGTGTTCGGTCCGTGTCTCAAAAAGAATGAAAGAAACAAACAAAAATCGCTTTGGGTATCGAAAAACAGTATTGCCATTTAAGGTTATAAACTATCAAACAATCGATATTACTGGTTACATGATGAAAAAAATTAAACACAATTAATTTAACTAACATTTTTCAATGTCTGCCATTGTCATCACAAAAGTGGTAGTAGGAGCTTATGCCTATAAATCATATCGTATCAAGGTATCTGAACAAAGGTTTTTTACGAGGACTGCTTGTTATTCAGTTTCCTAACTTATCTTTTTTCCCGAAGAGAGTAAGGATAGAAGGATAGGATTAAGACAGAACTAGTGGTTAACTTATCGTTCTCGCTTCTTACAGTGAGTCGAATCCGTAAGATCCGTCACGAAAACTAACCACTTTGACCACTGCGCTATGGACCCGATTGTTGGAAAAAGGTGATGTAAATAAGCGAGTTTGCAAAACAAAACAATAAATGAAGCATTGAGATTAGACCTGGTATTTTTTAACATTACATTCAAAAGAGACCTAAAATAGGAACAAACATATTATTTTCCATAAAAAAATGAACAGTTTTTAAAGCAAAAAAATAAATAAATACTAATAATGATTTGAAACAGTAAAAATCGGGATAAAAGAGTGCCGGAAGGCCGTCCCACCGCGATACATAGCAAGAAAATCACTGGTTAAAAGTATTTACATTGACGGAAATTCTTCTAACGCCTAAGATAAGTGATATTAAGGAGATGTTTCTCAACGACGTCAACTCCTACGTTTTCACATTTGTCCCAAATTAGGCAGTATGTCGAAATAGAGTCATATTTTTCAATGAAAAGTGGCAGTCAATCACAGATACTCTTCGGTTTTGTAATGTTAGTTGGGTTTATGACGTCACCTTTTCAACGATTTCCTTTGATAAAAAAATGGCACATTGAATTAAATTAGATCATCGCCTCCTTTTAGGAATAACATTATAATAATATGTACGTCTCCCATTTAAAAAAAATACGACTCAAATTTTAATGAATATATTAGTAATATTATGTTGTCAACCAATGCTGTTTTATTTTATCGAGAGTACACATTTTATACCATATTCAAAATAATTCAAATAGGCACGCACTTACTAATATGTACTTACATTGGTCATCGGCATTACGCAATTTTCAATTGTTTATTCATATTATAATAATATTATGTAGTTACTAAATTTTGCATATTACTTAGAACTCATGATAAAAGTGATTTTCTCAATCATTTCAAAAGGTCTGATACCCACAGTAGCGCGCAGAATTTGTCGTAGAAGTGGGGTAGGAAAGAGTGGGGTGCGAGTAATAAGTGCTGCATCATAATAATTATTGGTCTGATACAAGTGTCCGCCATACTTTTTTACTTTACAGCACACTGGTGAATGGGATTTGTTTGGCGGCACACTAGATAAAGGTGTTTTAAAAAAGGAAATGTTCATTTAAAAAAATAAATGTGAAAAATGTGTTGCGTCGACCCCTATTTACGACATGACAAATATATATTTGAATATCTAGATCAGGGGTGGGGAACCTTTTCACCTCTAAAGGCCGCATTCATTTTTCTGATTCGACATGAAGGCCGCAGTAAACATTGACTAGGGAAGTTTCGGCCGGAAACAATTTCATGCCAATTTCTAAAGCCCAGAAATTTGCGGATTACCCAAAATTACCAGCGTGGGACCTTTTTTTAAGTCTTTCAAGGATTTTTTCATCAAAAATACCAATAATTTACGAAATTACAAAAATTTACAGAATTAGAGAATTGGCCAGACGGCCGCACCAGAGTAGTCAAAAGGCCGCAGGTTTAAGAAATTTTTTTAGTCGTTTTTCTTGGTTTTAATTTTTACAAGCTCATCTTTTCTCAAACTTAAAAGTTAAATTTAGATACCAATTCGGCATTTGCAGCTTACTTCCTTTTGATAGAACGTGTATCAAGTTGGATACATTGTGATTATCGGAAAAAAGCTGTTTTGAAAAAACTGTGGGTTACGTCCTTTTACCTTTCCACAGTCGATGTAAATTAATGTCATAATACAAAACAATACCTAGATCATAGACTTACTCTGTGACCAGAACCAGGCGTCTAATGCTTGATTAAATGCGTTTTTATGCCAAACGAATTCCATTTGCAATAAATAGCTTTGTCACTTTCATTCATCATACTCGTCGAAGCAACTTTGACACTTATTTTATTCTTTAAAATACGTCGGGCTTTGCTGACTGATCTCACAGATTCGAACCAGTACAAACAACATTACGAAGACATGGGTGTTTGTGATATCTAAAACATTTCCTCCCACCCTTTCAATTCTAAAATAAACAATACAAAGCGAGAGCGACTGGATTAGTTCTGTCTTAGCCACACTCTTTTATTCTTACTCTCTAAGAGAGGTTGATTAACAACCAGTTCTCTTTAAAAAAAACATCTGCTAAGATAGCTTCATTAGTAGGTCACATTGGGAACGGTCATAGATAGAAAAAAAAACTTTACTAGTAAGTTCCAGTACCTTTAATTTTTTTTAAAAAAACGCACTTCAAACATGTATAGTAGTTTATTAAATTGACTGTCATATTCAGCGGTAATAAATAGTACACGATACTTAGCTAAGTAACTAAGTAAGAATAAAAAAACTATGGTGTATAATAAATTTCTTTATTTTGTTGAATATATGTTAACATGATTCTGTGACAAAGATTGTTACGTTTACTTTTTATGAGCGATAATTGAATGTTATTTAATTGCGAGGAAACGATAGTGAAGTTCTCACAAAAGCCTTTTTTATTGACTTTATTACGTTTCTATGACGCCAACGCAATGACGTTAGCTCGGAGACATAATAGCATCTATCTTCATAATACTATCATGGATAGTATTCAACATAACTAAGATACCAAATCTACATTTTAATAAATATGTTTCATTTATTTAAGTATGTATTCATTATACCTTAACAAATTTTTGAGTCATTTGAATTTATAAATTTTACAAAGCTATACAATTTTCAGATTTACAATTTCATAAAAAAAATGAAGCGCAAAATTAAATTCAACCTGGAACTACATATAAAAAAAATCGATGTGCAATCATATTTGAAGGCCCTGATTTTCAAAATGCGGAGAGTTATACTTACTAGACGTACGGCACGTAAATCGAAAAAATGATAGCTTGATAAGAAACAGGAAATTTATGTTATTTTTTCCAAAATATAGCCCAACGTATCTAACAAGAGGTGTACTTTAAAATAAATAAGTTGAATTTTAGAAAAAAAAATATTTCATCCATCGTTATGAAAACCCAAAAGAATAATATTTTTTTTATAATTTAAGATTTTCACTAACGACCCGGGTTTCGCCTTTCAACACCATCAAACGTTCAAGTGCATGGATGTACTGGATTTACATTAAGAATAATATTTTTTTTTTTAACAATTCCGAGTTACATTACAATTACTTCAAGCATCAACTCTAATATAAATTGAAGTAGTCAAAACGCTCACATTTTTTCCAAATTAGTTTCATGATACACTTTTATTAAAAGTATTCTTTCATTCGTAATATTATATAATAGTTTCCTACTTAAAAGTTTTATACCTCTGATACCATATTTGTTGTAATAAACGTAGGTACATATCCAATGCTTTACTCTACCTGGTGGGCGTTACAGTTTCACTATTCTGAATTCTGATACCTTAATCATTATTATTATATAATAAAAACAGATTACTTGAAGACATTGAATATTGTAAAAGAATCATTAATGTTCTTAGAACACGTAGTTTTGTTTATTCATTAAAAATAAAAAATATTTTAACAGAATACTCACTATTTTTGAAATCGTTTTCCTTGCATAAATATCTAAATTAATTAATAACGGCATCAGCAATCGTACTAAATTTGAATGCTAATTAAAAAAAAACATAATATCACCTAGGTCAGGGTTTCCCAAACTATGTTCCGCGGAACACTGGTGTTCCACAGAACCCGCATAGGTGTTCCGCGAAAATTTGGAATAATTTCATATGCTGTAACACATTTAAAAAACTTGGCTTATTCAAAAAAATATATTCATATTGAATGGCGAGTAATGGTCGATATGATACGTGATGGCTTAAAATTAATTTTGAAATAAATAACACGTGTTATGAATATATAAATATATTTTTTGTTATAAATTATCCGACCAAAAAAGTAAGCTAGGTGTTCCGTTAAAATTTCTGGATTCATGAAGTATTCCATTGCAAAAAAAGTTTGGGAAACCCTGACCTAGGTAATTAAATATTAATAACATTCTGCTAAGCATATTATATAAGTATTTTATTACTTAACCCTCAAGCCCGTACGACGTAAACAGTAAGCCAAAAATTCTCTGTTTTGACGTTCATATATAGTGTTATGTATACTCAATACCATACCATACTATGTTTTATTCTGTATGACGTTCTATTTTCAAAATGTGCTTCGTGCATTAGAATAAAACAAATGAAGTATGAAACAGTAGTAGAATAGAAAAACAATTGAAACCTGTCACATTCTCACGGTTTTCGTCTTAATTATAAGATTGATTTATTGATTTATAAAGTGTAATATTATGTTATCAAAATAAAATTGAACCAACACATAAAAGTGTTTTAGTAAAAACTATAAACATAACAATAGCAGCCTCTATTCAAAATCTATTTCAGTTATACGTTGTGCTTGAAGCGAAAGGTTGAGCTAAATATATGTTAACAGTAAAGTGGAGGGTTGTAAAATATTACAAAACCTTTTTCTTTTCGTAAAATATCAAAAGGCAGGTTATTAACTTTTATTTAATTTAGTGGAGTAAAATATTTTATGGTGAAATGAGGAAATTAGGACTAGGGTGGGGTTGGAAAAAAAACAAGTACATAATATTACTTATGGACCTAATGGTGTAATTTTCTATAACAAATATATTTTCTTTGATTGGTTGCTTGATTCATACTAATTGATTTTTTTTATTGAAAAATAGTTTATTCATATTTTTCAATAAATGTCTATTTAAAACTATTTTGAACTATTGGGAATATAAAATGATTCATGTGCATTAGATTAAGCAATATTATTAAGATGCTAAATCTTTTTAAGCCAATCTACTTTATGTGCATCGTAATCTTATATCTTATATATGTTACACCGAATCGGTGAAATTGCCTATTTCACGCAGTCGGCCGACATTTTGCTGAATGCGTGAAATCGGTAAGCCCGTTGCCTATTTCACGCATTCGGTAAAATTTCTGCCGACTGCGTGAATTCGGCATAAAATATTTTGCTTATTTCATGCATTCAGCAGGTAGATTCATAGAAACTTTGTAGGTTGTCTATGATCACAGCGCTCTGGCGGTGTTTTTTGCAACTAAACCAAATGTCATTTCATAGCATATAAAAGCATATTGTTAATTAATTACAATGTCGTTTATCTCCATACAACTTGCAAATAAGTTAAAACTGTAATATGATAGTCAGCACTCGTCGACATCAACTCATCGGGCGTCATTTTAGAGATCTATTTTCGACTTTGGAATGTCTCCCTTTGTGACAGTTGTCAAAATAAACCATAGACCATAATAAGTTATATTGGAACTATCTATGGTATAAGAATAAGCTGTCACAGTGATGATAAAATAATTATATTTTAATTGTAGAAAGCTTATAAAAATTAGAAATTAAATTTACTCGCATTTTTGCATCCAATAAAATCAAATAACGTTCGTTCGGACACAGCACTGTACAACATAACCTCAACGGGTGACGTTTTTATAATGTACAAGCTGTAAGCCCGTTGCCCTCAACGGGGTGATTTTTTTGCATTTTTGATAAATCAAATATTTACTGGCGTGGAAAATCAAATGCAAACTTATTTATTGAATAAGCCAGAAGGTTTTGCTTAATTAATTCTCTAAATGGTTTTTAAGAATACACCCAGACCTCTTTAAGAATTAAAATAATTGGGGTTGTAAAAAAATACGCAAATATCGGAAAACGTAAATTCTGGACGTGCTTAAACAGGATTTCACTGTAAATAATAAAAATTTACAACTGAACCAAATTTAAATTAAGAAACAAAAATTCGACCCATGGTAAAAAGAAATGTTATGATATTTTTATTTTAAACAAAAGAATAGTGTGTCATTCCACTGTGACAGTAACAAGACCGTGGAGAATGTCGACTAATAAAATATTGAGAAACCGTGTTACATATAGGATGACAAAAATCATAAAAACAGAGGGCGGGGGTGTTGACTCTAAAAAATTTGAGAATCCGTATCACATATAGGATAATCGAAATTAATTGCAAATTTTATCCAGATGTATGAAAAATATTCAAAATATATTCTCACACATAATGAAAAAATAAAATTATGTTTATAATATATTTTATCTAGTATGGAAGACAGTCAAAATATATAAAAATCAAATGCAATTTTTCAATAAAAAATCAATTGCACATTTTATCCAAATGTATGAAAAAAAAGCAAAATATTATTCTATGATAAATCCATATCATAATTCAAATATTATTAATGTATTAAAGAATTCAAAAAGATTTACAAGGTCAGACGTGAAAAGATTTAATCATTATGATTCAATTGATCAAATCAGCTCCAAAGAATATTGCTTTCACTCGACTCACACGATCCAACGATTCATTTCGATAGCCCTATAATCATAGTTTACAATAATCGAATTAAAGTCTTTGATTATTCGAAAATTTTCGAATATTATGATCCATGGTGATAGAATACTTCAGCTCTACACCAAGAAATATCGATTTTTCAAACGGGAAGATATCAGAACATTCACGCGCGGCTTAAAATAATCCGCTCTCATTGGATAGAACGACATTTCGAAAATGTGCTATTCAAAATACCGTTATCATTAAGCGAATTCCACGGCAAGATCCGCATTAAGCGTTATTAATAATATGAAGATTGACCCTTTTAGTTAGTTCGTGAAAAATGGTTGGAACATGGTATAGAAATAATCTTTTCAAAACGCATCATCATTCTGCATTCACAATCAAAAACAATAATGACAATATTACAGCCAAGCTAAATTTGACTTCTGTGTCAAAATTATTTTTTCAACTGTCATGTTGACAGTTAAAGAATTTATACACTGACCATAGACAATAATTATACACCCTGGCGAATTCACTCAGTCGGCAGAAATATTAGCGAATGCGTGCAATAGGCAACGGGCTTGCCGAATTCACGCATTCAGCAAAATTTCTGCCGACTCCGTGAAATAGGCAATTTCACCGATTCGGTGTAACATATATATATAAAAATGAATATTTTTGTATGTATGTTTTTGAATCTTTGGCGTCTTTGGATTCGAAAACACAGGTCCGATTGCAATTAAACGTCGACAATAATTTAGCTTGCTCTTCCGGGAAGCACATAGGCGTATTAAAATTAACAAACAGTGTCGAAAAACTAAAATATTCATAGATTTCAATGTTTTCTACCGGTCAAACTCCCGAGTATTCCAAAATGAAAATGGCCACCGTGTGAATTTTGACACCGATTTGTTTTGATTAGACGATTCAAATTTGATTGTGTGATTGTACTCTTTTCACTTCAAATTTGAATCGTTCAAATTATGTACATTTTCGCAGATTTCGTCACTAACGACCCGGGTTTCGCTTTTCGGCGTCTTCAGGCGTTCAAGTGCACGGATGAACTTGAACTGGCGCTTAGTAAATGAATGTTTCGTTTTTATATAATGTACAATTCCTTTTTTATGTTTTGTCAACTTATTATATGCAAATGTTAAGAGTATTTTGATGGTTATGCATTAGAGGTCTGCACGGACCAAAATTTTACAAAACTACCCGGTCCGAGCCCGAAAAACTCGATTTGCTATATTTTTTCCCAGATTATCTCCGAAAGTCCTTTTTTTTTTAGCTCAACGAGGAATTTGAAATCCTCGATTTGCTATACTTTTTCCCAGATTGTATCCCAAATTCCAAAGCCCGGCCCGGCCCGAGCCCGACTCTCAATTGCGCTTACCCACCCGCGGGCCAGGCTCGGGCCCGTGCAGACCTCTATTATACGTTTTAGGTTTGAAAGTCTTTTTGAACGAGGTTTTAATCGATTAGCTGTGTCAAGTCATATAAGAGTAGATAAAGAGATATATATCTTATATTCTGGAATTCATATTTTTAAGGTTCCCATATACTACAGATCATTAACAGTAAGAACACAATAACATTAATTTATGATTAATTTATGTTTTTTACTATTTATATTTGTTTTAGGCAGTTTTTTAGTGAGGCACATTTTTTTAAAAACGGTAATCATAGAACAATAATTACGAATACGAAAAAAGACTGAACGTATGAAATAAAAGTCACACAATCATGATCAGAGTGAAATGAATGTTTATTTGTTCGTACTTTATGCGTTACCACACCGCTCAGCCGATTGCAATAAACTTTTACAAACTTTTTGCTTGCACTTCCGGGAAGGTTATAAATCTTTTACATAAAAATCAATGTCTGCCATACAGTTCATTTTGACAATGTATGCTTGCACTTGCGCGAAAATTATAGTACAATTAAATTACAGTAGGTGGCGCGTGTGTTGTACCATATACAATCAGCAGCAAACGTCAAACAGACAGAAAAAGAAAGCATGCACTTCAATATACACAATTAAAACACAAACACTTTCTTTCTTCGAGTGGCATTGCAACGCTTGCCGGGTACCGGCTAGTAGCAAACATAAATAATGTATGTATGTGGCTTTATTTCTCAAAACATTTGTTGTGTGCAGTGCATTTTTTAAGAAAAAGAAGACAGCACTCATATCTTGTCAAGCTTTTCACTAATTTTTTCTCACCCATGTCCGTTCCAAATGCGGAGCATATGGCTCCCTAATGAAAGTATGCCAATAGCAGCTTTTTTACGAGAACTACTTGTTACTCAGTTGCTAAACCTCCCTTTTTTTAAAAGAAAGCAAGAATCGAAAGATATTACTAGAATAGGACTTTTGGTAACCTTATCACTCTGACTTTGTTAAGTTAATTTTATTATTGGACTAGTGGGAGGGAATGTTTCAGATATCACAAGCACTCGAGCTTTCAAACAGCAAAGGTATGGCGCTCGATCAGTCATCAGTTAACTTTTTTCTCGATATAATGATATTAAAAAGATAAATATCTTCCTTCTTTGCCTCAAAACTAAAAAAATCACTGAGTTACAGGGGAAAAAAGCAATGGTTGTATGCAGTGGTGTAGTGGGGCCAGGTCAGCGACCTGGCACCTGAAAATGAGCCAGAGCGCCGCCCTGCCACCTTTTTGACTTGTAACTTTATTTTCAAGTGTATACATATATTCAAAATACTGTTCATAAAATTTAAAAGCATTATATCAAAGATCTACCCGATGGATTTAAAAAAATATATATATACTTGTAACGTGAAGAAAAACCTAATAAAAAAAATTAGGTGTGCGTTTTTTTGTTGATTTAATTGTGAAAACTTGGGGTTTTTTAGCTTCCGACAGATATAAAAAAAAGAGAAGAAATCGATGACCATCTTGGTACCTATTTATTTACCACTACACCACTAGTTGTATGTATATTGTTGGGTCCATGGTCGAGTGATCAACGCCGTTGGCTTTACTTGGAATCCTAGTACCGTTGCATAAATTGATTTTTCAACTAATTTCTATTCGAAGGTATGAATATTCAAAATTTCCTAACATCATGTCAATCATAAAAACGGCATATCTAAAAAGTAGTCCTCTGTTTGAAAAAAGAAAGGCTGAGCAACTAAGTAATCAAGTAAATCCAAGTCAGTCCAAGTAAAACATCTTCCAGTTCATATAAACTCCATTGGAACACCAGTATCAGTATAGGATCTATAGTTCATGTGCCATTAGCAGCAGATAAGGTTAATAAAATGCAAGTAAATGAAAGAACAGTTAAATATTATTAAAATATTAAACTGTCGAGATACAAGTGTATTCCAAGTCCATTTTGAAAGTGTGTAAAAGTAAAAATAAGTTGATTAGTAGTGATCATCTGATTATGTAGGTTTTTTAGATATTTTCTGACTATATTGAATCCTTATGAAACATATTTCCACCACATAGCATATCCAGGAATCTCTTCCCAGAGGGTAATCACTTTGCATGCTCCAAGGTTATCTGTCAGTAGCCTCCATAAATAATACACTGATAGTAGACTCGGAAATTCTCCGGAGGTCTGTCTTATATTTATTTCTTTTTATTATTATTATCTTATCTGTATTTATTGTGTTTTAGTTCAAAACTCAAGAAAATTATTTACTGTGTTCCAGCGAAATACACAGGATATGATATGATGCCCCAGGATAACATTGGAAATTAAATACACCATAGAAACTTTGTTTTTAAATTTATTTATTTGGATGAATAATTTATTTTGCATTGATAAATTATAGGCTACAAATAATATGTACAATACACATTTTAATAATCTATATAAAGAAAATATCTCATTCCATCTGACACATAAACAATGCGTGTAAGACAAAGTTCATCAGAGTTCTTGAAAGACTGACAATATAAAATTTTTAAAAAATGTGTCATAAATAACAAAAGCCTACAGAAATGTTGATCAATCTAGAGTTCCACCACGCATTATCGAAAATATGATATACCAAGTAAATAAAAATTAGTAAGACGATATTTTTTTTCTTTATAAATAAATTGTCTGCATTAAGGGATAATTTATCATACATTGCCTCGGCAGAATATTTCAAGCCGCCATAAGGCTCTTTCAATATCGATGGCTTAGTGTCAAGATGTTGTAACTACCAAAATGTCGAAAATGAGTTAAGAATGCATTTGGCTGTAAAAGTTTACATTTTATAAAATGTATAAATTTTGTATCTCCCTGATTTGAAATAGAATTGGAATTTCAAATCAGGGAGACACGAAATTTTGACATTATATAAAATGTACCATTTTACAACCAACTGTGTTCTTAACTAATTTTTGACATTTTGGTAGTTACAACATCTTGACACTAAGACAGTGATGCACAAAACGCGGCCCTATTTGATTTTTGTGGCGTCCCTTAAATCTTTTTCTCAAACATATTTTTTTCACGTAAACATTTATTTAATAAATGTAAACAAGCTTTTTCTTCAATGAAGGAGAATAAATCGGTTCATTGAAACAGGCTTACAAATATTATGTCAAATTTAAAAAAAAGGTTAAAAATTAACAATGACCAAGAATGCATTAACTTATGAATTGCATATAAATGAAACATAAATATTTTACAATGAAATGATTTTTAATAAGAAATACTCATAATCCTTTTTTTGCATGGCTTATTTATGTTCACGTTTTTGAAATAACAGTCAAAATAATATAATGGAACCTATTACTCATTTATCTAAATTCACTTAATCTTTTTTACACGGTTTTAAGGCTGTTTTACATGGAACGTACATATGTTCTGTATAAAAAAGTATTGAGCGTACTTAAAATATTTTTTTCTTTGCCGCCCGAACCCACGATTATTTGTTTTATGCGGCCCGCTAGAAAGTAAAGGTTGTGCATCACTTCACTAAGGCATCGATATCCACTATGATATACCTACTTTAAGTACAATTTTATTAGGATCTGTCTTTAGTATTTCCAACTGTTTGCCACAATCAACACAGCATTGTTTGTATATACATAAATGGTGATATATTTGAATCGCATCTATTATTATTATGTCAAATTTGGTATATTCATTTACAAGTAAATACATAAAACAATAATAATATGTGATTTTGTAAGAGTATTTTTATTTACAATCAATATTCCTCAGGGCTTCGAACTGCTATTTTTTTCGTTCCGGTTCATGTTAGGTTCCGACGAAAATAACGGTTTATAACAGCTTTCAGTTCAGCTCGAATCCAAAAGCCCGGGAATTTAGCGATTTGCTCAAAATATCTCCGTAACTCGCTTCTTTTTTTTTAGCTCACTGAGGAATTTGAAAATCTCAAAAACCCTATAGTAATTTACCGATTTGCCCAAAAGACCAGCGTGAATCGAATAAAAAAACTGATAATTTTTTTGTTTCGGTTCCGGTTTTCGTTCCGGCAAAAAAAGCAGTTTTCGGTTCCGTTCCGGTTCAAAGCCCTGATATTCCAAGAACAACATGCAAGATGAAGTGTAAAATCATACAATTGTTAAAAATTGACATTTAAAGCTTTTTTAAATAAGAATATAATTTACTTGATTAATTCATGAATTAGTGGAACATCTTTTCATTTGAGTTTATATACATATGAACCGTTTGTAACTAATGATTTAATTTGAATCATTATATTATTCTACTCTGTTAGGCACACATAGGGTATCTGCCAAATATGGGTGTTTTGAGTTACCGATGAATTCAAAATTTTTAGCTGGTAAATTAAACCAAAATTAGGTATTTTCGATTGTATTTAATCAATACAATTATAATCTCATGCAATTTTAGTTTTCTCTGAAAACCATGTACTCGTTCAAAAATTGAAAGCAAAGGTATACAAAATCCCTGTGTATCATTGAAAAAGTGAAGGTTCATTGAAAAAAACACTTTCATCACAAGAATTCTAAAATGTTGTAACAGCCACACAAAAGAAAAAAATTACACAATTTTTGGGCTGAAGCCTAATATAATGATTATACAGTTTTTTCCAACATACATACAAGACTTTAAATATCTAATATCGAAAAACTAAAACATCTAGAATAATATATTTTACTTTATGGCTTTGGTATCCCAATTATATTGCAAGTAGTACTTTTCTGTAATAATCAAACCACTACCACGCAAATAATTATAATATTTATTGCACACACTAACAAACAGTACTTATATAAAGTTTCATGGAGTACAAAATTTACTGAATTAAATAATTTTCATATATGCTTGATGTTATAAACCCTTTCAGGTTCGTCCCAAACCCCTTCAAGGTCAAAGCTAATTACGTAGTAACATTAAAAATATGTTATTCTTTTATATATCGAAATATGTAGATAGATTGGCGTGCTTAAGTAATAGTTAAAGAACAATCTATATTTTAATGTAACAAATTTGGCGAATTACGAGTCGGATTCATGTGTGAGATCAGCAAACATATTGACCCTTTGAGTGTAGTTATTTTTAATAAAAACAGGTTTTTTCGAACATGTTGAAAATAATAAAAATAATAAAAGATTTTTAGTACTTTTTCCACATAAAATTCATTTGATCAGGACGGTTTCGCTCATCGCGAGCATTATCAACTGATAAGAAAAATATGTAAACAGTGTATATATATAAAATATATAAACAGTATATGTATATTTTTCTTATAAGTTGATAATGCTCGCGATGAGCGAAACCGGTCCTGATCAAATAAATTTTATGTGGAAAAAGTACTAAAAATCTTTTATTATTTTTATTATTTTCAACATGTTCGAAAAAAGCTGTTTTTGTTAAAAATAACTACACTCAAAGGGTCAATATGTTTAATGATCTCACACTTCTATTATAATACCATTCCAAGTATTGACAGTGAACACCTTAAAAGTGATCATGTTGAAAATATTTACTATTACATATTTATTTTACAACTTTTATTTCTGATTCGGGCCTAGATCTTTATTGATTTCTTCTGTGACATTCTGTGTTTAACTATAGATACAGATTTGTTTTCAAATATTGACCTCTTAAAAAAACTATTTTTCATTTGAAACAAATAATAAAAATTATGTGATTGCCAAAAATCACAGATTGAACGATATATAGGGTGATTCATTTAAAGGTACTTTTTTCAAAAGACAAAAAAACGTTAATAAAAAAATAAATATTGCAGTCTTTAATATAATAAATAGACCCATTTTCTACATTTAATTTTTAAATCTTATTTCTTTTAAATGTTGGCCGTAACTACGCCTAACATGGTCCATTTGAAAGTTCCAATTTTGGATGACGCGTTTGAGCATTTCGACTGGTATTTGGGTAATGATGCGAGTAATGTTGGCCTCCAATTCCTCAATCGTAGTCGGTATAATTATATAGACTTTCGACTTTACGTAGCTCCAAAGAAAAAAGTCTAGAGGTGTTATATCGCAAGATCTAGACGGCCAATTCACTGGTCCGAAGAGTGAAATTATTTGTTCACCGAAATGTTCTCTTAATAAAGCCATTCTTTCATGGGCTGTGTGACAAGTAGCGCCATCTTGTTGAAACCAAGTGTCGTGGAGATTATGGGCTTGAATTTTAGGCACCAAACAGTCCGTTATCATGGAACGATAACGGGCGCCATTCGCGGTTACGTTCTGGCCAGCCTCATTTAAAAAAAAATATGGACCGATTATTCCACCTGCCCATAAACCACACCAAACCGTTGTTTTTTGTGGATGTAGTGGCAGCTCTTGAACCTCTTTGGGTTGATCTTCAAACCAAATACGGCAATTTTGTTTATTGACATATCCATTAAGCCAGAAATGGGCCTCATCGCTAAACAAAATGTTGTTCGAAAACAGTGGATCTTCATCAATTTTTTTACGCTGATTTGCGTAATACAGCTGAATTGTTTGTAGGCGCTGTGCCGACGTAAGTCTTTCCATTATGAATTGTAAAACAATACTAAACAAAAATAAAATAACTCTTGGGCACAACTCACGTGTTATCTATTATCAAATCCCAATAAGAAAAAGTACCTCTAAATGAATCACCCGTTATTATGTAGAACAATAAAAAAAATACTTACTAATCAAAGGGTTAATAGGTTATAATCATTTTAGTGTTCGAGCTGGTAGTCAAACATGCCATATTTTCATCCCATAAATAAGGGACTGGCGACCAATACACTCATCTAGAATATTGATGTATATTATTTCCTTAGACTAACATATTTCAACACATTTATGAGCTATATATTTTAAAATATAAAACAAAATAATACATATTTATTCCAAATATTTAATTTTGTACAAAATATTCACACTATCTGTAAAAAAAAATAAAACAATTTTTTATGACGTTTCTGGTTATGAATGTGTGTAAAAGGGCTTTTGGGTTTTAAATGTCTTGGTTTGGGTAGTCAAATTTTATTTGTAGAGATATATCATCCATCATCAAGGATCATATTTCAAAGTTGATTTTTAAAATACAAATAATCAACACGTAATTATGAAATTTTTACTTTTAAATGGAGATGCCTGATTTTTTCTATAAATGGGCTGATTAACTGGTTCTTCTAAGATCAAGTACACTCATCCCTTGATTTACGTGGTTTCACTTTTACGCGGTCAGAAAAATCACAAACGCATATGATCATAGCAGTCTTAAGTTCCAAGCGAAATTTACAAAGATTTAAAAAAAAACAAAACACAAAAATTATGACTATTTGATAAGATGAGAAGAAAAGCCTGCTGCTGGATTTGAATCCGATGATAGTAGCGATTTCGAGTCAACCAAAAAGAGAAAATTGGTTGAATTAGAATATAATAGTGAGGCGGAATAATAAAATTACAATTATATAATTATGCTTTTAACTATGAAAATGATATAAATTTATGTCAAGCTATTAACTCTTAAAACTCGTATTTTTTTTCAAAGGTTGGTAGCGCCAACTCGTATTTAATTTTAGATTTTTTCAGAACATAATTTCTGAAAGTAAATTAAGAAAAAAACACCTTTTCCTTGGCTATTTTTTAAAAAATAAAATAAATAAATATGCAGAATATATTCAATTCGTGTTATAAATATTGTTTAGTAAATAAAGAAGTCAAATATATGTTTCTGAAAGGTTCTAACCCAGCTGCACACATTTTACACCTATTGTATCAAAATCCTTCTGGGACTTATTAGACATTACCTTAGATACTATCTGCTTAGAAAAACATTTAAACAAAGATTGTTTCTTATTGTATGTTTAAAGGTAACAATAAGTCCACAAATTAGGATTTGAAAACGATGGAAATTTTGTTATCTGACAGCCGATGTCATCCTAACCTCAATTTTATATAGCTAGGTAATTCGTAATAAACATACGCATTGCTAAGATACGTTGCGAGTACGCTGGTGTATCATTGGTTCAAAACCTTTTACTAAAAAGTATTTCTTCATTTTAATAAAATAAAACAAAACATTGTAATATAATATATTTATTTGTCTAAAAAACTAATAAATATAGATAACGTTATAACGCTAGATATGATAAGAAATTAATTATATGGAAACGTTGAAACAAATGTTTTTCTGCATAAAGTAAAAATATATTTTTTTTATCCATGTCCGCTTCCAATGTAGAGCATATGGCCTCCTAATGGAGTTATCTCAACAGAAGTTTTTTCTATGAACACTGTTTGTTACTCAGTCGCTCAAAATGTATACATACAAAAAATACACGGCACAATTAGATTTAATTGAATTGTAATATTTTAATTCGTCTATAAAAATGATATGTATACTACTTTATAACACTAGATATTACAAATACACCATCCGGAAATTGTTGAGACACGTGTTTCTGCCTAAATTATAAATGGGCTATTTATAATTGAACTAAAACAAATAAAGGACGAACTTTGTACACACGAACATATATTTTAATACTTTGCATTAAACATTGCCCACTAGCACAAGAGAACGCCCAAAAATATTTTTCAAAGCTTATCACTAAAAAACTCACAATATCCACTTTGTACGGACAAAGTGGATAATATGAGTTTTTTTAGTGAGAAGCTTACCTTTGCAAAGTGGTGGATTTATATTTCGGAGAAGAATGATAGGTACGCCAATTTTCAATGTTAAAACGTGTGACGGCATGGCTGGCAAATTAAGTGAATTTAAGAATTCAGTTGGATAATTGACAGCTTCGTCTTGATTCATTACAGTATCGATGGACTGATAGGTTTTCTCTTCGCCTGGTATTTCATTTCGAATCCTGAAGTTGATGGCATTAACATCTTTGTTTTTGGCTGCTAATATAACACTTTCTCTGAGCCACTGTTGATTTTTGTAATTCTTTGCAAAAACTTTGTGAATCAATTCTCTTATTGTTTTTGTAATTTTACAGAAGTTTGTTGGCAATGTAATACATTGTGTGGATTCACCTATTTCCAATTTTCCATTCCCAATATCAAACAATTATTTTGCGAAACGTTCAGCGGATGTATCATATTGTAGTTCTACACGCATGCTGGCCTTGAAAGCCAATTTCTGCACGTGTCTCCATAAAACTGATGATTTGAGACATGCATTTAATTCATCAACAGCTGTTGAACGTGTTATAACTGGTAGGGTTTGTCAAAAATCACCAGACAATAAAATAAGTGCGCCACCAAAGACCACTATTCATTTCTTCTCAAATCTTTTAGTGCAAAGTGTACAGATTACAATGCCTTTTTGTGCGCCATAGTACATTTGTTTCATATTATGAGTTGGCATGATTGAAGTACTTCACCCATTCCGATTTTTTTTTTGATATTGCATGTTAGTGTCTGAGTGATTTGAATTAAAATGCAATTTCAGTGCTGAATGCGCTGTTCGACCACCATCCAAAAATATTCACACCACAGAGACGCGAACTGGCGCTAAACCATATGAAATACACACATTTGCTAAATTGAGAAAAGTCACCAGAAAAGGCGATAATTCTTGGAAAATGCGCCATAGAGAATTCTAAAAATAACCAATCAACGGATCAAAATTTCACTTTTCGCAACCTATAATTTGCCATGAAACTGATAGCCGTGGCAAGCAGATCGCTTTATTCGGCGAAATTTCTCATTGTAAAATGGCTGCACTCTGGGGTGGGATGGAAGAAGCTCAGAGGAGCTCGCGCAAACCCTTTGTGAAATTTTGCTAAGTTCGGCCAGCCCCTTGTTAATTTAAGAGAAAACAATATTCTCAAATCAAATGAGTACATAACTACAATTTCTGACTTACATACATTATCTATGACAGCATCAGTATACACAGTAGTACATTTTCGGCCATTTACATTGATGAGTTTACAGTATATTGCATATTGTTACGTATTGTAAATGTATTAGGTAAAAATCGATTGCTTATCTAAGTAGTCTATCAGAGTGATAAAAAACTCACTGCTTCTCAGAATACCGAGAATTGCTTTGATATAAAGCGAGCACCTTGTAAACGCATTGGCAGCCTACCGCTGGCTGTACTTATTCAGAAAACTTTAAGGGCGTCCGCACAACAAATCATCAACGTTTTATTGCAATCGGATGAACGGTATAGAAACAGGAACGCATAAAGGAAAAACTACCAAATTACCGTATTGGCAGTTCATCGTATGTTTTGATTCAAAAACCTTTGCTGGTGTCCACAAAACAACTCCCTAAAGCTTTATCGCAATCAGATGAACGGTATAGGAACTCATACGAAACAAACAAACAAATTAACGTATTGGAAGCCTACCGCTGGCTGTATGTATTCAGATACCGCTGCGAGTGTTCGCACAACAACTCACCAAAGTTTTATCGCAAAAAGATGAATGGTATAAGAACAGGAATGCATAAGGGACAAACTAACAAATTAACGTATAGGCAGCCCACCGCTGATTCATATACATTTGCAGGCGTCCGCACAACGGCTCGCCAAAGTTTTATCGCAGTCCGATGAATGGTATAGGATTGCATACGGAAAAAGCAAACAAATTAACGTATTGGCAGCCCACTGTTGATTTATATAAATTTGCAGGCAGCCGCACAACAACCCACTAAAATTGTATTGCAGTTGGATGAACGGTGTAGAAACGCATACCAGACTAACAAACAAATTAACGCATTGGTAGCCCACCGCTGATTCATAAACCTATTCTGGCATCTGTTTAACAACTCCCCAAAAAAATTATTGCAATCGGATGAGCGGTATAGGAGCGCATAGGTAACAAACAAACTAACATTCATTTTTATATATGTATATATATATTAACAATTATCAAAATTGTTGGTTATGTATATATATAGATAACCAACAATTTTGATAATTGTTAATATATTTTTCTGACCATGATGTATGTAATCATTGTAGTAAAACCATGGATTATTTTAATTGTAAATAAGCAATAATTCATTAACAAACTGTACGCAAATCTATGGTTGTGTATTACTGCCGCCGAAGCAAAGTAGATCGAGCGATTTGAAATGTTGTTTTGTCTCGTTTGCACAAGATCCATCTCACTCGCACTTGCGCACATAAACACGCCGAGAATGTACTCATCCCAATGTTTTGAAATTGCATATTTTGACATTAAATGCATGAAAATAATATAAAATTGGAAAATTGGAGTGTATAAAGATCAAAGTATCTATATGATAAATAACACGAAAATAAACAAGTATAATTTAATTTGTGGCCAGTAAACGAGGTTGAAGTTATGTTGACGTTCGAGTGCTAGGAGTTAAATCTATTTTTTAGTAAAATTCTCTTTTTTTATGCAGTTAATGTGTATATACAATGTCTCGTTTTGCGCGGTCTTCTGGAACCTATGACTTTATATCAACTCGAAGTCTCGATTTACGCAGATTTTTATCTTCTGGAACTTATCTTCCGTTTTTGTGTGAACTCGAAGTCTCAATTTACGCGGTTTCGGTTTACGAGATATCTCTTGGAACGTATCTACCACGTAAATCGAGGGATAAGTTTATATAGTTAATTAACTATAAATTAACATATACATTTACTTTAAATAAAAACAATGGTGATTTTGGTATAATTTTCTGCATAAATTGAATTCTTTGGTTTGAAAAAATTTAATACCGACTTTAAATGTAGGCACTATAAATAATATTTTACAAACATGCTAAAAAAATTTACATGAAGCACGAAGCATGTGCGAAACCAGCCTGCCGATAAAGTGAAGTCAGTCGGTATGTAGATTAAGCAGTCAATATGTTATGTTGTAATTTAATGTGACATACATATATTATTTTCTAACACGCAATGAATTTTTACCACTACTTGGTATTCTATAATTCGAGTATTCTACAGTATTTCGACATTATGCCATACTTTGTTTTCAATAAAATAATGTACAAAATGTAAAAAATCGCATAAAATAAATGCTATTACTAAGTACACATGTTGTAATTTAATGTGACATACATATATTATTTTCTAACACGCAATGAATTTTTACCACTACTTGGTATTCTATAATTAGAGTATTCTACAGTATTTCGACATTATGCCATACTTTGTTTTCAATAAAATAATGTACAAAATGTAAAAAATCGCATAAAATAAATGCTATTACTAAGTACACATGTTGTAATTTAATGTGACATACATATATTATTTTCTAACACGCAATGAATTTTTACCACTACTTGGTATTCTATAATTCGAGTATTCTACAGTATTTCGACATTATGCCATACTTTGTTTTCAATAAAATAATGTACAAAATGTAAAAAATCGCATAAAATAAATGCTATTACTAAGTACACATGTTGTAATTTAATGTGACATACATATATTATTTTCTAACACGCAATGAATTTTTACCACTACTTGGTATTCTATAATTAGAGTATTCTACAGTATTTCGACATTATGCCATACTTTGTTTTCAATAAAATAATGTACAAAATGTAAAAAATCGCATAAAATAAATGCTATTACTAAGTACACATGTTGTAATTTAATGTGACATACATATATTATTTTCTAACACGCAATGAATTTTTACCACTACTTGGTATTCTATAATTAGAGTATTCTACAGTATTTCGACATTATGCCATACTTTGTTTTCAATAAAATAATGTACAAAATGTAAAAATCACATAAAATAAATGCTATTACTAAGTACACATGTTGTAATTTAATGTGACATACATATATTATTTTCTAACACGCAATGAATTTTTACCACTACTTGGTATTCTATAATTCGAGTATTCTACAGTATTTCGACATTATGCCATACTTTGTTTTCAATAAAATAATGTACAAAATGTAAAAAATCACATAAAATAAATGCTATTACTAAGTACACTAAATTGAATTGTTCTATGAATATTTTAACTCTAATTACAATGTTATTTTTTTAAATACAAAAAATTCTACAATACAGTGGAACCTCTCATAACGAGTTTAATTCGTTTCAGAATCTTACTCGTTGTGTGAAACACTCGTTAAGCGAAACATTTTTTCCCATATAAAACAATGTAAAATAGAATAATGCGTTCCATGCCAAAAAAAAAATCTTTTTTTTATATTTTTAACATGTATTCAAGTAAAATTACATACTTATAAATTGTTAAGGAGTGTAACAACAAGGAATGCGATTTCGATTTGCAAAAAATGATTAAAATGTACGATGCAACAGTTTCACATGCTTTCAGCTTTTCACTTATTGCGCCAGAAGATTGTTTCTTTGCTACTTCCTCCTCCACTAATAAACTCTCCTCCATAACTTCTTGCTGTGAAAAACAATGCAACTCCATAAGCTTTTCGGTGGTCAGCTCTTGACTTTACTCTTTAACAAGCTCGTCAATATCGTTATTATCCACCTCCAGTCCCATGGTATTGACCAAAGATGCAATCTCGCTGACTGTAGACTCCACACGTACTGTTTCAAATCCCTCAAAATTAATTCGACAATGCTCCTTGGCAAAGCTTCTTCCAAGCTGAAGTGAGGGTTCTCTTGGTAACCCCTAACCACGCCTTGTCAATCATCTTGAGGCAAGCAACGATGTGAAAGTGATCTTTACAAAACTCTGCGTCAATCGTTATGCGAAATATCGCTCGTTAAGGGAGCACTTTTTCACAATCTGTTTTGCTCGTTATGAAAATTACTCGTTATAAGAGGTTCCACTATACTTGACATACACAGATTATAATATTTACACTCATTTAATTATCATCACTAAAAAAATTATTACATAGATTTTTTCACGTAACCTTTAAGACTCTAAAACAGTGGATCTTAACCGTTGTCGTGACCCCCACCCCCATGAATTTGAAAATATGTTCTCGCACTCCCTTTAAAATTTATTTATGTATTTTTAATACATTGAATATACATTTTTTTTATATAAGTCAAAATAGAAACTTCATATACAAACACAAAATAGACCATTAAAAGAAATCAAATTCTTATTAGCACGCTCCAATGCAACAGGGGTAATCTTTAATCTATGTCACGGGTTCCCAACCTATGGGTCGCGACGGGTTTTTTGGGGGTCGCCAACTTTTTTCGATTTTGGATTTGAACAAAACTAAAACTACAGTTAGGGTATCCAATCCCGGGATCCCGTCCAATTTTCTAATCCCGAAATTCCGGGACTGACATGGTCGCGATCCCGGGATTGAGAAATCTTGAGCAAATTCCGAAAATTGGAAAAAAAATCGACTTTTGGAGATAAGCTTTGGAAAAATTATAGCAAATCGAGGATTTCAAATTCCTTGGTGTGCTAAAAAAAAAAAAACGACGACTCTCGGAGATAATCTGGGTAAAAAGTACACCAAATCAGGGGTATCAAATTCTCCGGTGAGCTAAAAAAAAAAAAAAAATGACTTTCGGATATAATCCGGGGAAAAAGTATAGGGAATTGAGGATTTCAAATTCCTCGGTAAGCTAATCCCAATCCCGGGATTGGATACCCTAACTACAGTCAACTAAAACTACCTTTTTCAATTGCATCAGGGCCGCGGGACACATGGCTTTTATAAAAAGGGGTTGCCACCCGAAAAAGGTTGGGAATCTATGATCTATGTTCACTTCATGGTTTTTCAAACGGTTTTTTTTTTGCACAGCTGTTTTGCATGAAACGTATCTCCCTGGTAAAAGACGATTGGGTGTAAGTAAAAAATATGTCTATTTGTGATGGTAAAAAAGACATAAAATTATTATTCATAACTAATTTAAAGTGCTATCAGTAAAGTTTTCATTCATTGATTTATGAGCTTTGCATTTTATGGCTGAAGATTGTGACAAAAAACTTTGCTACATATTAAAATTACTTCTCGGGGGCAACATCGTCTCTAGGAGGATGGTACTGAATAAGATGACCAGCAAGTTCCTGAGCCAATTCAGGAGTACTAGCACATAAAACTCTTCTGGACATAATATCAAATGGACCCCCTGAAAGAAAAAACATTTTTTATTAGATGAATTGGTTATTTTACATATAAAAGTATCAATTAAGTATACAGCTGTTTTGTATTTTTAATAAATAATGTAAAAAAAAAATGATTTTTTTATTGACAAGTTTTTTCTAAAAAAATATCCCCTCTCAGTTTCATCAAAAATGAGACTATTTCATTTTATGCATAATTACTCAATTTAAAATATTGTACAATACACATTATTTTATCGAAAATTTAAAACTATTAACCAGGGATCTGGAGCAGAACGCGGAGCAGAACGCGGAGCAGGAGCGCGAACCAGTGCAGCAACAAGTTTTTGGCCGGAGCAGGAGCGGAGCTGAAGCATGGAAATTTGTTGTGCTCCACTGCTCCGATATATATATATTTGGTTTTATCCAAAAATTAAACATTTTTTAAAATGTATTTTCAATTTTAGAATAACCTAGTGCGCACCATGTGGTTTAGTTATATTATTTATATTTAAAATGTATGTAGGCATGTATTATTAATAATAATACAATAATATATATTAAATATTTAAATATTAAATAAATTGCTATAAAGTATTTTTCTAAGCCTATTTAATAAAATTAATAAATAATATGCCTCCTATTAAAACTAATCAGAGCATTGAGCGGAGCGGAGTTGGAGCAAGTATTTAGGTGTTGGAGCGGAGCAACTCAAAAAAGTGGTTGCTCCAGATCCCTGCTATTTAACAGAGATATAAGTAATACAGTATTTTTTAGATTCCTTTTATATTTACTTTTTGTGAGTTTGAGCATTAGTTTTTAGTGTCACTTTGAAAAAAAATTTACCACTTGGATCTATACAGACACCACCAGCTTCTTCAATCAAAATTTGTCCTGCAGCAATATCCCAAATATGGATTCCAAACTCATAATTAGCATCTGCCCCACCGGAAGCCACCATCGACATATTCAATGCAGCAGAACCGAGTGTGCGAACTCTACAAAAAAAAGTATTGCAATTAGTTTTCGCTACATCATTTAAAATTAAGAATTCACTATGATAGGCTATGTGACGTACTATTCTGATGTGATTTTAATATTAACCTTTAGAGGAGTGTGGACGTACATGTACGTCAAAGAAATCTTTCCCTAGAGGAGTGTCGACGTACTTTTAACATAACACAGTATTGTGTCTGTGAGCTTAGATATGCTCCAAATATGACTTTCATTACAATCGGTGGACATTTAAACGAATTCCTACGCCATTTAAAAATAGATCTCAGCTTTAAGAAAGGTAGAAATCAAGTTTTTAGTTTTTGACAGGTTGCCGTGTGACGTCATAACGGACGTTCGTGACAGATCCATACATCGCAAACTCTAGAATTACGCACGTTAAATTGTTAATATTTTTCTTGCGAATTCTAAGTTTTTCTGTGTTTTACTGTATTAGACTGTGTTATACTGTGGTTTTTTAATTTTTCTTACCGTATTAAGTGATTTGAAATGCTTGTCAATTGTCCGAACTTAGTTTCGCTGTGACTTACCGTATTATAAAGTGATTTGAAGTGTTTATATTTTTTTGTGCCGAATTTTGTGTTTTATCGTGATTGTATCGTATCTTATGATATTTTAATGTGATTTTAAGCTTTTTTTATTTTCATATCGTGATGTGCTTCGTAAAATGGGTTCCTTTAAAGACAAAAACATTGATGAAATTCTCATGAACTCTCTCTGACAATGAATAGGAAACATCGATACAGTAGCGTAGCAAAGGGGGGTGCGACAGGGGCAGCATTTTTTTGGGGGCGGCATTTTCATACAAATATATACAATATGTTTTGAAAAACTTTATTTGTAAATAAAAAATTCAGCTACCTGTAGTTAAAACTCCTAGTTCATAGATAAAAAATAGAAGTAATTTGAAAACAAAATTAGATGAAATTTTGGGGGTGGCAGATTCAAGGACCGCCCCAGGCGGCAGGACTCTTTCCTATACCACTGCATCGATAACATGATGATATATCGATGGAATATGATTCTTCTTCATCTGATGGCGACGAAAAGCCAGAGACATAATCTAGCGCTAAGCGATGTCGGGAAGAAATGAGAATTTGGAACAGTTCTACTTTCACTCCAACGCTTCATAAATTTGCTAAGCTTTGAATACGGAATCAAAAATAAATTAAAGTAGAAGGAGACAACACCTAGCTAGAATTTTTTCAGCTATTTTTTACAAAAGAAATTTGAGACACGATAGTCATCAAAACAAAAATTTATGCCACAGCTGTTTCCCAAAAGTCGTCCAGAATGTCCAAAATGAAGAAGTGGGCTAACACGACAGTGCAAGAAATGCATGTTTTTCTGTTCACCATTATTTTGATGAGCTTGCTTGAGAAAAACTGAATAAAAAATAATGGATTGTATAAAAGGCTAAACTTTATATTAGCATATCAAAAACTTCAGGTTACGAACCGGCCCTGGGTTTTATATTATTTAGTTTATGTTTATTTTTATATTTTCATTTTTCAAGAAGTATTTGGTATTTTTTTAATTATTATTTAAACGTATTTGTGAATATGTAAGGTTTGTGACCCCTGTATTCAGCAAACAGTTTTTCAAGGATAACATCTATAAATATTAACTTTTTTTTTAAAAATATTTTTCCATCATTCCAGCAGTCATAACACATATATTCAAGGGAAAAAAGTCACACAATTGTCATTTTAAAAGAACTCACTCCTCACAGCAAGTTCAGTGCAGATTTACTCACTCCTCCAAAGGTTAACACATATTTGGTACATAAATTGATGAACAAGAAATAAAAATATACAAACCCATGCATTAATGGAATCAGTTTGTTGTAGTTTGCGAGCACTGTTGCCATTTTTTCTGGCTCTCTACTGGTTCCAGCTTCTGCCATTACTAGAGCTTTAGATAATTGCGTCTCTTTTGAAACGTGCAGTCGTCTACCGTTCCAAAAGGATCCAAAACCTTTACGAGCAGAGAACATCAGATCCATGACTGGATTGTAAATAATACCAATACGAGCTATCTGTAATAACAACATGAGATATATGATGTAGACGGTTATTATTAATTTATTTATTCTCAAAAGATGAAAGAATGAAAGTCTGTGGAAAAAAATAAAATACACTTTACCTTACCAACAAACAAAGCTATAGATATACAGCAATGAGGAAATCCATGAACAAAATTCATTGTCCCATCAATGGGATCTATTATCCATGTTGGATTATCAGTTAGCTCAAATGATTCGTTACCAGATTCTTCCCCAATAAAGCTGAAAAATAGTAATTATTAACAACAACAAAAAAATAAGAGTTATATTAATCTTCAAATGAAAAAATTACTGAATTCAAATCTGTACTCAGAGATGGCTTGCAAAATTCAATTTGCAGTTTGAGATAAGCAACTTGAATGGTAAGAGCAACTGGATATGTTTAATTGAGTAGTCATATTCAACAAAAATCAATAAAAGGAGGGATCTAGACCAGTGCTTCCCAAGCGAGGCCCACAGATTATTTTTTTCAGATTTGGGGGGCCATTGCAAGACAAGGGTTGGGAAGCACTAATCTAAACAACTACTATTGCAAATTAGTTGCAAAGAAATTGAATTTGCATTTGATCTGAAAATCGCTGTTTTAGAAAACTATGTGATGTGGAATCGGAAATTTCATGAATTAGAATAGCTATTGACTATTGTGAGATAAAGCATCAAAAGAATGAAGAAGTTCAGAGAGTTTTAGAGTAACTTTGAAGTACATGCACATCCGGGAATATGACAACATTCCAAACAACTCACCTTTTGCCGAGTTCGATATGGGTGCAAATTTAATACAAATTTTCTAGATTATGCAAATGTACCTGGTTAAATCCAAATAACATTTGGTTAATATTTGTATGTTGTTGAAGACAATAATATAGTAAGTAACATTGTTAACATTTTGAATAATTCAGGGATTATCAATCAGTCCAAGTAGATCTGACTTGAACACACTGCAGACTATATGCTTTACTTCGGGAGATAATATGATATATGACGAAATAAGATGAACAACTAAAGTTAATTACCTTTGACATAAGTGTATACTTAATATCACAGGCAACAGAAAACCACACATTTTTATGTGTTCGAAAAATACACATTATAGTCAATTTCGCTTTGATATTAATTTTCAATGACTAAATGAACATGTAATTAATAAGGAAATTTACAGATCACGTACAGTTTCATAACATAAATGGTAAATGAATTTTTTAACATGGATATTATAAGGAAAAAATAGATAGGCTCTAAATAAGATATGTGGAACCAGCCTTTCAATGATATTTCATTGAGCTTGACAAATTTTAACGAAAAAATTTCAGTTACAACCCAAACTGAAAAAAGACTAAGAAGCCACAGGCACATTTCCAATCTTCTTGATTAAATTATTAGTATTCAAGTGATAGAATATTCATACCTATAGGTGGGAAAACGCTCACTCAACCCGGCGACAAGGTTTCTTTCAATCTGTTTATCGGTGTTTGTAACCAAATCAACATCACAAGATTTTGTTTCCACAGCTTTGCTATCATTGATTGCGTTTGAGATCAACTAAAAAGAATAAAAGAATAAAAATGAACAAATCAGCAAAAAAAGAGTTTAAAATCGTGACATTGTTTTCAGCTTCATTGTGAAATTTTTCCCGAAATAATCGAAAATAATAACATACAATAAGACAAGTTTACCAAGATTTTTAATACAATGCTATGATACGCAAATAAACATAACATTAGATAAGGATGAAAGAGATCATAATTTCACAGATTGACCGAGTTTAATGTTATGTTCAGTAGATATTATAATAATGCTAAATAAATACCTATGATGGTTTTAATTATATATTTTTACTAGCTGGCTCGACGAACTTCGTACCGCCTCAGAATCAATAAATGTTGTGTTAATTTATTGGATGAATTAAATTCAAATTGAAAGAATACTCAAAATGAATTAAGTTCAATAAATGTTCAAAATTCAAAATGAAAAGTATTTAAATTACATTGAAATGATGTAATTCACGTGGCACAGTCGATAGATTTAAAGGAATGCAGTAGATCAACGATTTGATTTTGAATTGTGAAGCTTAAATGATCCATATCTTTTTTCTTAGCCCCAAGAATTGCTCGTTCACTCGACCAATTGTGATTTTTGTGATTAGATGTTTGGAAACATTTTGTTGATGAAGCCGTCCTTCGTTGAGACGAAATTGCAAAAATTCGGCGGAATCGAAATCAATCCGTTTGATTCGTCAACAGGAACACGGCTGTTACCGACAATAGTCAGCAATTGCTTGGAGAAATCTTCGGTAGATGGATCGTTTAGAAATGCAACTCGCATGTTTATCGTTAGCTGAAGTTTCTTCACATAGCGCCACAGAGTCGATGTTTTGAGGCAAGCGTTTATTTCATCGGCAGCGGTCGATCTTGGAATGAATGGTAGTGTTTGGCGGAAATCGCCAGATAGTAGAATCATTGCGCCTCCAAAACATCTTAAGTCATTGCACAGATCTATTATAATTCGATTGAGTGCTTCCAATGCGTATCTGTGCGTCATTGTACATTAATCCCAGGTGATGATTTTACTTGCTACCAAAACTTTGGTCATTGCTGAGTGTTTCGCAATCTTGCATGTCAGTTTTTCAGTTGTTTAAAGGTTAAACTGATATTTCAGCACTGAATGAGCCGTTCGCCATCCTTCTATCAACGTGGCCGCTATTCCAGAAGACGAAACTGCTACAGCAATTTCGGATCTCGCACGAACAGTCGCCATAATCAATGACATGAGGAATATCTTCCCAGTCCCACGATGTGGCGTTGGCATTCCTAACTTGACTAACAAAATGCCTCACATGAGGTAACACATGTCTTCGATCTAAATCAAAGCCTGGTTATTTATCTCTTCATTCACCTCGAGATCGGGATTCCACGAACTGACACGAATTCGATGTAAAATGTCTTCCGACATGTCATCCTTGTATGTGAAGCATGTCAAAATAATGATAGAAAATAATGTGCGTATCTGACTTGGAGATTCAGAAACAATTTCTTCAGCGATTGTCATGTCCCAATAAGTATCATTTTCAAGCAAATTGAGCTGTTGACATGCTCGTTTTTCATTTTTCAGATGAACTGTGTAAATGCGACCAAGAGCATCTGTAGTCATTCGGGTGATCAGGAACCGCATCGCCTTGCTTTTGACGTTAAAATTTCTTCGATATAGCGTTCCAAGTGTAATAACGTGTCATCTCAGAGTAAAGCAACGTTCGTGCAAAATATTGTTGTCAAAAATTTATCATACCTAATTATAAACATAACCTTATTTCAATATTATCCGATTTTCTTTCGTTTTCATTTCATATCATCGATTTCTTTTATTCTAATCCATATTCTAAATTTAAAATTATTTTTAAGTCAATCGTATGCAAAAGAAGCAAAAACAAACAAATATAGAAAACAGTGCGTTCTGGAAAGCTGAGGCGAAATGGTCCGAAATGTTTCGTATTTCGCATAATTTATCAGAGTTTTTCGTAATAATGTGTGGTTTTAACGCGATTGCCATGCTCTCAGATAGTAATTTTAAATCGTGGAGTGGTTTTTAGCTCAGTTTGTGAAGTTTTTCGCCGCAATAGTCCGTGCGATGAAGTCATACTTTATATAATTTATTTATCAGTGTTCTTCTTAATAATGTGTGGTTTTAACGCGATTGCCATGATCTCAGATAATAATTTTAAATCGTGGAGTGGTTTTTAGCTTAGTTTGTGAAGTTTTTCGCCGCAATAGTCCGTGCGATGAAGTATGACAAATTTACCAAAAATAATAAATGAATTTAACATTATACATACCTTACCACATTCCAGAACAAGCGATAAAACAACCTCGAACTCCTCTTCGAAATGATTACCTTCGGCCATTTTTCAAATGCGATGTTCTGATCGCTCTAGTGTAAGGTGTACGTACTGCTAATACAATAAACAGACGTTCTTGGTTAAAATGCTATTTCCATCATAATGATGCATGTGCATATCATTCAGGATTAATTTCAATAAAATATATTGAAAATATTACACTACTCAAACACATTCAACACAATAAAAACCAAGATTTAATGAGCATAGAAATTATGAGTTAGCGTACTTGGTTTAAAGCCATAGAAAGCAAAGAAACAGGCGATTTGTAGAACATGACTTATACTTAAGTGGTTATTGAATGAGTAGTAACAGAAAAATCTATGATATTCATTTCGTTACCTTATTGTAATGTCTAATAGTCGAATCACGCTCGTATGAATAGATGATATCTATAAACAAATAGATGTAATTGTGTGTTAAAGCTAGTCATGGATTATCACGGCGGAAAACTTCACAAACTAAGCTAAAAACAGGCCCACGATTTAAAAATATTTTTTGAGGGCTTAATAATCGCGTTAAAATCACACATTCATGCGAAGCGCAGCCATAATGAATAATGAGGCGTAGTAGTGAAAAATATTTAGTATTTCGCATAATTTATCAGTGTTCTTCGTATTAATGTGTGATTTTAATGCGATTATCAAGCTTCAATTAAACATTTTAAATCCTGGCGTTGTTTTTAGCTTAGTTTGAAGTTTTTCGCCGAAATAATCGATGACTAGCTTTAACTCACAATTACCCAAATCGACTCGACGTCCTGTATTTTTGGCTATTCAATTAATTACAACTTAATAAAACATATATATATTTGTTTTAGTCTTCATGTTAAAGAATCACACAGTGACGTCACAAATTAAATTTACACTGCACATAAAAGTACCAGTCGGTCACCTTTTCACTACTGAATCAATAGTGTCTATGACAATATTAAAGTACTGTGTGACCGCTATACCAGTGCGTGCGGGACCGTGGCGCTGCATGCATTTCCGGTATAACAGTCGCAAAAAAAAAGATTGCCAGAATTTGAAAATCTTTATTGCGTAATAATACTCAAAAAAATATGTACGTTTTTAATATAAATAGTAAATGAGTTTCAATATGTACTATGGTTTGCCTTGATAATTTATATCGGTTTTTAAAACCTTTAAAAGACTTGGACAAAGCGTCGGTATTTCTTTTCTTAGTTTGTAAAAAGATTGAACTCTGCCTGATGGCAAAATCAAAATCGTCTATTATGCTAGTTTTTTTTTCATAGCCTATGTTTTGTGAGTGATTTTATAAGCTTGTCTCCTGTATTGACCATCTTTTTTATATTTTAAATTGTTCTTACACTCACATCTATAATTAACAAAAATGGAATAGCAAAAGAGAGCTGTTTTGGAAAAGGTCATTAGGATTCGTTCATATTTTAAAATAAGCCATTTATATATTGCTAAAAATATTTAATATACAAAGTGTGTTTAAAAAACAATTATTTTATTATTTATTGTTTAAAAAAAACAAATAATACTTTGACTCGCAATTAAATCAAATTTTATAAATTTCCCAATTTTTTTTAGAAGTTGGTAATACAGTGATTTCATCGCTGTCATTTTTGCAATTGGTTCATTTGCTTTTTCCAGTGGAATTAATGGTGATCCGTTTAACTTTTATTCTTTACAAAACTTGGTTACATTGGCGATGATATTTTTAGCTTGAGAGCGCGAAGGTTTAGGCATGATTGAAGCGATAATCAGTATGATGACGGCACGTCTTTTCAATACAGACTAAACTCGTGGACTAAGTGAGGTAAGTAGAATGCGCTTTGCGGAGGGGGGTTGCATATTTAGTTTCAACGGTCATCGCATTTCCGTGCGCAAACTTATAGAAGTCAGAGTCTAAAATAATAGATCTGTTCTTCTGCATACTTCTGACGGTTTGCAAACTGTTTTCAAATTAGAATCTAATTTAAAGTTTTGATCACATGGCTTGGATTGTGGTTTTGACAGTTGGTTCTGTTCTTTTGCCTCAATGGGTACAACCCTGAATTTTGAACTTATATATTGGCGACAGAGAGAAAGTTCTCAAACATTATAAAAAAATACGAATATATTTATGCATTCGATATAAATTATTTGAATAACTTCTTTTGATCAGATATAATATACATTTAGTTTCTTCCTTATTGAGTTAGGCTATATATAAACTTGAAGTAAAAATAGGCACATAATAAAATTTGCTAATGGCTTGAAAGAATTATTAACATGGATTATGAATATTTTCGATAGTTTCGGTAGTGACTTAAGAAAAAATCATTTTATTACAAATAAACTTTGTTATTCCACTGATCGTTTACAAATTGTAACACGTATTTGGCTTTTTCGAGAAGCGTCTTCAGACCAACTTTTAATCGTCAAGCTATTAGCCAATGATGTTTACCTTTATTCTAAGCAATCAATGGAATAATTAAGTTTTCTGATAAAAAATATTTTTATTCCGCGCATTCAGTAAAATATACACTCAATCCTTTTTTTTACGCGATTTTGAGTTTCCGTGATTTTTTTGGACGGCAATGTTAAGTTTTTTCATACATTTTTGGTACTTTTTTACACGAATTTGGAACCGATTTATCAAATTATATGAAAATATTATTTTTTACGCGCCACTATCTGGAACCAACGGATCATCCTGAGATTTTGGATCCTACATTCACAAGGTAAATAGAAATATGGAATCCGCAATATATTTTAGACGCTATTAATAAAAAAACGTAAAGAAGTCACTGTGCGAAATGTTCAATCGATTTGCTAAGAACGATTACTTAACTTACAAAAATTTAAAAATATCGAAGTTTTTTGTCTAACACGAAATATAAGACAAAGTGAAGATAATTTTCGGATAAGTCAAAACTATAGCGCGAACCAAAAATAACTATCAATTGCAACTTATAATTCTTTTACTCAATACTTTTCTATTTTAATCTTATTATGTCAATATTTTTTTATTTTTTAATCTTTTTTATGCAACAAAATTATTTTTCAAAACTGTATTCATCAATATCATAACAAATCATATCAAATCAAATCATAACAAATAGGTTATACAAAATTAAAAATAAAAATTAATTATTTTAATATATTAGAGAAAGTTTGAGAATTTTGTATTGTATGTTTTGTTTTGCTTCTCATGTAATTTACCTTTGGCAAAAACCGTTAATTTATGAAATACAATAGCTTACTGTTGCTACCATGTACCAATACCTCATTACTGTCTAAATACGCATTTGTGTGTTAAGTGGTATTGTTATTTTTGTAATGAAATATAAAAATGTTTTGCTTGTTTTGAGACTGTAAAAATACGTATAGTGGTGGTTACCTATTTAAGTCAGTGCAATATTTATGCTGTAGGTCAAATTAAAGTTTTGCATTCCTACTGAGTCGCCTTAACATAGAACTATCAGTAAGAAAATTGCTCTGTGTGGTAATTATCGTCCTCTACAGTTGTTGTGTCCACAAGTTCGAATCCCAGTACATATAGTTTCATATATTCATTTTTCAATTGATTTATTGATTTTCACTCAAAGGTACGCTAAAAATGTGTGTGATTCCGTCTTGCTATATGCTCCACATTATGAAATACTAGTGCTTAGGGCTTATACAAACACCGAATTTTGAAAAAACCGATTTTCGAATGTCAATATTCTTCGAAAACCGGTTTTATCTGGTTTTCGAAGTTTTACGAAAAATGGATAATTCAATTAAAATAGCGAGATAAAGTTCATTTTTTTATGTTGTTTATTTATATAGATAATACACAACAAGAAATTATTTGGTGCTACTCTTCAGAAAATATAATTTAAGAAAACACAAAGCGTCTACTGATCGTTTTGTAACAAAATTTCCTGATATCGAAAATACCCTTTCGCTGGGTAATGATGTGAGGCATATGGTCTTAAGCCATCAAATAAAAGATACAAATTTTCTGTCCTTTTGTTTATAGACTCGTTTATGGAAAATTCGGCACACCTGGTTACGAAGTTGAAAAACCGGTTTTTGAATGTCACAAATTTAGTCAAAAAATCGGTTTTTAAAACCGACAAGCCCTACTAGCGCTGTTCTAGCCCTGTATCTCTATTATTACTAATATTGTTGCACATAAATAAAAATTTATGATTTAGTGCAATGTCTGTTTGATACTACCATTATAAAATGTATAATATGATTTTTTTTTAAATTCTATAGATCTGTTGTCAATATTTCGCCTTATTATTATTATTATAATAAGGCGAAATATTGACAACAGATCTATAATAATATTATTAATAATAATAATATCTATAATATAAAAATAGGTCGCTGAATGTGTTGCTAAGCGCAAATCTCGAGAACAGCTGAACCGATTTCGCTAATTTTTTTTTTACAATATTCCTTGAAGTACGAGGATGGTTTGTATGGAGAGAAATTTTTAAAAAAATGCCTGAAAAAGTCTAAAAACAACACTTTTCTATACTCCCATACAAACGATTCGTAATAATATCACTTCACTCAATAAGTCTCGGGCCTGACATATATATGACGCCACCTTCAAACTTTTCTAAGTCTAACTTAGTAGTAATAACATTCAAACGACACGTGTCAAAATTTCATGACAATCTGGCGTTTAGTTTAAAAGTTACAGTGGTTTTAGTGAAGCAACTTTTTTTTGTTTAAAAACAATTTCGTGTCTTGATTAAAAATTACTTTTTAATGGGAAAAAATACTGTTCAAGGAAAGCAATGGCTTGATAAGTATTACTTGGACTCGGATGGTTAAGAGGTGGTATTTTTTTTTTTTTTTTTTTTATCCATGTCCGCTCCCAATGTGGAGCAGGTCACGCGAATTCGGCAGTTGTTTCAGAAAATATCAAAAAAGCATGCATAACAATTGTCAATGAGAAAGCTGTGTTCAGAGTGGGTGCCGCGTTTGCTCACAGTCGATCAAAAACAACAACACATCGACGATTCAAAGCGCTGTTTGGAGCTGTTTAAGCAAAAGTAACAGATTTTTTTACGTCAATATATAACAATGGATAAAATATGGATCCATTACTACATATCTGAGTCAAAAAGATTGTCAGCTGACTGGACAGCAGCCGGTGAAAGACGTCCAAAGCAACCAAAATCTCAAACGTCAGCTGGCAAGGTTATGGCCTCCATATTTTGGGATGCGCATGAAATTTTGTTCATTGACTACCTTGACAAAGTCAAAAACATTTAAAGTGAATATTAAATGGCGTTATTGGATCGACTGAGTGAAGAAATAAAGAAAAACCGTCCTCAAATGCAAATGAAAAAAGTGCTGTTTCATCATGACAATTCACTGGTGTCACAAGCTGATGAAAACGATAGTCGAATTGAACGAATTGCGCTTCGAATTGCTTTGCCACTTATCGTAAAGTCCAAATCTGTCTCCCAGTGACTACTGGCTGTTTGCAGACCTCAAAAAAATGCTCCAGGAAAAGAGGTTTGGCACAAATGAAGAAGTCATTGCCGAAGTTGAAGCCTATTTTGAAAGCAAAGACAAATCGTTCTACAGAAAATTTATAAAAAGTTGAAGGAGCACTGGACAGAATGTATCACTCTTGAAGAAGAGTATCTTGATGAAGAAAGTTGAATTTTGCCTAAAAGTTGTTGTTTTATTAGTTAGGCCCGGGACTTATTGAGTGACCTATGTACTTAAAAGTCAATTTTAACTTTAATACCATACCATAAAGTTCAAGTGTTAGTGGAGAGGTACCGAGAAGGCAAAACAATTGAGTGACGTTTGTATCGTATAAATATTGATGTCAATGCTGACTGGCTGCATCACCTTTCCTGAGAGTTTTTGTCAGTTAACTCAATCAAAAGCTGAACTCATTCAAAAAGTGTTTCCAAATGTTGCTCAAAATTTCTTATTCCATGATTGGTTGAGCAGCGAACGAGCTATACTGGCTGCCAAAAACACTGATGTAAATGAATTAAATTTCAAAATTCAAGATGACATTCCTGGCGAAATGAGGACAATAAATCAGTTGATACGGCAACTAATGAAGATGATGTCGTGAACTATCCACTGGAATTTTTAAACTCACTAGATTTGCCAGGATTGCCGCCTCACAATCTTCAATTAAAGGTTGGATCTGTAGTTATAATGTTGTGAAATATTAACCAACCGCGACTTTTAACGGCACACGATTAGCGATAAAAAAAACGAAGCAATCATATTGAAAGGAAAGTATAGAGGAGAAGACGTTTTGAAACCCCGCATCCCAATGATTCCGACTGACGTACCATTCGAGTTTAAGCGACTGCAGTTTCCAGTACGGCTTGCTTTCGCTATGACTATAAAAAAATCCCAGAAGCAGTCATTAAGTGTTTGTGGTATTAATCTAGAAAACCCATGTTTCTCGCATGGTCAATTGTATGTTGCCTGTTCCCGTGTTGGAAAACCATCTGCTCTGTTTGTTTACGCGCCAGGTAATCAAACAAAAAATATCGTGTACCATAAATTACTACAATAAAAATAAAACTTAATTTAGAATAAGTTAAAATAAAATGAAATATAATAAGTAGGTATCATAGTAAGAAATCTGAAATTGTAATTTTTTATGTGTTTTAAAATGTAAGAATTTTAGGTGTTTTATAATTTTTATTTTTTGATATAATGTAATTGTTGACTTATTAACTTCTTTTTTTCTTTTTTTGTTATCTTACTAGCTGACCCGGCGTCCCGAATAGCAGAATAAGTATTTAAAAAAGTAAAAAAGTTAAAGAATCGACTGTTAGGCGGTACGAAGTTCGCCGGGTCAGCTAGTTATTAATAATTTCGCCTTATTAATCTATATATTAATACTCGATAATGTTAGTATTTATGTATGTCTGTCGGTCCGTTTTCGATGACGTCAAGAAAGTCGATCCCCTCCCACTCCCCAGCCCCGCTGTCGCCTTTTTTAAATCTGAATAATCAGAAACTTTTCTTGAGATTATCTTAAAAGAAAAGTTTCTGATTATTCAGATTTATTAACAAAAAAAAGAATCAGTCAAAAGGCTGCACCAAAGTAGTGAAAAGTTCGTAAGTTTCCCACTTCAGTTGAATTTTTAGCATCGGCTATTAAAATGTTTCTAGCATTTAGTGGTTAAAATTATACTAAAAAATAAACATTTTATCGATTTGGGTATACGTACTATTATGTAAGTCTGCGCAAGAATGTTTCACGCACCTTACGAAAGATTTTTATTTCAATAAATATCAAATCATCAGACAGTAAGATTGTGTGATATGTGTAAATATGGGTGTTTTAAGTCTGAGTGTTGTAATGATTTAAAGATAAGGTTTAATACCCTATGGTAAAATAGAAGAAAACATTGTCGTCTGGATGTTTGTCAAAACGGAAAATGAATAAATTATTTTTTAATAAAACATATCTTCTGCATACACGATTAATAATTCCATTGTCATAATATGTCCACAACATTCACATACATGTTGTGATCATAGAATCTCATTATTAAATTCTGTTAACTTGACACTAGTGACTAAACTATTGCCTAGTTATCAAATTTGAATTATTTTTAATAAAATATTTTGACAGCAAAATATTAAAAATGGTACATAAAACGCAATAAAATGCCATTTTCTTGTTCAAAATAGTAATTATTTGCATTATGTATATGTATTCTAATATGGAATAAAAATATTTTCCCTAATTTGTGCATAAATAGAAGTGTTATTTTCCGTTTCGTTTTTTTAAGCAGTTTTTATCGACTATCTCAGAATGCACCCAGAGTCACATATATCACATTTGATATGCATCGACGATGTATTAAAATAAATCATTTTTATATTACTTTTTAATGTTAAATTTGTACATATGAGCAGATGTGTATTGCATTATCATTGTAACATCGTTTTACTTTACGTAAGCATCTGCTGTGGTGCCCCGTGATGCAATTCAAATTTTTTAAAAATGCTATTTTTTTCGGTCGTAAGTACGAATTGTCGTAAGTCGAAGACTACCTGTATAACAAAATGCATAAATAATTAATTATCGAAAAAAGAAAATCTGAACAAACTCTGATCACTAATTTCATTGTTAAAAGAAAACGATCGTTTTATGAAATTGATGCGCACACTATTTCTTCCGACAAAGAATTTTATTTTTTGTTAAAATGTTTTTAAGTATTTTTACGCCGTGTTTTTTCTTCTAATTTTCCTATACTTTTTCAAATTCAGAACGCGCATTAAAGTTTCAACGATGGCTTAAAAATTGTATTTATAAGTATAATAAAATGCATAAATAATTAATTATCGAAAAAAAAAATCTGAACAAACTCTGATCACTAATTTCATTGTTAAAAAAAACCATTGTTTTTTTGAAATTGGTGCGCATACTATTTCTTCCGAAAAAGAGTGATTTCGAACCACATGCAAAACGCACTTAGCATTCATTGTCATACAGTGACGATAATTTTACTTAAAATGTTTCTAAAGTAAAACAATAACCAACAAATTTTATTTTTTAATAAAAAATATTTTTAAGTATTTTTACGCCGTGTTTTTCCCTTAAATTTCCTATACTTATGCGATTTAGTGTTTATATTATCTCGCTGTTTCAAAGTTATGCGGATATTAATATTTATGGAAAGTATCCCCACTTTTTCTATGGAAGTCATGTTTTTTTTATGCGATTTTGGATATATTTCAACTCGCTGTTTCAAAGTTATGCGGATTTTAAAATTCATGGAACGCATCCCCACTTTTTGTCAAGTCTTTTTTTGTGCGATTTTTTTATGCGACATTTCGTGGAACGAATCTACCGCATAACAGGGTTAACTGTACTTGTTTTGAAAACATTCAAAAGTAGAGTGTGAACAATTTTTATACAAATATATAATCAATGCAGCTTTTCACATAAAAGCTTACATGCAGTGATAAATGTCATTGTCACTATAGGAAAGATACTGACACCTTCTCATTATTTCCATAAAGAATAAATAATAGAATTGTCATGTAAAAACGCCTTGCATATTATAGATCAGATTTCTAACTAGTATTCATTAAAGAAACCACTTGCTCATAATAGAAATAAAGAAAAAAAACATAATAATTTAATGATTATTAAACAGAAACTGTTTTAAAAAAAAGAATAAAAACTATCGAAGTCAGAATAATGATAACGAATAATCGCGGAAACACACGATACACATCTTCGTTTTTTTTCTGCACTCGGAGATTAAGTGAAGCATGCAAAAATAACAAAGTGGTGGATCCAATTTGAAAAAGTAAATTATTTAACGGCTAAGCGAGGTTAATTGCTCCATGGTATTTCTCTTAAGTAAGGAATGAATATGAAATTTTGCGAGAACGTCTTAATTAGCAGTTAGCATCTTTTCTTAATTTTTAAAAAGGATCATTCAGCGGGTAAACTAACAGAAGACTTTTAACCAAAGAAAATTAACATCATCAATTGTGGTCTCTGAAATTCAAATCTCGGAGCCATAATTTTGTCACTATCTACTATAAAATAATGACTAGCTTTCTGCATTTTTTAAATGTTAATAAAATGTCTCAGATCTTTTTGAAAGTAGTTTACCAATGATTTTGAATTATTTAATTAAGAAACATAATAGATAACGAGTTCTACTTCCACCCCTTTTGTTTAGAAGCATGGAGACGGCGTTAAACAGGTGATTTAGTTTGTAGAGTGGGAGGCGAACTATAAAACCCCCCTCCCTATTCAGAATTAATTAGTAGACAAAGGGTTTTGATTGATATAGGTCACGTTTGATTGTTTTAAAAAATTCGCTGCCGTTCGGGAAGGCAGATTAATAATTATAAATTCAAGTAACGGTGCAACAGAAAAGTTACTTAATTCATTAAATATAACTAAAATCACTCGGTGTTCAAAGGATTTGTAGTTAGCAGTATAAAAGTTTTCTTATAATAATTTCTACCGAACGGCAGCGAAAAACAAATGACAGGCAAACAAAATGGAAAGCTAAGTTCTTTTGTTTTTTAAAGAGAAACGTATAAACCTAATATTTTAATTTTGTGTTTTAAAAGATTATTGTTAACGTGTTAGCTTTGAAAATTCGCGTGAAGGAATTTTATTTTATTTTGTTTTCATTTTGAATATTTAACTTTGCGTAAATAATTTGTATAAACAATGGTTGTTCAACTATGTGGGTTGAGACATGTATAAAGTATAATTTGAGTATATAAGGTTTAAAGATTAAATGCATTTCAGTTTTATTTTATTTTTCAACTATGAGGGTTGATTGTAAGACACGGGTATGTGTTGTAGGGACTGGTTTATGAGTTAACTAGTGCGGTTTCAATCACCGGAGAGAGAGTGTAGTATCACCTCTAATTTTTTGAATACGAGAGCGCCGTCATCCCTACTCTTTAGGTGCGCAGAAGTAGCTCAAGAGGCCCTGGTCGTGGGGTTAGCAATGGGATGAGCCGTGTCTCGTATACCATGTTAGTGTAAGGTAGGTAGGACATCCTGAGATGTCAGGAGGTGCCTACAGGAGTTAGAGTGTTTTACTTTAGGTATGGAATGTGACAACGTAGCGCGTATCAATTGGGATACGGTTATAACACCGTGAAGGCCAAAACAGTGGGATCGGTATGTGCGATATCGCATACGGTCGAATCATTTCCACAGCTTCCTGACCCGATGCAGGAGGAAAAACAATAGAGAAAACCAAACGCTTTGTCTAGCGTCGTAAACATTGGATAATGTTTGCACTTCAAATGGCAGAACTTTCGAACGGTAGATGACCTTCAGCCTTGACAACTGTCGGGAGTCAAAAATTGGGTCACATTTATATTTCTCTAGGACATAAACCTGTTAGCGTAGCCATTGTAGTTTGAAGGTTGTGGAATTGGATCAGATGCTTTGCTTGGGAATAATGATTGTTATAGAGCCTCCATCTCCTTTAAGGCCGTGCTTCTTGACTGGATGTCAGGAAGGGATCAAGGTGGTTGTATGCATAGCGTAGAAGGCGAGTTTCCGCTGAGCTTTATCCTTGGATCCGAGGTCCCTGAACAGCCGGTATCTATTCCAATTCACAGACAACCATTTAAAGTTAGGAATTTTATATTTGATTTTGTATTGCTTCGTGATTTCTTTTTTTTTAATTCTTGTGCACTGTATAACTATGTAAAGAAAAATCAGAGACGCTGAACCAGGTCATTGGGCGTGACTGGTGATTAGCAATAATTTTTGCATTAATTTTGAGTCATTCCATTCAATTCTGTGAACTGGTTCGAAGGCAGACGATAACCACTTGGGTGAGTTGTGATTTTTGTTTATTGTATAAACCCTTTGTTAGATGTACATCAGCGTACTATCTTTTAAAGTCCCCATCAAGTGTGCCGGATACCTTCGACCAGCAATTTATGATAATGTGGCCTTCTGCCGCCCTTCAGTCCTAGTCCTAGTTAAGGTAAATATTGAAGTAACTTAATGAAATAATTAATGTTTGTATCGAATTGCTAAGTCGTTAATGACATAATGTATTTCAGTCAACTTATTGACAGTAGTGACATGAATTTATATGTAATTTTATAATCAAGTTTAGAATTCAATTGCTTCTACGAATACTTAATTATCATCTTATTATTGTGTTATTACGAACTTATGTCAAAAATGGATTCGCCCCCCCTGAAACCCCTGAAAGATGAATGACATCTTTTGTTTATTGTAGTTATGAATATTGTTATATGTACTTTAATTGAATAAAAATTGTAGTACACATGTTTACTGAGACCGAGCCTTTTATTGTTTATCTTTGATTTCTTATAAAAATAATTATGTACCTAGACTGTTAAGGCTACGCCAAATCTGGAAGATCGGACTGGGAGAGGTTTCCCTCCCTAGTTCTATCCAAGGAGGCCTTGGCGATGTTAATACATTTAAGTCAATAGAAGACTTTTACTGGCTAAAAAAGTTTGAATGTTTTGAAAAAAAAAATTATAGCCAGTTATCAAAACCTACTAGTATGTCAAATACAATTTCAAGGATAGAAAAAACAGTGAAAATAACAATAGAATTTTAATTATCATACTTCAAACCCTAAGGTCATATAATTTTATATAGTTAATGTCAACTATGACCGCAATGCTACTGTACACAAAGCCAGTAAAATTCCATAAAGTACCCTCAGTCGAAATCTTAATTTATACTTAAATGCAATTTGCAAAGGTAAAATAATACATATAATAAATGTATTATAAAAAAAAACAATAAACAACAAACATAGAAAAAGTACTAGACAAATAATCAACACTTGTAGAAAAAAGCATAATAAGTATGTCTCGAGAAGAGCGTTTGACAAGGAGGATCTTTCGCTACCGTAAATACTGTAAAACTCTTCAATCTTCAAATTATTTCAATCGGTAGAAAATTTCAGAAAAATTTGACGTGACTGCAGTTTCAGGAAATTAAGGATTAACAGCTTTCAACTTAATGGGTCGTCTGTTAATAAAATTAAATAATTTAACATCCTGTATATTTGTGTAATCTGTAACCGTGAACAACATCCCGACGTCCTTACTGATTGGTTTTTTCTTTTGCCTTTACTTTTGAAGCTTTTAAAGCTTTTGTTAAATGGTACAGATCTCTCGCGTATGATTTGCATCTTTGCCGTCCTCTGAAAAGACAAAATTAAATATTTATATTTTTAAATAAGGAAATTTTGATAGATTTTACTTGAAATGTCTAATGTCAATATTTCACGGTGTGAGACAACTCTCAAAACCACATTTACAATTGATCGAAAGTTGATAATATAAAGATATAAAATATTATATATAATGATATCCTATCTATAGATTGACAACTCGTTATAACCCGTGTCAAGATGTTAAAATATATTTGGATAGAATTAACTAGGGATTCCAATCCGGATATCCGAATATCCGGATATATTCAGCCCTTTTTCAACTATTCGATATTCGGATATTTGGCGAAATATCCGAATAGTATTCGTAATCATTTTTAATGAAATATGTTACAAAATCGACGAAAGATCACATCACAATTTCTCCACATTTAAAGAAAATTATGAATTCCCCAGGTAGTGGTGTTTTCGCCTTCACCCAACTCTGGTGTTATCAATATTATATCATAATACACACTTGAGTTTGACGAATCGGCTCAAATTCGGAGCTATAAAAACCTTCAATGCCGTAATTTGATTCATTAACCCCTTCCCGGGCACGCCCGAGTATACTTGGGTATTGAAAGTCATCAAAAACGGACACCACGAGACAACTCGGGCAAACTTCATACATAAAAAACAATTAATTCTTTTATTAAATATGGATGTTTTATAAATGGTACACATGTGTTTGGTGTTCAAGCATAATATTCTTCGATCTTAAAAGGCGGCTCGTGAATAATATATCATATATTCTGTAAATAAAAATGATCAGAATATTTGCTGTTTTAATATGAAGCCACTCCAATTTTTTTGTGAATATTATGTTTTTATGGCACACCACTGCCTGGTGGCCATAATTAACCATAAAAATGTTAAACCTATTCATACGCACTTGGTTTGAAAATCAACGTAGTCATAAATAACCATAAAAATGTCAAACGTATTCATCAGCATCTTTCTACTTGGAATCGAACCCTCTGGAGTTCCCTTTGAAAAATATAATTATATACATTTGTGCACACATTTGAAAATGCAAAATACACACACAAATTTGTGATCGCATATTTTTTATCTGTTAGTCTGTGTCCAGCCCTTGCTTGGACTAGGTCAAATTCGTAATTTTCGGTCTTTCGGTTGTTATTTAGGTCGTTTTTTATTCCCTTTAAAATGGATTCCGATTGGTCAGATTATTCTAATAGTGAAGATTCAGGGTCTATTTCGAGTTCATCTTCATCGAATTCTTCCAAAGCTTCCAGTGTTACACCAGTGGTTCAAGATTCGTGGACCGAAATGCCAAGTGATATATTATTACCTATTCCTGAATGATTGGAGTTTACTGCAGAAACTGGCATTCATCATGAATTTGATCTTAATGAATCAATTTTACAGTACTTGGAATATTATTTTGATGATGATTTACTAAATATAATTTGTGTTTCCTATTTCTATTATATTGTTCTAAAAAAATAAAAAAAATAATGATAATAATATATATAATTTTATAATTATTTAATTTAATTTTTTTTTTCATTATTTTCAGGTTTTACATACAATTACCACGAGTTATCAAAATATATTCGAATAAATTATTTCAAGAATGTACAATATTCGAATATAAAAATGTATATCAATTATAATATAAAATATATATTTTTTTCTTTCAAATCCATTGATTTTTATTGATTTTCATTGATTTCTTCCCAAACAAAGAAAAAAAAAGATAAAAAATATGTGATCCTTTTTGGAACATTTGTTTAAATCAATTGGACCGGCAAGTGGTTAAAGAAATACCGCTGGAGTAATTCGATGCAGCTGCAAATTATAAATATTGTAATACAATGGAACGATATTAAAATGTGTATTTATATGTTTTGTCTTTATCTAATACAGAAATGTGAAAATATTTAGTCTTAAATTATTATAAAATATATATCAGTGAACAAAGAATCTTTGATCGTGCCATATCTCTTTTTGCGCGCGAGTTATAAGATTATTTAGTAAAAACTCAGAAATTGAGACCATTGTCTACTAGCAACAACAGCCGGTTATTCCTTGTTTATTAAAGTATGTTTTTTTAAATCATAGTTTTAAAAATCTTTTGTATATGATATATTTGGATCAATTAAAAAAAAGAGAAAAGTTAGACGTGTTGTTTAAAAAACTTCTAACAATAAAGCCAACGTCAACTGCTACTAAACGAGTATTTTCAACGGCAGGAACAATTAAAAACTAAGTTAAAAACAAATTTAAAATATGAAACATTATTTTTAAAACATGCATTTTTGAAATTTGAATAAATGACTTTTATTACAAATGAGTTTTTAATGTGGGTATTATTTAATGTAATATTTTAATATAAACATATAATGTATGTATATACTAAAAACTATCCGGATATCCGAATACATCCGGATAGTGTCAATTTTACTATTCGAAATTCGAATAGTTGGTAATGACGAATAGTTGAAATCCCTAGTATTAACTGACATAAGTGTTTATACGGTCAAACATATTTGAAGCTCAAAAACGGTTCATCAACAACAATCTTTAAATAACTTAATTTAATCAAAAAAATTGGTTGTCTGTAAAGTCGGTTTACGGACGATAGTTTAACGTGACAACGTCATAAGAAAACATTGATGAAATGATTGCATACTTTTATGAATAAAATGGAATCATTTTTATTGAATTATCATTATTTTGTATGGATACGAAGAAGGAGTGAAATGAAATCTACAATTTTTTATTGATATATTTTATTCGCACTCATTAATTCAAATATGTTTATTACTTTGATGAACAGTTTATTTACAAGTAACAATGTGCTAGAGATAGATGCGGCACAATCCGAACGGTAGGCCGATCGTGCCTCTCTATCGCTTATCCGCGCTCTCGCTCGCACGCTTGCCTTCGGCGCAACGCAACAAACGGGACAATGAGTCATGTTTTTTCGTGCGTGCAGCGTGCGTCATCGATTTATAAGACGTTGTCACATCAAAAATATGTATTTAAGATTAACATTTAATATTATTTTATCTATTATTATGTATTACAATATGGAAAAATGATTTAAAATTATTAATTAAATATAATTAAACTTACCCTCTTTCAGCTGCAATCCATGTTTCTACACATTTAGTTTGAGCGTCAAGAGCATTAATTTCTTTATTGGAAGAGTCTTTCCTTAACTTCAACAAAGCTTTTTGCATTGTTATTCTCACCTTTTTTTCTAAGATCTGACATGTAGAAATTGTTATTACAAAGTTAAGGTGAATGTTGTGTATATTATCATAATAACAATAAAATTAATTACGTTTAACTCTTTGGTTATGGCGGAGCGAAATATCGCTGTGTTTTGGCTTCTAGATATAATGTCACATGCAAGTTTGTAAGAACGCTAAGTTACTATTCTTGTTGTAATATGAAAAAGCATACACAAATATATTGAGTACAAAATAATATTTTTTAAAATACATTTTTATGTTATTTATTTTTTTAAAGCAAGTTTTGTATACCTAATAAAATTTTTGGTTTATTGTGTTAAAAAAAATGTTTTCCCGATATATAATAATTTAAAAGAGTATAAGGGTCGATTCTTAAATCATTAAATCATTTTAAAGTTGTAATATTTTATGTAAAATAATTTTATTTATATTTTATAGTGCTATATTTTTTTCCAAAATGATAAAAATGTAAATAAGGGTTGTTTTTTAGGATAGGTTACGAAAAAGATTTTATACAATTTATGTAACTTTAAATTTAAATTTAAAAATATCGTTTTTTGACTTTAAAATTTTATTGTAGAAAAATGTATGAAATTGACAAAAACATCATTCGTCTTTTTCGCAAATAACTTGCGAAATCGTGCCGTAACCAAAGGGTCTCATCATTAAGAATACAGTATGGAAAAAATACCTTTGCTTGGATCATTTTAATTGACCGTTCATGGTTGCTCTCATATTTAGGTACATGAAATTGATTAAACTGGCTGACCTTATCTAGAATTTTAAATTATTACATCAAGTATAATTATATATAGGTAAATTGTGTCATATTCATATTCCCTTCAACCTCTATTGCTTGGTAACTAGTCTAACTCTAAGGATTAATAAAAATCTACATAATTATATATATTATGTAACTAGCCAAATATTTGTAATATCACTAGAGAAACATGATTTGAGCATCTATTTAAAAAAAAATGTATTCATTTGGAGCAAATAAAATAAAAAAGTTTAAAACAAGTTACGGGCACAAAACCTTGCTAACTTACATGTAATTGGTCTGTCACGTCCATGAGGCGTCATCGACGTATCTTGTACGTTTCGGAATATATCAATCAATTCAAGCTTTAACCTTTTCGATGATGTAGATGCATTAGTCGCTAGGATATTCGAAGGTGCTTTCCCAGGCACTGCTTTAGACGCCGGTCGGCTTGTTCCTTGGGCTAATGCTAACTCGGCATCATTACGAGTGGGTGTAGGCTTTGTAGCATGGATACTTTCCGAGTGGGCTGAAATCTTTAAAGGGTTGAAAGTAATATCAAATCAATATGAAAGAATTTATTTCTGCTATTTTGTACGAAATTCATGTATTTTTTTTTATTATATACTAGCCGGTTCCCGGCAAGCGCTGTAATGCCACTCAAAGAAAGACAGTGTTTGTGTTTTAATTGTGTATATTGAAGTGCATATCTTCTTTTTCTGTCTGTTTGACGTTTGCTGCCGATTGTCTATGGTACGACACACGCGTCACCTACTGTAATTTAATTGTACTATGCCTATAACCTTCGCGCAAGTTGCATGAACGGTATGGCAGACATACAAACATTGATTTTTATATATAAGACCTACTGTAAGTTAATTTTAACATGCCTATAACCTTCGCGCAAGTGCAAGCAAAAAAATTGTCAAAGTTTTATTGCAATTGGATGAGCGGTGTGGCAACGCATAAAATACGAAAAAACAATCACACATAATGTACGGAACACATTTGAACGGAATGACAAAATGTAGACGACACGATTTGACAGATTTGAAATATTCCATTTTTAAATTTTTCATACAAACAATCGAACGTCAAATTTGAATTGTCTGAATGCTGTTTGATCGTCAGTCGACGTTTGACAGTTGAATTGCACGAACGGTATGATATGAAGTTAATTTTAATATGCCTACAACCTTCCTGGAAGTGTAAGCAAAAAATTTGTCAAAGTTTTGGCAGCCCATAGAGTACTAACAAACGAACATTCATTTTTATATATGAGTCGTCTAATATCAAAAGCAGAACTGTTCCATACATCATGTATGGAACAGTTTTGTTTTTGATACCAGACGACTCATATATTAGACTTTTCTGTCAAAGCTTTTTTATACCGTAAAGAAATTAATATTTCCTAAGGTTTTTAAAAGAAAATTAGGGAGAAAAAAATCAAACAAAACAGGTGAATCATTTGTTAAAATTAAATTCTCTCATCATTTTTTGGTGTTTTACATAGGGTAAAACTATGTTATCTATCATACAGATATTGTACTTAATCCCAAAATTTATTTGTGCAAACTTTTTCGTTACTCTTCGACAAAGAAAATAATGATAATGCGCTATTGAAAAAACTGCACAGCATCGTCTGATTGTCCTAAAATATCATGTTAAAAAATAAAATCTGCTATATTTTTTTTCCAAAATGATAAAAATGTAAATAAGGGTTGTTTTTTAGGATAGGTTACGAAAAAGATTTTATACAATTTATGTAACTTTAAATTTAAATTTAAAAATATCATTTTTTGACTTTAAAATTTTATTGTAGAAAAATGTATGAAATTGATAAAAACATCATTCGTCTTTTTCGCAAATAACTTGCGAAATAGTGCCGTAACCAAAGGGTTAAGTATCATCATTGAGAATACAGTATGGAAAAAATACCTTTGCTTGGATCATTTTTGTTGACCGTTCTTGGGTGCTCTCATATTTAGGTACATGAGATTGATTAAACTGGCTGACCTTATCTAGAATTTTAAATTATTACATCAAGTATAATTATATATAGGTAAATTGTGTCATATTCATATTCCCTTCAACCTCTATTGCTTGGTAAACTAGTCTAACTCTAAGGATTAATAAAAATCTACATAATTATATATATTATGTAACTAGCCAAATATTTATAATATCACTAGAGAAACATGATTTGAGCATCTATTTAAAAAAAAATGTATTCATTTGGAGCAAATAAAATAAAAAAGTTTAAAACAAGTTACGGGCACAAAACCTTGCTAACTTACATGTAATTGGTCTGTCACGTCCATGAGGCGTCATCGATGTATCTTGTACGATTCGGAATATATCAATCAATTCAAGCTTTAACCTTCTCGATGATGTAGATGCATTAGTCGCTAGGATATTCGAAGGTGCTTTCCCAGGCACTGCTTTAGACGCCGGTCGGCTTGTTCCTTGCGCTAATGCTAACTCGGCTTCATTACGAGTGGGTGTAGGCTTTGTAGCATGGATACTTTCCGAGTGGGCTGAAATCTTTAAAGGGTTGAAAGTAATATCAAATCAATATGAAAGAATTTATTTCTGCTATTTTGTACGAAATTCATGTATTTTTTTTTATTATATACTAGCCGGTTCCCGGCAAGCGCTGTAATGCCACTCAAAGAACTCATGTTAAAAAATTTATCCAGATAAAGAACGATTATCACATAAAATTTTTAATGTAAATCTAAGAAACATACAACTCATTATTTATTTTCGATTCTAATGAAATTTTAATTTAAACAAGAATATATGATTAAATACATACATGGTGTGTACAATCCGTTTTTGTTTCCACATGAACAATATGATATCATAATAGCCGTAAAAAATACAAAAGAAATTTCGATCGTACAACCAACTCACGCAAGAAAGAAATAAAATTAACTATTATTAGGAATATAGATGTTTACTTACTAGGAAAGAGAATAATTATGAATACTAGCCGTAATAAATAAAATGAATTGTCATAAAAAATAAACGTAAATTAATTTCAATAAATTAAGTCTATCGCACTTGGCATTTTGTATATTTATTTTAACGATGTCAAGTAATACATAATTTGCATATATGGACCTTCCGATTTATCGTTAATTATAAATTAATAATACTAAAGAATTACAGTATGCACTGACAAGAAGCCTTTCAAACATATATGTCATATTCAATTTGTTATTAGAGGTTGGAAACCAACAGATTATTCTTGGCTTGCTGATTTTTCTAAAGCAGTGTACTTTTTCCCAGGATTGTCGCAAAACATCGTTAGTTCTCCGAGGAATTTGATATCCACAATTTGCCAATTTCGTCTCACTTTTCGGGATTTACTCAAAATTTCTCAATCTCGAAATCCCGGGATCGCGACCATGTCAATCCTGGGATTTCGATATCAGAAAATTGAACGGGATCCCGAATCCCGGGATTGGATGCCCTAATCGCAGTCTATAGTAGATTATCATAATGTAACACAAGCTATTAAACATTATTTATTTGTGATTTATACATAATACATAAGCAAACCATTCTTGAAAGATGTATGTGACAGTTTGATAAAAAGTTTAAGAACGCTAAATAATAATGAATAATAAATAATATTTTCTTGATATCTGTTATAAAGAACAATACTCTAATCACACGTTATTGTTATTGAAATAAAATAACTCGGGAATTTATCAATAATATATAAATAAAGCAAAACTTTATAACTAACCTTTAATGTTGATGCCGGGTTCATTTTTAAGTTAGAAGTTTAAGTGAGTACAGAATTTCTTAAGTAAACTAATTAAATCAACGAAGATCATTGGAACAAAATCAAATCTCGATTTTGTTAATTAATTTTGGTGGGACCAATTTGAACGAGAGAAGTTGAAGATTCTGATAAGAAAGATTAGTAACTCTGTCGAACGCCGATAGGTGTAACAAAAATTGCCAGCTGTACCAGTTGTACCACCGCAACCAATATATTTATTATTTTGACATTAGAGTTTTTTGATATATACATTTTAGAGAATTGCCAAATTAATTTTATAGTGACTGGTTGTAGTATTTGATAATAAAACGTGCTAATAATTTGTCAACAAAATATAAATATAGTGTTTTTTGGATTAACAAAGTTTAAAATATGCCATAAATTTATTTTGTCTATGCTAATCAGTATTGGCCATAGACACTTATAAATTTAAGTAATCTGTGGATAAATGTCGAACATGAACTGACTATTATATTTGTCAAAGTTATTTATCTAGTTATTATTTGTTTAAGCTAGTCATGGATTATTTTGGCGAAAAACTTCACAAACTAAGCTAAAAACAACGCCATGATTTAAAATACTTATTGAAGCTTTGATAATCGCGTTAAAATCACACATTATTATAAAGATCACTGATAAATTATGCGAAATGTGAAATATTTTTCCTTACTACGCCAGCTTTTTTGTCTGAAAGAATAGTTGATACTCTAGTATGTGATAGTAATATAAAATAATCTAAAAAGAATTTTTCATTTCAGTCTCGGAAAGCTTTTTGCCTATCTTAGATTCAGATTCAAAAGCTTTTGGTGCCTTATGATGAAGTATAACCAATATTTTCAATTCCTTATCTAACTCCTATGATATTATGATGACATGTGTATAAAACGTGTGCCACATTTCCATGCCATACGACTATTTCATAAAGGCCTGTATTTACCGGGTCTGTATTTAATTCGCAGTGTGGTCAGCAAATTAAATGAATTGTCAGTAGTATATCAAAATGGTCAGTAAATATTTTAAACGATCCGTATCCAATGTATCAGTATGAATGTGGTCAATTATAAAATAAAACGGTTAGTTAGTTATGTGAAACGGTTGGTATTTAAAGAAAATAGTCGGTTATTTAGATAAATGGTTAGTTTTATTTTGACAGCTGGTGATTTTTATCAAAAATGGTCGAAATTAATACCAGTATAAAAAATAAACACATAAAATAGAATAATTTATTAAGTTAAGGTATTTAAAGGCAAATAATACTATTAAATAAGTCTGAGGTACAAGAATGTTGATCCGTTTGATTAAAAACACATACGATTAACAAATGTTAATTAATTCTTAAAAATAATAATACACGTGTGACAGGATGTCTCTTTGAAATGTATTACTAATGAATCCTTATATTTGTTTGACGTTATTCTGATACTTAAAACTAATTTATTGTTTTTAAATAATATTGTATTATTAAATAAATTTTCCTGCTTTCTGCCGAAACTTAATAGTTATAAGTTAGGTTATATTTATGAATATTCGTCTTATATTTCAAATATGCTTTATGGTTTGTTTTTAATTCATTTGACGTTTATTCCAACCTCTGTTATCTATGCGTCTTATGATGATATTGGATGATATGGATGATATACTTAACTTATAGACCGATTATACTGATCTTGGATTTGTATTTCGCCCATTTCGCCTGAATTACCTGGTTCACTGGTTATCCCATGTATGGTAATTTTCTAGTTTCCTACACGCAATTACATTAAGTACAGAGCTGCATTGTTATTAGCAGCATTTAGTCAATTTTCAGGTAAAAATAGAGTAGCTAGCATGTTGTAAACAATTTAGTTTTTCTTTTCATTAAATTTCTTTGACTCGCGTTTGAAAATTTGGTATTTTTTAAAACCATTTCTGCTCCATATTCGAAGCATATGCCCACCAAGCGTTGTAATTATTGATAACAAAGGTTTTGAAAAGTCAAATTTTAAAACAGCTTTCGAACACATTTTACCAAATATGAGTTCACCTAATTTTTTTTGTTTTATTCTATCAAATTAATAAATTCTGAAGCCGTATATTTTAACAACTTCCTAGATTCCGATGCATGATAAAAATGTGTATAATTCCAGATACATTTCCCAAGAAAAGGGTCCACACGGACAGTGGTGTAGGAAGGGGTCCTGTTGCCCTCAATATTTCCTCTAATTTTGTTTTTAAATCACTTCTAATTTTTATTTATGAACTAGAATTTTTTACTAGTAAATTTAGCACTTGCTGGACATGATTTAGAAGTATTTTCAACTACTCTTAATTATGTTTATTATTCCTTGAAATCAGGTTCCAACGTTCCAATTTTAGTCAGATCCATATGTTACAAACGAAATCAGTCAATTTTTTCTCTTTTATTTATTACGTTCAAAAGTTTTTATTTTTACACACAATTTTTAATTCTTGATTTTTAAACATTTTATAAGAATGTTACTAATTAACACAAACCCTTAACTCTTTGTACACCAACGTCTCGCCCGTGAGTCGCATGCGTATTGACTCCATACGCCAACGTCTCACCGGTGAGACGCAATGTTTTTTCGTTGAAAATAAAGATTTTTTTAATAAATAAAAATTATTATGCTAGCAACCTCTATGCTTGAACCCAATAACATTCTTAAATTTTAAAATTTCTTAATCTTTGGGTATTATTTTAAAATAAATATACTGGATTTCGCTAGGACTGCCCGCTGGAAGTATTCTATACGCGCGAAAGAGAATCGTAATTTTTATACGTATTTGGCACACCTCATAAAAAAAATCTGGTACGTATAATTAGTAGGGGAATTTCATAAATGGCTACAAAATGGCTACAGGGTTGTCAAATGCAGAATTATATTATTATAAAAAAAATCATAATGAATTATTTTTGACTCGTTATTATTGCCACATGTGTTTCACGATTTTGTGCAGTATCATTGAATTGAAGGGGGGTCATTTCTTTCATTTAAAAATTACAAAGCAACGTGACCCTATTATATGACACATGTGCAACTCGATATGGGTTTGAGTCTTGTCTAATAAAATGATAAAATAAATTTATTGACGTTTTCTTCTGACAACTTGGACATCCGTATGCAGCTTCTTTCGAATGACACATATAAGTCAGAATCACTAGAATTATAATTCAAACACATGGAAACTATTTAGGCTTTTGTGTTGAATTTTTGTCTTATGGTAAAAATAATGAAATACTTCAGTCTTCCACGGTACGTCTTCCAATCATCACCGTTTCGTATTTGATTGACATTGTCTTGTCGTGATTTTTTGTTTGAAATTGATATTTTTCCGTCGCGATTTCATATTTGAAAGTGATTTATTGACTTTTTTGTTTATTGACAATATTGTTTCGTGATATTGTGCTGTGAAAACTCTTTCGTGATCTATTTTTTTGACTGTAAAAATATTATCCCCTACCAAGAATGGAATCTAAATTTTTTCGGATGAATTAGAATTTTCTGATAATCAAGCTTTGCGGATGATATAATATCTTCAGATGAAGAGGACAATGAAAAACTCTTTCAACAGCCGACAACTGAGAACGTCTTCTCTTGGAAAGATACGGGTTTCAGTCTTATACTTCATTCGTTTGATGAGAACATATAGGGAATCTGAATATTTTAAATATTTTGTGAATGATGATATTGTAAACACCATTGTTACTGAAACGTCAATATCGTTATGTGTCTTCTAAATTGCCATTTTTGAGCAAACGTTTGAAAGCGTGGATTGATACTAATTTAGATGAAATGTACATTTTTTTTGGTATATTTTTGTTATTCCCGTTGAATTCGAGGAATGTAATCGAATCCCACTGGTCAACGAATCCATTACTTTATTCACCATTTTTTTCCGAAACAATGCCCCGAAATCGATTTCAATTGTTAATAAGTATAATATGTGGCATTTTTCCAAAAATGAAGAACAGGAGCGTGGCAAAAGTTTGGAAAAAATTAGACTAATTTTGGATATATTCCGGAAAAAAAATTCAAGTTGCTTTTACCCGTATGGCTCAACCCTGAACACGAAATAGAATAAGCCCATAAAATAATGTGTTATATACCAGTGAATAAATTATTAAACTGAAATTAAAATTTAAAAAATATATTCATCAAGTGTTGTGACAACCCTGAACACGAAATCGAATAAGCCCATAAATCGTCCCACAGCACAGAATTTATTGTACACACATGTGCCAGGACACACGAAAACATCTTCAAACTATAAATTATGTAAGGTAAATCACTTTTTATGCAATTTCTATTTTCTCTAAAATCGCTGGCGTACAGCCGTAGATCGAATACATCGACGTTGGCGGCTAAAAGGTTAAAGAACGATGAATGATAATGTCGCATTTTCTCAGTTTCTCGAAAAGTGGATTAAACCAAATTTGAAAATTACCTCCTGAATCGTCTATCGCCTTGTTATTTTTGCATTTATGTTCCAGGGTATTATTGATTGGACTTCTTCAATGGTTCTTGCCCCAGCCTGTTGAATTTATTATTCAAGAAGTTTTTCATATTAATTGTGTTCTATCTAATTATATCTGTATACATCGGTACAAAAGTGTGAAATATATCACAACAAAAAAATAACAATTATTTAATTCTATATAATCCCCTTCCATGTTCTTTTTTAGTTGATGAATTAGTTTAGATTTTATTTTTTATTTAATCGGGTAACAATAATAGTCCTTTGGAAGAATTGAGCTCCCAGTGCAAATCTACAGACACATCAGGACTGCTTTTTGTTGAGGTTTGAAGGTTGAGAAACACCGCTGTAGCGTTTTAAGATTCTGATTTTAATTTAACCAAACATTCACTGTGTAACACAGTGCCAAAGCTTGTGAATTAAGGCACAAAAAAGGCAGTATTTTCATTGCCCATAAGATTTTTTTTCAAAATATTTTCACACTATCACGACCGTCTCATTGTTACTATTTATGCAGTAGGAAGAGGGTGTAAGCATATCGATACACCAGTTCAAGACCGGAACAAGTCGAAATAAGTGGTTTTGAGATAATCACATTTTAGAATTAGAAAGAGCGTATGATATATACTGAAAAGTTAAAATTCCACATAGGAACTTCTGCGATATCTTGGCTACAAGATTGAATACGAGAAATGGAGAAATGTAGATCATGACATGGCGAATCTAATGATGTTAATAATTAAAAAAGTTATTTTTTGGACATGTTCCAGTCTTGAACTGGTGTATCGATATGTATGTCGCTATTATCAAAAATACCTTTTTAACAAAAACAAAAAAAAAAATTGTTTATTGACAATTATGGCTAAAAGTATATTTTATTTTGCGTATTTTAATATAGTAATCGAAAAATTCTCTCTTTTCAAAAATAACTCCAAAAACACTTAAAACTCTTATTAAATTTAATATAAGTAATAAAATTTATCGACATCTATCAGTTTAATATTTTTTACTTACAAATACAAATACTTTTCGTTTATAAAATTATAAAAGAGTGCAAAAGCTTTACAATTCACTTTATAAAACGAACATCATTTTAAGAAAAGCCAGCAAATAAACCAAATCGTCTAACCACTGACCGTTTATAAATATCTACTGATATTTTTCTTCTTCTTTGGCCATGTTCGCTCCCTATGTGGAGCATATGGCCGCCACGCGGCACCTCCATGTTTGTAAAGGATAACAGAAAATTGGATTTGATTACTAAATTGAATTGGACAATGATAAATAAGTGGTGGAAGAGTATAATAACATAGTGATAGTAAAAAAAAGGTGGAAAGAAAGGGTAGAGGTTGGGAAATAGGGGGGGAGTTTGGTTTTGGATGGGGGATGGTGGGAGGAGGGAAGGTGATGAAGATGATAGGGTAAATGAAGTGTGAATTAGGAGAAATGTTAATAGGTAGGGTAGGTAGAGGGAGGGGTAGAGAAAGGTGAGAGGTTGGAAGATATTTTGATTTAATAAGATAAAAATGGTGAAGTAGATTGATGAGGGGAGAGTTGAGATGTGTAGGGGGGGAGGTGAGGAGGATGGGAATGGTGGAGATTAAGGTTTGATGGTAAGGATGTTGGATTGAGGGGTTGTTGGGGATGGGGGGGGGTTGAGTGGTATGAGGGGGGGGAAATGTTATGGGAAGGATGGGTGGGGTTGGGGGGAGAATAATGGAAGGTTAGTTGGGTAGGTGAGAAGGGGGGGGGTAGTGTAAGGAGGAGGGGTTGGGTAGGAAGGTGGTGAGGTTGAGGAATTTTAAAGAGAGGGTGGTAGGGAGAGGAAGTGGTGGGGGAAGGGTACTAGTGATGTGGGATGGTAGGGGGGTATTATGTATATGGGGAGGATAGGGTGATTTGTTGATTTGGGGGATTGTTAGATAAAGGGAGATAGAAGGGGTAAAAGTTAATGGAGGGGTGGGGTGTTAAGTGGAGGATATTTTATGGGGGATAGTGGAGGAGATGTGTGTGGGGTGTTGGAATATTGAGGGGAAGGGAAGGGTGAAAGGTGGGTGGGGGTGAGGGTTTTGTGAGTAGGTGTGGGGGTATTGTTTTGTTGGTAATGGGGAGTTGGTTTTGAAGTAGTATTTATGTGGGGGGGGTAGGGGTGTTGGGGTGTGGGGGGTTGGTGATGGGTGTTGGGGGTTAGGGGGGTAAGGGGGTGGGTGGTTGTTAGGTGTTGGGGAGGGTTGTGGGTAGGTTAGGGGTGAGTTGTTTTTTAGGTAATTTGTTGGTGGGGGAGGGGCATTTTTGTGGTTGGGTGTGGTTTGTTTGGGTGGGATTGTGAGGGGATAAACACAGGGGGGGTGGGGGGTATTTATTGGGAGTTAGGGATGGGGAGGATTTTTTGGATGGAAGACTTTTGGGTTATCTTGAAATCCCGGGATCACAAAAATGGTCCGGGATTGGATGCCCTAGTAGCGGGTCGTATGAGTACCATATGGTTTTTCTTGGTATTTTTTTATTTCTCGAAAAACTAATATGTATTACACATACAGGAGGCCACGTAAAAATATTTGAATCAACGGACTCAAAAAGGTTGAAAAGTATGCTTTAATCTTAATATATTGTTGTGTACTGACATCTATACGTCTGCTATATAGTTTTAACAACTTACAAATAATAGAAGAAAACCTTTGTAAGCTTTTAAAATTAATAAATAGATGTCTATGTTGCACTTGATTTCACTTATATTGATAATAATTCTATATATTAATACTCGATAATGTCCGTATGATTGCATGATTGTCCGCGATTTCCCCTCCCCCTGCCCCTTCCCCCTCCCTCCTCAAAGCTCCGCTGACGCAATATTTTTATTCATACTAAAGACATATTTTCCCAATACACTGTTTATTTTATTATTTGACGAAACAAATCAAATCGCTGAAAATTCTCATACAAAAAAACGCCGCGATCGTGGATCGAACACAGAACTCTGGATTACCAGTCGAGCTCTCTATCAACTGAGCTAACGTCATAAATATCAAGGCGATAAAAATAGTGTATATAAAATAAAAATTTGAAAATGGAACGATATTTGCGATTCCTACTGACTTCGATTGTTTGTATTCAAGATTCAAAAATGGAACACCTGTCAAATAATGAATGTGGTATATTTTACATAATATAGTTTCGACAGTTAAATGCAAATATTCCATGTGTGTCATATGCTGACGGCTATTAAATATATTACTTTTTAACAGAGGGTATTTAGAATTTATCCCGATAATTTAATAATTTTGTATCTTTTGTTTTAAATAACGAGTAAACGAGTCTATGCTTTGGAAAAGGTAAATTTATGCTCAAATAGTAATATAAATAAAGTAAGCGAAATAGTTTGATAGATTGGGGACAACGAGATTAAAATACGGCAAAGTGAGCCAAGTTAGGATGATGGGAAAAAGTGAACTGAACCCACCCTTTTTATTGCATAATTTAAATCATTTTTTCTCTAAAATACATTGTTCATGCTTTCGATGGATTCGTCGGTAACTTTGTGGAAGTTCATTTGAATATAAAATAAAAAATAACTTAGATTATTCCACGTATTGTGCTACAAACTGTGACACGTGTTTCGCCTCTTTCAGAGGCATCCTCAGACAGACTTACTTTTACTTACTGAAAGTAAGTCTGTCTGAGGATGCCTCTGAAATAGGCGAAACACGTGTCACAGTTTGTAGCACAATACGTGGAATAATCTAAGTTATTTTGTATAACTTTTTTATGCTTATTTATTGAATAAACTTTCACATAAAATTAAAAGTTGATGACAGTTCCCACAAAACATAATTGAAAACGTAAGTTTCACCATTTTTATGTTTGGTTCACTTCAACTCTTAAAGACTCATATATTCCTAAAAATAAGCTCCGTTTGGCGAATTAGTAAAGTTAATTTATTCTGATTAATTTGATGAATATGCATTTGATTGTAACATGACGGAAAATTTCATTTTTTTTTAATAATACGAAAAAATCCTCCAGTTGGGGCCAACAGGCTTACAGCTAGCTATATATTAAATTTCGTTTGAAATTGGAACCTTTCGTTTTTTATTTAAAAAACAGCATGCGTATTATATGTTTTATTTTACGAACTTTTCTCAATTCCTCTGTACCCTAAAGATAAAGCGCTCGGTTGTAACCTGAAGGTTGATAGTTCGAATCTAGCCTTGAGCGTTTTTTTTTGGTTTATAACATTATTTTTTTTTGAAAACTTTCTTTTTAAATCACATTACATCTTGATCGTATGAAAATAAATGCTATCAAAATAACAAAATCCGATTGACTAGCGAAATAAGTTTTTCAAAGAATAAATATAAGACGCAATTATTTCAAGATTTGTTTTTAATCTAGATACATACGTGGTATAGTTAGTTGTTGGCGAAAGCATAGTTTCAGTATGTGTAGTAAAATAACGTCAGTAAAAATCATTATATATATTCTAAAAAACAAGTTCTATTTGGAGAATAAGTCAAAATTTTGATAATTTTGTTTTGATAAAATGTCCAATTAATTTATAATATTTTGCATGTGAATATTGCATTTTTATATAAATATAATTTAATTCTTTGCCCATTTATTTTCCGACTTTTTTCTCACATTCCATTGAAGTGAAAAAAAAAGTTCAATAGATATTAAATTATTCTAAAAATTAGAATATTAGATTATTCTAAAAATTCCAAAATCTATATATTAATAGTCGATAAAATAACCACTTTTCACAAATCACAATTAACAATTCACAATTCACAAATGTGTGCGTACTGATGTCCTCGGGTCTTTTTCTTTTTCTACGAAATATTTTTGTTAGCGTACTTGAAAATTAGTTGAATAAAATATATATACTACGAAAAATGATTGTTAGCAACCTTGAACATTATTCCAAAAATTAAATAATTTACAATTTAAATACTACAGGGCAGGGCTGTCGATATATGCCCCGATATATTTATTTTATTTTTAGAATCTCTGGCTTATTCAATAAATAGGTTTGTAATTTTCTGACTACTTAAAAATGCAACAAAAATCCCCCCGTTGAGGTCAACGGGCTTACAGCTAGTTCTATATATTAATACTCGATAATGTCCGTATGATTGCATGATTGTCAGCGATTTCCCCTCCCTCTGCCCCTTCCCCGTCCCACCTCACCAGCTCCGCTGACGCAATTTTTTTATTCATACTAAAGACATATTTTTCCAATACACTGTTTATTTGACGAAACAAATCAAATCGCTGAAAATTTGAATTCTCATACAAAAAAGCGCCGCGGTCAGGATTCGAACACAGAACTCTGGATTACCAGTCGAGTTCTCTATCAACTGAGCTAACGTCATAATTATCAAAGGCGATAAAAATAGTGTATATAAATTAAAAATTTGAAAATGGAACGATATTTGCGATTCATACTGACTTCGATTGTTTGTATTCAAGATTCAAAAATGGAATATTGTGACATCTGTCAAATAATGAATGTGGTATATTTTACATAATATAGTTTCGACAGTTAAATGCAAATATTCCATGTGTGTCATATGTATGCTGACGGCTATTAAATATTTTACGTTTTAACAGAGGGTATTTAGAATTTATCCCGATACTTTAAAAGTTTTGTATCTTTTGTTTTAAATAACGAGTAAACGAGTCTATGCTTTGGACAAGGTAAATTTATGCTCAAATAGTAATATAAATAAAGTAAGCGAAATAGTTTGATAGATTGGGGTCAACGAGATTAAAATACAACAAAGTGAGCCAAGTTAGGATGATGGGAAAAATTGAACTGAACCCACCCTTTTTATTGCATAATTTCAATCATTTTTTCTCTAAAATACATTGTTTATGCTTTCGATGGATTCGTCGGTAACTTTGTGGAAGTTCATTTGAATATAAAATACAAAATAACTTTGATTATTCCACGTATTGTGCTACAAACTGTGACACGTGTTTCGCCTCTTTCAGAGGCATCCTCAGACAGACTTACTTTTACACACTGAAAGTAAGTCTGTCTGAGGATGCCTCTGAAATAGGCGAAACACGTGTCACAGTTTGTAGCACAATACGTGGAATAATCTAAGTTATTTTGTATAACTTTTTTATGCTTATTTATTGAATAAACTTTCACATAAAATTAAAAGTTGATGACAGTTCCCACAAAACATAATTGAAAACGTAAGTTTCACCATTTTTATGTTTGGTTCACTTCAACTCTTAAAGACTCATATATTCCTAAAAATAAGCTCCGTTTGGCGAATTAGTAAAGTTAATTTATTCTGATCAATTTGATGAATATGCATTTGATTGTAACATGACGGAAAATTTCATTTTTTTTTAATAATACGAAAAAATCCTCCAGTTGGGGCCAACGGGCTTACAGCTAGTATTATTTAATAATAATAATAAAACATCGATACCCTAAAAAGTTTGTCGGTGGGGAGAAGGGGGTAATACGCATGCTTTGGGTCGCGGGTCTGATGTTCTTTTAGTCATGTTTTACTCATGTTCTGTATTCATTTAACTATTTTGGTGCCATTGTCAAGTAGTAACTGAATATCAGTTTTTGATTTTTTTATTTATTTCTTTTTGTCATTGTATAAATATTACATATTTTTTAAAAGGATGTGGAACTGTTTTACATAACACGAATCTTTCATTTTCGTGTTTTTGTGTTTATCGATAACACGTCGTTTAGTTTTATACAGCGAGTATTTACTTGCTATTTGGCTTCTCAGTATACTGTATTGTGCATATCCGATGGCTTAGTTCCATAGCGCCACAACTAAAAATTGGTAGTTCTGAGATATGGCTGATTAAGTTTTAACGCATCTAAACTGAGTTGTAAAAAAGTGGTAATTATTATTTGTCTCATCTTTTTGGTGAATCATGTAGTCATTTATTTCAATTGAATAAAATTTAAAGCTGCTTCTGCTAATATGCCCATAAAAAAATAATCATTATTTATTTTAATTTTAGATTTGTCAATTCTAAAATTTAACAATAAATAGATAAATATACAACTAATTAATGACTAAATGCAAATAAAATATAAATATAAGTAAAGTAAGTAAGTGAAAATATCATTTGATTCAATAAAAGTTTAAAGTGATTTACAAGGTTTTGCCCAATTCTTGTGTGGCAAATCGTCTTGATTAATCTTTTGCCCGCGTCAAAAAATATAAAAATAAAGCCCTGTCCGCGGCAGCTTTTTTGCCGATTTGTTAATCGCGATTTCGACTATAAATATAGATAGTAATATTCTTTCAAATAATCAAATATGTTAATTGGTACCTATAGTAATTCAATAATGAAATACAATATGTTTCTTGTATTTTCTGTTTTATTTTACAATAATCATTCTTCATACAATTCCGGGGTAACGTCGCCATTTTGCAGAACAACGCAACCGAGAACACTGGGCTACCGCCGTGTTTGATCACCTGTTAACATTCAACCTACGTTGTTATTAAATTATTATAATTAGTAACGCGATATTGGCGGCGCAATGTTCACGCCGCATAGATGCGTCTCTAGTAGGTTCCATAAATAAATTATTTTAGCCAATAATATATTTTTTTTGACCAAATCCAATAGAGGCATATTATCAATGATAAAATATATAATCAGTAATATTTTCAACCGATTTTGAACCCTAAAACATTAGAGATAGCGGTTATATGAGGCTCAAAACTCCGCGCAACGCCCAGGACCGCTATACACGTCGTACGCTACGACGTCAGCTACGACGTGCATAGCGGTCTTACGCGGGCAAAAGGTTAAAGAGTGTTAGTGTCTGTGGCCGAATGTTTTCCTCTGAGTAATCACCGATCAATGCACAGTAGATCTTCTATTTACGAAGTTTCATAGTTACGCGGATAGGAATTTTAAAAAATCAATTATGTCCGTTTGTTAGCTAACTTTGTAAATAAATAATGTAAAAAACGCTATAATAGCACAAAATCCTGATACTAAAACTGAAAGCGCATTAAGCGAACCAATATTAAATTGTCTGTTAAAAACTTATTTATTACGAGAAAAAAAGAGCTTTCGTGTAAACATCACTGGATAGGTATTTAAATAAATTAAATACAAAATACACTAGTATATCATCCGTAGAGCCTGATTATATTATAGTAGAATAGTATGCACATACGTGATTAGAGTTGGTAACATTCACTGTTGTCTTCGTCATGTTTTTTTATAAATTTTATTGTATGTATCGTTGATTGTGACAACTTCGCTCAATGGGTCTAGCTGCGAAAATTTTCTTTTAATTCAATTATCTGTTTAAAAATCTAATACCATTTCATATTTAGTTTAATAATTTACTGACAATACCGATTGAATGATTTTCTGATAGCTTTACACCCAAGTCATATATATAATATGTTATGTTTATTTGTGTGAGTCAATTTTTGATGATATTGTTCACTGGTTCAAAACTTTACAAATAATATGAAAATAGGACATTTATTTAAGTGAAATCTCAATAATTGGTTGAATAGATGATGATGGTGATAGATCATATCTATTGTTATTATATTAACACTATGTTATATCCCATGATACCAAACTGTAAATAAAATGAACACATTAAATATACATCGAAAATTAATTTTTCCTCGACCTACGCGATTTTCGACTGTGGTCCGAGTGGTCCGACGAATTTGTTCATATACAAAATATTATACAAAATCATAATAAACGTCATATATTATTATTATAAAAGAAGATAGTTTACTATTATTCGTTATAGGTATACTTAATGTGACCAGACGTCCCGTTTTCACCAGGACAGTCCCGTTGTCCCCAAACATAGCTTCAGGACGTCAAAATATCAAAAGAGAAAAACTCGTAGTAACAATTTAAAAAAAAAATCGAAAAATAAAAAAATACAGTTCACAAATCAAATTTATAATACAGTTAGTTGACAGTTTATTGAAAAACTATACATCTTTCACGTCTCAAAGAAGTAGTACTCCATCGGTCGTCAGCTGAAAAAAGTGTCTCACAGAATTTAGCGTAGCAAATAAAGGTGCCAGCGATATTGATCATCATTTAAAGTCAAGAAAATATAATGAATACATACAATTTAACCTAATATAAAATGAAAAAAAACATCTATCTAACATATCTATCTAGTCAATTGTGTTGTATGTAAGTGTGAGGCGCCTATAAGTACCTAAATTTGTTTTATGTGTCCCGGTTTGAAGGAAAAAATAAATGGTCACGTTAGGTATACTGCTTATCGTTACACACATCGAAAAAATACTTGTGCTACTAGTGCTTTTTGTTAGTGCTGTATATAGTCTATAGAATAGAAAAAATATTACTTTCGTAATACGTACATAAAAAATACAGCCACTGAAAACATGTAAAACAATGCAGCTACGTATCGATTTTTTTTCGTTCATTTGAATATTTTTTCCACCTAGACAGAGGGATTTGATTCGTTATGACGGATTATTTGGTTCTCCCGCTTAGATTCAGTGGGTACTTTTAAAATCAGCACGTTCAGACCAGTTAGTGCTCTCAAAAGTTTCAACGGATTAATAATTAAATAAACCGGTTTTGTTAAAATGAATAAAATATCGTTTTGTCATTAAAATCTCTGTCAGGTGAACATACTCTTTAGTTGTATTTCGCTAATGCTTTCGAATTGTTTACAAAGTAACAATGTATTTTAATATTAATCTCACGATGAGCTGTTGTTTCGGACAATGAATTTGATTTAGTTGTGCAACAGTATTATCAAATATGTATAAATACTATACATAAACAATATTATACAAACGAGCAGAAAATAGTAGTAGAGTTTTACTCATTAAGCATTAGTAAGTAATCTATATATTAATAGTCGATAATGTCCGTCCGTCCGTCCGTCCGTCCGTCTGTCTGTAAATTGTCCCCGATTTCCCCTTCCCCTCCTCCACCCCAGCCACGCTGTCAACATTTTTTTATTCATACTAAAGAGATACTTTTTTCGTTTGTATATTATATATTATGGTCGCGATTTCGCCTTTTCGATGACGTCAAGAAAGACGGTCCCCCTCCCCCCATCCTGCCCCGCTGTCGTCATTAATTCATTTCTTCATTTTTCTCTGACGTCATGAGTGAATTTTTGAAATCATGACATTTTTATTTTATTATGTGTAAAAACAATTAATTTTCAAAAAATATTCTCTCAAGCTGTGGGATTCGATACCATGCCCCAATTTTCATGCGCGTCGTTCGGACACCTTACGCATTGCTCCACAAGTTCAATTGATGGTTACGAAAAAAAAACTCTATTTAAAGTTTTAGTGAACTAATAATGACATCTGTGGGTGAAATCTTGCACTAAACGAAGGCTATATAGGGCTGCTCAATTATATATAATAATTTAATATATAATAATTTAATTAACTATTTATTTATATATATACGAAAAATGGTTGTTAGCAAACTTAAACATTATTCCAAATATTCAATAATTTACGAGGTCTATTTCTGCTAATAGGAAAAATAATTGTTAGCAAACTTAAACATTATTCCAAAAATTAAGTAATTTACAAGGACTATTTTTGCTACTATGAAAAATGGTTGTTAGCAAACTTAAACATTATTCCAAAAATTCAATAATTTACGAGGTCTATTTCTGCTAATAGGAAAAATAATTGTAAGCAAACTTAAACATTATTCCAAAAATTAAGTAATTTACAAGGACTATTTTTGCTACTATGAAAAATGGTTGTTAGCAAACTTAAACATTATTCCAAAAATTAAATAATTTACGAGGTCTATTTCTGCTAATAGGAAAAATAATTGTTAGCAAACTTAAAAATTATACCAAAAATAAAATAATTTACGAAATTTCTGCTTCTAAGAAAAATGGTTGTTAGCAAACTTAAACATTGTTCCAAAAATTAAGTAATTTACAAGGACTTAATTTTGCTACTATGAAAAATGGTTGTTAGCAAACTTAAACATTATTCCAAAAATTAATTAATTTACAAGGACTATTTTTGCTACTATGAAAAATGGTTGTTAGCAAACTTAAACATTATTCCAAAAATTCAATAATTTACGAGGTCTATTTCTGCTAATAGGAAAAATAATTGTTAGTAAACTTAAACATTATTCCAAAAATTAACTAATTTACAAGGACTATTTTTGCTACTATGAAAAATGGTTGTTAGCAAACTTAAACATTATTCCAAAAATTCAATAATTTACGAGGTCTATTTCTGCTAATAGGAAAAATAATTGTTAGCAAACTTAAACATTATTCCAAAAATTAAGTAATTTACAAGGACTATTTTTGCTACTATGAAAAATGGTTGTTAGCAAACTTAAACATTATTCCAAAAATTCAATAATTTACGAGGTCTATTTCTGCTAATAGGAAAAATAATTGTTAGCAAACTTAAAAATTATACCAAAAATAAAATAATTTACGAAATTTCTGCTTTTAAGAAAAATGGTTGTTAGCAAACATAAACATTATTCCAAAAATTAAATAATTTACAAAATTTCTGCTTCTAGGAAAAATGGTTGTTAGCAAACTTAAACATTATTCCAAAAATTCAATAACTTACGAAATTTCTACTATTACGAAAAATAGTTGTTAGCAAACTAGAACATTATTCCAAAAATAAATAATTTACAATTTAAATACTGCAGGGCAGGGCTGTCGATATACGCCCCGAGATATTTCTTATACTATCAGAATTTTTGGATTATTCAATAAATAGGTTAGTAATTTATTTTTCACGCCAGTAACTTTTCTGACTACTTAAAAATGCAACAAAAATCCCTCCGTTGAGGTCAACGGGCTTACAGCTAGTAACTTTAATTATTTATCAATGTAAGTCTCGAGTTATATGCATTTTTATCTTAGTCTGGAGTTTAATAAAGCTTTCTAGTTTGTCTCGTTGAACACATCAAATAAATAAATCAATTCTTGAAACGTTTTTATGATGTTGTATTCAAAGCGCGTTTTATTATTTACAGACTTATCTCGAGTTATTGGCATTTTTATTAAATCTTTATTTATTGTACTGTACATCTTGAATAATTGGAACTTCAAGACTCTGATAAGTATTTTACACATCACCGCTGCTTTGATTCTATCGACATTAGTTGTTTGTCTCATTCAAATCAATGATTCATCCACAGTAATTATGTGTTATACGATATGTGACAAGAGACAGTTGTTAACCAACGCTTACTAATATGTACACACCATCGTTTGGTTTGGAAAATATATATTATATAAACCATATAATATAAAGAACAGTATCACATTATTTTTATTTGTTATATCCCCAATAGAAAAAAAACAGTTCATGAAACAGCCAAAGTAAATAATTTTAAAATAAAGATTTATTATCCCTCATTAAAGTTAACGGATGCAGGTTTAAATCTAAGTTATATTACATATAAAATTTGTTTTACTTTTAAATGATTTAAAACGTTTACATTATTTTACAGTTTATCACTTGTAGGTGATAATTTTTCGGTTTAATTTTTTCAATAAAATTTGCTTGACGGTTTAAGGTTCAAGCGATTCCATTATAAACTAGATTGACTTTTAAGACAAATTTGATAAAAAAAATAAAAAATATATAAAAATTACTCGAATAGTTATGAATTGAAAACTAGTATTAATATTATACTCCAAAACCATCCATTCACCAAAACGAGATTAAGAGTATTCGTCGAATAAAACGTTAAGTGTATTTTAGTGAAATATCCGATAAATGATTTATCACAAATTATTCAACGCTTCTGTGTTATATTGGTTTCCCGTTTCGCATGGAATATTTTTTATCGCTTTCCCTAGAAGGATTTGTCAATATTTCTCCATTCGGACTGCACTTTGTTGGCGGCCAACCGACAAAAGATGGGGCATAAAAGATATTTATTGCTTTAGATATATTTGTTCACAGGACAGTTAGATACCAACGAATTTGTTTCCGATAACCATTTCTATATATTATCCGTTTCCATCATTTTATTCTAGAACTAAATTTATAATATTACTTTTATACAGTATCATAAGCGAGGTCATCTATTGAATTATCAATATAACTCATAAACAATCTCTTTATCTGAATATACCATTATTTTGGGATAAATATTTATGGCAAATCATCCGAAGTATGTATTTTTTTACGTAAAGTTTTGTATAGCACTAGGATATACATCGTTATTTATTTATTTATTGTTTAAAATTAAAATTATAGTACATGGCATAACAGCTGACGCCAATTCGCCATGTACTTGACAAATATAAAAACACAAAATATGAAATAAAACTACATAATACATAAAAATCAATACAAAAAATCAAGAAATAAAATTAAACAAACAGTTCACAAATACTCTTACTAAAAATGTCCACTTCGCTAGGCAATGAGTTGATCAATCGAACGGCCCTAGGAACTGGTGACTCATACCTCCTAAGCGAGGTATAAGTTTTTAGAAATAAAAGTTTTTGCTCATAGTTTCGCCCACGTAAGAATAAATTGGGAGCATGTAAATGTAAATGTCATGAGAATTTTAGGATTTTTAACTTGGCCTTTAAAGAGAAATGATTTAGCTAGATCACTTGAAAGTGAAGTCGGCAATGGATTAAAAAAATCGGCCGACGGAAGGGTTTAAAAGTTAAGACAATTTGGTTAAACATAGTTCTGAACCATGACATAATGCCCAAGTAGCTATTAAAAATAAGATGTAGTCATTTTTTAAAACTTTATAATAAATTACTATGAGATTATGTTGATTTATAAAAATTAAAATTGAAAGAGCCTGGCAATTGATTTATTTTAATTTTGTAACAAGGTGTCCCAAAATTCACGCAAAAAGTTATTTTGATAGAAAGCACAATTAATAATAAAAAATGTATTTTTTTATGAATTAATAAAGTATACACTACAAGGCTATTTATGGAATAAAATATCGGGTAAATGGTCCTACGCTTTTGCAAGCTATAATGTACTCTTTTGTTATAGTTTTCCATGATAGTTTTGAATAAATGTGGCTGAATTTCGTTGATACAGCGTTCAATTTCCTCCTTCAAAGCGTGAGTAGTCATGGGGTTGTTGGTATAAACCTTAAAATTAAAAAAAAAGCACAGAGGAAAGGTCAATGACGTTAAATGGCAGATCACCAAAACGGTTAATTACACGACCAGAAATGAATCATGCAGTAATTGAATTCTTTTTTGGACTGTATGGTATGTGGCACTGTCTTGTTGAAGCCACATGTCGTTCACATCCATATTTTTCAATTTAGACAAAAAACACCTGGATTATTATGTCGCGATAGCGAGCACCATTAAGTGTTACTGCCTTAGCAACTGTATTTTCAAAAAAGAATGGTCCGATGGTGCCTCCAGCACAAAATTCGCACCAAAAAGCAACACGATGGGAAATTTTCTGAACCCCAAATGCGAAAATTTTGTTGATTAAGCAAGCCATCATGATGGAAACGAGTCTCATCGCTGAAGATGATTTTTTTCGAAAAAAGAAAGATAATTTTAAGCTTGACGTAGAATTTACTTAATTGGGGCAGCCGATATTGAAATAGAAATGCTTAAGTGTTGATTTGTAACAATTAATATAATCGAATGTACTTGTAAATATTATTGGTTCAGATATTTTCACATTTTAGAGTATTTTGCGTAATGTAAATTTGCCATTCTTCCACCGTGAACGTGATTGTAGCAATGTGATTGTTCCATTTGCCGGACAGGAAATGTTATCCCCTTCCGTTCTGTACATTCGCAGAGCAAATGAATCACAAAGTTTTACCGCCGCTCGCGGAAGTCGTTCGGGCTTCATTCGCGGATTATTAATAACTAAAAAATGAATGAGCAATTTGAATCAAATCATTTCAACACATTAGGATAAAAGCGATCGATTTTATTACATTGTCAAAAAGAAATGATTTTTCTCTACATCCAAAATCTATTAATTCACGATCGAAATATTTTATCTAAAGATAAAAAAAATTTCAACGATTTACTCGAAGATATATTTTTTCTGCAGTATGTTTAGTACGTCAGATATCACTGACGAGATTAAAGATGTGCATTTATTCAAAAACCGCAAACGATTGAAAATAATGGCATTGGACCTCAAACGATTTTTTTTAAATTAATCTATCCTCAAATAATATGTCACTATTTCTTTCGAATAACCAATTCGAAAGTGACTGCTTTTAATATACTCATCACAAACGAAACAATTGTAAGTACAATTGCTTAAATATTTCGTTATTTATGATTGTATAAAGATCTTTATCATACGTTACCATGTTCCTTTCATAAGTGTATCTTAAGCACAGAACATAAAAAGGCGGCAAGCAAAAGTGAAATGTAGCCAATTAAAAATATGGATTCGGAAATAGTATTTTTAATAAGTATTTGTTACTCAAAAACAAAACTCGTTTTGTATTTGAAAATAAGTTCTTGAATTTAACCCATTATAATAGCTTTAGAAAATGTGCAGATTTTTACATTTAAAACATGAAAATAGTGTGATTATTTTAAATATTCTTATTTATTTTTTCTAATAAAATAATATATTTCTGTTCCTTAATGTAAGTATAATACTTTCGTTTTAAGAAAAATCAATGATACATTTATACGATAAATAAAAAGGTTATGAATCAGCTATTTAAAAAAAGGTGATCATATTGGAAGGGCTGGAAGACAACAGGGTAATTATGGGGCAAAATTTATCTCATAATTGCATTTCAGGTTAATTTGTGATATTTATATTTCAAGGTAAATTAAAATTAGCTGTATTAGACTACAGTTAATGAAAGTGGCAATTCATTTTTACCTAAAGAGGTAATTGATCGAAAAGTTGTAAAAACACTGCCTTAAGTCATTGCCCGCGAAAAAAAATCTTTTCAACAATTTATTTGGGGGGTTGTGAAATTTTCATGGGTTCTTTATGTGTAGGATTCGTATACAGTAATCTTCATGATGATATTTCAATGCATTGGTTATTGACATAATGTTTCTATTTGGATACTTAAGCCAAACACAAAACTATCTTCATACTTATTTACACATAGTTCTGATTTTTAGACTTTTTTAAAAAATACTTTTTTTCTATAACATTTTAAATTAACGCAAGTACCGATTTTTTGTTTGAGTAAACCTGATTTAATTGTAAAATAAAACATATATTTTATAGTCATATTATAGCTTGTGAGCAAAATGTGAAGTGATTTTTCAATAAGACTTATTTGCAAGTAGAAATATGTTTGTTGTCGTTTACAAAAAACATGTTTTGATAAAAAAAAAATAAGCTTATTTGTAACGTTTTGTATCACAGGGATATACTTACGTTTCGACATTAAAAAATAAATCTCATAGAAATATATTTCAATGTAAAAAGAAAATATAAGCCCTTTAGAAAAAGCTCTACTGGATTTTAGCTTTTCTTCTTTTTTATCTAATAAAATCATAGTAATTTGAATTATAATGAATATAATGAATATAATTTCTTTTTATTGACTATTGTCTATTTCTTACAATATTACCATTTATTACGAAGTTAACTTTTCAAACACAACACTTAATTCGTAAGTTAATATTATATTACAATACAATACTTACCTGATTCTTTAAATTGTTTTTCCCTTGTTGACTTAAACCTTTCCTAACCGATGTAGAAAGACGATGTGTATGAAGAATCTTACTAGCTCAAAATATGACTTCAAAGACATCAAATAATTTTTCCATTTTTTTTCTTCAGTTTATTTATTTCATTAAGCAGCAGTGTATAAATCAGCGCGTAAATAATCCGGAAATTTTTAGATGTAAAAAAACGTTTTCGATGACCTCAATATTAATTATTTTCGATGAGTAATTTTCCAATTACTTGACTGATGTTTAATCAGAATTTAAAAAAAAATGTCCCAAATAATCGTCATTGCAGTGCGTTTCGGTGTGGAATGTGTTTGACAAGGGAACCGAAATTTATCCATTACATCGACGAGGGAATTTGAAAAACAGGCTGTCTGCTCGACCATCAAAAAGCCATTTTCAAAACGTTTTGACAGAAGTGACGTTCGTTTTATTCCATTAAAATAAAGTTTGTGAGAGATGTGAAAATATCTCGCCTATCGTGTTTTTTGCGAAGGATAAGTATGTTTGTTTGCATAAACAAATTAAATGACTACTACAGTCAATATGTGAAACACACATTATATATATATTTTTCATTGGAACTTTACAATTCTGGAGTTAATAATAGTATCGTTTTAAAAATGGATTAATTTTTTTCCTTCTTTTAAATTGTTACGAAAATTCGCTAAACTTCCTTTGTGTAAAATTGATAATTGATGAGCATATTTTAAATAGCAATAAAACGCATTTGTTGGTGCACTTATATATATATTAATAAATTATATTCATCAAATGTAAATTAGTTTTTATGAAGTAATATCTATAATTTGATTTGTCTCCTTTATCGAAACATGTAATTTGCATCTTTAATAGCTTACTACTTAGGACTATTAATTAGTCAAGGCTTTCCTGTCCTCAACAAAGAACGTGTTTTCAACCGCATTATAATTCACAGGCAGACAAGTTCATTATCTTATTTATAAGTTATGTTCTTCGTCCATACAATCATAAGCATTCCTTAACAAAACATCATTATTGGTATTCCATGCTCAAAAGACCATTGAGGTAAGGCGACCCCCCATACAGAAGATATTATCTTATTTGATGTATAAAATTCAATCCTTGAGACGTATATACATTAAATTAGTATTTTTATAGTGTTTCATATGCATACGGTTTACAATAGATACTATATATGCCAATATTCAACCGAATGGTCATTGTTTTTCAGTTTTCGTCTTATTCGGTTACCGTGGGTCATGGGCTTTAATTCAGTAGCAAACACTTTCGTACATTAATTTTTTAATCAAATAATGGATTTATGTTCGAAAACATTGATGTCATGTGCTTAAAATCCCTCCTCCCTAACAATCTAATCGAAAGAGAGAGAGAGAGAGCTATTTTCTAACTACCAGTAAATACCTAGTCTGAACTTTATCTCCTAAGTCTCTTAGAAAAAAAAACTTTAGCCGACAGAACAACAACCAGCTGTAGTAAAAACCATTTATAATATGTTTAAATAATCCATTATTTGCCATATACTAAACATTAGGAGTCTTAATGGTTGGAAGTATATATTATATTATAATACAAAATATATTCATTACAATTTTTTGATTATAATGGGTTATAAGTGATTTAGAATATTACATTTTGTATAGTTTCCTTTCATATCTGCACAGAAGACTGTCGGTGCTAAAAAAAACACACACGTAGAAATAAAAATATTCTTTTAAAAATGTGGATGTAAATCCTTTAGCGCTGACGGTAGTGTAAAAATACAAAAAAAATAAAGAAAAAACGTTTTGCCCAACTGGTTCACACTATTTTGACCGAACACTTTCTGCAATATATCACGAAACATGGAAGATATTGTAAATTTATCTGCCTCGAGTTTAGAATCTCTCAGTTTGTAGAAAGAAAAACCTTTTAGTTTTTGGAAACATTGGATCCATTTGATAAAATACTATCCGAGATAGTTCAGTAAAATAAATGATTAAATTATAATACCTTTCGACTTGACGAATAATCTAAATTATTTTTGAGAAGAAATGAGATATGAGAGTACTGATTCAAGATAATATAATTAAATTTTGAACGCTAAAAACTTCCTAATTTCAATGCAATTACGGTCCAAAATATGATTTTATAATAAAAAAAAGTAAATATGCTTAACAGCATGCTACTCTTTTTCTACTTAAAAGTTTATTAAATCCTTCAAAAACATTACAATTCTCTGTTATGCTTAATAGCGGATATGGAAGTATCAAAAAACCTAACGTTGAAATCAAGAAAACCAACGTTGAAAATTCGTCAAATATATTTAAAATTTTCTCTACATGTCTATGAAACCACCGTTTTCAGTAATAAATTGTCTCATCCAGTAATTTGAAGCCAAGGTTTTGATTACTTCAATTCGCTATTTCGGTTGATGATTAGATTATTACCGATGTTGTTACTAGCCCCCCTTTTCTTAATCTCTCTATAAAAAGCCAGTTCTCATAAAATAATAACTGTTGAAATACGATATTAGTGGTTGCTTGACGTTGGGAGTGCACATTACAAAATATTTAAATAAAAACAGTAATACACAGTAAGTAATATCTATAATAATAATTGATGAAAAAATCATTCCATTCTAATGTAATATATTACAATTTATACAACTCAATACTGTTTTGATCTATGATTTTATCAAATAAAACGACAAGTGTTCGCTTCTTTCCAATTTTGTTGACAAAATTGGTTTTCTGAGTACCTGAAATCCCTTTCAAGGCTTAAGATGTGAGTTAACCAGGCATAACTAAGATTGAGTTTGTACGCGAATATTTTTTAAATATTTTAACCAGAATAATAGAACTAAGTCTAAACTAATCAAAAATGATTTAGTTTCAGTATATTTGATTCGATGTCTATTAATCAAATATTGTTTTGCAAATTTTACAAGAGTGTAGAAAAATTGAATAATGCAATAGAACTTAAAAATTTGTACTACAAAAATGCGTCCTCGTTTTAGTGCAAGCGCTTTTCCTTTATATTTTTTTGTTTTGTTTGTTTTGTTTACAACAATTGACGCGCTCAATCAATATTTTTAAAACAGTCGTTTTTTTTTGCCTTTTAATATATATCATTAACCAGTTTCGACGAGTGCATCAGTTTTCTATAAAAGAAATGTTTACTTATCACCAAAATCAATCGCGCCCCTGATAAAAAATGGGTCGAAGCTGCTGAAAATTATAGATAGATTAATATAATACATAGCTTAAAACACTTTTGTTGAAGACTAAAATTTTACCATTTGATAATTAATTTAGAATAAAAGTCAAATATTTTTTATTTGATTAATAAACTCACAAAATGCCACGAGTAAGTAAATTTTATGTAAGCTTTCCTTTGAAATGCTGAAAGTTGCCGACGTAAGTGACGCTACTGAAGAAAACTCCTTTGCAAAAATTGCATATTTCACTATACATAAAAGAATAGATCGCTCTGAAGATGCAGTTGTACTTGAAAAATATAGAAATACTAAATGAAAGGATATATTGCGTAACTTGCTTGAATAAATCCCTAAAAACTGAAATAAATTTATTCAAACGAAATCGTGATGATACGAAGAGCAATAAATTAAAAATGATCTATATAAATAAATTTGACCAAAGGATTGTAAAACTTAATTAAGTTTATAAAGTATTAATTTTTCATACGTAACTTAAAACTAAGAACTTTAAACAATCAAAACATTTTTTTTCCAGACAAATCAAGATATAAGGTAGTATTAATATAGTTATCGTCATAACTAAAATTATGTTTCGAAATATTTCGGTCAGACGAATTAATTATATAAAATTAAATGCTTATTTTTTACTTCAATGTTGTGTATTTTGGTGAATAAAAGTCGAATATTGATTTTCTAAAATAAACGGAACTAACAACTTACTGTTAAATAAATTTTACCCAAGAATTTTATGGCTGAGAATTATGGCTTTAATGAAAAATGTTTCTAGTAGGAATGGTTGTGTTTCTCGTCAGATGTAAAAAATGGCAATACTTTCAACGATACTGATAAATCTGGAAACAAATACTTTCGTTGAATTTGTGTTTAACTTATTGAAATGAAGAATTTTTCATAAGGAAAGCGAGTGAATCATAATTTATATAAGCTTTCCATTTCAAGCACACTTAAGTGCATAGCAACTCAGTCTAGATTATTGCTCTCCTGAGAATCATTTGATTGTACTCAATGCTGCTGTGACACGGGATAAGCCTATTATAACGGTCGGTTGCAGGTGCACAACATGTATATCCAACTAAAAAAAATAGTAATAATTGCAATTAGATAATTTATTTATTAAAAAAATATTAAATATATCGATGTTATAACTTTAAGTTGGCTTTTTTTGGATTAAAATAATAAAAAAACAATGTGCAAGATAAAAAAGTGAAACATTATTTTAATATTTCATTTATTCTTTGGTGAGATAATGATGATTATTTGAAAAATTATGTGAACAGAAGTAATCGCAACATATGTTGATTATAAAACAATTCGTAAAAGAAAATAAAAATCGTCGATAGTTAACAAGACATTTTCAAGTGATGATTGATATAAGTCATTGCCAGAATGCTTTGAAAATACGTAAGACTAAGTTTTCAGATTTTTTCTCGGCCGATACTAGACCGAATCGTACGTATGTATCTAGTTTTAACTATATCACGGAGCGGCTGAACGAGGTTTAGTACTTGGGTGTGTAGACGAGTATAATATATTATGTTTGACGCTTTGTCTGTGTGTCTGAAAGGAAGGCTTCAAGGGTGGTTTGGGGTAGGAAACTCTGAGCTTGCGCCGTAGGATTCCCCCCCCCCGCGCTTTAGAAGGCAAGTACCCTCCGGTTTGTCGAGTTTGGAGCACAGTGCGTGGCCACAGTTCGACTAGACAACACTTCAGCTTCCAACTGGCCACCGCTGAACGCCCCCAGTGGGGTTGTGCACTTTGACAAAGTATTCAGTTCTGTTATTTTTTCTACTCACCCAGCATGATTTTAATAATTTTCTTCGCCTGTTTTACTAACTATATTCTGTTTCAATTTTTTATTTACAAATACTTTCATGTTTTCGTTAATTATAAAACTGAAAAGCCTAACTTTCGTGGAAAGTTTTCAGGAAAAAAATACTTCAAAGCGTTCTGGACTGTTTCAAAATTGTTCCAAAAATATTTTCTTGATAATCTCGGAATTTTTCTACCGAACAAAGTAATGTCTAAAATTCCACAAACTTTTCGTTGCAAAAGTAATGAAAAGCAGTTAATAAATTAAAGTTTAAAAAATGGTTGAATTTTTTTTAAATGTTTGCGTTAATTTTTTCTTTGTTATCAAAAACACAAAGACACCAACTCTCAACTCTTCGTAATGATCTACAAAGTAATCCAGTGACTTCTCAGCAATGGTGAGTTTGAAATAATTTTCATATTAAAATTATAACTGAAATCTTCGTTGAATATTTTTTGAGTTACGGGCACAAAAAATCATCATTAATTTCTAAAGCATAAGTTTAAAGCACGACGCTTCATAAACTATTAATGAAGATGGGTTGTTTCCTCTTTTTTAGAATATTTGTGTTAATTTTGTCGTAATACGACTAAGCGTGGAAATTTTAAGTGCATTTATCAAGAAAGTTTTACTGTGAGGATTTTACTGATGAGAGTTTCTCGATCATCTTTAATAAGTTATTCAACATTTCTTGAAAGTGAAAATATCTTCGTACTAAAGAACTTACACTGTGATTTTATTTAAAAAATAATTTTAATAACAGTGTCTTATCTATGTTTTACAATGTTGACATATTTGATTTTTGATCCCGACAATAGGTAGCGATTGAAATAGTTTAATAAAGGCGCAATAAAATGTATCCTTATTTTTCATACTTCATGTCAGAAAAATACATTAAGTTATGGAATTAAAGATAAACGAATATTTTACAATGAGCAGAAATTCACGACGTTTTTTTAATAAAAATAAGACGAATGATTTTAAAAAAATATAAAATTATGTTTGTTTATCGCTTTCAAACGAAAAGATGAAATACAAGCAATTTTACCTATAGTTTTGTAATCTTTTTCAATGAACATGTTCGGCTTTATCACTTCAACAATAATTTAAATCTGAAAAGTACAAAATAGGACCAAACGGAATTTTTCCGCCCATAAGAGTTGTAAGGAAGCTCTTTACTGTAAATCTATGCAATATGCATTTTTTTTGTCTATTCACAGTGTGTATTTGAATGTAAAATGTTAATAATGTTATTCAACCTGTTGTTTTGAATCAATTTTGTATTCACATTAACGGTAACTTGCGTGTTGTAATAAAACAAACAATAGCTTTAGTTTATTTTATCTTTTACACTTATTAACTGCTGGCACTGTTGAATACTTTTAAAATACATCTACGAAGTTAAAAAAACAATTCTCACAAGAGTTGATTGAAATTTACACTAATTTGGCATAAAAATATATTTTTTTGTGACCAATTAGTTGTATATTTCTATAAAATTAAACTTGTTTTTTAAACCACGTTGATAACCAATGTGTGATATATATACACGGACTCTTAATAACTATAATAATGTATGTTAACTTGGTAAATACTAGAAAATAGTATTTTACTTTTCTCATTTGATAATATGCGCTGACTATTTGTTGATCGAAAGTAAAAATGAGCTAAACGTTTTAGTTAGGCGTAAACTAATTATAAAAAGTATTTTATTTAATAACGGATGTAAAGTTGAATAATTTTCATTGTGTTATATAAATCGTTGTTTATATATTTGAAGAAGGTCGCTGAGATTTCGCTAAAGAGAAATTTTTCAAAAAATCAAATCTCAATTTAAAGTTTTAGATAAAGCGACGAATTTATGTGAAATAATATATTCAAAATGAGGTCAGAGTTAAAACTATCTTGTTTAAGAAAACGAGCATTTGGTAAATAAGAACAATTTGAAATAAATACATGATTCTAGATTCCAATCAAAATATATGACAAGTTATTAGAAAAATGTTGTTGTAAGTATTAAACGTAGATTCGTTGTCAATCAATTAGCTGAATCAGTTTTCAGTGAATTTTCCCCCTTTATAGATCACGTAGTTAGTTATCAAAAAATACGAATATGATCACAAAAAAATATAACTGATACGAAACAATTTGTTTTTTTTTTCACGTATTAAAATTAATTTCAAGGAATCATTTTTTAGATGGTTGTGGATGTTTAATATAATTAGGTCCAGTAAAATATTGAATATATGAACATAATTATAAAGGTTTTTTGTATGTTCAATTTAATATTGCTTTTAAAAAAATGGTTTTTAAATTATTTATCAAACATTTAAGATTTTATTTAAGAATGCGCCTAACTTCAGAAATGTATTCAGCCTGTGACTGTCAAATAATCGATCAAACATTGATTGCTGTATAATTTTTAATCCCTTTTCAAAAATATTTGTTCTAACGTTTGCGATGATCAGAAGAAGCCCAGCGATTAACATAAGATAGGCCGTTAGTAATTAAATATTCAAATATTCAAAACCAACCGAAAAATCAAAATTGGTCGCGAAAATATTAAAACTGGGATAAGGAATCAAGGGTCTCTTTGTGTAAATTTGATACCTCAAAATTAATAAGGCGCTTTGTGAAAAGATTTATTTTAATAAAAAGCCATGTAATATATTCACACGAAACGAATCAATCCATGCGTTACTCATATATATTTATCCTTGCTTAATAGACTGCTTTTTCGTTACCTAGTGATAATACCAAGACGTAACCGAGACATCATTTATATCTAGTTGGATGTTAATAGAATCTAAAGTATTCTTAATGACCTTATTTCGTACCTTACATCATACATTTAATTATTGCTATTTGTTAAGAACACAGCCTTTTTAGTCTATTTTTTTTGAGTATCGTTGTTGCCATATGTTAATGTTGGACGTGTGAAAAACGGTTACGTATAAAGTCATTTAAAAATTCCCGTGATTATTTGAAATTCTTTCCAAATATATCGTTCGAAGCAAATACCAATTAATAAATAACTTTTGAATTGAAAATTGTTATTTTTAATTTTGTATCATTAGGCTGTAAAACTAATCTTCTTGATTAAAACTTTATTCATTTGTAACAATTGTCATATTTACATGCATTTAATATTTTAAATTATTAGAAACATTGATTGAAAAAAATACGAATATTTGGCTTTGTATAATTCTTCAATTTGATACGTTTTTAAACATTAATTACTCTGTAGTTTTCAAAAAAGTCAAAAACATATTTAAGTGAAATATGTAAAAAATTAAACACCAAAATTGTTCACTTTTACGGTAGTCATTGTCAATTCTTGGTGGAAAGGAATTATACCAAAATAACGTGTAATTGGTACGGAAATCTATGATTTTAAAACAAATGTTTTTACAGATAGATAAAGTATTGCTTTTTAATATTTGCTTGCAACCCAATAAACAATGTGGATATCGTATTGTTTTCTTTAATATCTGTATCTATGATATTCAAGATTTTATCATTCATGAGATTATTGGCCGTTACAATCCGAAAGAATAAAAAAAAAATTAAAAATAAACATTTACTTTCATAATACACTTACTGATGACAGTAAAAGGCATTAGAGACAGAGTTAAGCTCGTTGATTCAAATATCAAACACTTTATTTTATCATATTTACGCCACTCATACATTTTTATTCCCATAAATATTTTCTCCCAAATCACAGAAGCTGTTCGTGTCATATTTGTTTTTATATTGCAATACGATGCATGGTTTTACGAAATAAGAAAATATCAGAATTCGGATTTATTGAATCTCTGCACTTAAAGTAAACAAGTTTTTATTTATAAAAACATTTTTCACAGAAATTTTATTTATTTTTTCTACAACTTTAAATTAATTTGCTAAAACCGTCAATACGTCAATATCTTCCATCGTGATACATAATAATTGATTTATTATGCGAATAAATTATAAATTAAAAGCCAATTATTCCTCAAACATATGAAAAAGCATTAATTACTGGCTTACGTATCATAATCAGAGCTTTTTTAATTATTTACTGGCTTACGTATCAAAATATGTTTTTTTTTCAAAATTTACACAATAAAAACCGACCATATAAAATGTAGAAGTGATTTAAGTTTATTTTAATTAAAAAATATATTAGGTATTTAAAGTATGTAGATACGAAAATATAAAATATGTTTATATACTTTTGCGTTCAATTTATATTTGATTTTGAATACCAATGATAAGATAGTAATGATTTATTCACAAACAATAACATTTAAGTTATCCTTCATATAATCAATTCTGAACACATTTTCATGGTAAGATTTTATTCAAAATGTTATTGATAATATATTATTTATTTATGAAATCATAGACAAAGGTTATTGCCTAACAAGCAGTCGATACTTATTCAAGCATAAATAAATGTTGTATGATTTTTTCTCGTAATTCAGGAGAAAAACACTAAAAGCTTCGGCTGAAAGTAAATTGGCCATGATTGGGGACCCTTTGTCCCGATTACCCGAATATCCGCAATTCGCCTGGTTGTATTTCGTATTCTTACATACAAATAAATGTATTACTTGACAGAATATTTTAAGGCTTATTGGAAAATGAAAAAAAACTTTCACAGATTTTCATTTTAAATTCTGATTTTATTTGCAGATTTTCTTTTTATTATTTAAGGAATTTTTTAGCTGAATTTTTATATTCACCAATAAAGCGGTAGATTTGATAGAAAATCAATTCATATATGGATATTTTAACTGTCGCAAAGTTGTCATATTCATCTGAAAAGCAATTCATATTCAATTCATTAATTTATACTTAGTTATAATTTATACATAACAATTTAACACTGTCTGAGCAGTTATTAAAGTGATGGTTTGTTTGGTCTCACAGTGCATGTAACTATTTTCCAAAAAACTTTCACTTGAATTTCAATAAACTTTGACACAAAATATTTCAGTATGCACTCAAGGATTAACCTGAACACTGATTTAAAAGTACCAATCATAGAACATTCTTTATTCCGTTTTTTATGAATGTTTAATGAGTTATACAAGAAAAAACAAATAAATAATTAAGTTACCTTGAGGGCAAGTAAATATATCCCTCAATTGATATTGAGATTTAGTTACTGTGCACTGGCCAATTGTATTTACATCTTGCTTTTGTATGTATAATAGACGATTCATTATAAAAAATATTTATTTACTACTTATCATAATGGATTAAGAACGCTTAAAACGTTTTAAAAATCTAGCCAAAATATGTTTTATTCCGTTTTGTCATCATTGAATATTTATTTCAAGAAGAAGGAAAAGATTTTATAAAGATTGATGTTTCGTTTTTTTTATGACGTAAAATATGTATATTATTTATCATCAATATTGAATGCGAAATGTTGTATTAATCTGAATTTTATCAAAATTTTACTGTGTAAACTAAAACCGTGTTGATCGCGAAGTAGTAGTTTTTAACTCAAATGAATGAGTGTATGTAAGAATTTATATACAACAAAGCACATATGTACATAAATTTTGAATCATATAGTCGGCTATAGCCAATTCTGTTTTGTAAAACTTTGATCAAATAAATGGGATTCCTGTCACGTATAAATTGTTATGACTGCTTTCCTCTTTTCCTATTTTATGTGCATTTGGAGGCTCAAGCTGCTTATCTCTTACTGGTTTTCTTATATTCCGTGTTGAACTTTTTTTTACTTAATGTCTTCATATTATTTTCCAAACCGCTTTTGTAAAATGAATATTTTTGCAAAGTTTTTTTGAAGAGCCATTAGAACATGGCATAAAACATTACGGATTTTTTAAAACTATAAATAAATATTAATGAACCATTTTTTGAAAATCAAATGATGTTCTAAGTCTAACGGTATTAATGAAATATTAAAAAAGGACATCGTGTTTAACTGATTTAACTACTTTTAAATTCGAACATCGGTAAATCAATATTAATAATACTCTCTTAAATATAAATATTTAACTCTAATATTCGTAACCAGATACTTGATGGTCTACTTAATCTTACTGTAAAACGTACACATTTTTTCGATATAAATTAATATATTTGACCTAATACAAAAGCTCTTAAATTTAAGTGGCAATTTTGTAATAATTTTTTTTAAACCATATAATTTACAATAATGTGACGAGTCAATCGATTTATCTGTGAAAAAATATTTTTAATTAATTTAACAAAATTAAATAATTTATTTAAATCGTTACATTTTTTACGATATACTACCAAATTTTTCATTTAACAATTCTACAAAAGGTTTCAATATTACATGGACATTTTTGGTTCATTATAACGGAATTATTTTTATACTAAGTTTTTTACGCTCCATGATGTGTCAGTTGATTGAATTACGAGCTTTGCACTGTTTGACGAAGTTTATTATTTATTATAAGTTTATTATTTATTTGAAATACAATCTTTTATCAGTTGAAAATTCTTGTAATGAACGGAATCGTGATATTATTACAAAATACATGTTTATTTTATTAAAAATATAATATTTTCACCATAAGCACTTTAAAAGTGAGCTAATTAAATAATACAAAGTGTATGTGCCGTATTAAAATAACAAGGTAACGATATTTTAAGCCAAATTATTAATTGGAATATCAAACTAATTCGTAGTGTATCCAGTTATTAATGCTCTATCTAGATATTGTTATATCATCAATAGAAGTTTATTGATCGACATAACTGACTAATCTTCTACCTGAATCACGTGGCAAAACAGGTGCAGCCTATCTTCATTATTCTACTCCCTACCTAATCTTACCGATGTCGTAATATATAATAATATCAAATTTTATTGAATAATATCTAAGAAGCGTTTTGTTTGCTTTATGAAGTCAAATTTATGTAGTACTTTTCAATCTATATTAAATAATGAAGTTAAAACACTTTCGAAATACAACGATGCGTGTGTATTTTTTATATTACTAACTTTAAACTTACATACAGATGCATTGAGATGCCGAAATATAAGAAGTGCCCCAGTTATTACTGAGTAAAGAATCTTAAAATTAGTTTCTACATGACAAATGGTTGTCAGTCAGACTCTTTGTTTTTCTCTTCTGAGTAGGCAAAAAAAGACAAAGACTCATAAGCAAAGTGATTGAAAAGGTGCCCATATAGCTACCCACTTTATTTTATAATTTGTGGTGAACTATTTACTTTGATTTATTTTCTTAATTACGATGAAATTTATACTTATAAACGCTAATTCAAGAAGTTATGGTTGTAAATAGAGCATTTTCAGGGTCGTAAAGGATGTTTGCGGTGGTTAGTTAGTAATAGAATCGTCAGTGATATCCATGACTTTTTTTAATTTACTTTTAAAAGTACCCATTTACAGATTTGCATTCGTAGCCACGTGACCGAGCTGCCAAATGCTGACATATCAGAAATTCGTTTTTATTAAAAAATAATATTAACAATAATTATTATATTTCAACTACGATATTGTTTACCAAATATAATTACAAGTTGAGTTTGATTATTTGACGCTTTGGGTCCGATGTCTGTTGGCAACTAAAGTTCCTAACCACGTGAACAAACACGTCAACATAATATTACTGGTTATGGCACTTTTGCTGCTCGGATCGACCAGTTTAGCCAACTAAGCGGCACGGTGAATTCTCCACAACTGGTTGGCAAGATGCCAAACGTATCTTTTGGGAATGAAAATCCGTGGAATTCAATCGGAAGAACATAATGAAGCCATGACCATGCTTCAATCTCTTTGATTTTGGTTCCTTTAGAAAAGTTTTATCACTAAAATCAGAAATGAGCATTTGATTTTCATAAACTTAAATTAAATACAATGTCAATTTTAAGAAACTAATCCACATAACTCGGCAGTATTATTACTTTAAAATGTATAATAAAGTTTTGTGATTTTTATTTTTATCAATATAAAAAATAAATGTATACGTAGATAATATTATATTTTATTAAATGATAGTTTAGTGGATTAGAATTATTTTCATAATATACTGTTTGTACTGTACTGGATAGTTTAGAACTTAATAAGAAAAAAAAGTTACCCTTCATCCATCTCAAAGTTAAATCAATATATCGGTTGAATAATTTTGCTGTTTTTCTGAGGTTAAACTATTTTGTGAACGCTGTATAGTTTGTCAAACACAGAAAACCATATCTATTGAAACGGCAAAAATAAATTCTGTTTTATGTCAAATACAGAATAATTAAATTTCTAATTATTGTAAAGTTGGTACTAGTGAAAAAACGCAGGGAAAGTTTTTTTGTAGACATTATAACAAATTGTACTTTAAAATCCAAAAGATCACGACGTTTCGTATATTTAAAGTAATGACAAATTTTCCCATTTAATTATCTCAAAACTACTATTTTTAATTAAATGTTCTTTTCTGATAATATTAACTTTATAATAATATAATATTTAATAATAATAATATTTCTGATAATATTAAATTTTATAACTACGATACAATTTATTGTAAAAATTTCGGAATCAAAGATTCAGGAAAGTTTTAAAATATTCGATTAAGAATTGATCAATTTTTATATCTATACGTAGATATATGATATTAATAACACCTCTATTATAAGTGCATATTACCTTGTTATTTTTTTATCAATTACAATGAAAAAAATTAACATGCATGTATAATATGTAACTAATACTTTTATTTGTCTAGTTTAATTGTTGATAATATTTTATTTAGAGTTCACTGAACTAAAAAGAAATTTAAAATCTATATTTAGTTGTCTTTAGAATAACGTTATTTTTTTCGATTACCAATCCGTTTAAAATGAAAAAAAATATGACAATGATTTCAAAATAATCATGTTCAAATAAATCTAACCGTTTTTAAACTCAAAACATCTAAAACCATCAGTAAGTAGTGCTTTTTTATTTATTTTTTCTTTATGCATCACACCGAAGATTATATCTCCTCAATGATACAGTTAAAGTACATTTTTTATAACAATTTGATAGGTAACAATAAATAACAATTAAAAATAGTTAGAATTGCTGTATTATATTAAGAAAAAACACAATATTCCTTTGTATTTAATTTCCACTTTTATTTATCAAGACTAAGACTGGCATTGCTCATGGAAAAATTAACAGTGCTTTTTATACAAAAACAAATTTAAATGAAAAGGTGTAATAAACAACTGGCATTGAAAAGAACATACAAATTACAGTAGAAATTATCAATAAGTGACTCTTAAATAATACAAATAAATATGTTCTACACTTCTAACATGTAATTATAAAATATTCTTATCAGTTGACAACGCTCGTCATGAGCGAAACTGGTCTTGATCTTGATAAATAAAAGTGGAAATTAAGTACAAAAAAATATTGTGTTCATTCTTAATATAATGCCTTTCCACCAAGTATTGAAAGTGAACACCCTAAAAGTGATAGCTGTATTATACTGGTTATAAAAAAACAAAAAAATTCAAGATGTCCTGTGAATAAAAATAATATTATTTATAGTGGTACCTACTTCCAGTTATTTTTTAAATTAATTATTTAATGATATTCTCAGTGACTTTGAAACGAAAGCGCGTTGCTTAATTTAAATTTCTTTTTACATAATTTAGCTTTTGTAAAGAATACATATGTATGAAGTAGTTGAGGAGTTGAGAGTCCTTTTGTGAGAAAATTAATGCAAACAATTGAAATACGTTTTTTTGTTAGACGCTTTCTACAAATTTAAAATTTCTTATCTTTGAAGTACCTAATGTAGATTTAGTATTTTTGAAAAGAAACATAATTCATGCAAAATGCTTGCGCTGTTTTCATTTCTCGTCTCGTTTGTTAGGGTGGAAAGAACAGGGTGTGCGTTGGCGTAGGTAGACTCGACGGTTCAACATTTTTCTTTTATTTCGTATTGAAAACTCAGATTATAAAAAAACAAAACTTACTCCTCGGTTTGAAAACTTACAATTGGAATACATTGTTTATTTTTAGTCTTTATAAAATATGATAATTACCCTTATTAATATTAAACATTACTATTGTTGACATTTATTACGATCGGAATATGTCTTATGTATGTAGCAACTCAGCAGGTAGTACAGATAGCAATTAAGTTTATTCATTATGTCATATTCCCGTTCATTGTTTAAATATTTTTTACATTTTTTTACCATGTCTGCTCCCAATGCGGAGCATATGGACTCCTAATGGAGTTTATCTCAACAGAAGTATTTCTACGAGAACTGCTTGTTACTCAGTTGCTCAACCTCTCTTTTTCGAAAGAGAGTACGAATAGAAGGGTAGGGCCAGGACAGGACGAGTGGTTAGCTAATCGCTCTCGATACGCCCCGTTCATAAGATAGGATGGGTGGGAGGGGGATTTCAAGACATCACATACATTCATGCCTTCGGACAGAAATTCATAAATCGATTGAAAAATCAATTTATAAAACTGTCCGTCCTGGGATTCAAACCCATGACCTCCGTAGTCGAAGCCAACGACGTTAACCACTCAACCACACAGGCGACATTTGTCATTAAAATTTGTTCAAGATCAAACTTATAAAATAATAATGTTAATATGTGTCTCGACTGCTCTTAAAATTTTAAATGATTTTTTTTAATAAGTAAATAGAAATAAATTTAAATAATGATAATATGAGTCGCTGATATATAACCATCGAATATTTTTCTTCACATTGTGACAGATATGGAGTCCTTAACGCAACAGCGCTAAGTATGTTGAAATGGATGTTTTTTGTAAAGTTTTGTAAAAAGTCACATTTGGTTATTGACGAGTGCTAAAAACAACAATTTCCAAACCAAATTTAAATTCCACGTATTTGTCAAGTCCAGTACATCAATATTTGCTTCCCGTAATGAATGGTGAGCCACGTAAAAAAGCCTTTGAACACAGTTGTAAAATAACGATATTATGCTTCATAAACAACAAAAATCGAAACAAAAAGAAAGTCGATTTCAGATTGAATTGTCATCTATGTTATGTAGAAATTCACAAAAAAAATAAGTATTACAAAGAGTTTATATGGTTTGCAGAATAATACCTCTGTTGTTTGAATTTTAATGAACACATTTTTAACCAACGAAATTTGTAATATTCAAATAAAAACATTAAAATCTTTTACACCGACAATATAGTCAAAGAGAAAATATTAAATATCATCATAGCTACTATCCTGTCATTATTCTCACCGTTACTATATTTTTAAATACAAATGCGAAAAATCTGTCGACAAATATTTGTTAGTACCTATCGGGAAATGTATTTTTTTTGTTACTTAATTTCACTATAGTTATAGTTCTTTTATACTATTATTCATTAATAGTTCCCCTTGAACAAAACAAAAATATTTAAAGAAATATAGATATAAAATGGTATAAATATTTTTTAAATCGCGCGAAAAAAAAGTTTTAATTTCTCCATCGCCCAGATTGCGTTATGAAATATTGTTGTCAATAAAGAATAATACAAAAATAATAATGGCCGATAATATGACTTAATATACTCGATATTATATTATTCTAAAATATCAGATTAATTTATTTGCCAGCTCATTTTTATTTGCTCGAGTATTCAACATCGTTGGCTTTTATTACAGAGGTCACGGGTTCGAATCCCATAACGAACAGTTTGTATAAATTGATTTTCAATTGATTTATGGATCTCTGTTCATATTGACAGGCATTAAGTATGTGATGTCTTAAATTTCCTTCCACCCATCCCTATCCTACAAACGAGCGTGCCCAGAGCGATTAGATAACCACTAGCCCTGTTCTAGTCCTGTTATTGGAACAATAGAGATAGAGCAACTGAATAATAAACAGTTCTCGTAGAAAAAATCTTCTGTTGAGATACCTCCATAAGAAAACCGTCTGCTCTAAATTTCGAGTGGAGATGGATAAACAAATTGTATGATATCGTCAATGATAAAGATTTACCTAGAAACTGTTTTATTAATAATTTCATCAAAAAAATGTGTATTTATTGGAAATATAAATCTTTACAAAGATATTATGATTTTATTTACAGCGGAGAGCCATAACACCTACTTCACCTAACGAACTTCGGAAACACTCCCAGCTACTTCATACTATCAAAAGGTGAGTTTTTAAAATACACTATGCAATATTTTATTGAAAAAAGACCATAATTATGACAATTAACAATAATTCTTACTTTAAAACATCAAATTTTTATATCTGGTCTATCTCTTACTTAATTTTTTATGAAATGTAAAATATTTAAAAATTTTGCTGGCGAATATTTATGTTACAAATTGGCTCTCGATTGGAATACATTTATATCCTATACTGTGGCGAACATTCGTATGATAGTAACATATAACAATGTGTATTGTCGCAGCGTTTTTTTCACATTTAAGTTTTTTGCAGCGATTGTTTAAATAAAAGAAAAAAAAATACTATTACTTTTTATGTTTTTATTATAAAAAATTTGGTAAAGTTTTTTGTGTTATTTTACGTTTTTTTTTTGCAAATATCAGCGGTTTCAGAATTTAAAAGCGATGCGGTGAATGCAAAAGATAAGTTTTCATGTTAACAACATATCCTTGTATACTTTTAAGTGTATTTTTCTCATTTTTTGATCTTTCATTCATCAAATACTTATAAGTCCTATAAATAAATATAAAGTAATACAATTAAAAAACCTTAGTTTAATATTATAATACAACGATAATCTTCTGTTAATCAAAAACAGTTTTAAAATACGTAGACATTGTTTAATTGTACACATTTATAATGATTAAACGTTTGTAAATTTTTTACCTAGGAATTTTTAGTTTTAATAGTGAAATTAACTGTTTTGAAAATTAATCAAATTACTTTTCTGATTAGATATTTTTGTTTTTATTGTATGTCGCGTCGCATACATAAAAATAAGTGTTATTTAATATGTTTCCATAAAAGTTGACCAATCTACTGAATGAGCAGCAAACCATCAAATAATGAAGAATATTAAATGTGCTTTTATGCATTAATAAAGAACAAAGCAATATCTTTGCTCCATAAAAATATGCGAAATATTTTTTGTCGTAAAATTAAGCAACACAAATTATCACGCAATTCTTCTTGAAGACCTCAGTATATAAAAAGTTTTGTTTTAGATTTCCATTATTATAATAAATGAAAGAGCTACCAAAGCCGTGAGAAACAAAAAGATTTATCTTTGAACTTGTTTCAGTCCAACGATTACTTAATAATTTTCATATTTATAACGAAAAAGAGAAGATAAAATATTCTCTAGAATTAATTTATTTGTAAAGTGTCTTTATTTTCAAATAACGTCATGACATTACTTTCTATAAAAAATTAGACCTTTTTGATGTTTATATTATCAAGGCATCAATTATCAAAATTAAAAATTTGTCATATCTCAAAATTTATTTACCAATCAAATAGAAATTATCAATTCAATATATTTAAGGTGACATATAAATACTTCAATCTTGGTAATTGATATTTGACTGTTGAACTGGTAACGTAAATAATAATTAATTTAATATATATTTACGATAATAACATGTGGTATTTCAATGTTTCTATTGCGTTTTATTTAATCGGATTTTTTAACTTTCCAGAGATATTTATAATGTTATACAATACAAATTATTTATTATGCAAAAATAAAGGATCAATATATCAACACGAAATAGTTATGAACGTATGTTTTATAAATATTTTAAAAATCGTCTTACTGACTGATACGAAGTACTGCTTCCTAGCGGGTCACAGGACACCACCGCATACAACTGTTCAGCCTTAATTGTTAATTAGAGTCAAGCCGAGAACTGTTTCCCTCAAAACTAAATCACTTGCAGCTAATTTCTGGTTGGATTTCCATAAAAAGAAAACCATGAGTAGTATTGTAGCAGTATTTCAAAGAAAAATGACTAAAGATATTTTATGTTAAGTCTGCGAATTCGTTGTTACAAATAAAACTATGTTTTAGTCAAATAACAACCCACAATATAATGAAAAAAATACAAACATAAGAATAATACTTAAAAAACGTTAATTCCGAAAGCATTTTTGGTTAAAATATAGAAATTCCTTGACTTAAAGATACGACGAAAAATTATTTATTATAAAACAGTCAAAAATGGTTATAACCGTTAAAAAATATCATCAGACATTCGTGATGGTTAAAAATAAACAAGCAAAAGCACGGAATACTCATTAAAATTGTAATAATATGATAGCAAAATCAGGTGTAGTTTTAGTTTACAGTAATTTGCACACCTTTTATTTGCAAGTCTAATGCTATTAATCATGTACTAAAAAGACAGAATATCTCCATTATTTAAAACAAAATGCGTCCAATTTTGTCTCGCGCCCCAGCTGCGAAAATTTAGTGTTCACTTTGAGCCTGCTTCCTTTCCGCGTCAGCAGCGCTTTAGGAGAAACCGCTACACATTTACATTTCTCGCTCACTGTTTGGGCTTCTTGATGATACTATCTTTACCGAATACAAAAGCTTAGATGTTAAGAAATGGAGAAAAATACTCCAGACGTATCGATCTCCACACCTTAAGCGCATGGGGGCAACAAGCCTCTTTACTCCCAAAGCTAAGTCGTGTTTTAAACGAGTTCTGGTTATCCCTCCTTTACAATTTGATTAAGCTTTCGTTACATGACATTCAAGCGTTTGTCGCCGCAAAATAAAAATAAGCAAAATGCTGATATGTCACATGTGCTTTACTTTGATAAAACATACATTAGGTGTTACATTTTGGTTTTTCTGCGTGACTTTGAGTTGAAGCATTTCTTGTAAATTAAATTTTGGAAAAGGTAAAACGTTTTAGAGCGGAAAAAAATATATAATCAAGTATAACTTCTAAATTTTTTGGAAATAAAAGTAAAATACAAAATATTTTTTTTTATTAATAATACAAAAAAAATATTAGACGAGACCTATATTGTTTATCGAAAAAAAAGAAAACTTTAAACGCCACTGGCTTAGTTGCAATTTGAACATTTAACTTGTTGTTATTTAACATTTAACTAATGTTGACTAGTCAAAAGTTAATAATTTTTATATGTATATTTCTTTTTGAATAACGATATGCTTGTAATTTTTGGCATAGTAAATATTTTGGCGAGCCGTTGGTTTGGAAACATTGGCTTAGAATATTTTATTAGAAATTTATTATAATTATCTTTTTTCAATATATCCTTTAATATAAAAATGTTTTATATTAAATTTTTCACTTCTTAATTAAAAATCATTGATAAATTTTTTGGAAAGGCTTTCGAAATGACAAGATACAGTAACTAGTGGAAATTTGCATAATTAATTTTAATAACGCACGCTATTCGGAAGAAAGAGCAAAGTGCTCTACGGAAATAATTCAAGTGTGCTCAATTCAACCCCTTGACTACTGTTTTCCCAAGAGTTTGGTACCGACCGACACCCCAAAATGATTACTTTGAAATTTTCTTTATTTACGTTTCAAAATGTTGTGACAATGTACCCACTTACCGTACTTTTATTATTTGAAAAGCTTTGACTATAGATTTCTTACGAAGAACTTTGTTTTGGAATCCTTCGAGTCATTCTAAGCACCTCACTTATTTTAATAGTATAAATATAATTTATACGTTCAAAACATGATTGAAATAGTTGTATTGACATGGATTTTTTTTAATGATTAAGATTTTTTTATCATAAAATTATTTGATACAAATCATATTAAAATAGTTTTTCTGGCGATGCTTCTAGTTACTAAAAACATATTTTCTTGATTTTTTGTAATCGTTATTATCATTGAAACAAAATTCATGTGTCCAAGTCTAGCGGATATTTCACGATCAAATAGTTCTGTATTCAAGTGAAATATAAGAATAATATAAAACCTAGTAAAAATAGATATTAATTTACTATAAATAAAATTTATAATAATTGTTTGTTATATTTCAACATGTCATAGTTTAAACTACCAATTGAAAAAAAAACTCGTTTATGGTATGTTTTCTCCGATAAAGATCTTTAAATGAATTTAAGTAATTTAAGTAATTTTAACACAAATCATATAATCTGCCTTAATGACAGGTCTCATCGAGTTAATGAAGTAATCAGATAAAAGTAATATTGGTTTATCATTCGATTAAAGAAAGGCAAAAAAAAGTTACCCTCAGTTCTTTAAAAACAGCTATTTTTGATAATCACAATGTATACATCTCAATGTCCTATCAAAAGATGTAAGATGTAATTAGAACCTAAATTTAGCTTTCAAGTTTGAAATAAGATAAGATGTGACAATTTATTATTTCCAGAAAAAAAGGTTTTTCTTAAATAACTTCTGAAATTAATATTAGATTGAGTATGTAAGTAAGACTACAGTTTTTAAGTCTTTGTCAAATTAAAAAAAGGCTATTTAAAATATTGACTTTGGCCTGGAATCATAGATTATGTTCTGCTTCCTTAAAATTTGTTTTGTCTAAGTTACGCCCTTTTGCCTTTATACAGTCGAATAGTTTAAATTTGGATAATCGTAATAATTGCGAAAAAGTTTTTTTAATATGATATGTATAATATTAAAATTTTAACAGCAGGCAAAGGGTCAAGTGAATTGCTGCAGCATGTACAATGTCAAAAACACAACCTTTGAAGCGTAGTGAATGGCGCCGGTTGGATGCGGAGTGCAAAAATTAACACTGTTTTTTAACTGCGGACACATCCATTGGGAACAAACGAAGCGTATTTTGTGAATATCATTGGGCGTGGTCTAATTAATTTAACTTTATCTGCATTTGAATGTTTGCGATAATGCTTCTCACTGTAAGAAACTTTATAATTTCGGCAGGAATTCCGACCATATAAGAAAATTGGTTGGCTTAACGTTTCCCCTAATCTTTAACAATCTCTTTATGTCTCGTAACTTTATACGATGCGTGGTAACAATGAATATAATTTATACAAAACAGTTATATTTTATCGCAATTTTCATGCTGAGAAGTACATTTATGTCATTTAAATATTTAATCAAAATAATTATTATCTCCTTCAATATATTTCAGACTGCAACAGTTCCTTAGCATTGCTTAATGCTACGGAAACTTAACGATTCATTTAACTGTTAACTGGAAATTTTTGTGAGCTTGAACTGATTTCACTTTCGTTTTCTTTTTATATTTCTCAATTAACACGAAGTATATGGTTCGTTCACTTAAAAGTATATTTCATATCAGAATAAATTATATATAGAAGTACATATATTTAAAATCAGATTTAATTAACTGTTTAAATAAAATTGAATTTATGATTACATGTTTTTAATATGATTTTAATTGACATGCATCATAAATTAAAAAAAAAACTACAACAGATTATATGCAGACTATTTTTGAAAAAAAATAGTTTCATATTTTTCTATAAATTTGAACTTAATAAACTTGATTCGGAGTGAAAATAAATATTTTCGTGCTTGGTTTTAAGTAAACATTATAAACTGATAAATATGCAATCAAACAAACAAAACTGATTTCGGCTATGGAAAAGGCAGCTTAAAACTGTTTTTAAATTACAATGAATGAAAATTTTCAAAATTATTACTTCTATCCTATTATAAATTTTTTATAGATTAAATACACAAATAGCGTGAGCAATCGCCGAGTTTCATTGAATAATCTCTCGTTTAATTAAATCAGCAGTAGATACAACCCAGGAAACTCTCTAGTATATTTTTGTTGAAACAGTACATGCCAAGCAGAATGCGGCTCAAACAAATCCTATTGCGAGCCCCCGATTTATCATTTCACAGACGTCCCGTACTTCGTTAATTTTAATCCTCTTGTTATAAAAGTTTTTTATACGAGTTGACCTAACGCTAAACCAGTGGGCTGTTTTTATTGTCTAAGAGAAAAATAACATGTTTGGTTTCTATGCGAAAAAGACCCTTTTAAAAGGATCAAACAATCACAAAAAATATCTGGATTTATGCATTCGGTGATGGCTTTGATAATTATTTTTTTAACCAACCGCCTTTTATTTTCTTTTTTTATGAACTCCGTACTATGTTACTAAATATTTAAAACAAATTTAGTCTATAAAGTCTTAATTTGTGATAATATAAACATTGTAAAAAACGCTACTAAGGCGTGAATCGATCACTAACTATTTTTGATTTATTCATTTGATTTTTTTAGGGCTTAGCAAAAATAATTACACGCGGTTCGACTTTTCCACAAGTCGTTTGTTTACTCAAAAAAGCGTGTTATTGTTAGAGCAATAAATCAGGAAAGCAAATGATATTCACAACGAAAGGTTGATTTTAATTCACAGCAGAGATTAGATTTGTTTCGTTCTTGGTATCTTTAATAATAATTTATCAGAAGGTATATAAAATAATCAGTGAACGTCACAGAAAATTGCAAAATACTTATTGTATAGTAAGATTTGTTTGTTTTTGAACTGTAAGTTTAAGTCATAAACATTTTTAAAACGTTTTGATTTAACAATTGAAATTCCATGCTCTGAAACATTTTTGTTTAACGTTTGAAATAAATTTAAATTCAAATCCAAAATATAAATTAGTCTTGTGAATAGCGTTCATGGTTTTTTCAGACAAGAGAGTAATTAAATTGAGAATTATGCGTTATAAAGATGCCTTAATTATAAAAACTGGATAACGTGAAAGAACTCTTAAATGTCTCATCACCGCCCACAAAAGAAAATGGCATTATAACTTTCTTATAATCCGTATAAAATTCTATTATCGAATTGATGTTTTTCACCGAAAAAGGCTGACTAAATGATAATGGAATTACCAAAATGTTACTAGGTATTCGAAAAAAGGTGACTATTGTTTTCAAAACACTCTTATAGAAACTTGGTTACTTTATTAGTTACTTAACCTATTATAATGGTCAATTATTCTTTGATAAATAATTGCACTCATTTTTAGTTATTGTGTTTCATACGGTATAAATATAAACGTAATTGCATTTGGTCAGTTAATATATTTGGTTGGTAAATGTTGTTTTACGCAATTTACTTACAATATATGTCTTCATACGTCATCCATAACGTATTTTTTGTATACTTTTTAAGGTTATAGATTTTTTTGGTCTCAATGAAACCAGTCATGTTCGTTGATTTTTTTTTAGTCTTTAAAAATACCTCATAAACGTAATCTTTGATCTTGGGGTGAGAATTATACCGTTCATGTTTGTAATTTCCAATAACTACATTTTAATTATAAAAAAATAAATTTATTTAATACTTAGATTACTTTTTTATCAAAATTTTGCAAACTATTGATTAAGGAGATGCAGCGATTTTTTTAACGAAATGAAATTATTTTTAAGTCATGTCGAGATTCATAATGGAAATGTTTATTAATTTATAGCTATCACGTTTCAAGCTCACGTTACTCATAAACCTCTAGAGAGTCAAGAGGTAACATCAAAAGGAACTTTTAATTAAAAATATATTTATCTTTACGTAATCTGATTACAAATGTCTCGATGAAATTCCTGCAGTATAGTAAAAACAACCAGATTCATTCAAAATCTTACGAAAGCAAGACAAATATTTTACTCTCAGAGTATTTTAAAAAATAAAATTAATATTTTTTACGCTTTGTTTATTTGTAACCAAACAAACGAATATTTTTCATTGAAAAGCTGTAATGTATATATCATATTAAAAAATATTGCTGTAGATTAAAATGAGACATTTATTTATTCCGTATTGATAAATATGAGATTTTAATGTGCTATTTTAATTTGTTGATATTACTTCGTCGTGACTGGATAAAATACACATTTCAATTGTTTCAGTCAAAATTTGTATTATTATTAAATATTAATAAAATATTGTAATATTATTAAAAATTTTGAAAAAAATACCTCTATCGATTTTTTGGATTAAACTGATTTGACTTAAAAATATCACTTGAAAAGTTATTCTAAAAATTCACGAAATTCCGTAATGTGCAGATCAATTAGTGCATCTCAAAAATGTTTGTTAGTTAATTAATAATCTTATTTTTAAATAAGACATTTCGATTCTACAGACATCAAAAGCAATAAACATATTGTGTCTCGTACAAAAGTATTGTGCCAGAATAGCCTTTTGATTTACAACAGTATTTGAAAATCCTTTCATGTGATATACCTGATATGTGACAAATATCATCAGTTCCTTTTCGTATCTTTTGTTTAGCAGTCGTCAAAACTGAGAGACGAGCGCAATTACTTTGGTGTATAATCTTTTTGTGTCTCTGGTTAATGCCATAGGGGATTATAGGGAAAATGTCTTTGAGAATTCTGATGGATATATTTTTGCTTGTTCTCTTTATGAAATAAAAAGTTATTTTTATCATTCTTTGATAAACAAATAAATTCACAAGAGCAATCAATTTATTCATTTTTTGTAGCAATTTCTGAGCAAATATAAGTAATTAACGTATGTATTTTATCGGAAAACTTATATATAAAAATGAAATATTAAAACTATTCTCCAATTTTTATGTTATACTCTCACTGTTGAATGTTTTTAATAGTTTCACTTGATAGTTGGATTTTGTGAAATCACAAGTTTTGTCGATCAGGCTATTATTACAGGTATTTATTATACTGCAAACATATTTTTAAGCTACTGCTTACTACTATACTGTAATGTGTATGTTTTTTTTGCTAAGCTTCTCAATTGATTTTCAAAAAATGAACAAAACATCTTTCATACGATGACTTTTGTTATAAAGAAGATACATGTATCATTTTATTGATATAAAAAGTTGTATCTTTCATGTCATATTAAAGTTTTTATTCGGTAACGATCTAATTAATGAAACAATTCAACTTGAAATTTTAACTCATATAATTTGTCTATAAAAATGAATATTGTATATATAGTTTCTAATATATGAAAACAATCGTTCGGTTAACGAACCGTCATGAAATTTGAATGATATTTGACAAATCTTATAAAACTAAATAAATTGACATTTTGTACCTTATGAAAATGTGGTATTTTATTTTCTGCGGAACGTATACTATCTTTTGATTTGGCATAAACGTTTGGGCGTGTAATTTATTCGTATACATATATTAAACTTTACGAATACAATTTTGGGTGATTTGTAACATGGTGTTTTGTGTATACATTTTTATCTTCCGTGTGGTATAAGAGTAAAAGCAATCGCTGCACACAATACAAACAAAATTACGAACCCAAAGATCCCCTGCCTGCCTGCCACAATCAATTGAACCTTAAACTCAATGTAATTTTCCTACCATACGTTGGAGCAATCGAAAACACAATTTGTAGCAATTTAGCGCCCGCTTTGGTGGTATAATGAAGGAAGGAAATCGCAAGGTAGAAATATTGATTTAACGAGACCCGTTCCCTTTTTACTTAACGCCGCCCAAACGAGAAAGCGGTTTCACAACGCGCTACCCTTGGGTTACTTGACACACCTTATCAGTGTCGCAACCAATGCCCCCGCAAATACATGTGATTTGGTGATAGCTCTTGGTATTGTTAAGGAATGATGATTTAAAATTTCATAATACTTACTAAAATTACTGTACTATTAAAACTCTTTCAAATTATGATATATGTACATACTTTTTGTTTGCAATATTTTTTTCCTGTTTTGTTACTTGTTTATAAATCGTAATATAAGTCCTTGTTTTTGGGTTTTCTTCCTTAATCCCAGTACAGGCAGTTTTCTAAAACTGATTTATCAATAGATATACAGTTTTCTGCTCGAAGGTATGGATTTCTGAGATCTCTAAATTACTAATGTATAATTAATTTAAGAAATGGAAATTAGAAAGCGTGATTAACTAACCACAATTTCTGTCGTAGCCCCATCCTCCTACCCATACTCTCATAAAAAATATAGATTGAGCAACTGACCAACAAGCATTTCTTGCAGAACAGGTTCTTTTTCATTTGGGAACCATAGGCTCCTCATTAGGAGCAGACATGATTATAGAAAAAAGACATCGCAGTTATTTTGATTTAAAATGTTTATTCATTTACAAACAAACAAACTATCAAAGTCTATATAATATCTATTTATTTTAATAAAATATCCCCGCTTTATATTTGCACTTATTTGAGTTTAAGGGTGAGAAACAAATGATGTGCATCTAGTAGACTGACAATGGTCTTTTAGGTTGACAAAAGATATCCCAAAGATTTTGTGGAGAATGAATTGTGTACTAATATCTTACATTACGTTTTTATAAACACATCATAATTTTTTTAACAGTTTTCGTGATTTTATTTAGAGGTTATTCAGTGTTTTTATCGACTGAATTTGATTATTTCTACTATATTTTACTTTTATTGGAACATAACGTTATACTGAGAATGAAAATCAGCAATAACTATTTTTTAAAAATAATACAATAGAAACCTTGCATTTCAAATCTGTAGGTTATTTAAACAATAAAAAATCTACCGTAGAGTTGCGTTAACATGTTTTAAGAAATTATCAAAATAACTGTTCACTTTTAACATCTATAGCACTTTATTATTCATTACCCTTTATCTGCAATACGTGGCCTCCTTCAAATTATTATTCAAAGCGTATGTTGTGATAGCACGATTTCGTTTTCTTCATTTTCTCGTATACATTCTGCGTTGTTTCCACAATCAAAGTAATGCCAAAACTATACAAATAGTATATTCATTAAATTATATTATTGTGTAGTCTCTCAACATAACAAGTCGAAAGTTTATCTTGTTAGTATCCTTGCGGTAATAGACTTATTCTTGTGTGCTTCTTTAAAAAGTCAAGGCTTTTTAGTTATAATACAGATACATATGTACATATCCGTATATAAGATACTTTTTAATTAACCGTTTTAGAAAAAATATTTAATTTCTACAATATTTTAGTATTCTTACGACGTCGTTCATAGATAATATTGATACATAGATTCACTTGTTTTTTTATGATTTTAAATCATTTCAGCCTTCAAGAGGTAAAGTGAGCCAAGTAGTAAAATGACAAAAGTACAATCACGTCTTTGTCCTTAAACGTGTGTGTGTGTTTTTGTGCGATTGCATATTTTAATTTTAGGTTACTTCACTTTTACGGTACTTTAAAAAGTGTAGAATATTACAACACATCTAAATTTTTTTCTCACTTTATTCATGGGCTCATTTATCGTAATTAATCAATATTGTTAAACATTTTAGCTAATTGGCATTAGCTGTAATGCGCCAATATTTTAATGTTATATTATCATACGAGATAAACGCGGTGAAAATTTTGGTCAATCGAGATGAATTGACATCAAAAACAAAAAATTCTTATGTTTGTTATTAAAATTGAAAAATATCTAAATTTTACACTGACCTTACCGATAATTGATCTTAGACTCGCCTTATTGGTAGAGCAAGCTCTAACCAATTATACCACTGATTTTTAAATACACTGTAGTTTTTCTCGATTTGTTTGCATAAATACTGTAAGTTTACGGTGTTATGATCAGCTTTCTTATTGACTGTGTTGCTAGATATGAAAGAAAGGATAACATCATAAGACCCCAAAAGCCTTAAGGTAAAATATTTCTTTTTTTTGCGGTATACTATGATCTATGAGCTATATTATTTCGGTATATTAGTATTCTATCTACGAATGCAAACATTGCATTTTTGAGATATTTACCTTTTGAATAAAAAGGAAGCTGCTTGATGGAAAATATGATTTATTTAATTAAGATGACTGTCTTGATTCGGTAAAAAGAATAGCATTATTAAATCGTTATGCTTTAAAAAAACGATGCTCTTTTTAAAATATATATGACACGTGGATATTTTTTTTTAAATATTAAAAGCTGATAAAGGGAAATAGAAATGAAATTACTGAACTAAACTGTCTATCTATATTTAGGTGAAATAAAAACACAAATAAATAAGTTTATTCTTCCAAAATATTGCATTGTGGTCACGCAAAAGCATTGGTGCCAGTTTGAAAATTATATACGTAAGTAAATATAGGTGTTGGCCAAGTAGTAACGCGGGAGCGCGGTTCCCAACCCTTCCCACTGGGGTCAAGTTAGCCCCAAGCGAAGAATAGAAAATCTTACTCCTCAGTTTTTTATTACTCTCCTGGGGCATCGGCCCTTTAGTGGTCAGTGTTTAGCCTCACGAAACTGTGCACGAAATATTGTGGGCAAGGTGTGGTTTACTACAAACACGAAACTTTTAAAGCTCAAAACCTTATTCAAGTTAATTAAATGATCAGAAAAATATGTAATATAATAGTTAAAATAACTTTAATAAGTTATTCGTTTTTTTTATAAAATCATCTATTACAAATATTGTCGTCTATTGTATTGCACTTCAATTCGTTATTTTGAAAGCGCAATTAAATAATTAACTGTATTGTAAGATATATTTTTTTTTAAAAATAGTGTGAACTCTCATATTATTTCAAAGACCTATAAACAATTTCGTATTATAAACAAAATTAAAAACATTATTATACGTGTATCTATTTTTATAGTATTCTTGTTTAAAAATGTCAACAAATTATTTGAAAAAGTATAAAGACTAATACTAACATTTCCTTATTTTTCGCGTAAAATTAATTATAAATAAGTTTGATAATTTTAGGAATTTAAACGTGTAATTTGTAATGCCATCTGCTTTTTTGATAACGTGGTTAAAATCTATTTTTGCGACATAATATTTTTTATGAAATATAACTTCTGGCGATATAAACAGAAATTAAATGCAAATTTTTGTTAATTCCAAAAATGAGCTGTCACTAAAGTCGTTTTACATTTCCCACCCACTGTTTTGACGGCTTCTTGATTGTTTTCAGGTTCAGCAAACAAGCCTGTCGTCAACAAAATATATTTTGAACCTAATATTTTTCTACGCGGGAGTATAACAAAACATTTTTTCATAAAGCTACTAGATTTATTTACCATTTCATTTTATATACGAAAAACTGTAGCATAATAAAATTTTTAGTGTAAAACAAAAACTATTACTACTTGTGCATTATTTGTTTTTTAATTTTGTAAACTCTATAAATGTTATTTACATTATGTTAACATAACACATTTTTTTCTGTTAAATACCATACCAGATGATGATTTTTGTCTCGTTGTATGATATTATTAAAAAAAATGTTGAAAAAATTTCTTCAAGTAAATATAATCGAATATCTATAATTAAAAAATTACCTTCTTTTTAACCTACCACCATATATAGTTACAGAGTTTTAGTCCTTATTAGGCGTATCTCAAAATATAAAGTGTTAAGGTTTATATTTCAAAACTTGAAATAACAATATTTATGTGCCATTGTTCTTCTTAAAAGTTGTTTCGGTATGATATTTAAATATATGGCTTTTTGTTTGAATATTGTTTAAAGTTATACCTTTATTTTAAAAAATATAAAACATCTTGAAAAGAAAGAATTCGAAAATAATTAAAAATGGGTCTGCTTTATAATAAAATTATATAACTCTTGAAAACTGTAAACTCTTTGAAATCAGTCGATGTTAATATTTTCAGATGTACTGAAAAAAGTGTTTCTATCAATTAGATGATTCGTGAAAGAAAAACTTCTTTAGGGATTATAAAGTTATTTTTGCAATGTAACAAATAGCATTTCAAAATGCTTCATGAGTGAGACTATATTGCTCAACAAAGTTTTATTTGAGCCTTCACACGTTTAACGATAAAGATAACTCTCCTCTTGCACGAAAGAAATAAAAATAAAGAAAAGAAAGTCATACTGCATACACTGGCTTCATGGTAAAGTAACATAAAAATGACATAAAATACCTACTCTCGTAGACAAGAGCGATTCTAAGCTAAAGCTCCCTTCAGCTTTAATTTTCATACCGATTAACGTTTAATAACAAGATTATAGTCTCTTAGCGCTTGTTAGTCATAAAAAAGCAGTAAAAACTCAAAAGAAAAGTATTTTTCTGTATTCGAACAACACCATAATCCGTTTCTATTGTCTGATATATTTTATGGAAAAATTAAAAATAAAACTCGTTATGAGCGGCATAAAACTTTGAAACGACCCAGATGCTGGAATTTAATATCCCGACAAGTTACAATCATTTTTTTTATGTTATTGGTTAGCAAAGAAGATTATTAGTGAATCAAAATTTTCTTGAATTATTCGAAATACATAATCAAAATAGTTGCAATTAAATTTTAATGTATATTTTATGTAATTAAACAGTATATAAAATGTTGAATTCAGAACAACCAAATTTTATATGTGAATTGTAATTGACTTAACAATGATTCATGAGAATGGTTTTTATTCTAATTAGTCAGTATTATTTGTGTACTCGATACAACAAAACAATAATGATTTCAGTAATTCAGCAAAATACTGTCATTTCAGTGATATAATTTTTTTATCTTCCTTCAAATATGAACGTTAACAAAATCACAAGCCATGAAAAATAACAAATACCATAAACTCAACATGAAAATTCATAGTAATTCCAATTTTCTCTGGGAAAATTGCAATTCGTATCCTTGTACTTGTTTCCCGCTGTGAAATCTTTTAGATTTCACTCTAGTGTGCGCAGTTTGCTGAAAAAATTCGTCGGAGTAAAGAATTGTTCCGAGGAGACTTCCGGTGGGAAACGTAGGGCGTGTAAAATTTGCGGGGAAATATGTACACAATGTCTACGAAAGCGTGGCTCTTTCCGAATTTTTTTACAAATTTGTTATCTTAAAAGAATATTTCAATTAGTGTTTTATTCATTCTTATGCAATAATCTTACAATTGTACGAACCTTTTTTAATTGAAAGCGTAACAATGCCCATTCAATTTAATTACGTTTATTGAATTAAAAGCTTATTTTGAATGGATTTGATAGATGCTTTATGAGAAATCCTTTTAAATATAAAATATAAATTGATTCGACTCGTAAAATATTTAATCCGCGTAAAAGCAAAGTTATCAATTTTAATTGCATATAAATGTTAACTTTTTAGTTTGATTAATTCTATTTTTTAAATCTATGCAAAAAATAGTCTTTGATGAAAGTATTGTTGACAGTAAACATATTGAGAATTCTTTGCTAGCTGTACAGAGATTAATTAAATTATTTATTTCATGCATATATGCTAAATGATTCTGATTTTTTAAAAAATAGCATGCGATTTTCTTAACAAAATTTTATATATATCAATCTGAAATTTTCACCGTGAAATTAGTTTATGACGGGTAAAAAAAAAAAATATTTAAAAAAGCCGCCATAATTTACATGAAATCTAAAAAAATCGCATTTTATAAATTTCAATTGAGAAGGTTAACTAATGAACACGGTGGTTGACATATCAGACTTTAAGATTAAAAAGGTGACATTTTATCTACCTCTGTCTTAAGTCTAGATATTTTTATTAACACCAAAACAAAATAAGATTGACTTAAAGTAAAAAAACGGAATTGCATTTGAATAAAAATCCTCTTTTATTTATTATTTGAATAGTCCAGTAGTCATTTAATTTTTTAAATATTTTTTATTCAAAACGGAATGCTCTTTTTTACTGACCATTTTAACTACCAAATAATAATGTAAATTTGACGACACACTGTATATAAAAAATGTGTTTTTCGCTCAAAGTAAACCGAGAGGGACATCGCGCGAAAGGACGTGGCGTGAATGCGGGAACAGAACCCGGATGTGTGAATAAATACATACTAGTCATGTGATTCACACTCCACCAGGGTTTCAAATAAGGTACCACCAATGATTGCAAAGGTTTCATATAGATGTTGTCTATACAGCAATATTATTACCAGTTTGGGTTTTTGTTTATTTGTGTTTGATTACCTTGAGGCTGATTTTATTAGCGGCAGGGATTTTGCGCTTAACTTTTGTTCAACCATAGGGGTTTTTATAGCTTGTAGGACTCATTTCAAAAGTTTATTTATATTATTTTGCGAAACTTCTTTTAGATATAATTTTATTAGGGTTACTTTATTATTTATTTATGAGAACTTTATTTTATCCCAAAGTTGCAGTCTTTCCTGAAATTTCCTGATTTTAATAATTAATAATTAAACATTTATTGATTTTTTAAAAAAATATTCCTAATATAATTTATTAAAAATAGCAGTCTATTTATGTAGGCATTTTTAAAAGTTTTGAATTCTTTACTAAACGATACCTTTTTAATTAAAATCCGCACCTGGTTTATTAAAAAAAAATATAACGTATTTGATTTAAAGTCAGTTTCAAAAAACCTTATATTTATTATATAAACGTCATAAGTTAAGTCCTCTATTAAACTAACTGAAGTATTGGAAGTAATTTAGATTAATTGTTGGTTAAGCACAATATGTCACACCGTAGGCAAATTAATCATGAAATTGATCCGCCTCTGAATCCGATTAAATTAGAATAATTTTCTCCCTAAGGTGTCTAATGTAATATGTAGACATGTACCCGCTAGCTTATTTATTGGCGCAAAACCCTTCACTCTAGACCACTAGCAAAAGGATATTGGAATCGCTTATAAGGCGTCCGTAGGAAGGAAGTGGTCTGGGTCTCTCATTATCCAATCATTTTCGCTCATTTTATTTTGTCTAAGCTCTGCCATTTTCCTGAAATTAAAAATTCACAGGGTCTACTGATTTATTGATATATGTACCTTATATATAGCTTGGCTATGGTCACAATACAATATATTTTATCACGGTGAAAACTGTTAGACAAAAATTATGCTTAGCTGATATTCATTATAAATAATGGGATAAGAAATATTTTGTTCAAATTTTACTACTTTAAATGTTAAACTAGCTTAGCTTAGCAAGTGGGCACTTGAAGGCCAGAAAATTACGAAAGGTAAAACCCGGGTCTTTAATGACAACATTTGGGTGAATGTACAAAATTTGAAAGATTTAAATTTAATATTAAAATTCCACCAAGCACCTTCAGTCAAAATCTAAAAACAAAGGCTTGATAAGTTGATTGTATTTTTAAAGTAGTTAACATATTATATTTTTTCAGTGTGTATCATATAGATTTTTAGTTAGACTATAAAGCAATAAATACCGTTATTCATTTTATGCTATTTTTTGATTAAGCTGAAAATGATCACTTCCTAAACAAACCGGGTTTAAAAAAAAGGAAATTGTGCAGTAAATAGTTTTTATTTATACATTAATAAATCAACTTACTGCCATGTTTTTTTACAAACTATAAGCAGTAAACAATATTTAATTGAGTTACATTTTCGTTCTGCTAGATTGTTTAAAAACATAGTTTAGCGTATTCAATTGCATCTATACATAAAATAGCGATCAGTTGAAGAATAGAACAACCTAAAATATTAATATCAGTGAAGGAAGTAAGAAGAAGTTTTCAAAACATTTAACCGAAGTCCCTTTCGTCGCTGGATTACAATTTCAAAACAAGTATTACGGGACCGAATTTAAAAGAGACATTATGCGCTTCATTATATACCTTTGAAGCGCTGGGATAACACCACGTGTATTGAACCCCATTGACAAAAGGAAGAGGGTGTACTTAGATGGTTCACTTCGTAAGAAGGTTTCCAAATAGATTTCAGATCCCAGTCCGAAAATCCTCTCGAGGAGAAATTCTGTTGTCATGAAAAATCAACAATTTCGATGGTACATTCCACTACATTGATATTCATTTATTTTTTAATATTCTTCCCATTTCATGTATGTTAATTTACACGTTCTTACGCTGTATTTTTATTCGTTCAATATAGTTCAATAAGTAATAATTAAATCAATGGTTTATTAAATAAAATTAACCTTTCCTTCCGAAATTCTGCATTGTAACTTGAAAAAGTCGTAAAAAAAATATCATGTAGATTTGTAGGCTCAAAATGAAATGAAATTTTGATAAAAAAAACTTATTGGACTAATTATTGGAAAGTATCATTCCATTTAAATGTTGAATGTTAATGTTGAAGCACGATACTTACTATCCGACCCAATTTATTATTTATTTTTTGTTTTCATCCATTTTAGTTTTACAATTTTTAAACGATAAAAAATGTTATTTTTATATTTACATTATTTAATAGTAAAACATATTCTTTTTTGTCCAACTTAGTTGATAGCAAATGCGTTTGAAATAGTCGCATTTTATCCCTATAAAGATTCGTATTGAATGCATATTTTTGTATATTTATTTCCTGAATATTTCATATCTGGCATGCTCCAAGTGCTGTCATTCGGGAAATATTTATGCTCAAGGCATGTGATAGTGAGTCGAACGTAACTTTTTTCTAGATGCGCTTTCAATCGAAAAAGGAGCGCAATAGAAGACATTCGCCAGTCGTTTATCTCCCTTCAGGTGACACTGACATTTCTCGACAATCAAATAAATCAAGCTCTTTTTATTCGTGCGAATACGGAATAGAGAATGCGTGGAAAGTGCGAAAAGTGTTAACATATATATTTTAAATGAGAAAAGCTTCTACTCAGTTACGCACGCGTTAAATCATTTGAATTGGAAACTCTAGTGATAACATATTTATTTTGTATATTTAATATTTAAAACACATATAATATTTAAAGCTAAATCAATACAGACTTTTAATGACAATGGTTTTCAATGCATTATTTTAGATAGCAGATAAAATAAAATACATCGTGAATTTATAGAAATCCCCATATTTTAATTTGGTTTAATTTTGATAATTAATAATATATCAACTATAACAAAATTTGACAGAGCTAAACATCTCACTACAGTAATATATCAATTTTTTTAGTATAACAATGGTGATATCTTCGTCAAAATCGTGATTTAATAGTCAAACATTCGATAACTTATTTAAGCGAATGAAAATCTATTTACTTATAGTAAAACTATGCCGAACTATTGTAACTTCTGTATGCTATTTTGCACACTATTTCAATGGAGATTAATCAATAAAATGCTACTTAAACCAAGTACTTTCATATTTGTCACATTGTGTGGTATATATTTGAAATATTTAAAGTAAAGTTTTTGATTAAGGTATATATGGCGGTTTATATACATTCTAAAAATCTTAGCACAGTTGGGAAAGTGGTTTCTTGAGATAGTATAATATAAACATACATTTAAATGTCGTAATATTATTCAAATTCAGGTAGCAGGAAAGGTTTTGCGTTGACTTTATCTAATTGTCAATTCGGTTTAAACGGGAAATGTTCATATTATCTTCATGGGCAACGCCAAACGATCTGACGGCAATTTGAACTCGGTTCGACCCGCCAATAAATCTGGATAACCAAACGGGTAGCGACCGGCAGCTGTACCCGGGACTTCAGATATATTATTATGCCGGTGTGTTTTACTCAACTTGCAAGTCCCCAATGTCTGAACTAGGAAATTTACAAAATTTATAGCAGCAACAGTTTACTTAAAAAAAATAATGCAAAATGATAACGGACGATCACTTTTTAACCACTTCTTGAATAATGATTTTTTGTCGTCTTCGATATTATATTCAAAGATGAATATGAAATGAAAATAGTTTGGTTTATAAATTTTTATTGTAATAATTATAATTTGACTAACTTGCAATGTTAATCAACTGACAAAGAAATTTTCACCAAGACAACATAACATTTCTAATAAAACTTTTTGAGTTATATGAGGTTTTATGAGTATCTTCAAGTAAAATATTAATAAAATATTTAATCAATAATAAAAATCGATTCTGTTTTCCAAGAATAACAGGTGGTATAATTCCAAATGAATAATGATAATACAGTTTGAATGTACTAAATTTTGAATTTCTCGAAGTTTTCTTAGATATTTTTAAAAAAACAAGGATTCTGATTACAAGCTAGTGTAAAACATATATTTTGAAACTCTATTTTATGAATATGTTATTTAAGAACATTTTTTTATTATTCAAAATACTTTTTGGATCAATTACAATGTAATCCATCCCTGAAATTTTGACAAAATTTTAGAACAGACTAAACGTATACTGTTAACAGCCTGTAAATATTTGTCAATCAACCACATGTTTGGTTTATGATCACCCAAACTGTAATTTATTACGCGTCTACCTTTAACTGGTAATAAATTTCAATTTACATATAATAATTTTGGCAACTGTTTAAATTAATTTATAATCATTCCGGTGTAAATTTAACTCATGTGTCTGTTTGATTAAAATATAACATTCAATTTTTTTTTTAAACCATATATTCTCTTATTTTAATTAAATAATTATTTTATCGACGCCATATCAATGTTAATAATAATAACTATTCAATAAATGAGAATTTCAATAATTGAACAATAAATTATTTGAATGAAAATGAAAAAGAGTGTTTAAATTAAAAACATATTATGTTATAAAATTTTATAATAATAGCATATCACTTAAATTATGAAAATTATAGTGTTGTTTTGGGAATGTGAAGTATCAGTCTTAAAATTCGTGAAAATTTATTTCATAATAGTGGCATCTTGGTGGAACTTTTTAAAGGTAAGATATTATTAAAATAACTATATCAATTTGGTAGTATTAAATAACATACAAAATTTTAGAAATTAATATATGATTAATCGGAGATATATTGCTCAAACGACTTAACAATTTTCTTGGTAATGTGTAATAAAATAAGGTGCATTCCCATTAATTAGATCAATTACTTTCAAGTGAAATGTGTTATCAAGCTTAAAAATACATAAGACGCTTCATAAAACTGCGTTGTAAATATTTCTGCAAAAAATATAATTAAGTATTGGATAACGAATATCAGAACTTTAAAATTACTTAAAAAATAATAAAATAGAAAAAATAAAAATTGTTTTTTTTTAAAGGATTGTCCTTTATCTTGGAAACATTTGAAAATTAATAATTCACGGATTATTTAATCAAAATTTTAATTTTTGAAACTTAGAAATAAAAAAATTTGAACTTGGAAATCGGTCGCGTGCCATGAAAATTCTCAAACGTGCCACCTCTGGCACGCGTGCCATAGGTTCACCATCCCTGCTCTATATCGATAAGATGAAGCATAGTGTGGTCGAATAATTAACTTGTCAGTATATACTATCAACTCTATTAAAAATCGTGTAGGTTTTTAAAAAAATGTTTCCAGTAATTACAAACACGCTAAACGATTATTTTTTCACAAATATAAGACTTTACGTGTTATAAATCTAACAGTACCTTGTTCTTCCATATACATATATCTTTGTTTTTTATATGTCACAAGAGTTATTCAAATATATATTTTTATATTAAATACTCATTATTGATGGCATATATCAAAGTAACAAGGCTTTTATTTCTGTTCGTGATATTTAATAAATGATTCGAACAGAAATCTATGAACATCAGTTTATGAAACTTTCAGAAACGGGATTCAAACCCTTCAGATCCGCAACTAAATCCAACGACGTTGACTACCAAGATATATAAACAAAGTAGTAGAAAATTGTTTTTTTTATTTTTTTCTCTAAAATATGTGACATTTTGTTTTTGAGTAAAAAATAAAAATGTATCTATTGAAATTAGTCATTATTGAAAAGTTACAATTATTCAACAACTGATATTGGAATAATTAAAAGTATTCTGTCAGATTTTTAAGTCATGATAAACCTTCTCTGTATGTAATAGATAATATAAAAGTTTTCCCACATGCACATACTAAGCAAGCTTACTTGTATTCTCATGATAAATGCGATAGGGTAAAGAGTTATAATACTTTCCCATTCCTTCTTTTCAAATGCGCAAGGTACAGATGCCAGCAACAGTATGTAGATTTACTACATCATGTTTTAAGTAAACTATATTATGCGATCGAATTCAGAAACAATTATTTGTTCAAGAAGATTATAAAAAAATATGCTCGGGTAGATATGAAAATATAAATTAGTTTACACTGGCGATCCAATACTATTTTAATATAACTTCGACGGTGTTAAAAATCCAGTTAAATGTTGGGATAAAAAGTAATCATATTCATAAATTAAGCTTTCCAATAAAGTAAAACTCTTCAAGCAATAAAATATTATCTTTTCATCGTTAATGTTTATTTTTACCTGGATTGGTATTGTCATTCACTTTTTTTCAATCATATTTAAATATATAAAATTAAAATCAGTATCGTTTCAGCTAACTATTAAAATATTAAAAGTAAATAATATATAACAGATTTCAGTGTAGTCTTTAATTCACAGACATAGAGTGCATTGTATTGTGTTGTGGTGTGCATACTTTCGGCGTTACACACTGATAACTTAAGATGAATATATATACTTAAATTAAGAATCACAATTAAATAAACCATACTGTTTCTTAAAATAGATCATAGATCGCCTAAGTATACTATGATAATACGTATTAAAGATATATTCAACTTATAGATTATTTTGAACTTTCATAGTGACGAATATTCACCCCAGCTTATCTGCACTATTTAATCTAGGGAAGTCCGACGTCACCCATCCCATAAATTTTTCACCCCAGCTATTTCAGCTGAGGCAGCAAATTTTTAGATAAATTTTCGCCACAGCTCGCGGTCTTGCTAGTGTCGTGTTGTATAATTTAGCGCGTTTATAAAATATGTATAAATTTATATTCATTGATTACCACAAACAAACGGACGCATTTTCCGTAATGTTAATGCATTATTATTTCGGTAATATGTTCCTTAAGTAGTAAATAACCGTTTTTTTGACTGTTTTAGATTTTCAGATTAAAAAAATACACCGTTAATGCAGATTTAAAAAAATACTAATTTGTATATAAGTTTAAAATTTCGACTGAAGGTGCTTGATGGAAATTTATGTTTATATTAGAACTATTTTCATAAAGTACGTTTTCATTATAATTTGGTCAGTAATTTCATGATAAAAGTGTTGACAATTTAAAATAATAAAATAAAATTCAATAGTTAAAAAAAATATCTAACCAGAAACTGAGCAAAAAGCAACAATGATAATAATATATATTATATAACGTATTGATTTTTTTATGAAGCAGTTACTAAATTACTATCACGCGGTGGGCAAATGTAGCTTTTTTTTCTGCGGCGTTTTTACCTGAAAATTATTTTCTCACATATTATAAAAAACAAAATTGTGTATTGGAAAACCTGAATGTTTCTCTCATTGACCTCATGTGTGCCTACCCCTGATATAGACAATAGAGTTTAGACTATGTTTGAATAAATAATATATAATGTTGGTTTTGTGAGTTGCGTGAAGCTCCACTTACAATTATTTTACAGCAGATCAAAACAAGTTAACAATTTATTGTGCAAATTATTTTATTATTTTTTAATAAATAGGAATTATTTTTTGCTAAATTAATATGTTATGTTATTCATAGCTTTTTTTACCATAACGTTATTGCCATTAATTTAAGTTAAGTAAACTCGAATTGTATAACCTCTCAAAAATAATTATTAATCGAAAACAACGGTTTGATTGAAGCGGATTTCAAAAGTGTAATTTAAATTCATTTTTAATTTACAATAATGACATCTGGTCTAAAGTTTAACAATATAATTAATTTTAAAGTTAAAATTGTTTGTTTATTAATAAACGAAAAATTGAAATAGTTCTTAAATCTTACATACATAATCGAGCTTGTTTTTTTTTACATAGAAAATTCTTCTCAATTTCTATAACGTACTAAACGTATTCCAAGAAGCAAAATTTCTCTTAAACTCAATTTACTTGAATCTGTTTTTCAAAACGGAAGCGTTATATGATGAAAATGTCACTGAAGAAAATAATCAATATTCAATTTGGCATGCCCCCAAAAACAAACTGAAAATTATATGCTTCCTAGTAAAAACGACTGAAAGAATAACATTCAATTTGTTTATACTAAATGAAATATATTTTTTATCAAATGTCGAACCTAATAAAAGATTTAATACAGTAATCAAATTATTGATACTTTTATCAAAATAATGTTATGTATTATTCAAACTCAAATAATGCATAAATCGAAAATAATCTAATATATTTAATTCATTGGAAATTCGATCCGGCGTGGTTTATTTTTCAAAATTATTCTTTCATAAATACGCCAATTGATAAATAAATTAAGAATTTCAACTTTATAATTTAATGTATGAAAATCTAAAAGCACTCGCTAGTCAACATTTTTCTACAAAATTTCCGTGTAAATCATCTTTTATGAATATGCATATTTATTTAAAATAAAAATGTTCAACACGGTTTTCATATTTGGGACTAAAAATACATTGAATCTGTTATTAATTTAGGGTTGCTTCCTTTTCAGTAATAAATATGTATAAAAAATTATCTTAAGGGTATTTTAAAGCGAGTTGCCGCTTAATATTTTTCCTCTATTGCTTTATCATCGTTTGATGTCGATATGAAAACATCAAGTTATTAATTCTGCTTTAAGGGAAATAAAACTTTATTATTTCCCGAGATATTGCACGGCCCATATTAAAATTTTCCTTTTTTGGTAGCCTGAATTGAACAATTTTAACTTTGAATAATGTACTAACGATGAAGATGAATACAGATTCAAAATTAAAATCACTCAAAAATATTTTAACTCCTGTATTATAGAAACGTAAGAAAATATCAACTGTTTTTAATTGATAATTACTTATGTTAAAATTACAGGTTTTTTAATTTATTGAATATAATATTTTATTGATATCTCTGATCTTTTACTGTTTGATTTATTGAGGGTATAGTTTGTTGACTTATTCTAGGTTCTTTTCTAAAAAAATATCTTTTGAAAAATGATAAATTCAAATATATTTAAATTTATTTAAATTATATTTGACCGATATTTTTTAATCATTCGATTTCTAAAACTATGCATCAATAAAAAAAGAATTATTGTTTTACAAATATTTGGCGCAATTTTATTAAAATATTTCAAGTTTGAACATTGTCTAAATTTACATTTTTAATTGTTACAGATTTTATTAAAATGCGGAATATCAGCGCTACGCCTGGTAAGTAATATTTGAAATATTCAATTGTATTAAAAATTGTTCAATATGTTTGCGAAAATAGCTGGCGTACTAATTGTGGCGACATGTGCGAAAAAAATGTTTTTTTTTGTGATTTTTTGCTTATTTTAGGTTTTGTTTGCTTATTTTATGATATACAAATGTGTTAGACCTAAATAACAATTTTGGCAATCAGATATACCAAAGGTTAACTGATGTATGTAAAATACTCGTTCATTATTTCACAACTATTTTAAACTAAGCAAATTATTGTGGTTAATAGCCATTCGTCTCTTCTAAATACGGTTGTCGTAATTAATATCGCGTTGTGTCCAACTTTTATGGCTCTTTTAGATAAGTTATTACATTTCACGTCACCGGCTCTATAATTGAAGCTCTGTAGAATTATCACCCTCGTTCAAATAGTCGGACAGCAGCCGGTCTGTACACACTTCACCATAAATTATATTATGGCTATTTTATTGATATAACTAACTACATTACCGCATTATCTATGGATGTTCCATCTAATACAGATCGACAGAATCAATGGAGCTTAAGTTAATCACGAACCCGTCAAAGTAAATTGATACAATCACACAAATTTTATTCGTACCTCACCATTATCATTTACAAATTAAATCATGCAGTATGCAAAATTATTAATATGCATTAGATTGCGAATGATAATCATACGTTAAATAATACTCTAACAATGACTTGAAAACATATTTAAATCAAGAAAAATTGAATCAAAACCCTACATGGAAAATGTGATGTCATCGTAACACATATTTGACGTTCCTATTATTTTGTGATGATGCTTTATAACAATTTTAAATACTTTGATATAAGTTGTGTCACTCTTCGGTAATATGAATGGAAAATATGTGTTCATCTTCTTTAATATTATGAAAAAAGAAATTCTATGTCAAAGTGGTGTCATCGTGTAAATCATATATTTTTTAATAACATACGTATTTCCGACTAGTAAAACATATCCTTTAAATTTGGATACAATTAAAAGTGCCACCTGCTAGAGTTTTTCAAGATATAAAACTACTCAAAATTTTTTTAGTAGATTTTTATTCAAAATACTTCTGAAATCTCTCTTATTATTTGAATGATTCTTTCGTTGGCTTCAAATATAAGTTTTTAATAGTCTGATAATGAAATTTGTTGAACAACAAAAATATGTAGATATTTGGTTTTAGATAAACTGTATTTTACCCAAGAGTGTAAATTGTTTAATTAATTTTTATATTTGTTTATGTAGAATTATAAATGATTTTTGAAAATCATGTAATAGTTTTTGAAAAAAAAAGGATTTTTTATTCCAAATTATACAAGTTGAATATAATACGGTAAAGTCGTCAGCGAAATGTACAATATTATATTGTTGAAAGTGATTAAACTGGGTCAAGGGCTTAAATTATATTATTTAACTTAATAGCCCTGGTCCAGTTCCACTTCTTTCATACGTGTGTCCGTTAATACATATGTCCGCTCGATATCTTGTCACATCCATTCGCCAATTAAATTTATTGTTTACATAACTGCAGGCAGATTGCCATGGCATCTGGCAGAGCAGTCACGTTGTTTCACAAACAAGTAGATAGATTCATTGACTCAGATACATTTAATGAGGTGAATATATGTATGCATTTAATTAAATATAAAGTCGTAAAAAGAAGTCAATAGACAAATTGAAAAAAATATCACACCGATTGAAAAAAAGCTACAAAAGATTTATTAGTTAATAACTAAGTTAGTTTTTTTAGCCAATATTGATGCTATTGATTCGCTGACATCTAAAGTGGGCTGTATATAAAAAGCAAATTTTAAGCTCGAGTTCATCGACAATACGTCGATCTTATTTTTAAATGAATATTTTTTTTATTTATTTCGATATCGGTAACTGTTTTATTCATAATGATGTTCAAACAACCAATAATTATAATATTAAGAAGACATTTTTTAAGTGGGCCACATTTTTAATTTAGCATGTCTTACTATTTTTGAATAAGCAAAACTTCATTCAATATATTAAATAACTTATTATTATAATATATATGTTATAAATATATTGTTATGAATATAAATATATTTTTAAAAATTCTATTGTCGTTTATTAAATGTAAAAATAGAAACACGCCTTGATTTCAATTGGTTTCTGAAATGTTTTGATTGTAGTCACACGTTATTAGTGATCATCACAAACACATAGTGAGCTTCATAGAACCATATTAACAAGACGTAAGATTAATTAGCGTCAAATTACATCCCGTCATCCATGAGAATAGTATTTTCGGTCAAATAATACAAATACTCGAATGTGCTACGTATCTTGCAGTACTGCTACGCCGTAGCTGCTTGGACAGAAACACTCTAACTTAAAAAATGAATCCTGTCCAATCTTACTAGAGTAATTAGTTGAACTTAGAAAAAATGCAATAAAAAGGTGAAAAACTTCTTACGTGAATTACTTATTCCATCCAAACGATTAGAAAACATTCATGGACAAATTAATGTGCTTTATTAGGAATCAATATTACTTTATATACTTGAATTGATGAATATCTTTTATTATATTAATAATATGTAATGTTTGAGACGGCTTTGTTTTAAAAACTGCCATAGAAAAGTCATATTTATATGTAAGTTGTGCAAACTATTTGTCTTTGACTTGATTAAGTCCTTAACTCAATCAAAAGTGATTGATGTATAACTTTATTTATTGATTTCAATCATTTTTAGTAAAAAAAACATATGAAAAGAACGAGAGAATACATTTCTAATATTGTAAAGCGTTTTTTACTTTAAATATGACTGTTTATTTTTATGCACACTTAAATATATTTTGAAAATAAGTCTTCACCAATAACGCATTTATATGATTACATACTTATTTTATGTAATAAAGTGGTATAGTCTTACTAAGCAAAAAATAAACTTGCAGTAAAATATATTTGATTTTTTAAAAGATTTACTTTTCTACAAAAAAGATAATGAACACATTGTTCTTAATAATTCGTATTAGTAGCGATTATGTACACATGTATACTGTTTTAACGAGTTGGTTAAATATAAACATTACATATATGAAAATAAACGGTAACACAAATTGTCCTGATAGAAAAATAAAACATTTTTTTAAACGAGCAGAATTCTCTGTTTACTCCAAAATTGTAGTAAGTCCACAGCTGTTTGAAGTTTACATCAATCAAACGTTCGGTTAACAAATCGTCAAACATGAAAATTTCTTCGCTACCACTTTTTAAGTCTCCTTTCGGTAATACTTTCGCCGACTTGTACGGTTCCATTCTATTTGATGTGAATTACGGGTAAACAAGATATTTTTGCTTGCGAGACCAATTTGTCTACCAAAGAGTGATTTACGAGACGTAAGCGCTCGTGCAATTAAAATATATCTTCATTGTTAACCGTTATTTATTAAAGGTGACAGTGGTGTCAATGTTTTTTTATTTAATATATTTTTAGATATAAATTCGTTCGGTTTAATTTAAATTTTAATTGTGTTATTTAGTTTAAATTTGACTGAGAATATATTATCACACAAATTGTTATTTATTTTATGGAGAAATATTAGTTTATAATAATAAAGTCACTATTTAAGCAATACCATTTAAAAATAGGAAGACAACGATAGCGTGGCCATTCATTTAAATACAGTTTCCGATAAAACTTAAATTTTGAGCAAAAATACATAGACCGTAAAATAAACATCATTATAATTATTTTTTTCTACCGTTTTACTCGTCATTTTTTAAAGATATTCAAATATACCATGAGAGAATAACATGACAATTTTGTCTACTCCAATTATGTATTTTGTCTTTACAATAATTATCATATAACGATTAAAATATAGTGTCTTTTATTTTTTCTGTAAATAAATTAGATGCAATTTCGACAATTGGAACAAAAAAAATGCTGTAAAAATATTTAATAACGATATTTATTTTGCGAACACAATTATAATGTGGTTATATTAAGGTTTATATCTTTTACCGCTGATTTGAAATAAATTTACAGTTAACCCTAGACTAACTTTTCAATGAATTGAAAGAACCTAATTTTAAGCAAATCCAATCGATTTGGGAATAGAATTATGTATTTCAAGCATGGTTCTAACCAATTAATTCATGATAATAGGTCAAACTTTACTTATCTGTAAATTGGAAGTAATTAGACGAAATACTATACACGACATTTCTGAAAAATACAATGCTCTTAACAGTTTTACATTTCAATATTAAAGATCTCTAATAGCAGAGAATTAATCGATCAAGAATATCTTAACCACTTTATATTAACTAGATATTATTAGTAGAATACAATAAAATCACTGTTTATATTTCGCTTATTTCAAAAAATAAATAACTATTCAATTTCATTTTTGAATTAATATATTGCTGACGTATTTCTTGCTATTCTTTTTCCGAGTTTTTTTAAGTTGTATAGAATTCAACTTAATCAAATTATGTACATTGGAAAGAAAGTTTTACCAAGATAGATAGATACTACAAGAATAATGGGAAACAAATCTTTGATGAGAAATATACTACAAATATGAGACAATTAACGAAATGGTAAACAATCTATATTACTTCAGTATTAAGTTTCCATATAACAAATAAATGTTGACCATTTGCCTTCATAGAGATTACGTTCTATTGTCTTCATAGAGATTACGTAGGATTTGAATACGTAAAATCCATTTGAAGTAAAAAATAACTATTAAATATATGCAAATATATTGAATTATGATGGTAAAACTGACATATCTAGTAATTTTTTTATTAATATGCATGATTATTTATTGAATGCAATTTACTTCATTCGACAAAATTATGCTATTTCATTACCATAACTAGTAAAGCAAGTAAAATTATCTTGAAAGAAAATCGATAGCCTTACATTTAAATTTAAGCAAGAAACAAATAATCTGCACTTATTTAAACGTATCAAAAAAGTTTCTTTTTGTTGTAGCCACGTTAAAAAAGCTATTATTAAAAAAAATACTCGACGTGAGAAAAATAGTATCACAAATTTGTGCTGAGTTAACACACCTATTTTAATTATGAAATAGATTGACCAATACGACTCACTTCATATGTTTCCATAGCTCTATTAAAATAATTATAATACTGTCACGCAAGGTTTTTTGTTTTTGCTTCGAATATTTACATAATATCTTTTAATGATTAATAAAAAACTTATATACTAGTTCACTAACATATTCGGCAAGTATTTGAATAGTATATTTATTTGCAAGCAAAGGTTATGTAACCATCGTTTTATTCTATAAAAGTTAATCCTTGTCATAATAATAATTATTGTAAGAATGTATGTATTATAATTTTGAGTGAATTCAAAATTATTATAAATCATACAGGCTTTGATTTTATCACCGTGTGTGTTTTTTAAATTAATGTCCGTTGTGATCAGGTTTTAAAATTTATTTTAACAGAGTAAAAATTACTCTCTTACGTTTTTCCACAAAGAATTACTAATTTTTTCAGTTTATAGTTAACCCGTCAAAGTGTTTAATAAATTCTGTTGAAAATCATTAGAAAAATAATGTAGTTTTTCAAGTCAGATTTTATAAAATAATTCATGATGTTGTTGAATTAAAAACCACATTATTATTTTCAGCTGTGAAAGAAATTGATACTTTAAAAAGTGACAGCGTGTTTTGATTGAAAGCTACCATCCCGTATATCAGTGGTGTCCGTTACATGTTCAAACGATCAAATTTTAAAAAGAAAACTTATCTTGAATTTTCAATTTGGTATCAAAAAATATTGTAATACAATGAAATATAATTGATAGTTCATAAGCAAAAGTTATGGTGAGATTTAAAAAATAAAATAAAAATCACTTTTAAATCTTTATTTAGTTGTAATTACATTATAATAAAAAAAATTGCAACAAAAACGTGACAGAACTGTTTCTTTTTAAAAAAAATGTGCCGTTAATTTACAATATATTGAATTTTTTAAAAATAGTATGTGATCTACCCTATGGTCACCACTGAACGCTGGACTAGAACAACGAACATTGCAATACATTGTCTGTTTCTGACATTTCGATTGAAATTGTTATTATATAGCCAACTATGGGGTGCTTGTTTATTGTTTAATCACCGCACTATTTGGTATTTGGACAGAAAATAAAAACAAAGAACGATGAAATAAGCCAGAAATAAACACAAATATAAGTGTTTACTTTGTGTGTATTCCTTATATTTTTAACAAGTAATTCGAATATCTCATAAAAACTTAAAACATGAATGTTTAAATAACTGAATAGTTTTTAAGACATGTAGAAACATCAAAAAAGCAATCAAAATACAAATATTTGTTATTTAAATAAAATAACATCGCATTTAAGTTTGCAAATCGATTCGAAGTTGTTGAAGAAAACCTGTAAAAGAAATACATGAATTATTCAGTTTTGGTTTGATGAAGAGCAGATTTATTTTCAATAATATTATATTTTCAACTCTGATTGACTTTTAACTAAAAAAGGGTATAAAATATTTCGATTATATTAAGCAAGATTCCCTTGTGGTTGATAGAGTAATTAGTTGTTTAAATGAAACACAGTAAAAGAAATGCAACGCATGTTGTCATTAAATTGACTGTTTTTGGGAGAAATTAACAAAAAAAATATCAGATATTTGAATATACGAACATGAAGAAAGACAATTATTAGGTATCCAAAAGCTTGAATAAAATCATTTTTTTTAAATATTTTTTCAGTGTATTGATAGAACAATCTTTAATAAGGATAACGTATATCCAAGTAAAAATAATTAAGTTTATTTTTATTATTGCTTTTGATCTTCCGTTATTTTTTTCGGAACGGTGAACAGTACAATTGCTCAACCACCGTAAAAAACGCGCGTTTTCCATATTTGATTCGTTGATTTAGCGATGTTATGCTATATGTTATGTTTGCATTTGGAAAACAAAATCAAATAATGCGTTATGCTGTTGTTAAATCTGGCATACGTAGGCTGGTAGGTACATTTTTAATTGCGGTACATATTCGTAGCGATTTATTTACGTTTCAATAGGTTTGCTGGATATACTCTGGCTCACATAAATTTACAGGCCTACCATCAAAATATTTACGCTGAAATTAAAGCTAATTTATTAATTTCAGAGCATGTTTCAACAATAAATTAAGGTTTAATACTATAAATCGATAGGATTAATCTGTTGCACAGACCTATAAATCTCGCTTTTAAATCAAATGGTTTGTAGTCAATCTTTGGCTGAATGTAATATTTTTAAATAGTAGACTTTTTTTATTTATGGTTTTCGATTTATTAATGAATATGTTCATTTTATATTTGATTACCACGTGATTATTGTATTAGTGATAACTCAACTGTTCACACTAGTTTGAAGTTTTTTATAGTAGGTTTATGAATAAATAAATACGTTTATTATAATAATTACTGAATCAGTCAAAATTTGAATATTTCTTTTTGAAAAAAATATATTCTATTGTTGATCATTTAATAAAAAAATCTAAAATGTACAAGCTCTACTCTTCTCTTTAAAAAAAAGTTAGAATAGAATGATGGAATAAGTGTAGTTCGACTTAAAGCAAGCTAATCAATCTTAATATTAAACAATTGTATATGTAGGAAAGTAAGAACAAATCACACATGTTTAAGTGTTATTAATTATATAAAAAACGCATTTCGTCGAGAAAATAAATGATTGAAAGTGTTCATTAGGGACATTAAAATTACACTGGCAATAACAAAATTTGAAAGACAATAACCGAAAAAAAACTAAATAATTAATTCAATACCATGTGAGAAAATTGGATTGCGATTTATAATGTTTTAAATACCAAAGTAATAAATGTTCTACTGTGCGTTTAAGAAACCTAAAAGTGTTTACACAATAACACCGTGTCTGTATATTTTCGTATTTTAAATTTAAAAGAGCTACGTCAGCTCAAAGCATGATGAACCCGCATAAATCATTCTGTCGTTAGAAAGAAAAAAATTGGACAGTGAGAAGATTTTTTTTTATATTTTATCAGCCGTCTCTATCACCCTCTTTTTAACACGCTGATTATCGATCTGAATATAACGCTTTATTTTTGTTTAAGAAAACTTTACCAAATTTAATATTACCACGACTTCCAGCTTTTCTCGGAATTGTGCCTAAAACACCAAAGAAATAATAATTTATAATCATATTAGTAAGTTTAGTAAACACGTAGCCTACGAGATTAAAAAAAAATGTTTAACATATTATTTTCTGTTAAAATTAATTAGAGTTTTGAATATTAACTTATTTGTAACTATGTTTGGAATGTTAAAATTTGATTTCCGTATAAACATTTAAATTGTTAAAGTTTTGAGGGGTTTCTTTATCACTTTTAACCAAATAAAAAAGTTTGTTTTGTCTATACAAGCATATTAAAATAAATATTTTTTCATGTTGAACCTTAAAAACGATCTGATCTTCAAATAAAAAATGTCTTGTTTTAGATTTCCTCTGCCGTTTAGATAAAAACAACCCTAACGCTTAACGCATCAATAGCCTTTATTGCAGGATCACTTAACTTTGTTAATTACTTTAGGAAGATAAGTGGTTTTTCACTGGCTGGGAATGAAGATTTTTACTGATTTTGTTGTAATTAATGTAGGTTTTCCAATTAAATTAAATTGATCTAAATATTAATTCACTACATATTAGGTCAATTATATATATATATGTATGATCACAGTTATGTATTTTATAAACATGCTAAACATTATGTTATGTTTATTAAATTGTCTTCAACTATTTTTGAATAGCGGTCTGAGTTCTTTCTTGAAAAAGAATACCTGAATATGCTGGAAGGCAAAAACTTAATTGTCAGTGACAAATCGTTTCTACTTTTTTTTTTTTTTAATATTACGATATTAGACTTTAACAACTTTCAGTCAATATTATTATTTATTGTAACGCATTTAAAAGTTAAATTTCATATCAGTGAATTAATTTTGCATTTATCCGGTGGAAGTACTTTCGGTCGGTAATTAGTCTTATTATTTCCCTGCAAATCCGTTCCCGTTAATATTAAAAGGAGTTTCAGCTCACATGGATAAAGTTGCAATGTTTCGTTTGTTAAAAAAATATCCTTATTGATATGAAATATTTTCTATAAAAGTTGATCTTTAGCTCCACTATCTAATATTTCCTGTATACGAACCTATTTTTTCATATTATAAATTCATGATATTTATCTATTTGTAAAGTTTGTCTGTTTTATTTGGAAAGAGGCCTAATGAAATATGTATATAAAAACGTAAAATGAAAGACTTCGTAATTTTTTCTAATAAATAGAGATTAAATAAAAGAATAACACAGTATTTTGTACTAATCTCACATTTATTTTATGTGATCAGGACCGGCTTCGTTCATCAAGAGCATTTTCAACTAAACTTTCATCAGCTGAAAGTTATTGTGATGAGCGAAAACAGCCCATATAATATTAAATAAATGTGTTATTATTACAACGATTTTTTTTGTCAGAACTGGTTTTTCTTATAAAAAATAAAGTAAATACTGACTATTATTAGTGCTATAGTTCAATACAGTAGGTCTCAGAACGGAAAATCAAAAACAAAATTAAGTTTTAAAGTTTAAACGAGGTCATAAAAAACATGCCATGGTTTTCAAACCTTAAAATGAAAAAAAAATCAACATTTAATATTTCATCTAGCGTGAAATCAAACGCAGAAATGATTTTTACTGCGAGAATCAGGCGGTATTACAATAATAAGCTGTAATATCTGTTATTATTTGCTGTGTGATGATATGTTAAAATAATTTAAAACTTTCCTTTCAGTTTAGATCATATACAAAATAAAAACATATATATATCTGATATAACATATATTTACTGGATAAATAGGGCTTTAAATTAAAAAATATATTATCGCTCGTCTACAGGAAATGAAATAAAATGGTTAAATTCGAGGTATAATATATACGTGATTCGTAGTATACAGAAGTTTAATAGACGCAATTTGATGCGAGCGTTTACATACGTTTACTTCTGTGGAATGAGTTTAAATATTATATTTGATTCTACTTTATAAAACATAGAATTTTTGAAATCGAAATTAAATCAAGGACAGTTGAATTTAGCTTGTATCAGATGAATAAAAAGTCTATTCTTTTAAACTCACCATCAATGGTATAAATTTAGTTTGACGAATAGTAAATATTCAATTCATATTTATCAAAATATATAAATTTTAGCATTATTAAGGAAAATTATAACTGAAAAAAAACTACAGCGTTTTAACAGATTTTAATAAATTTATTAAAGAATTGTGTTTTTTTTTTAAATAATTCATTTATTAACAACTATTTTTCGATATATGAGCCTTTGAGAGGTGAAGTGAGCCAACAAGTAAAACGGTAAATCTTTTTCTTGGAATTTTAAGTACAATCACGTCTTTACTTGTTGTTTTGGTAGATTGCATATTTTTATTTTACGGAAATAACAATATTACAATGTTTATTACTGAGTATAGAGGTTACTTCACTTTTACGATACTTTAAGATGTGTAGAATATTACAACGCATCTAACTACTTTTTTTCTAAAATACTACTTGGGTCACTTCACCTCTTATGGGCCTAATGTTTTATCAATTTGATTTTACTTCTAGGAGAGTAATCTAGGAAACTTTTTATTTTGTTATTTGATGATGTTACATATCACGACAACCAATCTCTAAGAATCAACGATGTAAATTATCCAATAATTTAATAATAAAATATTTATAAAGTTATTTTGGTATTTAAATATGATAAAAAAAAAAATGCTGAAAGCAAATTTATGTAAATATTATAATTTTTACTTGAAAATTTTGGCTTTTGGCAAAACTAATTTTCTCACTCTTAAAGTGAGAGAATCTCGACAGATGGCTTTGGAATTATTAAACTTTTTTGACAGCATACCTACCTCTTAAAATACTTTAGCACTTGTACAAGAGTACATCTCGCAGAGACTTTCCGTATTCTAGAGAATAATTACTTCTTGTGGCTTTGGCGGTGACATGTGAGCTTAAATAGATAACAATAATACCCTCAGACAGAATATTTATTCAAATAATAATATGACATTAAAGTTGCTAACTAAATATGTATACATATTTTGATAACTTGACTAAATGGGTTACATTGTTTTCTTTATAGTCAAATGAATCTATCTTTCATACCTTGTCAAGTACAGTTTACCTGAACATTGTTTAATTTTAATGAAGTACTCAAGACAGTATTGTTTCGCAAACAAGCGACTACATCGGATAATTGTGTGTACTTTTGGGAATTCGCAATTCTGTCTGATACACGACCAGCGGTCATTGGTTAACTTTTTGGTAAACATTTGTTTATTGTTGTGTAGTTAATTGAAACCACTTACAAATATTTACCGTTAAGCTGTACATTACAAATATATAAACGATTCAAATTGTTTTCAAAATCATTCCGAAAAAATAAATAATAACTATGAAAAGAAAATAAATAAAATGTACTATTGTTTTTATGTAGTACTACTAGTCTAAGAATATTCATTCATGGGTACAGTTTTTTGATTGAGTACAAATTTTTGTGGCAGAACTATACTGCTATACCGCTGAAAAATGCTAATCATAAAATTGCTATCAATCAATTTCCCTATAAAATTTGATGAAGAAAATCATTACTGTTTCATGTTGGAATACTCAATTTTTTTTTTAACAACAACAGCATTTATAAAAAATTAGAGATGCATTCCCGGAATTCCACGTATTTGCATTTTCCCTGTTAAGTCTTGTCAATCAATTTTCATAATATTGTATGTTGGTTATTAAACTTGAAGCCACGTTTAACTTATTGGTGTCATATTATTACAACAGTTTTAATCACCACCTATGCCGTTGAAAGCAATTAATTATTCCATAATCATCAATCCCTGACAAGTAATCAATGTAACATTACCCTCAAAATCTCGTCATATAACTCGGAGGCAAATTGGCTGTATGCAGGGTAACTTCACACTGCTTAATATGTGATTTAATTGTTTGAGGCATAATTAATTAAGCCACTACAAGTCATGACAAATAACGTGTAAATAATAAGAAATGTTTTATTTACAAGCTGAATATTGCACGGCTATAATGGCTATCTTTTTAATTACTGACATCAATCTTAATAAAAATAAATTCGTTTTTTAACGGATATTTAAAAAAATAATTTTCTTAACTATGTTATTTAATTATTGTTATAATAAAATTAGAAGAAATTTTCAATGTTTATCGATTTTAAACTGAAGATATTTGAATAAGAAATAATTAATATGGTCTGTGAAATGATTTTAGCGTTAAGAATTTATTAATGATGAATCGTTCAGTCCTTTTTTTTAAGACAAGAAATCAATAAAAATCGGTGATTGTAAATCGTTATATAATATATTTTAAATAATATGTTTAAAAATAATTAAATCTACTACATAAAATTTGCAATTACAGTATTCAAAAAAATACAATAATTGATTTTAATTTACATGTTTTCATTTAATTAAGTATCGAAAACTCTGACTTTGACATGTCTAATTGTTCATTTTAATGCAATTATTTTCTGGTTTAAATACAACAATTATTTAACCATTATTTAATGTAATGAGAAATTTAAAAAGTACAAAGCGACTTGGTTTTATTTTAATTGAAACGTATATTGAAAAATAGGGTGCATTATTTGATGTAATTATTTATTTTGTTTATCACAACTAATCAATTTAAACACTTTGTTGTTCAATATAATAACCATTTCTTTATAATGAGAAACGCAAAAATTAATACAATATTATCAATTTATATCAAAATGCATAAATCTCAACGGAACATTTAGAATTTTCTTTTTGTAAAGGATGCATTCATATGATGCAATTATATTTTCCTCGGTGCACTCAAAGTTTACTCATACTTTGCCGTATATGAAAGTAGCTTTGCATTTGAGTAAGGAAATGTAACACGGATTTGTATTATTAATGAGTATATGAAAGCTTTCAAAATTATATTATTTTTGTTCATATGCTTTTCGAGATTACATGTTGATTGAAGCTAATTATGTTTTTTTAGCTATTACTCCAAATATTTAGAAATAAAATTAATGCATGCAGTTTTGTTTATGTTTTTATCGTGTTGATTATCAATAAAGACGATTCATTTAGTTTTGTCTTCGAGAAATATTCATAGTTATTCGTGTACAAAAAGTATTTTATCCAAATGTTGCAGAACAGCAACCGAGTTAGTGTCAGTTAAGTGTGTTCGGAAAAATTTAACTATTAATTATAACTGAAGTAAAATCTTTGAAATATATATATTTTTAAAATAAATTACTTTTTAAATATCAGCGGTAGTATTTATTGATTAGGTATAGGATATAGCCAAGTGGTCAATGTCATTGATTGGAATTATTTCATGTTTGAATCACACTATGCATTAATTGTTTCATTCGATTCATAGATCCATAAACTCTATCTCACAAAAACAGTGAGAGTGATAAGTTAACTACTAGTCATATTGTAGTCTCAAATTTGGAGGTAAAAAGCATTTCACGTAGGACAACTTCTGATGAGATAGATAACATTGCGAGCTAACTTTGGGAGCGGATGTGGTTACAAACAAGTCTAGCTGCTGTATTGATGGTGATACTTGGTTTTTACAATCAAATCCAATGGATGTTTTGATACCATTATAAAATCGTGATTTGAATTAATTCTGTCAAGCCATAATGCCGCCCTACATACCAATAACGCTTTAGCCAGTTTGTGTTTTTTGGAATGGAACTTTAAAATGAAAGGCTAGTTTCACTGGGCAGCAAAGCAGGTGGCTTTGGACAAACTTTGCTGATTGGAGGCTAAAGTGCTGTTAATTACATTTCACCCATGTCCAACGCATTTCCATAACAAAGGTGGTGATAGGTCATCGATCGTGCGGCTTTCATACGCGCTGAATAGATTTGTGCTTTAATTGCGGACTGCGGTGCTCTTTTATCAAACATTCTGCGGTAGAAATCACACTTTGGGAAAATAAATTAAATTTTAGCCGAACCTTTTCGTGAATCTGGGGGTTTGTCATTAACCATGTCGTGAATAACATGCCAACAGTGTGAGGGATTTTACAAAATTTCTCTTGTCCGACTACCATTTTGATACTTAATTCCTTACACGTAGCTTTAAAAAAAAGCATTTGTTTGTCTTCAAATATATTATTTCATTGTGGATTAATTGTAATTCAAACGGACCAATTATTTTATTTGGAATTTATTAGGACTTCCGTGGAGTGTTCCTGTGTGTATATCGACTGTGGAAAGGAAAAAGAACGTAACCCACACAAACCAAATTTTACAAGAGGCACGAAAAACGTTTTTGAAATGATTTTTAGCCAGAGTCAAAATATTAAAATAGACACAACCTTGAAGCGCATACAGTCTAATAAGCTGGTGTTTTATTTAAACTATTCGATAATAAATATAAAAGTTATTCAAAAAAAACCAATAAAATTTATGGTTACGTCTTTATTCCTCGACAAAAATTATCGGCCTGCTTCGTTTATTGCTTCTCTCTTTCTTTTTAAATAAAAAATATGAATTTCCTCTAATGTTTTAATAAATTAAAAATATTTAGTGTATAATTTAATTGATTTTTATGTTACTAGTCACTTCAAAATAAAAATATTAATAAGCAGGTGAGAAAAGATTTATTCAACGTAATATATTTTTTCTTTCAATTTTCGTTAAATTGTTGTGTAACAAAGAAATATTTATTATTTATCACTCTAGTACGAATTGGAATTTTCTTAGTCCATAATAATTCCTTGCGTATTAATCAAACAAAAATATGCCAAAATATGTTTATCTCTTAATCAATCAATTTATCCATCGAACTGTGTAATAAATAAATAACACAGGCAATTCATCAAACAGGCAACGATTTTTCTCATTTGTTTTCTTGTTTGCGAAAGAGGATTTTCATAATTAATAACGAAAATAAATCTTACACGATGGTAAGACAACAAAGTCATATACAATAAAGAAATGAAAGCCCCCCTATCAAAAGGATTTTATTACCGCATGAAATATATCAGCAGGTGATTAAAGGAACTCATAAATCATCAATTTTATTTTTGCGCCGATTCAAATTCTATCCAAAATTTTTTGAAAAATAACTGCTGCTTCAACTCTATTTTCGTTATATTGTTATTGGTATTTTCCAACATTATGAAAATTAAAGTAAAGCTATTTTATAGTTTCCATTTTTTTTCATGCTGATATTGTACCAGAGTAACTATTTCTTGTTTACGCGTTCACTAGTGCAAATTCTTGGAAATGATTGTTTAACAATCTGTTTATTAACCACAACTATTTAAAAACACGGGTGTATTTGTAGTTTTAATTTCTTACCACTGACTATAATTAAGACGTGGTGGTATGAGCTAACTACCAGTTCATTCCTAAACTATCTTTTTATTCTAACTGTTTTGAAAAGAGAACGGGTTTTCTAAAACATGCACATTTAAGTGTATAATTTTTTACTATTTTAAAAACTAAGCAAATCAATTTTACATATACAAAACAATGGATTCCCAATGAAGTTCCAAAGATTCCCTCATTTTTATAAATATCATCATTTGTGTACTTTAACAAAAGTGTTTTTCATATACGATGTTTTAGAAGGAGATGGTACTGTCTTAAACAATGATAAATAATAATCCATGCTTGCGAGCAATCCATTGTCGTGAAAAGTCTAATTTCCACTATGCAGATACTACGGGGTTACAATTTATTTATATAAATTTATCATGTTGATTAATGATATTCTGCACTTAGCGTCGAATTCAGTTATCCTTTGTTAGTCTATGCCGTTATGGAAATTTTGCTCACTGGATTCAACCGGAGTAATATTATCAAGAGCAGAAAGTTTGCGAGAGGCTATGCGTCGAATGTAGACTCTACGATCCGTGTGTTTTCTTTCTTAACAGACTGTTTTATCCAATTTAAATATTATTCAAAAGCTGAAGCCTTAAGGGACGCGTCATATTTTGGGTAACAGAACTTCATGATTGGTTTTCTGAAGTTTTTAATTTAATTATAAATTTAATTCCCTCTAAGGCCCAATTTGTGCGTAGTTGAGCCAGAGACTGTGTCAGCTCTAATCACATCGCGTGTTTTCTTCAGAAATATTTATTGAATTAAAACGGACTTCATTTTCGTTTACTTACAGACTGACAGAATTTGCCAAGTCGATTATATATGTTCAATTAAGCAACGCTTTGTTGTTCAAATAGCATACATTAAATTAAAGTTATCGAAATTTTGTTTAAAATATTTAAAGAATAAGTAAATTAATCAATACTTTAATTAATTTGGCTTAGCTGGAGTGTAGGTTTTGTCGATTGAAACATTTTATTTAAAAAAAAAATCTTCTAAAATTATACCTTTATTTAATAGGATCAAGACTGATTTCTCTCATGACTGGCTTAAGATGCTTGTCATGAGTGACATTGGTTTTTTTTTTGAATATAATGCCTTTCCACCAAGTATTGACAGTCAACACTTTAAAAAGTGATTTAAACATTGTCATCGATATTGACACTACAGTAAAAATGAATATTTACATCGTGAGTGATAATAGCGAGCTTTTACTACTTATCTTTTTGAAATATTCAAATGATTATATTTATGTAAGAATATTTTTTATAATACATAAGATTTATTGAAATTTTATCGAAAATAAATTTACACATTTTTCTTTGTAAATCTGAATTCACCGCAGGTTGCCGTCTTTGCATTTCACATTTCTATCTGATGGGAACTTGATAGATTACTTATCATTCGCTTTATGCACACACGTTTGAGAAACCGCAAGCTTCGCTTGGGGGATTTCTAAAGCACGGAAAAGCCCTACTGGTATCATTCGATCCGTATACGTATATGTATATATAAAAGTGCTACTAAACATGCGGACCATTTCACCTAAATACATAATATTTCAATATACTTTCTCGCAAGGATTGTCAAAATAAAAATGAAAAATTTGAAGGAATATCGTACTCGCCGAATATCATAATGCATTTCTAGTAATATAAAATGCTGAAGAATTTGTGTTATAAAAAAAAAAATTGAGCGAAAGAATCGATATTTTATTTTTTGCTAAACGAAATTCGCAGTGATTTTTAAAAATTTGTAAAGTCTGTACAATAGATTTGTGTAGACAAGTATACATATAAAATAATAAAAAAACTCATTAAATCAAGTTACATAATAAATAAATAAATGTGCTGAAGCTTGACAAAACTTTTTGATATATTTTTGGGTGATTTAGTTTTAGTTTTACTTGAAAAATAATATTCAACATAGGAAAAATACGAATGAGTCAATTTTAAATAGTACATCTAGATAAAAACATAGTATTAACTGTTCTTATTTTTTTTTAAACAGTTTCCATGTTGCTTTATTTATTGTTAAAAATTAAAACTATAGCACATGACAAACAGTTGACGCCAATTCGCCATGTACTTGACAAATATAAAGAGACAAAATATAAAATAAAACTACATAATACATCAAAATCAACACACAAAATCAAGAAATAAAAGAGTAAAATTTAAAAAACAGTTCACAAATACTATCACTAAAAATGTCCACTTCTCTAGGCAATGAGTTGATCAATCGAACGGCCCTAGGAACTGGTGACTCATACCTCCTAAGCGAGGTATAAGTTTTTAGAAATAAAAGTTTTTGCTCATAGTTTCACCCACGTAAGAATAAATTGGGAGCATGTAAATTAAAAGTCATGAGAATTTCAGGATTATTAACTCGGGTCCGAAGGAAAAGAGAAAAATGCTTTAAGCTTGAAAAAGATCTTTAAGAATAAGGTGGGACTTCACAGTTACAATAATTAATTTAAAAGTGGCATGAGAACGGAATTAATTTAAACATTTGATTCATATTCACCTAATAATAACTGAATTCTCTAGGAATTATAAGACAATGTCATAACGAATAAAGTATGGGTGGATTTTTTTTTTATTAAAAATTCTTGAAAATTTTCCCCACTTTATGGTCCTGGAAAAATACTGAGTTTGACATGCCTGATGTATAGGAAGTCTTTGCGAATAAATGTCTCGAAAGGGCGAAAGCGATATGAATGATACGATGCTGGCAGACAATGGATCCATCCACACAGCTTTTGTTATTTTTGCCGAAAGTTTTATCTTTCTCACTTGGTATGTCATTCATTTTCCCAGATATTGATATGATCATTACCCTGTATTCGGTCTTTATTGTAAACTATACAGGAAACAAAAAATATATTTTTTTAAGTAATTAAATCTTTTCATAACATTCAATCTCCAACACTACAATTGTGTAGATTATTTCAACATTAGTTATTCTGATTCTGAAGTGCAGGTTAGTCAATCTCTTAACTTCTCTTTTCGGAGAAAGTAGTGATGAAATGGCAATTTTAACATAAAGCCTATTTGACACGAAAAGCGTTTACAACATTCACACAAAGACTATTGACTGTTTACATAGCAACATGCGCTTGAGTGTAACATGACTACAGCACTGCGCTAACGCAAGTTAGTTTTTTATGCGTTCAAATGTGCGTTACTACTATTTTTGAAATATACGGGTTTGGCAATGCGTGTTGATGCGCGCGTTTTCTTTCGTTTAGTTGTGTAGATGCCCGGGAATGACACACTGTAATGAAAACAGATGAAAACAAATTTTATAAGGACCTACCTGTTTAATGACGAGATTGAAAAGCGATCTGTGGTTTAAGACATAACTGCCCGAAATTATTCCCATAAAGCTACTAAAAGAAAAGCTTAAGAAGAGTTTTATAACTTCTATGACTAAGATAGAATTTAGCGTATAAGTTTGTGGCAAGTCCATCTCTTAAAATTGGATAAATCCAATATTTTCTGCGTTTTGCCTTACGTCTCTTCATTTCTCATTATAAAATTTAAAAAGTTATAGCTTCCTCCACGTCCGTCTTCACCGAAAAATGAAACATGACTAAGACAATGCGCGCTTGATGTGTCGAAATCTTTCGTCATGTGTACGGTAGCAAATATCTTAAACATCCTCAACGCTCTTCACGTGAACTTAGTCTAAGACATCTGGTTAGCTAGTTGCACTCGCTTTACCCGAAATTTAGAATCGAATGATTACAAGATAGAATAAACGACAGAAAAAACCATTTATGAAATTACTCGTATAAGAATTTGAGTCAGTGATCATTGCGATCGAAGACAACTTTGGATACTTGACACAGGTCCGGCAATTTTTTTCACATCTTGTGAATAAAATTTGATATTTCAAAAAATCTTATTTGTGAAAAAGAATTATAAATATGAACGTATCAATAAGTGAAATTAAAATATTTTTTGGTTGCCCGATGTCATTCAATTTTTAAACATGTTTAAAGCCGTCACTTGTGGTAAATGGTGTATGTATGAATAAAACATTCAATTATTTCCTAATTACGTTACTTTTTACGCAATGTTACTTTAAAAGATAGTTAAAGTGACAAGCGATTTTCAATACTTACGATATTTGAGTAAACAATAAACCATTTTAAAAAAAGTATCCGGATGTTGTATGTAAAAAATATTAAACTTTAATTGAATCTAATAAATAGTTTCGATATTATTTATTCGTAGAAGTTGTTATGCGTAATTTGTAATGTTGATGAAATAATGATTTTCCAGCGTTTTGTCAAATCGCTGTTTTCTTAGAAAGAGCCGAAAATTAGTAACTGGTTTTTTTAGTATTTGATTAGTCAAAACATTAAATTTTGCTAGAACAATTTTTATTACAGCCAATGTTAATTCGTATTTAAAACACATATAATTTATTCGATGATATCAGTTTATATTTAGGAAAATGAAAAAAAACTCTTCAGCGACAGGCGGAATAAAAAACTTTTTCAAAGGAAATTAATTTATCTTTTAACATTTTGAACTTGTTTGAACAGCTCTAATGAGAGTTTAAATTTATCATTAAGTTGCGATTGTTTTAAACACCTTTTTCTATCACACTCAAATTTCTTTTGAAAATTAAAAATGTACATATTTGACGCGCAATAAAGAAAGTCTATTCATGTAAAGGAGTACATTTTAGAAATTTAAATTTTCCACTTGTTCGCACCGTCTGATTGTATTTTAAAGACTTAAACGAAAAAAGTATTGTTTAATTTTCGTTTATAATTATATATTGATGACTGAAAAGATAACTAGTTGAAGTTAATATTTAATTTACAGTAAAACTTTGATGAAAACGTTTCTTAAGACTATATTTAAATAAAGTTTGTTCGAACTAAGAACACTGATAATTTATTTTAACACTGACAAACAATGACAAAATTTACTCAATTTAATGCAAAAGAAAAAACTTGTCCTCGAATCGTATAAAAATAGGATTGTATTATATTTTCTTTAAATAAACTTTATTAATTTCAAATATCGACTGTTGGCTGTCTCACTCAGAAAATCAGATAAGATAGATTTTAGGGATGTTGCCCAAGCTTGACCTTATGAGCTATTGACCATAATTCGTGTAAGTCGTTAAATATATGATTTGATACTGCTATTTTATTTTGAATACATTTTTACATCACAAACTATATTTTTTATAGTGGGAAAATGAATTTACTTATTCGATTTTCTTTTATATTTCAAGTAGCATTTAAATATGAGGACCTTGGAATCAAAAATGACCAGATCCACTTTTTCCTGGACAGAGAAAAACACACTTTTCTTATAAAAGCTGAAACAGTTTTGATTAAAAAGTCATTTTTTGGCTCTTAATTACGGGGTTTTTAGCACCGTTGAAAATGAAATTCTGTAGACCGATATTTTATTTTTTCTCAAAACTGGATTTGAACGTGTTTGATCTCAAGCTCCTCATATATTCGTTTCATATCGATAAAGTTTTGTAAAAAAATTGTGTATTTAGATGAAATCATATGTATATTTATTTCTCACTGTTTGTGACACATTTGATTATTATTAAATATATCAAATTAAAATATAATTAATTTCAAAAATGTAGATACTTATTTGAAGAAAAGTACGAGAAATAATTCGAGACATTATTTAAACGACCGTTTGAAAATAGACATTAATTTAAACCTTTCCATTTGTGGTTTATTATCTCAATAAAAAATCATTTGTTTAAGTATGGTTAGGTAAATGTAATGGTATTGAAAATAATAGGTTGAGACCCGTCTACTTGCTTCATCCCTTCCCTTTAGAAACCTTTAATGTACTATAAGACCTTTCATCAATGTTAACCAGAATGGTATCTTATTCTAAAGCGAGATTTTATGGCAAGCACCACACTACGAAAATTACAAAGGGTATGTAGATTAAATAGAATGAAAGGATATTTCAAGGATTATATTGTGGGTACTTTTTTATACCAAAATGTAAACAAAAGTTTAAAAGGAAAAAAGTCAGTAAAGTAGTTTATTTTTACTAAAATTATAATATTACTTTTTATAAACATCAAATAATCAATAAACGCTTAACTAATGAAGTACAAAGGAATATTGTGTTTTTACTAATAAAACGCTTAACTTTTTAACAATCACCAGAAACCTATTCGAGCAATAATTATAACTTCAATGAAATACCTATAACGTTTATTTATATGTATACATCACTTAATATATAAATAATTTATGATAACCAGCTCGAATTTTATTTCTGTTTTCTAAATTATCAGCTTAAATATAAAATTTGCTTTCAGAATTGTTTTTCAGTTTTATGGAAATCTTTTTTAACAACTAGCGTTTTTTTTTGTTTTAAAACCATTGATTGTACATGAACTGTTAAGATTAAAATTTTCTGAGCAATCAGCGGTAATCCTCATTGTATATAAAACCACAGAAATATCACAATTTTTTGCAAAATAAATCTCACATTTTAACTGAATATTTATTTACGTAAAATAAAAATATGCAATTATATTTATTTTGTTATTTTAATTTAATTAAATCCAACTACAGTCAGAAATTCTTGTACGATTGTATATTTACAACATTGTAAAAATTGTCATTAAACTGTTTTTGTCGTCAACATAGAATGGTAGTCGGCACATATTCATTGTTGAATTTGGTCGAAACTGAATTTACACAAATAAAATTTTATCAACCTTTATAATGCTATAACAAATCTCAACGTGAGTCAATAAGTTTTTAAATCGAGAATGAGATATCTTTGTTTACAATTATTTTTGATAAAAAAACATCAATTCGATGACATGGATAATTATCCCACTGATTGGGTGACAAATTGTATCACGTGCTTTTTTCGTTAATCAAGCTTTGTGAGCTATCAAATTTAATTATATATTTATTATAATTATATTTATTTATGTAATATTAAAGCTTGCTGTATAGTTAAATACTTTTTTCATTAAAAAAAAATACTGTCAACAACTTAATGTGTTCAAGCGAAATTTACAACAATTGTATTTGTATTGTTATTTACCGATAATTTATATAATAATATCATAATAAATAGTTTTTTTTACCAAAACCAACTGCCTACAATAAATAATAGTATTCATTAATTTCAAACAGTCTGGCAACTATTATGTATGGTATTACTATGTAAAGTGATTGAAAAATCTACTTGGAAAATTTCTGAAATATTGCAACAGGACGAAGAAGAAATGTTGATGATGTTATGTTGTCAGGAAGATGATATATGAATTCAAACGAAACATCTCTGTTTCAAGTATTATAACATTCTTTTACTAAAAATATCGTATAACACACCTGAATTCAAGAAAAAGTCATTGAGACGGTGATTGTTTCATTAAACTTGATATTTGTCACATTATTAAAGACAAGAAAAATCTTCAAAAATGCTTAAAGATTTCTTCATATTACATGAATAAAATACTCCTCTTTTCTACGATTTGTTCACACTCATGAAAAATACATGTAATAATTTTTGATATACGAGGTAGTAATATTATATTTAAAAATGTGAATAATTCTATTAAAGTTTTTAATTCTCGCCGAATTTATTACGAAAATCTTTATCACGCTTGGAAAAATTTCTTGTTTGAAAGACAGGTCACGTTGTTTTCGCACTAAAATTTTATCAAGATGATAAATCGTTTGGCGTTTGCTAAAATTATCGCTATTATAAAACTCATTTTCATACTAGGAAATGTAGATTAAAACTTTTAGTTCCAACAATTGACGATCAAATGTTTGTTCGAAAATACCTGAGAAGTTTTTATAGACACTTTAATACTTCGTAGAAATATAAACACTATTCAAAGTAAAATATTTTTCTCATATTTTAAGACATTCTGTTTTCAAAAAAAATAAATTTAATTAAACCAGAATTTACTCAAATGACTTAAATTAAGAAGGAAAACAAATAAAAAATACAATAACCGAAATAAGTATCATTTTAAGCATTTAATTAAAATAATAGTCGGTTTGACAAAATATACAAACATCCAGCCCAATATCTTAATATTAAATTTAAAAGCTGCTGTTGACTTTGCTAAGATTCGGAACCGGACTATTCATAATTCAAAAAGAGCTTCAGTGCCACCGCTACGCTTACTAGACGGTAATTTTTATGTTATGATGGTTCTCTATATTTCATTGTCAAAAAAATCTCTGAATATACAATTTATGTGTATTCAGAGATTATAATATGTTCCCAATGTAATATAACTTAATGCAATATCTATTTTTATGATAAAATTAAACATAAACAAGACAAATTACTAAAAAAATGTTTTAAATATTTTTTGCGAGGTCACAATAACAACGTTAAAAAGTTTCAAATTGGTCGGCTCGATAAAGTGCCCAGTAAACACTTACATCCCGCATTTACAAGGCAACGCGATAAAATATGGGGGGTAGCATGAAATCAACACAATATAATAAATGTTCCTAATAGTAATTTGCGAGAGTCCCAAAGAAGTGTAAAAGGCAATTACAGAGTCGGGCACGCAACGCCGCCTGTTATGTGACAAATTAATTATAAAAACGGGCATTCACTTCGCCACTTTTATTATTTTTCGTAACAATTCCCCACTCAAACTCTCCACTACTTTCCTCTTTACACGACCCAATGTTTTCCTTTTTGTAAATTTTAACCAATAAAAACAGAGAAAAAAAATCCAAGTAGTGTCCGGTCGGTTGCTGTGAGTTCAGAAAGTCGTCCATGAATGGTACAAATAAAATATAAAACAAATAAACTTTCTGTAGTTTGACATGTCGGCACATTTTTATGCACGAGTTTTGTTATTTTAAGTTCATAGATTTTTTAACTCAGAATAAGTGTTTTTTTTCAAATTAAAGTATTTAACATTCAGTTTAATATGTTCGAACAACTAACAAAGAACCAAGAGAAAATCTCACTCGTAAAAAGAAATACTGATATTATTTTGATATGAAATGCAATTAATATTTTTAAATTAATAAACAACCACAATTTTATGGACAAAAACGTTTAATCAAAAATAATTCTAAATGACGATAAGGTGTTAAGTCAAAGTGGCGGTGGTAATCCCGGAAAAGTAGATTATATATGGAAAACTAAACTAGCAACTAGTAGTTTCTTTATCTTATCTTATATATTTTTATGAACTTTTAAAAATCACACTCAGTGACTGATTTACTTAGCTAGTTAACGATCTTTCATTTGCTTTAACTGCCTTTGAAATGTCTTTCCTGAATTAATTTGTATATTTTTGTAATAGATGTTATTTAAAATTATTGGTGATATATATATATATATATATATATATATATGCATTTTTCTGTTTGATGACCTGTTTATAAGATATTTATAAAAAAATACCTCATAATGACGCGGATTGAAAAAATATAATACAAATGAAATGTAAAAAAGATAATGTTTTTATTATGATGTGTGGGTGGGATATAAGCAGTTATATCGAGCGGAGAAAGATTTATTCTGTGGATATTTTGTCACAGGTTTTGTGTTTCAAAACAACACGAAATCACTTTACGGCTTAAAAGGTTTCTATTTGAAAAACATTTTCAAAGAGCTTTGCTGCAAAGTTTGCCAACGTTCAAACCAAATTTTAAATCAACTCTTGCAGCGCATTTGCAAACAATAAAAACAATACGTTTTGTGAGTTTTTATTAATAATTTGAGCGTATTGAATTTTTAACAGAAATAAATTCATTCTGAAAAATTCCGTAAATAGTTTTTTATTGTGAAAAAATATGCAGCTTAAATTTTGAATAAAAGTAATCACAGTTACTGTACATGAAAAAATCCTTTTCAGATACATTTAAAAAATGATCGATCAAAATTTAAATTTTCCCTGCCATTTTTTTAGTTTTTAATAACGCTATCAATTTTTTTGAGAGATTAAATTAATTTAAATTAACAAAAATCGCTTAACATGTATAAAAATTAAATTATGTCTGTTTTCAAGTTATAGTTAATGATTTGTACAATATTTCTATCAGAAATAAAATATGTGATTATTTTATTCTGAATAAAATAATGCTGATGGACTAAAAATCGAGTTGTAAAATACTTTGAAAAATATACGTTTAAGTGATACAATTAAAGTTTTTATGATACCTTTCACTATATTTTAATAATAAAAATGATATTGTATGAAAAATATATATTTGAATTCAGCCTGCTGTGAATAATATTCACACTTCACTCCAAACAAGCCACTAAGCATGCAAATGCTCATATTCTTGTCAAACTGAAAAACTCGTGTGACATCTTTCACACATTACCTAATCGGGTAAAGTATACGTGGCGTCGATCGATATCGTCACGACAGAGCGCCAAAAGCCTACTTCGTACAATAATGTATATAAGAATATACGAAAGTTTTCTGTATGATGTTTATACAACATTAAATAAAAAATTCAGTCAAAAACACATAACGTGTTCAAAATAGTTATACGTCTAATAATGAGTTATTATATGGGCCTATTAGAGATAAAGTGAGACAAGTGATATTTTAGAAAAAAATAGATGCGTTGTAATATTCCACATGTCTTAAATTATGATATAAGTGAAGTAACACTTTGCAATAGTGCTATATTCATAAAATAAAATATTCAATCCACCAAAAAACCAAGTAAAAAAGGGATTGTACTTAAAAGTCCAAGAAAAAAGTTTTACCATTTTACTATGATAGATGGCTTACTTCACCTCTTGAGGGTTTATATATATTTTTTAATATAAAATAAAATCAAGTAAAAATTCCACATTATTTATTTTTGATTGCTTAAATCTCTGTCTTTATGTATCGTATTAAAATATTTGAAGACATAAACTTTTCGGGATCGGTTTAGTTATCTTTTGTAATTGTGTTCAAAATAAAATTGAGACAACGATTTTCTAGGTGCTTATAAACATTTAAAAAAATGAATAAATGCTGAATTGGATACAATTTTTTTTTTCTACTCTTTACCTGGTAAATAAGGTCATGTCATAACAGTTTAATGACCAAAAACAAAAAAAAATACACGTGGCGTATAGTTGTGCGACAGTTATTATTTACAAAACATAATAATAAATATAATCTACTACCATTCAATCAAAAATTAAGGCTATCTGTATATTTTGAATGGTTTAGTAATTATTACATTCAAAATTTTTATTGTAAGATATTTGTATAATTATTACCTACGTCTGAATGTCAAAAGACGACTTTTTATAAATAAATTATTTTTAAACTGAATGATTTTTTTAAGTAAGGTTTAATTATGAATAATTGGTAGCGGCTTTTTATTACAACTTAAGTATAATAACGGCATTACTTTCAGTAGGTAGTCTAATTTTCCATCACTATTTTTTTATGTAATTACTTAACCATCTATCAATAACGCCATCCGAGTTTTTGTACTGTACTAGAAGCATCTCTACGCACGAACAAAAACGTATTACAGTATACCATCAATCGTGTCGCACCGTTAGAAAGAATTCTTGAAGCGATAGGTGATCCAGACATGTTTACATATCAGGTTCGCGTCACTCAGCCCTGTTTGTCGAGGCGTCTCGCGTTGCCTATCAACCCCCAGATTTTTCCTTCAAACGACACCAGAGGGGCCAAATAATGAAACTGCTACCCATGATATGTGGGTATGCACAATATATTTATTGGTTTTTTGTGGAGGAGAAGATAATGCAGTCACAGATTTAATTATTTTGTTTTTATACTCTCAACATTTTTTTTTTTTTTAATCTTAAAGATATTACTATCGCTAATAATGTTTTGTCTAATATTCATTTCATAGTCAAAAATATATTTTTAACTTAATTAAAGTAGTATTTAGATATTAGATTGATACATAATATTTACAGTAGAAATAAACTAAAGCAATTTATCAAAAAAGTAAAATCAGTATCACGACGTCAAAATTATACGAGTTTTTGTTACGTTTTAATACAAAAAGAGATTTAATATTGCATGCCAATATACTTTGTAATTTTTTTTTGTGACAACCAAGTTTGTGGAATATAAAAAAATCTTTATGATATTGAATATATAAAAATGTACAAAAAATTAGTCGTATCAGATTTAATAGGTTTATTATTAATTTATTTCAGTTGAGACATATTATATTATAACTATTAGTGGTCACGTCGCCAGTGGTTCCTGACCAATGAACAGTTCTGTTGACAGTGGTGATGATGCTCGCTAATGTAATCCAGGGATAATACGATTGACTTTGTAGATTTGTGTGGGGGTGTAAGATCTCAAGTAAGTAGATGATAGTCTTTAAAATCCTTCTAGACCTTTCGATTGACGCCTTACAAAATCCCTATCGTTTATTCGTAGCACAAAGGTCATGCTCCCTTTGTTGTAGGGCTTTCTGTTTGTTTTAAATTCAAATTGAGACATGTTGACCGAACTGTGCTAATAATTTCTTTTTACAACTATTTTTTATAATAAATGAACAAAATAATTAAAACAATTGCTTTCAATTTCATTCACAATTAATTTTAAATTATTGATAAGACTACCGAAACATTGAATACAAGAATAATTTGCTTAAAAAATCTTACAAATTCTGGAATGAATGAATATAGTTGACAATTTAAAAAAATGAAACGTATCATTAAGTTTTAACGTAAGTCTTTTTTATTATTGTTTTCTTCAAACTCGTCATTAAAATATGCTTATTGTTATTAGCAGGGTGTTGTAGGCGGTGGTAAAAAATACGTTTTTTAATTACTCGTTAGTTCTCGGGTTTCAGTTATATTTGAAGCATTTATTATGTTTGAGTGAATGCAGAGTTATGAATAAAAGTTCGGCGACAATGTGACACACACTTTTATGTTAACAGTAAAATGTGTGTTTTTTTCAATTAGCCACAAAAATAAATCAAAATTTATTTTGTCGAGGAAACGTCTTTTTCAATAGCAGTCCGTGAATAAAAAGCCTAAGTGTGTTTTTATTTTTATTACACGCGTGACTTACATATAAATAAATGGATACGGGCTAAGAATATTATGAAAAAGAATGACTGCAGTTTTTATACATTTATTGTCTTATAGTTTAATGATAACATCATATTGAAAGTTATATAAGTATATCTTTAATTAAAAATTTAGCTCAAATTAATGGAGCTTAATGATTATGATTATTAAATTATCATTTTATTATTAAAATTTAAAAAATACACTTTTAAAAATAAAGTATGACGATTAATATGAACATAATTACGTATCTATGATGCTGCAAAGTTTTGAAAATTAACACCATTGATTTATTGAACACCATTAGCTCAAAAAAACGTTTTATTTTATGCAAATTTGTTACAACATATTTATTTTTAAGTGTTGTTATTTAGAATATAATATTTTTCTGTGTATTTGTGATGAACTTCACATTTCTATTAATTAATAAAAAAAATCACATCATAGTGAATTTCAGAAAGATATATTTTATAAAGTAAACACAGTTTATTTGTATAGGTATGTATACGGTTTTATATTAGAAGGGTCGAAATTTTTCTCATTTTACGCTTTTCTTGTATGTACAAGTATTATGAAATAACCTATTTTGTTTTGTATAGAAAAGGTTTGGAAGTTGGATACCATTACATTTTTTTTGTTTACTCTCGCAGAAAAGGTTAAATGTGATCCCACTGCATAGCCTAATATAATACGTAATATTAAAGTAAACCGACAATCTCGAGCACATTCTTTATCACAATGTATGAATTCAATATTTTCTGGTCTATTAAACCTCTTAAAAAAAGAATAAGCCCAACATCAATTAATTTAAAATGTTAAATAATATCAAGTTTAAGCATTATTAACATGTTTTACTTCTTTGATTACATTATCAGCTAAAATATACCGATGTTATACAAATTTAAACTTCTTATTTTGTAAATATTAAAAAATATTTAACTGACTTATTTTTTATTCGCTTACGATAATAATTGTAATTCTGTGTTGTGTCTAAAGTTGAATCTACAGTGATAACACATAAAAAGATCGCACAAACCGATAAGAAAAAAATATATTGTTGTACATTTGCAGTTAAAATATATTTTCGGGTCGTTAAATTAAGCTCATATCTTCACAATTAAAATAAATAAAAATCAATACCAGCATGATTTACCAACTACTCTATTTAGAAGAGTTATTGAACCACCTACGGTCTATACTGTAAAAAGAAACACGATAACGATGAGCTGAGACTCAAGATCGTTTTAAAAATCGGATCACGAAGCTCAAACATGTACAATAACCGTAAAATGGCTCGTATATGACGTTTTATTGGAGAAAAGAAGGTGGCAAATTCAGCCGGCGCGGCATACGGCTAAAGTTTCTACCCCTTGAGTCATAATTCCAAATCGTTTAGTGCGCTGGTAAATCATCAAACCTTTTCCCTCGTTTCTTTTTATAAAACTCTTATTTGATACGCACGCATATGTAGAAGAGTATACTTCTTATGCTATTTTGCACAGGGAGTTTTTGAAAATGACAGAAAAGAAAAATACTTTTCCTTTGTAATTTTGTAAGAAACAAGGAGTTTTAAAACGACGTCATCAAGTCGCTGTACTAAACATCATTCAAAAAATTATTTCTAGGTCTTTATTTTATTTTAAATATATACTAAGTAAATTGAACATATAAATGTTATCATAACAATAATGTTATAATAATATTTACATTTTGCATAACTTGACGGCTAAAAAAATTGATATTTGCAATATATTAGCATTTGTATGGCGTCAAGAAAATATTTTAAGCATCACTTGATCGTGTTTATTTAGAAAATGAATGTTTATTATTTATATACGTGAAGTAGTAATCTTTGCAAGCTAGATAATTTTTCACTATGAATATCATTTTATTAAATCTTTGATTCAACACATCTTTGATAATACTTTTGAGTTAATATAATTTACAAATGTCAATTGTAATTGTTAAAATCGTTCCAAATGTGTGCTTGCGATGCCGAGAATTTCGGTTAAAAGAATTATTAAATGTATATTTTGTGAAATAAAATTTTCGTTGTGTATTTGCAAAGAGATAAACTTGCGCGAGTTTTGTAATAAAAAAGTGTTTTTGGGTCATACAGAGATCGCGCGGAATTTCAATCAGTTAAAGCTTTATACTCGGTCATAATATGATAACGGAAAATAAATACCATTTATTTTCCTATCCTTTGTTACAGCAGTAAATTTTCTGAGCGTATAAAATATCGATTAAAGATTATTTTTGACTAACATCCATTGGAAAAAATTCAAAGTTTATTTTCAGCGGCAAAAACTTCAAACAATTTTGTATTTATGATAATATTTAAATATGTAGGTAAAAAGAAAACATTTGAGAAGGAGTATTTTTTCCTATAATATCACTTTATCCGATGTTATATTGCTAAGTATAAGTTATACGAAAAAGCATTTGAATGTAAACATACCCTAAACATACTTGTATTGATATCATGCAAGGGTTTCTGAGCATAAATGAAATTAAAATATGCTTACATCTACACAAATAAATGCTATGATTATTTGCGCAGCGAAGCATAATATTATATTATTGAATCCTCACATATTTATTTGCATATAATGAATAACAAATATGTATTATTTTATGTTAAATATTTTTTTCAATTGTTACGAGGTTTATTTTTAACGAATATTTTATTATAAAAAGCATTGTCAAATAAACGAGTTTTTTGTTATAAAAATAAAAAAAATATTTCCATTGTTACAGGTGTCGATTTCATCACAACTTTAATGAATCTCAAAGGATTAAAAGGTACGTAAATTAAATTATCTAATATTTACCCTTAAACAAATCTAAAAAAATGTTTTGCACTGTATTCTTAAATTATGTTTGTTGCCAATTTTAACTGCGACTACATTCGATGGCGGAATTCCTTACTTATGGCGGTTGATGTTTTCTGAGAATTTTTTTGCATAAAATTATAATTGATTGTTTTTCATTGCATAACCATTTTTTTCGTTTTGCGATTTGCGATTTGCATACATGTTTATTTTTTCCGCTAAAGCGTTGCATTACTGTTTTGCACATTGCAGAAAATTTTGCCGAAAATAATATATTTTGTACAATTGAAACGTATACATGTAAAAACTCTTGTAGTAAGTGATGATTTTTGAAACATATTTTTTTATTGTAAATGAATCATTATTTCTGATTCTGCAGAATTTTTAAAAATTTTTTGAAGAAATTCTAAAATTTGTTTATCGCTATAAATTGTTTTTTTTCTTTGGAAAATTCTTGGTTAAAACGAATATAGAATCAAAAATATTACTCTTCAATTTGTGATTTGGAAGCGACCAGTATGGCTAAGTAAGAGAAGCATTTTCCATTTATGAACATTTTAAGCCTGTTAAAAATACACATCGATGAGCAAAATCAGTATTAGTGTCGCGATGAAATTGTTTAATATATTTTTTTTAATTGCGCAGAGTTATGATGAATCACGTGTTTTTTCTCTAATATTTAACAATTTAAACTATTCAAGTGACAACATAAATGCTGCAAAGCAAAACTTGAAATTTATTAGTACTCAATATCCTAAGCAAGGAAACAATTTTGATTTCTGTTGCTTTATAAAACGTGATATTGTTTATTAATTTCCTTTTTATTTATCTATCAATTCTTACGAGGCTTATGCCGATGTCCAATTAAAAAATTGAATATTCTCGCTTGGTGGAGCATAACTTTCTTTTGATAAGGTTGTCGTTCATTTGTTTATGTTTTCTGCTACCAACGTTGTACGACAAAAACTTTTCTGTTACAATAATTTCATGTTTCCATGTAAATTTTTATTCCTTTATATAACTTTATACATTTTCATTTTTTCATAGTATTAAAAAATTGTTTACGAAAAAGTTTCGACATATTTACATACGGCTCTAATATTTATTTCAAATATTAACATCTTCATTATTTGTGTCAAAAGCGACGAGGAAAAATATTTTTTTTATTTTTAAATATGAGAAAAGAAGGCTTATCATTTTTTTATAACGATTCAACCGTCAAAATATAATCAAATTAAATAACATCAACACGTTAGTATACAATCAAAATCTACTAAATATCTTAGATGAGAAACAATTGTTGTTGGCTTTGAGTGTTAAAAAAAAAAAAAAACTTTAAAAGCTTTAGTGAATATATTTTTTAAGCAACATATTTTTCAGGATGTCTGCTTTCAATGTCGATCATATGGGGTAGTCATTTGCTTACCTCAAAGGCGCCAAAAAATAAAGTAGTTGTTGGCAATTCGGTATCTATCTCTGCTTTTCGTTTCAGGTTTGTGTAGCCTTATCTTGAACACATTCGAATTTAACTCTATAAATTAATTTATAGAGTTAAATTCGATTAATTGATTCAATTAATTGAAACATCTTTATTTGATTAATAATATTTGATAATTTCAATAAATTTGACAACACCATTAATCTTCCAGCTTTTTTTATGCATTGAATGAAAATCTATATATTTTATTTCACACAAAAAAGACGTTCATAATTTCAAATTTATGTTGGTTAAAAATGTTCTTAATGAGTGAAACTCGTCCTGTTTATGCCATAAAATTATGAAGTATGTAGAATCAATTTTGTATTACTTTGATTAAAAAATCGAACGATAGAAACGAAAGACTGATCTAAATCTAAATAATGACGTTTCTCTTCATTGTTGCTTCTAAATGAATATTAATCACAGTTTCGAAAACATTTCGATAAGTTTTACTCTGTTTGATATTGAAAGACTATAACGCTAACGACCCTATGAATAAAAAGCGGTCATTTTTCAAACCTCTTTATCATATATGGGAATCCGTTCTATCAAACTCAGCTTTCGACATTATTGCCTTGCAGAGATAGCAGCTTGTTAGATAACGAGAATCCGATAATTTATCCGATGCTCAGCTTCTGTGCGGGCGGAGCTGTGAATTGATTGTAGGGCAAACGTTCTGCGTGGTTTTATCCATATATCTTTAATCTGGTTTGAAAATAGTTTTCCATTAATATCACACATCTATTGCAAATTTAACATATTATTTTCTGTTTAAACAAAAATATCGGCGATATCATTAACTTTGTTGTAGGATTTTTCTATTACATTATGTCACGAGATAATACATTGTTTTAGTTATTGTTAGCTCATTTTGTTGAATGTATCATTCTCATTGCCCTAAAAATGATTGCGGCAATAATGGAAAGATAATTAATTTATCATTAAACGTATAATAGCAAATATGTTAAGTAATACAAAACACTATTTGTGGAAAATTAAAACTATTATAAATGGCATTAGTATTATAGAATTACACTGTATAAGAAAAACTATATTTATTGAAAAGAGCTCACAATGAAAATTCTCACAGTATTACGTAAGAATACGGAATAAAAGTACATTATCAAGTATTTTATAAAAAATAAATACAATGTGAGAAAAGTGTGCATCAGGTTTTTAAAAATAAATCACTTAACTTGTTTAACTTATTTGCTTCTTATTATTTTCGCTATTGAATTAAATTAATATATTACCGATTAAAAAAAAACGTTTTGGATGCTAGCAAGTTGCTAGTAAGTAGCATCACTCTGGTAAAAAAATACATTAAATATAATAAGTGTGGAACATATAAAATCCTAATCACAGATTTTTTCTAATAGATCAATCTTTATTTTTTTTTGAAGAAAGTAAGAATATAGGATTGCGATAGAACAGGACATATCACTATTAGCCACGCCACGTTTTTAGTATTGGAGGGGTGAGATAAAGTTTTTCACAACACCGACATCCATATCTTAGAACGCAAATTCATAAATCATTTTAATAATTGTAATATGTAGTGTACATAGTTTTTAATCATTATTATTGTATTAGTGCCATTTATTATTGAAAATTGGTAACCAAATTAAAGAACGTTTCTTGTATTTTTGTATATTTGTATATAATTCGCATAAAGTCTGACATTTAGTCAGTTGTGTAGATTCTGTAGCTAAACAAAAGAATCTTATGCCGTTTAAATAATATATTTCAATATTTTTTAACAAAAAATATTTATAGATTAATGTTGTAATATAAAACAAGTGTTTTTTTATGAATAAATACGTGTCGTGATATTAAAAAAGGTCTTTGCTGTGTATCTTAAACCATTACCAGGTTGTTTAGTCATTGAAAAATAAATTAGTGTTCGACGAAATAAATCTTACAACTGAGATTTTGGTGTTTATTTTCCTATTTTAGGATAGTTTTCAAAATATTAGGTAATATTTTAATAATACAAAATACGATGAAACTTATTCAATGGAATTTGACCGGGTATCAAATGCATGTCGGTTACGTATGCTATCAACTGTCCGCAAAATGGACAAGGGTTCATATAAAGCGTGTGGCTTAGTTAGCTATTAGAATCTCACCACGTGAACTAACAACGAATAGCAGCAACTTAGTAAAGTACAAAAGCAAATCTTAATATGACTAATATTTTGGTAAAATAACAATGTTGATAAACTATACACTTAAATGACTAGAAGCAAAATAAAATTGTATATACCAGATTCAATCAGATTTGAAATATTTCGATCCATAAATATATCGCAAATCAAGTTTTTTTTTGATTGTTGAGCTTTGGAACACAAATTTTTCTTACTTTTCTGTAAAATTGTGCGTAAAGTATGCACATATTTTTTTTTATCGATTTTGACAAAATGTGTTTCTATTACATACACAAAGTTACTACGACTAGTTCGTTTCATTTTTATATTACAGAGTAGATGTTATTAGAGGGCGTACTTTTTTGAAAATATAAATTTGGACCATAGTCAACAAATCACTGTTGATAATAAAATCACGACTATGAAGTTGTTTAATAAAATGGATAGAAAAAATAATAGTTTGCATTTACGATAATATATAGTTATAACTATTTATTTCATTTAAATTAATGCTATGCTTGATCAATTTGTTTGTAGTCACAAATAAGTTTTTAAAACAATAAACACGACGTGCAATAAATAATCGAAGACAACGTGCTTCACGACTGAAAAAATACTTTACAAAACATATTTTACAAAATAAAAATTGAGACATTTGGGTAAGGTTATGTTTTACTTATGTGATCATCTAGAAATTGTTTTATAGTCTTAAAGATTTTACGCATTGCATATGTGTACTCATTTGTTATATTAAAATACGCCTGTAGGATATCATGGGCTGTATGATATGCCTAATAAGCAAACAAGATGCGTATGTAAATTAAACCTGGTATCACTTTCCGTAAACAAAGTCACTTGTGTTATATTATCGAGCCTGGTAAACAAAACGACCCTGTCTCATTGCTTGTTAATTTTCCTCGACAATTTCCATACAAAGAGGTTTGGGATTGTTTAATCAGTGTGAGCTTGAATAAAGCCGTTTACTATAAATCTGATTGTGGTGTTTCGAAACTATCTATGTCCGATTAGAATAACGCAGCATTTTCTGACCGTAACAATAATAAACAACATTTTATAATAATCATTTGACCGTCCAATGGATAATGAATTTTGCACGTATAAAGTTTGATTAAATTTCTGTTCTTTGATTGCCATGAAGGTATTAAATTCCTTATAAAAGCCACTAAAATATATTGAGTTTATACTCGTATTTAATGAATAGTTGTTTAATTAAGCCACATCTGTAAATTTGTATTGCGTGCATAGAATATTTTGCATGTTATATGTATTTTTGCATTAATTAAAGCTAAAGATAAAAAATATGTTTTTAGCATTTTATTAAGGAAATTGACAGCATTGTATAAAGATGATTAAATATATTTTTTTAAATGAACCAGAAATTGTTTCTGACAGCAAGTACTATCAATTATATTTTTTTATGAATAATATTTTTAATTATATCTTTGAATGAATTTATAAATATATTACGTTAAGTGGTCTCAAATAATTTCATAAAATAATCAGCACATTGATGATTTGCTTTAATATTAAATATTTATTAAAGTAAAAAGTAATAAATCTTATTGCTTTTTATAATAATTGCTACAGGTTGATTTTCTGATTTTGAAGTATAAAATCTTATCATTACATTGAAATACCATAATCATGACTAGGCTTGTAATTTGATTAGATAGTAAAAATAAATGAGAAAAAATTGCGTGATAAATGCATTGCTATATTGCAAAAAAATATATATACCCGGTGAATGAATTGAAACATGCAGTTCATTTAAGTAATCGTGTTATAGATATGTGTCGTTCGATTAAAATGGACGTATTAAAATTCTTACGTAAAGTTGACAAAAATACATAAAAATTAAAACATAACACTGCCATTTTTTAGCGATGAACTTTCGCCACATGATATTAATTTGGAAAGATATAGAATACACACATTGTTTTCAACTGCATACTGCACATTGCATAATGGAAAGATTTTGTATGTCAGTATTTTCTACAAAAAAAATATTAAAAATGAGATTTATAAGTAAATTGTTATAATCATTAGATTTCATGTTGAAAATACGAAGAGGTAGGTTAATCCAACGGTTTGCATAGACATCCTTATCACCATAGACAAATATCAGGAAAATAATCACTCCATCTGTATCTTGTTTATTCGACATTACCCTAGGACCTCAAATAATGTGTTTACTAACATCATCACTTACGAACAAGCGTATACATAATATTTGATATCAATTTATATATTATATATATATATATATATATTTAAATAAACATATATATAAAATTAGTAACAATTGATAAATTTAATAAATATAAATGATTTTTTCATAAATCATTTATGAAATAAGATTTGACTTATTCAAAGATTAAGAAATTTATATCAAATAAAAAAACTTTACTTAATGCTTTAATGTTGTAAATTTATTTTCATTGTCACAAAAATGTGATAGCAATCTTATTTTAATTATTATGACAATCAAAAACTATATTGTAAATAATTCAATACAAACCTGTACTTAAAAATATTATTTGGAGGAATAAATGCGTGGTGGAGTGGTCAACTTTGTTTCATTTTGTTACGGAGGTAATGGGTTTGCGTCTCAGTAAGGAAAGTTTTTTAAATTGATTTTTCAATCGATTTATGAATTTTTGTTCGAATGTATGGATGTATTTCACGTATTAAACTTCCCACCCCCTCCAACCAATTCTATCTTAAAAAAATTGAGAGCAATAAGCTAACCACTAGTACTCTTTTAGCATGTTTCTTTTATCTCTACTCTCTAAGAGACCTCGAGCAGATAAGTAATACATAGTTCTCGTAGAAACTCTTCTGTTGAGATAAACTCTATTAGGAGTCAATTTGCTCCACATTGAGAGCGTATATGGCAAAGAAAATAAAATAAAACATTTCTATAAAAATGAACATTAATTTACTGCTTTTTCTGTGTCATATAATTTTAAAATGATGTCAATCTGTATTTTTTGTGATACATGTATTTTTTGTAATGTGGATAAACACTAAATTTTGTTGCGATATGCAATTTATTAATTTAAACGTTTGAAGTTAAGTAATAAATTAATTTATGCTTATTATATCGTAGACAGAAAATCAATTATTCTATAGAATTAGTTTTCTCATTTAAAACATAACGTAACCTTGTTTAGACAGTAAGGTTAAGCGACAGAAAAAAATCTATTGAAAAGATCCACCATAAGTCAATGGGCTCCAAATTAAAACCTGACATGGTTTATAAAGTGATATTTAATGTAGCATTGAATGTTTTTGGTTGACTTTAGGACGAGTCCTGCCTTTTAAATCCTGATTTCTAAAACATCACCGATGTTTTTTTTTTTAAAATAAGGCATATAATTACGTGTTCATAGCCTTAAACTTTATTGAATTTTTCGAATAACAATTTTTCGACACCTCCCCGAAAATATCTTTTTAATAATAGATTTTGTATTTTTACGGTAATTGTAAGATTAAGATAAAAATTCGTTTTATAACTATAAGAATACGTTTAATCATTCATATTAATAATAAATAGTTTTAAGAATGGCTCTAGACTGACAATATGTATTATTCGAGTGTTTTCAGTGATTAAGTTTTATTAATTGAAACACAAAAACCACTTGTCAAGCCATATCGTTGACAAAATTGACTGTTGAAAGCGGTAGTTACATGTCCAAATTACATTATATGGAAAACGTGCTCGTTGGTCAAACAACAAACAATAGTTAACAAGATGTAAACAATTAATGCTGACTTAGAATTACGGTAGCCGGCTCTGTGTTGTCATAAACTCTCAAATTTAGCTAATTGGGAACCGTTCAAAACTAAATAACCAGATTTCAATACTATCGACTGCCTGGTACAGGCCGCAACTTTGGTCGAATTGCGTAGTGCTTTGATATCTACGGTTTATACAGCTATAGTAAACTTGCCTGGTCAGATTTAGGTTAGGTTGGTGTAACAAAATATCTACAATACTTCGACAAATAACTTTCCTTGTAGTTTACTTATCATAGAATTGGACATTCAAATATAAACTTAAAATAACTGTTTACAAGCGTACTATATAACACAATATACATTTAATATGTAAACTAATGTGTATTTGTTTACAGATCAAGGTAGTGGGACTCTTTAAAAATGATTTGAATCCGTCTGACATTTTTCCACAATTCGATTCATTTATTCGATTAAAATTATGTTATTTTGGTGATTAATTTAAAAAAATTTGGTGATTAAATTTATATCGTAGTAAAACATATGAATTGAAAAATTCATATTGATAGACATAAATAATTTCACCAAAAGCTAGAAACAAACAGAAAAAGAAATATTATACTTTGAAGCTCAGACCTGCATATATTTAATTTTGTCATCGACACAGAAACACTATTATTTTATAAAATTCACTCTCACGTTATTTTTATTTATGATTATGTATAGCGTAACATATTCGGTCAGTGGCGTTCGGTATTTAACGACTCCGACTGTTTCAAATTTTAAACGACTTCGCAAATGAAACTCTGACTCCACTTTAAACTTATGTTTGAAAGTGGCAAAAATGCAGACATAATAAAAGTGTATACTAGAGGTCTGCACGGGCCAAAATTTTACAAAACTACCCGGTCCGAGCCCGAAAAACTCACGCCCGACCCGGCCCGGGCCCGAGTCTAATGCCGCACTTGTTACCCGAACCCGACCCGAAACACCGAGAAATTTGAAATCCTCGATTTGGTATACTTTTTCCCCAGATTATCTCCGAAAGTCCTTTTTTTTTTTTTTAGCTCACCGAGGAATTTGAAATCCTCAATTTTGTATACTTTTTCCCCAGATTATATCCCAAATTCCAAGGCCCGGCCCGGCCCGAGCCCGACTCTCGATTGCGCTTACCCGCCCGAGCCCGGCCCACGGGCCGGGTCGGGTAAGAGCCCGTGGGCCAGGCCCGGGCCCGTGCAGACCTCTAGTGTATACACATGTTTCCTTATAATGACGTGCTAACCATGTAAGATAAATCTATCAAATCATACTAAGAGCGACCTCCCAGACTTATTATACGCATTTAAGAGGGTCCCCAACATAACCATTTGTAATATTTTTGGTGAAGTGGTTTTTCTTATATAATGGTAAAATCCTTATTGATTTTATAGATTATTTTTTCGCTGATAAGAATTTACAGTTTAAAATATCTATTTTAAAGGTAAATCAATATAAATGATTCAAATTTGCTCATTTCATCAATCATAGAAAAAGCTTTAATGAAATTAAATCATGAGTAAGGCTTCACAGCTATTCTGCTCTATTTTCTCTTTTACCGAATTCAACATTGTTCAGAATAAAATTTCCCCTCTAACTCAAAAAGTGAAATTAAAATAATACGCATGTACGTAATATTGAAAATCTTTAATATTCGGCAGCCTGGAGCACTAAAATTTCTCCCTGGGGTAAATCCTTCGCCAGTAAAGGTCCTCTGCTTTATCAAGATACTTAGTCAATAGCCTAAAACAGAATATTTAAGTTATATCATTCCAATTAAATATAATCAGGAATGTAATTATGTTGGAGTGTTAAAAAATAAAAATCTTTTTTGTACAAAATCTTAGTAAAGATCATGACCGGTTTTGAAAACCACAAGCTTTATCAACCGATACTATGTCGGAATGACTTTAAAAAATTCTTAATCGAAAATATACGTTTCATTGAAAGTAAAAATATTTTTGATAATCTCCGTAAGATATTTTTTTCGCTGAAATTGTTTTACTAAATCCTATGATTTTTACCTGATATTTAAAAAATATTATTTTTAAATATATGTTTCCGATGTATAAAAAAATTAAAACAAGGATAATAGCAGCATGGTATAGGCATCGTGCACAATCACGATCTAGTAACTTCATTTTTTATCATAGCGAAACACATAAAACTGATTTATAGGATTCACCACTCGAGTCGGTTTCAAGCGCGATCCTTCAAGTAATTCTGCTATCTTAAACGAAGATTTAAACAAATGCATTTACAAAGTAAGACTTTTTAAGAAAATGTGTGTGTTTTTTAAAGTATATTGTACAATCTTTTAAAGCCATCTATGCTCCCATGTAGAGAATATGGGCTCTTAATTAAGGTAATCTTAACAGAAGTTGTTCTTCAAAAACTGTTTGTTGTTGAATTCATAACTTTTCTTTTCAAAGAAAAAAGGAATATAAGCATGGAGTTCAATCAAGACAAGTAGATAGATAAACGCTCTATGTTTTAAGTTACTCCCGTTGTTTAATGATGAGCTGGTTAATAGAGGATTTAAGACATCAAATATAAATCAGTTAAAAAGAATTATTATAACTTTATTCATACACCATTATTTAACAACAGTTTAGTTAACATAACATATGACTTTAAACTTTTCAGATTCTTTTGGTGTTAATATATTTTATTCGATAATATTGATTCCTGTTAAATAAAGAACCAAGTACATGACTGAATACTGATGTTTAAATTATATAATATAATAAACTCGTATATATTTATTGTATAATATACATAACAGCTTATATTTCAAACCAACGTATTATGAAGGCAAAATAATAATTATTAATTATTCACAAAACATACGCATTATAATTGATTGCCACTTATTAATTTGTAAATCGTATAATTTGTTATACCACTAAGTCATTATATTAACTTTGAAGTATTGAAATATATATGGTAAATCATAACTTCTTAATTTAGTAGCATTCTCAATAACCACAACAAATTAGGAGCTAATTGCCTTCGTGGCACCTTCTTTTCTCAAAGGATAGGCAATGAAGCTATTTTAAACGTGGCTTTAAAATAAAGTTCCACTCGGTGTGATTTGATAATAATTGAGTTATTCGAGCTGGTCGTAGTGTCGATGAGTGAGTGCTTCCGTTTCCAACACTTAGCTCAGAAAACGCTTCAACCTCCTTATCTTCCATGAAAAGGATTCGAGATTATCCCGTCAGCATTGAAGGTTGTCTTTCTTTCCTTTTTGAAATAAAACGGTCTAACATAATGGATGGCTCAAACCTTAATGATGGACGATTTTTTTTTTAACTCGAAGTAGAAATAGGAAAAAAATATATGAAAAGAATAATATTATAGCAGTGAATGTATTGTGGTTTACTCATAAAAGCAGAGAAAATAAAAAATATTTTGACTAAACGTAAAGATAAAAACCAACGAAGAATTAATTAAGTGTTTTATTTTTACTAATCACTTTAATACATACTGAAAAAAAAAACGTAACATTAATATTACAGATAAGATTGCTCCAATTTGGTCGTTGTTTGAAAAATCAATTCAAAAGATGAATTAAATCTTAGTTTTAGTATTATTAATGCTCGAATTAAATTCAAAAATGATTTTTCGTCTATCTAAGAACAATTGAATAATGCAGTGAATGCTGCAAAAGTAAATAAATATCTCATCATTTTCAATAGAAAAACATTAAAAACGTTTTCTGAAAAACATTAAAAATACAGTTTTCTAATAATTGTAATATTGAGGTGGCGATTAAGGTATCCAATCCCGGACCCTTTTTGTGATCACAGGATTGACAATTTTTCAATCCCGGGATTGAACACACAACATAAAATCGTGTATAAATTGGGATTCGAGATTGAGAAAATTTTTGGTCGGCGATTTTGAAATCATGGATTTTTTTAAACAATTTCATGTAAATTCCGAAAACCCAGAAATTTGCGAATTTTCCAAAATTACCAGCGCAGGACGCTTTTTATAGCTCTTCCGAAAATTTTCGAATCCAAAATCACTAGAATTTACGGGTTGACTAAAAATAACAGCTTTTTTTAGTGTATCATTATCTCAATTGGTACTCTCGCAATCTCGGGATTTTGGGATCACAGAATTGGACTGGCTCGTGGGGTTTCGAGATACGGGATCCCAGGATTGGATACCCTAGTGGCGATATCATAAACATGTTGCCGTTCTAAGACCAGTTCGTAGTACTCTTAATAAATGCTTAAATACATTGAAAATATCATTATTCTCATATTTTTTATACGTCAATGTCTTGCTAATTCTCACTTAAATATTTATCAACATAAAATCAGAAGATATATTAATCTAAAAAATGTAAAGAGTAAATTTAAATCTAGATATGACAGTTTTATTGTTAAAAAAGTTATAAAATATTAAAGTTATTTTATGCTTATTACTTATAATTTAATTTTGTGTTGTGGCTGTGTATATGTTTTTTATTCATCACAAATGTTTGCTATTATTTGAACCTTGTAATGGCTTTATGTAATTTAGTATTATTAAGAAAGCGATTAAATATAGCTGTGTACAAGCTTTATATCAAATATTAATAAAAAACCACTGCTTCATTTCAATATGAAAATAAATCTGTCACATCTTATCTTAATTAATAATCGTTTACGGAAAACGTTAGTACATTAATCGCAAAGAAAAGTTCTTTCGTGAAATGTGATCCATCTTCGTCAGAATCAATTCTACAGCAAGATATCCTGAACAATCACTGTATATATTTGCTCAGTCTACAATTTATATACCCGTTTCAGTTAAAGGTATGATTGTCTTGTTATCTACTAAAAGTTTTATATTTACATAACTTAAACGATGTTTTAAATAAGGAAAAAAGATAACATGTGTATTATGATGTCATATTTGAAATTATTAATGATAATTTTCAAATCAATAATTGAAAATCTTCATATGAGGCAAAGCAAAATAAATTATTTTTAAAAACATTACAATTACAAACATTTAAACGAATTTTCAATTCGATTAATTTTCTACTCCAGCGGATTAAAACGAAGTTAAAATTTAAAATATAGTGGAAATATACCCGGCTAGAAATTAAATTCATCCACTTTAATCGAATTTGACTTCAGCCACCTAAAAGTAGATATTGCATGTGGCATTTTTTTCAGAAAATTGTATTACCGACGGGAAAAAGATAAATTAGCAAATAAAGTCATCGCAGTTTTTTTTAACACAGCCAGATTCAAACAACTTTAAATGATTTTATCATCATAAAGAAAATAGTTACAACTCTTTTTAAGTAATTCAACGTTTACTATTAAATGCAAATACCTTACCCGTCTTAGTTTTTATCTCACTTCCTTTTTTCGACTCTTAGCATTCTCATTAATTTCCGATGAGAGACTCTTTCTTTGCTCTCCCTAACACCCCACTAACCCTAACACAGTTGGTGTCTCTTTTGGTGATGCCACGTCTCACTTCCTCCGCATAGAGCTTGCTTCGTTCTCTTTAAACAAAGCTCCGCTTTCTTGCAGTGGGTCTATACACCTGCTAGAGGAAATTGAAGGTTTTGTTTGAAAGGAAGCTGGCGGTAAATCATACTTGAGTAAGTAAGTCGCTCCTTTCTCGAGAACTTCGTAAGGGGGTGAACACTAAATTTGTTTGTTGAATTTCGGTCTGATTTCAAATCACTAGAACGTGAAAATATAGTGGTTTCAAGAGAAAATAAACGACAACAAGCTCTACACTTCTTACAGCTTACTAAAAGTCATACACCCATAGAATGCGACTCTGAATATAACAATATTAATTAAAAAAACGGTTTTCTCTTCTTGTCTGAGAAATATTGAAACACTTAATAAGATATTATCATTTTATATTATTCATTCTTAATTTATTTTATTTCAAAGGCAAAACATTTGAAAAATGTCAAACGGAACCTTATTACAAAGCGTAAGCTATTTCACGGTGTTGCATATTGCCTTCTCCGACTATATTGGAAAATGATCCGGAACTATGAATTACGTGATTCACTTTGAACGAAACAAGTTTAACATAAAATTTTCAGTTTTATAATTTATTATTTTTAAAATAGTATTTCTTTTGTAACAAAATTGAATTTAAGAAATCTAAGAATTTTTTTACTTTTATTATTACTTATTCCTTTTTTATTTATTATTAAAAAACATATTTTCTTTTATTTATAACATATTCTTAATTTTATAGTTAAACGATACGCAAAAAAAATATGGCATCAAAATTTTCAATATAAATGTTCATTTGTAACTTTTAGAGTCGTTCATCACCAGAGCCACTCTTCACACATGGTGTTTATTACGGGGATACAAGAGTGGTTATGATTATTTTTATCAAACAAATTGACCTAATATAAATATTATATAATTTATAAATAGGATTATTATCATATTATATGCGGTAAAAATATGAATAATATATAACATTAATTCAATTATTTGTTTGTTTTTTAGAAATAATAAAAATGGATAAGAATAGCATTTAATATAAACAGATATATAAATATTTTAAAAGAAAATTAGGTCTCAAGATTAGAAAACTTATTAAAAATATATATTATCGATAATGTTCTTGATAGACTATTTATTGAATATTGACGGATTTTAGTGTAAATGTTTCATACACTTCAATGACTTTTTCATTTATAAAACTATATCTTATAAATGTTTATTTTTTCACACACTTTAAACCAGTGCTCCACAACCTTTTATATTCCTCTTTAAGTTTGAAACATATTTATCGTGTTTAATGGTGCATTCAATTTCACATATGTTTTATTGATATTGCACTCTATTCTTCATATATAATTTAAATTGGTAATTTTGTCACTCCGCGTGTTGTGTTAAAAATTTTGCTATTTAAGAAGCACCATCGAACTGAAAATCGCAAGATTTACGAATAAACTAAAAAATAATTCTCATTCTTGAGCTAAATATAATAAATAAACGGGTTTTTTTTCTTTTTCTGCTGAAAGCAGCGAGAAGGTAAGATAGAAAAATTGATAATACATACTAATAACATATTAATAACTTATATTAAGTACGATAAATCCAAATAGAAATGAATTCAAAAATGTTGAGTCACCTTTATAATTATCTATTTATGATCTTCCAGAAGGTTACTGCTGAATCCACCGAAATTATCTTTTCATCATATTTAAAAAAAGCAACAATAGGATAAAATATTAGTCTTACTTTGAGCCAGGTTAAAAAGAAATTTAATTTGACAATGCCAGAGAAAAAACTATTAAATTTAAAACAAGTGAATATCAATTATTTGTATTAAAAAAATAACAACTCATTTGTAACACTAATTCTACTTTTATTTTAAATGGTTAACGGGATTCGAAGATTCAATATAACTACTATTTATATAAAACAAAATAAAAATATTTCGGTAAAAAAAAGGTAATGAAAACGGAAAAAAAACAATTATATGATTAAAATATATTTCATTCGGAGAAATCTGACAGCAAGTATAAGTTTATAGCGTTAAAGATGCATTTTTCAACAACAATATAATTAGTTAAATGCTGCACAAAAAAAATATTGAAATTCTGCTACTGAAACATTCAAACTTTTTAGTTATATGAAAATAAAAAAGTAATTGAAACTTAAGAAGTATACTATAAATTGTTTAAAGTGATTTAGGACATTCTGTGTATTTACACATTCACATGTTTTGCTGTGTATTACGGTCGTAAAAGTGATAAATATTACCCAGACCAGAAGTTTGAGGCATTTTGCCAATTGGCCCTCGGAGATTTTTCCTTCATCGTTGTACGACAGTGCCACGGCGCGGCGTAGACAGGCCGCGATGTGGTGACGGTCTACGACAGATGACAAATGAGGGCCCCTTGACTCCCCGCTCCCTAGTGCGACTCTTTGTATTTGAAACGTGGGGTCGAAAACACCCTGTAAACACTGTGCCATATAAGGTCCAATCATAAATCAGTTTTGCAAACAATTCATTACAAATTTTACTACTTTTATATTTATTACTGTAAAGAGATATTATTTACGACACCCTTAGTATCCTTTTTAAAGATTGTTTAGTTGAACACTATTTCATGAACAATTGTTTTTTTTATTGTATGAAATATATTATTTTTTCATGTTTTGATTTATGGTACCTTTCTTATTACTTTTTTTATATAACTTTGTTTGTTAGATTGTGCTTCATTATCTATATTGTATGGTTAATAAGATAATATTTACTATTAAGGGTTAATATCATTTATTGTCATTCCATACAGTACATTAATTTTATTATTATCGATAGTGATACAGTATTAGTTAGAAAATATTGTGAGTCTATAAAAAATAATAACAGTTTCTTTTCAATTAAGCCAAGTGTCAAGTTTTTGGAACAAAGTGTCCATGATCCCAGTCATCGAACAAATGCAAAGGCCAGGGGAGAGATTTAAATGATCGTCTTCGTGCGAAATAACGACGTCCCTTTTTGCCGTTCGTTTGTGGATCAATTGTTTTTTCCAGACCATTCTTTTTTTGCTCAGAGTTTTTCTTTGTCTCTCAAACAAGACAAGTAAGGGTGGACTGTTGATTTTATCATCGTTATCAATCATTGCTAAAATTGGATTGCAAAAAAGCTGAAAGATTTTTTTCTTTACTTTTCACTATATTTCTCATTTAATTTTGTTATTTATTCATGAATTGAACAGTTTAAACATTGTTATGGATTCAAATTAACATTGAAACGATAAATATTTGTAGGTGACGATTTATTTTCCAAGGTAATTTATTTTAAATGAATGATTTGAATTCTCTCTTTATCGGAATCAAAAATTCTTTGATTTTGTTTAAAAAGAGATATACTACCCTATTGAGTTATATTTTTAAAGAATTTTATAGAAATAAATAAATCTTTTTACATTAAAAATAAAGCTGATTACCGTTAATTACGCTACGCTTATAAACAAAACTACAGGTTTTAGTTTCCATGATTTTTACACGATACCTTTTAGTTATACATTTTGCAATCTATTGGATAAATAAATATTTTTTTTATTACGGCAGTACACACATTATGACGTCTATTTGTCATTATCAGTTAAAAGTTTATAAATAATAAAAAATAATAAATATTTGATTTCTAATAATTCACTTTTTTTAATAAGATGGTCAAGCATAAAGCGAAGTACTTGCTCTTATAAAAAAATCTCCATAAGAAATTTAGTAAACATTATAACAAATACGCTTTGAAAGAGTATGTTTTAAAGTTCTTGTGTCTAGGATGGTATTATATTCTTACAAAATAAATGTTACGTAACTCAAAACAGATTATATAAATTCTAAATACAACTTGAAGAAGGGTCATAATTTTAAATGACTTTTTATGCAAATTTAAGAGCCTCAATTAATTCTCTTTGTATTTTCAAAATATTATACTGAAATTTAAGCATATTTTGTTTCCCTCATAACGTACCGTAAATTAAAGCGGAAAGATAATTTTTGTTGCTCAAGAGACACAATTGTGAAGATAATTTCCCTCAGGTACGTTTAGCATATCTCATCGTCTTCTGTCATCTGCCGATTATCTGGAACCTTTATTCCACGCCATTTCCCAGTGGCGCTTAGACTTACTAAGCGAACAAATCTTATCTCAAAAATATTTACGAAACAACAGGATCACTTATTTGATAACTTTATCAAAATGACTTACATAGGCTCTTTAACATAACATTTTTTCAAATATATGATTAAACGTTTTATTCTTGATACAGGGCTGCATTTCATAAAAAATAATATAGTTTTTTAACGTATTTTTTTCCTTAATATTTTCCAACTTCTGATGACACAATTTCAATTTTAATCATCATTATTTTAACGGCACTATGATAGTTACGTAAAATTGCGACAATCTAAGAAAAAGTGGCATTAATTTAAGAGAACACAAAAACGCAACTTTATAAATTTGACTTTAATGCAAAAAATATTATATATTGACGAATTGTATCTTATTTAAAAAATCTTTTGAAAAAGCTAAAATAATCCGTGAATTATATAGAGCTTAGATTTTAATTTTTCAAATAGCTTTTCTTGTGTGGTCATAACTTGATAACATCGATATTTAAATAAAAATGTGTTTCATTTTTAGTTTGAGACATGTTTTAAAACTATATTTTGGAAATATTATAAAGTACTGATAACTTTTAAAATTAAAAGTGTTTTTAATATTACATTATTAGTATAAGCAAAACAAAGAATAAAAATAGCTTACCTTTCTTGTTGTTTTTTTAAGTTATTTAATAAAAAAACAGTTTATTTTTAGTCAATTGGTTTTTTTGAAGTAAACTTTTTTATATATTAAATAAAGGTAAGATGGTTAATTACGTGGTATAAAATTATGACCTAAATACCATCACAAAAATTAAAATAATAGCCACTGTACTCCACTTTAATTTTTGATGAGCAATAAAACAAGGACGATGCTCCTAATAGCGTAGCAATTACTTATACTCTCAAACCCTTTTGTTGTGGATAAGTTCATTGTTAGCATTAAATCTTTGCATCGCGCAGACTAAGCCTAATGCCGAGGATTAAACGATAGCGAACTTCTACAAGTGATTGCGGTGCAATAGAAAGAAAAGACGGCAAAATCATGTTGTTATATCGTAACTTTTAATTGTTAATGACATATCTTTTAGCGAAAAAAATAGCCCTTAATCAACTTATAACAAGACATATATAATATAATACATACTACGCTGGCTCTTATTTGATTTAAATTGTTTATTCCGTTAAAATCATGCTGTTATCTTCCGTAATTTTAATTCAGGAAACAATATTTAACGTCGGGAAAATAATGTAATCAAAATTAGACGGCAATGACCGTTGTTTTACCAAGAAACTGAAAGTATCGTCAATGATTTGATTGGAAATATTTTACTTTACCTATACAACAAGATTTTTTATTGAATTAGATATTGTCAATTACATTAAGACAGAGTTATGAAGTTTTATTTCGAGATTAGAACTACAATTTTACTATGAGTGATGTTAATTGACCAATATAAAGGATAAGCTAGAAATATTTTGATATGTATAGCAATGGTTTGTATCGACTATTTTATAAAAAAGTATGGAATTATACTAATATACTAAGAAAAATACAATATTCCTTTGTACTTATTTCCACTTTTATAAACCATGATCAGAAACTGTTTCGCTCATGGTTCAGCATTATCAGCTGATAAGAAATAAAATTTAACAGTGTTATTTATACAAAACAAATTGAAATAAAAAGGTATAATAAACAATTGACATTGAATTTTTTTAAAAATCTTGAATTCTTTTCAATGCCTGATCTTGGTAAATAAAATTAGAAATAAGTAAAAAGGAATATTGCGTTTCTCCTAATATAATGCCTTCCCACCAATTATTGAGAGTGAGCACCCTAAAATTGATGGCATTATACCATTTAATGAATGATAACAGTAAAAAAAGTACGTCACTATCTTTTACTTTGTGTTTTTGCATAGTAAATGATCATTCATTTGGAAGAATTATAGTTTTTTTCTAATTGAGAGTGTTTTTTAAAAACTCTCCGTTCTGATACAACGAATCACATTTTACACAATTGGAAAAGAGATAAAATGGCATTCAACATACGCAATACCCTTTTTAAGATAACTTTAATACTTGGTCGTTACATAATACTCGTAAAAAGATGTAGCTTCTATCTTATTTAAGTGTATCGCTTCACACAGAGTTAAAGCTTTAGTGCTTCGTATTCCAGGCAACAAATATCCGAAAAGTCTAAATATTTATTGCTCGAACGCACAATCCATTCTTGTTGTGAACCCATTAAACTGCACTGCCGTATTTTTCGCAATTTCAACTCGTTCCAATGGATGAGAGTACTCAGATTAATTGAGTACAATAGTATTCTTGCTATGGGGTCTATGTCTATCTCTTGGGATATGGAAAAGCTATCCAACGAATAACGAACGGTGGCCGCAATTGCGTTTCTAGCAATTATTTTATGTTTATTTTAAATTGATGGCTTGTGCAATTCTGAGTAAGTTTTATCTAAGACGAAATGTTCAACCAACTACTTTTCTCGATAATATCCAGTTTTGAGATGCAAAACTGTCTTTCAATGTTTTTTTTCGGAAAATAATTACTTATAAAACAATCGTTAAAACTTTTTTTCAATAGTATTATTATTTATTATCCATGCTTCGGTTTATTTTAACATTTTCAAACATCATTTATATCATAAAAAAATCAAAACAGTTTTATTTTTAACGTATTTGCATTTCTATAATATGATTAGTCAATCCAGCAGGATTAGAAAACTATTTATTGATATTAATTATTTAGAATATCTAAAGACAATTAGTAATATTAACACTACATGTGTTTCATTGTTGTAAATTTGAACAGAAAATCTTAATCATCGGTAATTTTTAACAACCTCGTACACCAAAAAGTACAAGTTTTTAGGAGACACATAAATGTACTTTATTCTACCACTGTCGATTTTATTTTTCATCGCTTTAAAACACCACTGGAGTAGTTTTGTCTTCAATATCTTTGAACAAGTTGATAAAGAAAGAACCAAAAGCGTTTCTATCCATGTCACCCTATATAACTTTTTATATAACTTTAAATATAATTTTTTTGCCAAAGTTTTTGTATTAGGTTAAATAAAGCATGACATACATTTTTGAAGTACGAGTTAAAGGAGTATGTGTGTATTGAAGTTCTGAATTAATTAAATCAAAAAACTCAAAACTGACCAAAGTTGACATACTTTACTCGCTTTTCAGAAAATAAACGACTATATTATGAAAAAAACAATGAATGATCAGTTTGTGTTTTTAAATGAAACAACAATGCTAAGGTTATGTTGAAAAACTTGTGTAAATTTTAAACATTATAAAAAGCATAATATATTTCATTTATAATATCTTCTATTATATATTATAACTTTTTATATATTAGCATAAAAACCATATTGAATCTCTATTTTATTTGTAAATTAATACTCATTCGACTAAAAAAAAAGAAAAAACCTTTCTCTTCTATATGACCGCAAATGCCTAAGAATTTACTAATGGAAGATAAAAAAAAAAGAAAAGATTTTGTAACGTGATACTATTTTGAAAAAATGATCCCATTGTTTGTTACCTCGTTGTCTACTGTGTCTATAGAGAATCTATAAGAACCATTATAATTGTCCTAATATTTCTATTAGCAAATATTCTGTAGACATATTAAAAAAATAACAAAAACATCAATGCTGTATTGTTCAATAAATATTCACTAAGACATTCGGAGTTCATTGAAATATGTTTATTTTTTCATCGATTAGTAAAAAAATACCTAAATTGTGGTTTTATAAATAATTATTACATGATTTTGTCGAATTACAATACATTTTTTTATTTAAAAGTAAAGATTATACAAAGAATCTAGTTTTAAAGGTGTTGTTTAGATCAATCTCAATATAACTGAACAGAAAAGTGTGAAAACTTTTATATTCTTTTACTGTTATCGAAATCAAAATATTGCGTTAATATAAAATGACGAGGTTTTATTTTATATAATTGTAAAATCACAAAAACAGCTATATTTATTATCTTCATAACATGTGTTTTAAAGACCGTATGTTGGAAGCGCACGGAAACTGCTCATTTTGACTTCACTGAGTTATAATGTGTTCTCATTTAAATTTATTATTACAGCGTTTATTGTGATAAAATCTAAATAGAAATCGACAACACATTTTTTAAATTTAGATCTACAAAAACCAAATAAGCATTTTACCTTATATTTAAAAAAAGAGTAAGACAACTCAACAATTAAATTAAAAATAGTTGCCAATTTATAAATGCTCAAACTCTTATTTCAATTCATATCTCACTGGCTATTACAGTTGTTCAAGAAACTTGCTTTGAAAAATTTCCGGCGCCAGTTCAAATAAAAAATAATAGGAAAGGATCTAGTTTTCAAGTTGGTATGTAGTACTATCGGTTAGTTTGGTGTTTCCGCAAGTGCTACTATTCCGGTGTATGCCGAAGCTTTTAAATAAATCACCAAAGATGAGTGCTATGGCGAAATTTTATGTTGTAGTTCTGTTAAACATAACGATTGAAAATAACCAATTCTATAAATGCTTTCAAGTATGTTCAATTTGCATTTAAAGTTTTAAACAGCGTCTATTAAAAGTATAATTACATTATGATCATTATTATTCATCTAATAGTCATTTTTATTTATAAAATACCCAGGGATAAGCAATTACTAGTAACATATTTATTGTCAACGCATTAAATCTAATTACTTTTCAATTGAGTGTAAGATCATCCAACGACTGGGTTTCAAATCATCTATACACATCGTTTGTATGATAAAAAAGTCTTTTTTAATTGATCGCAGAATGAAAATTATAGTACATTGTATAATATAAAAACAAGTGTACATCGCTCTCTATTCGCGGTTTAATACCAAACATGAGATTTTCAGTAAATGGAACTCGATTTAGAGGTCGTCGAATGCGCTTTAAGCGGAAATGTCGCGATAAACCAATGGACGCAGAAACGTAAACTTGCGATAGAAAATAATTCCAAACTCAAGAATTTCCAACATCTTAGATTCTTGTTTAGTTTAGTTTTAGAGTTTTAATTCCATTAAGTTTTTGACAGCTATCACTATCAAAATTAAGTAAGGAAATAAAAAGTTGTTATTATAAAAACTATCTAACTAATTAACATCGTATTAGATTTAATTTGTTTTATTGGCAATTTCATTAAGTGGCAAGTGTTTTAAAATTATGTGGTACATTAGTTATATGCAAAAAGCTTTTCATTTTAGATTTATTGATTATTTGATCAGTAACATTACCTTACTCTCGGAATAAAAAGAATGCCAGAAAATACCAATTAATGATTCTTTTTTGACATATTTTCTGTAAAACTTGAATGTTTCTTTTGTTTTACAGATTAAATGATTATTATTATAAAATAAAAAAAAAAAACAAACTAATGTGAAAAATGGTTTTTTTTTAGTAAAATTGAATTACATATAAAGTAATTACTTTAACCCTATCATGTAAATTGTAGTTGGTTGAGTTAGGAGCATTACACTCTTTGCCAACCAAATAAATTATTTTGTTGATATTTCGTTCTCTTATTTTATCATCGTCTAACTTTTGTTGTTAAATTTTATGTACATACAAAATAATGAATATGTTCATTTTAAACACTTAAGAATATTTTTTTCGATATATTTTTCATGAATCGACTATTAAAAAGCTCGCTTTTATGTTAAAAAAACCTTTATAAGATACTGAAAAATGTTGAAAATAAAAATAATTATTACGGTTATGCTTCGTATACTATAATTAAAAAAGCACCAGCATCAAAAAATTCATTTCGATAAAATCAAAAACAGAAGTCGTGTGTACTTTTTCCCTCATCGAATAATTACTTTTTTGATACATTCGTGTTCTGGGTATAAACTTAGCCGCAAAGCAACTAAAGCTCAGCGGGTTAAATAATCTTATAGGTATTATTTTATACAATGCATTATGGATATTTTCCTTATGCTTGTGAGCGTTGCTTAAGGGTTATATTTGTATGAAATGGTGACTCTGAGAAAAATGTTTCGTTCGTAGAGTGGCCACCGCTGAGTGGAATTAGAACGTGGTAAAAAAGAAGGCAATGCTTTTCCGACGTCCCTTATCTATTAACTTAATACTTACTCCCTTTACAGAGCTCTTTAATAACAAAGTGAACGATAAATTGCACGAAGTGAGTGATAAAATATGCGAAATTTAAATGTTTTTAGTCGAAACCATTTTGAAAGGTCTATACAATTGTAAAAATAAATGTTTCATATTATATCAAATATTCATTTGTTAATCAATACTACTTCTCAAAATATCACGAAAGTTACCTAGTAATGTATCAAATTTAGTAATGTATCAAGATCAAAGTAAAAACTGTTGCTTTTGGAGCTGGATTGGGAATGCACCCTTGGATGTCTGGAGGTTCATTTATTTAAAAAAACACAAGGGTCGTAATTTGTATCACTTTAAAAGTAATCACTGTTTAAACTTGGTGAGCAGGAATTATATGCAACATATAATATACTCTGTTAAATAAAGTTATATATAGTTTCGAATGAAGTATTAAATATATTCAATTTGACACAATAACTCAAAATATTTTCAGGTATCATTCAATGTTGTCCTTCGTTTGAATAGTAACATAAAACGCAACTGAAGTGCTACAAATTTAAACTTCAATTGAAATCAAATTGATCTGTTCTCCGAATAAAAAGGTCGTGAAAAACAGTATTCATCAATTAAAGACATTCCCGAAAATTGGCACAACTTCAAATAAATACATTAAAAAACCACGCGAGACAGTTATTATTTAGTATATATGTTTAAAGTACATCATACTTTCAAAGATTTTTAATATACTAATTCAAGATTTTAGCCCTGTATTTTAACTAAAAGAGGTACTTTTTCTAATATAATAAAATATTTTTGTGATTATTAATCATCTCTTCGTTATTGTATATTATGGATTCACCTTTTTTTTGTTAATTTCTAATAGATATGATTTTAAAAATTGAACTCCTGATAAATAGTCTTAAATTATGTACTACAGTAATTATTTTATATATCATAAATATATCTGGTGTTACTCACTTCATTATGGCGATTTATCAATTTTTGGCGGAAAAATAATATAATTATTTTAAATATAAAATAATACACAATCTAAAAGTTAATTCATCTTTTATGGATTGTCTTATAATAATAGAAAATAAAGCATCTTTCTTGCTTACACACGACGTGATTTTTTTTCATTATATTGAATAGGGTTTGTTTGTTGTCTTGGAAATTATTTTACGGAAAAAGATTATCCGAAATATTTTTTTAAGCCCGCATGACTTGAGACAGATTGATAATATTATTTAATAATGTAAAATTATACCAATAATCCACGTAAGAAAATATAATATATTTTATTTATGTCTTGACATTTCAAAAATAAATATATTGTGTAAACGGTTTGTAAGTATTTTTTGTACCGTGAACAAAATCTCATAAATGTTCATGAAATCAAAATAACATGAATAAATTAACAATTTTAAAAGAACATCCAGTGGAAGACATTAACTGTATGAACACCAAAAGTTAATCTTTCTTGTTAAGCGCATAAATGAATAAAACAACGAATATTTGGGCCTACTTATCAAGACTTCACACTTTAAGTAAATTTTGAAAACTTTACTAGGAAAATTATTATCTTTTTTAATTCAGGTCTATAAGGTTAAACTTCTTGGTCCGTTATATTGAAATGCTTTATTGTTAATTCTGTTATTTTGAATAATATTAAAGTATTCAGTGAACATAATTAAATACTTTCACAGTAAATCATTGACTTTCAAATTAGTTTATCGGTATTAAAATTGAATATTGATTGTAGCAAACGTATTTTAAATGCTTGATTTTTAATTCAAGATTCACTTTTACACAGTATGTCTTATTTTTTTAATCTGTTTCCACTCCTCGACGTACATCAAACGAACTCTAAATGACGTTTTATGAAAATAAAAGTTTTCTACGAAAACTACTTGTTACTCTTTGCTGAAAAAATATTTTTAGAGAAAATAGCAATAGAAAGATGGATTAAGCTAAAACAAAAACGGACTTGTTATAAATTAATCACTCTTGCTGTGCCTCGTATTTAAAGGTCGGATGAGGGGAGTTAAGAATAGACATACAAAAAAAACATCCACACCTTCGAAAATAATTCCATCGATCGATTGAAAAAATAGAATTCGAGCACGTATGTACCGTGACAGAAGCCAAGAACGCTGACAATTCAGCTATGAAACTGACATGTCTTTCTATATAGTGGTTTTATCATACAAAGATTTTTTTTAAATACTTTGGTAGCGTTTGTTTCTGTAAAAATATTATTGTTTCGATTTAATCATTTTAACTAACCGGTCAAGTAGCAGAATGTTCAGTGTTCAATGTATTTTATTTGGCCAGGTAGCATAAAGATTGAAACCAAGAACATAAGCATTCATACTTTAATTTACGAATTTCTACCCAAAACGACATGGATGTTTTTGATGTTCCCAAAATGGTGGGTTGAGATAAAGCTATCACAATCTTAATAACATATATTTTTTGTCTATTTGCTTTCATTGAAATGATAAATTGAGCGTCTGACCAATATTCAGTTCTTATTAACTAACATGCTAAAGTATGTATTGTTTCAAGATGACTTATAGAAAAACGATTTTAGTAACATGAGCATGAAAAGAAAATACTTATTTTACGGAATTTATTTTATGATAAACCTAAAATACCTGGGACTTAATGCAGGCTGAGTTTATTGGATGAGAATGGAATTTATTTTAAAATACTTTTGCTTCTGTTATGCTAACATCTTCCTCGGTATCTTCCATTATCATCAACATTTTGTGTGGAGTCAAACGAAAATGTTTTAATAAGGTTTCCTCGCGCTTTTAGTACTTCTTATTTACTCACATTAAATTCATCTTATTTATAGACTTTTGAAATAGCAAAATGGTAAAGAGTTATATTTTTCAATGTTTCAAAGATTACCTTATTTAGCAATACAAATATAAATAAATGTATTTGTCGCTGCTTGGTAAGCATTTTAAATTGACATTTCAAGAAGGAATAATGGATGATTTTTAATAAAAGCACATTTTGTAATTAAAACAATTTCCTTAAAATATCTTATAAAACCAAAACGATGAAATATTTTTATTCTCTATTCTTTGAAAACTCATTTCTAATAACATAATCTTTGTCCGCTCCCATATGGCCTATTGATCTAAACACAAGTTTTTCTATGAGAACTGCTTGTTACCCAGTTGTTAAACTTTTGTTTTTTGATAAAAGTAGGGATATAAGCTGAAAATATAAGGCTACGGCAGGAATAATTGCTCTCACTACGCCCTTTTAATTTTTAGTATAAGAAGTGTGGGAAGAAAAATGTCTTTCGATTAAAAAATATTGTCCGTACTGAGACTCGAACCCATGTGATTCGTCATAGAAGCCAATCACGCGGATCCAATTTATAAATTGTTTAATTCGAACTTAAGTCAAACGAAAAGAATCCTAGTTGTGACCAAAAGAGTCTTTGTTTAATTCTTAGATAGCTAAAACTCTTATTCTGTAAACTTTCTCAGTTCATATTTTTCTCAATTCAAAATTACAAATAATTATTATTTGAAAAATACTAGAATATTCACGATTTATAACGACGCCAACTGTAAAAAAAACATATCCATAAATTGGGTTTTGAAATGCATACAAAATTGCTCACAAAACTCGAAGCAAACTTAATATCAGCAAAACAACCAAATTGAATTTATTTTATCATGTAGTGTTTATAACAACTTCTGTATAAGTTTTCGAATAACCCGCACAAAATTTTTTTTCAAAGGTAAAAATGTATCATTGATTGCGATATAAAAGTTCTAATCTCCTCACTTCTTGTATAGTATGTGGATTATTCGAGATTAGAGAAACTTCTTCAACTACACCAATAATTCTCTGGTTTTTTCCCTTCTACAAGAAACATAATCCTCGCTCGACCGTAATAAATAATTCATCTTTGAATACCAAAATGTACAACAAACTTTATTAATTTTATTATCTTCGCAGAGTTTTACAAAACTTTTCTTAATAAACTACGCCACTGTTAGTTACCGTGACTTGTGGAGTGGAAAAGTTATAATTTTACGATGAAATCGTATATTTTAATTGACAGTGCTTATTTTTTTCTAATTATATTAAAGACAACTCAAAATACTATTTAAAGGTATTCGAGTGTATACATATTAGATGTTTTATTTGTTAAATGATATTTGATAATCAAATTTGAAACAATTACTTTATTCTTCAAAGTTTAAGTCTTTCTACTATAGTTTTTTAATGTAGCTTTTTTTGACGTCTTAATGTCACCCATTATTTCGGTTCTTTTCTCAGAAAGGATGGGAATGAGAGAAGGAATAGACAAATAGTTGTATTCTCTTTGCCTCGTGCTTAAGGATATGATGGGGATGATGGGGAATATATTTTTATTTTACAAGCAATGTCATCATGTCATGTCATCGAACAAATTAATAAAAAAAACAAATAATTGGAATGTACCGGATTAGTATCTGGGTTGAAATAAAAAAATGTTGAGAGCTTTTGAGCGCAAGTTTTGATAATATTTTGATTACCGCATACCAATGTTTTAAATAATAATTATACATAGCCTTCAATTTATGTAAGTGTACTTTTTATATCATCATATTATGATAAAAAATACAATTGATATATATCGACTGTAGAAAGGAAAAAAGGACGTAAATCACAGTTTTTTCAAAACATCTTTTTTTCAATAATCACAATTTATCTAACTTAAAACACGCTCTGTCAAAGAGATGTAAGCTTAAGGTGCCGAATCAGTATCTAAATTTAGCTTTTAAGCTTGAAAAAATATGGGTTTGTGAAAATTGAAGCCAAAAAGAAAGACTGAAAAAAAGGTTTTTCCTAGACAATTTCTTGAATTAATATTAGATTATGTCAATTAAACACCAGTTTAGAAGTCTATGTGCACTTGTGTTTTGATGAAAATCATCAAAGCACTTTTTTGTGCCTCCTGTATATTTTGTTATGTGTGGGTTACGTCCTTTTGCCTTTCCACAGTCGATATGTTTTTAGAAAAAAAAATATATGCAATCACGGAAAAATAGATATTAATTCTCAACCATAAATTAAAACATACATATTATTTGATAACATTTAAAAAAGTGTCATACATTTTTGTAACATATTTTCAAGAACAAGCTCTTCATTTTATTAAATTGCAGTATCTTTTTTTCAATTATTAAAATATAAATATCAATATATTGTTCCTCCTAATTTAAAACTTTTTATGTGTGCTTATTTTTACTATATCTTTAATAGATTTTTTTATTTTTACACTTGTACTATACAATAAATTTTCACGGAAAAGCATAAATTAAGTACAGCTTATTTTAAACACTTTATTTCACGCAAAATAACTTATTTTCAAGTAAAAACTTACTGAAGAGTCCCGAAGTAATTAAATTGAGTAAACCGAAGGAAAGAAGAGTTAATTAATGAGACCATTTCCAAGAGTCCACCCTTTCGGCACATACTTCCTGTTTGTTTTTTTTTTTAATGCGATGCTCTCAGAAAAGTTTTGTGTACGGGTAGTTTGTACACTTAGATTAGTACTAAATAATTCATTATTTACGCGGACGAGGGAGTTTTCTTACTAATATATTCTCTTTTCTTGTGAGAAGCATTATTCCTTGAACCCTTAGTTGTACTTCTAAAGATGCTAATCAAGTTTAAGGTATATTTAAATACATCGAGTGTACTAATACATAATATATGATTGCTTAGCATGATTTAGCTGACTTGCTTAATCGATTTCAATAGAAATTAATATAAAATAATACATCCTGCATAATACTTTAATTACTTTTTTTTACAATTAATAATTTTTGAGTGCAAAGTTTTTGCTAAAACACTCAATCCTTTTTTAATTTTTTTAAAATATCTTCTTCTCGGCGTGTAGACGAGCTTTAGTTTTTGTGTTCTCTGGTTCAAATTATATTCCTGAAAGTTTCACAAAGTTATTTTTTAATAGATTTATGAATTTGTGTTCGAAAACATGATTGCTTGTGATAACTAAACTCGTCATCGCCCCACCCCGCCAATACTTAAAACGATTTTGAACGAAAGCGGAAAGCCAATTATTGGTTTCAAACTTGGCCTTTTGCTTCACATTGAGAGCAAATTTAGTACAAAAGAAACAAAATTCCATATCTATTATAAAAAAGTCTAATTTCAAACTTTTATACATAAATAAGTTTCTTAAGTTTTATTTAAGGGCGAGTGAATCAGTCTAAAACGGCATATAATGATAAGAGAAAGCTTTAAGCGACGTAGTTGCAAACATTTGGGCTATTGATAAAATCTAGTTAAATGGAATTTTAAAATCATCCCAGTTGATAAAGAAATTCCCTATCATACTATTCCACTAACAGCTTAATGTATAATATATAATGAACGGGAAGCTAATGGTGTGTTTAAACGACAGCCTCGTTTTTTTTATAACAATAAATTGATTCATTCCAAATAAAACACCTTAATTATTTTTGTTGATATGAATTAATGTTTTGAAAAAAAAAAAAAAATCACTACTTATGCACGCCAGCGGTTCTTTGGTCATTTTATACAGTAAACTGTTAGAGGAATATAATAATATGGAATGCTTTACTCCACTGGTATGTTTTAAAAATTCTACTAAGCTAGATTTTATCAATTTAATGTGTCACCTAACAATATATTTGATTAATTGTAGATAATAATACTGTAGGCCGTTGCACTTGCGAATGTTATCTATTTCAGCACATGTGTCAAAATGTCCGGTTTTCTCAAATTATCTTCTACGTATATCTAGAATTTCTTCGATATTATAGGCAAGTAAAGTATTGTAAGTAAACACAAAATAATTCGTCGGTCAAATATAAATGAACCGAAAATATTGCGCAGCCTGGTATAGGATTATGAAGCATATTATTATTATGATTTTATTGCCGCTTTTGGAATATTTATTATTTCTTCTTCCGGCCACAAAAAACCCTCTATCAATCTGGAAATCTATTATTATGAGTCCGTTTGTTTACTTGTCATGATTTATTCAAGCAAATTTTTTGTTTCCCAATCCCTGCTTTATTTTTGTTCTCTTGTTTATTCGAATAAAAATATTGATGTTGATACAGTATTAATTTTTATTTACTCTTTCGATCCTAGTTATGTCACACTAAGTGTAATAAGGTTTGGTTGAACGATTCCTTCTTTCGTAAAAAATATTTAAAGTAAATAATATATATTTTTTTTATAAATAAACATAGATTTACAAAATTGGATCTTAGTGAAATCAATTTTGTCAACGTGAGGCATAAAGATTGGTATTGAAAAACCGATCGAAAGTTTTTCGATCAAGTGTTTGAGATAGAATGAAATCAGATTAAAGAAAAACTGGTGTCCTGCCTGGAAATTTCCATTTACGGATCAGAACTATGAATCTCAGAATGAATGCCTAGTCTCTAGGGTTCCTTTGTTCGTTTTTACTCCTTAAAAGGCTTCACGTCGCGACCTTTAAATAAGATGGTGCGCTACCAGTTCTCCGTTCATTTTATACAGTAAACTGTTATTGGAAGAGTATTATAAGGGATTTTATCAACGGGGATGTTTTAAAAATTGTATTCAACTTTTTTTTGAACTACACGAATATTTGTAAATACATCGTTTAACATTTTTTATAATTGACAGATGTCGCTGTATCAAATTCTGAACCTTTTCATTAACCGTTAAAATAATATCGTTTTTTATCTGTAAACTTTAATATTATCATATTTGTTTAAATATTTATCAAATAACATCCAATATTGTATGAGATACATGTTGGGTACATATAGTTTTCTTTTTATAATTAAAGTATCACGATAAAATAATATTGTTATTGAAATAAATGTTAACTTTATTTCAATAAAGGTTCTTGAGTATCCGCACTGTTTACTATTCTGTGACAAAGCATAAATAGTGAAGGCTCTTCTAGAGCAATATTGTAGAGAACGTTGTTACATTATTTGCTGTGAGAGTTGAGCTGTAATGAGAATTTATATTGACATTTTGATTTTGTAAATAATATCCACGCTTCCTTTATCTGGTTGGTAAGTATTTGATATGTTTCGATGAACAACCACTGCACCGTCTATTTATCTTTGTGTTTTACATTGTTTAACTTTGTATACAAAGGGATTAATCTAACTTCTCTGTCAATTATTATTGTTAGATTTAATCTCGTTCAATGTAACTTAATTCTTGTAAATAACTTTACATTGCGTTTGCTTGAAATCATTACTTACGAATATTATGAGAACTTTTAGGATAATCTTTATATTAATAACGTATAATGTTTGTAGCTTCGTATAATGTAACTATGATAGATTCCATAAATATTTGAAAAATAACAAAATCAAAATACGTAAGCGGCAACGAGTTCCACTGATAACTGAATGATCTATAGTTTTTGTTTTCATTTGTTCATTTAGCATATAACAGTTAAACATGTAGGTATTATGTCAACATGAAATTTTTTGTTGTTGTGGAAACTATTTATTCAAACAGAAATAATTTTGTTTTAAGTTCAATATATTGTTTTTATGCTGAACAGTATATTTTTCGTTCGGTGTATTTTTTTAGTAGATTAGAAGTCTTTAGGATCTAAAAAAGTGCATACAAATACAAGCTTTAGTTAAAATTCATAAATATCTACATTTAGACTGGAAGAAAACGTAATAAAAAGAATCCGGCACTAACGGAATTTTGATGATCGAACGAGAGTCGGTGCTTTCAACGTGGCATAGTTGTTGGCGAAAGCATAGTTTTAGTATGTGTAATAAAATACGTTAAGTATGTATCATCAATTTAAGAATCATCATATATATTCCTAAAAACAAGTTCCATTTGGAAAACTAGTCAAGTTTATTCATTCTGATTGATTTGATAAGTAAGTATGGATTTGATTGTTCATGTCGGTAAATTTTTGATTTTTTTATAATTCGAAAAAAAATTCCCGTTAGGGGCAACGGGCTTACAACTCGTATTTATTTAATATTCGATTTCATATTTGTTTTTTTTTAGTATGATGTATAAACTTTTTTTAAATGATGAGTAAATATATTATTAAAAAATGATTTCTTGTGAAATGTAAACTTTCTTTTATTTTTCAAACAGTTAACTTGTAAATATTTTTCCTACTATACACTTTGAAACACGCTTTACAACTTATTTTGATACTGTATTTAAAATGTTTGATTTGATAAAACGATTAATTTTTCTGCTTTGTTATTCCGATTATTGTACGCGACACGTGTTTTCATTTATTGGCATTTATTGTTTTATTTATTCAGTTTTTATCGGTTTTATTCCCACCCTTCCATCATAAAAATGACTTTTTATTAATTAAAACTGAGTAACTTAATTATTTCACAGTTGAAATATTCGCTGACAGTTTATTTTATGACGAAGAAATCGTTTATTGTGTTAAAAACTTTATAAACTTCATTGTTTAAAGTTTCACTTACCTAGGTGTATGTAATGTTACAATATACTGCATGGTTTTACGTTAAATACTCTTGGGACACACAACGCATTCATGTACGAGGGTGGTATATTATATATACACTTCTCGACTTGAAACTATTTAAGTGTTCCTGAGATAATTCCATTTGAGGCGGGATACCATTAGACGAAGTTAATTTACCTCTCTCTATCTCTAGAATGTTCAGTATTTTATGAAGTAAACAAACAAATGTACATTTTAAAAGAATATTAATGTTAATACATTTCAAATTGAATCTTTAAGAAGTCTTTATGTACAAATTTTTGTTAAAGCATTTTTAAAATTTACGTAAAATCGCAAGCGATGTCTCATGTTTTCCATTATTTTCTAACAAAACAAATAGCATGTTAATATCTAATGTGTTTTTTCTATAAAAATATTAAGTACATCAATAATAACAAGTTTTTTTGCTAAATACATTTTTTTTGTTGAATTGTTATTTATAAATTGAGTATAGCTAATTTAAATTCTAGGGCCATTATTTTAATTAGAGCAATTGTAATTTTTGAATCTTATATCAAATCAAAGATATTATGAAATATATTTTTTTGATTTTAATTCATCACTGTTGGATAATTGGAGTATTTAAGAATGCATTGAAAAGGATTTGAAAGATATTCAGAGAAGAAACATTGATTTAAAAATGTTATTTAATTTACACCATATTGACTCAGTTTTCATTTCCTTACTGGTAAATAAAAAAGTTTAAAATACCATTAAAAAAAATATTTTCACAATAATTTATTGTAATAATGCATATCACGTTATGGTTGGAATGCTTTATAATTATTTTGGTACTAAAAACTTGAGAAAAAAATAAGATATGTTAAAAAATTAAATAAGACCAACGTTTATTTCAAAACATTATTTAGAACTGATTTTTAACTTTCCCATACCACTAATCAATATCAACTTTTTTATCTTACGAGAGAATATATGTTACAATATTTTTGGACCGAAAACTTTTTGGTCTTAATGAGTTATTTTTTTTAATTTGTCTTGATATTTAATTTATACATATTACGTAATCATGACTAAATGCATTTCGCTAAGTACAAATTAATGTATATTCAAAGTGATTTTGATCTCTAAAAAACAGTATAATTGATGGGTAAAAAAATCGCGACGAATACTTACCCAGTTATTGTGCGTAATAATTCAAAACGTGTCATAAATTTTGAGGGATATTGCACGGTTCTCTTTTAAGTTTTTATAAGATTGATGAGTGACAGGCGATGATTGATATCGCGCTGAAATATTATCTACAACATTTTAACAGAACATTATTGCGCACTTTACGATAAATTATTATAACTTCTCGATTACTTACTCAAACTAATATGTCTTTCAAATACGCTGTTCAAATAATTCTTAACTTTTACTCAGGTTAATCTCGATTGATTTACGGACAAACCTTCCATTTTAAGGTAAACCCATTAATTTTAAAATATTGTAAGAATAGTTTGACTTAATAAAATACAGTCTCGTCTATATTTACATAGAAATCCATTGATTTATGCTAGTTCCGTTTCTGGTATAGAACTACCAAGTTATGAGACAAAGAATTCAGTTTTCAGAATGAATACTGATTTTTTAACCGTTGAATGCATTTTTTAAAGACAAACTTTGACATGTTGTCAAGCGAATTATTTTTTCTAACCTGATTTGTCAAAGCGTACTTTATTTTTTAACCGTGGCTGTGTGATTTATTTATTTGAAGTTATCGCTAGCGATTTGGGTTGAGATATTTCATTAGCAGTCAACATAGGTAGTTCATAAAGTTACAATAAAAATACGATGAAAAGAATATCTCGTCCATAGTTGATATTAGGTTTCGTTTTGAAAAATAGAGCGATACGATTATATAAGGTCATACAAAAATCAATTATTTATACATAGTTTTTGCATAGCACTTGACCTAACAAGATTACAGAATATTTCTGTAAATAGCTGTCTGTTTCTAAGCACAGTATTACATTTTAATTAAAAGTTTTATAGGCACATTCTTTAGTCTTCTTAAAATGAATTGGATATCGATATTATAATAATGGAGGGTGATTTGTGTAAAACAATCTAGATCAGATGAAATTTCTCATTTGTTTTATTATCTGCAGTTGTGTTTTATTGTGTATGCCCCTTTTGTGACGTTACCTTTGGGCGTGAACATCGCACAGTTTCTCATTTTAGTGTATTTTATTTTAATATTTTTTCAAGCAATAATAATGTTTACCAATCCACAGTAAATACAATTTCTTTATTTTTCAGACCCCTAAAAAAACGTTTTGTCAGAATTGTGAAGATTTCATTAAAAACTAAAACTTATCGATGAAAAACAAGCTGAATTGTCAGTTAGCCGTACATAGTTTTATAATAAAAATCTTAGATGGTAGGCATAATAACGCAAACGCAAAAGTCATGGTTAAAAAATATGATTATTATTCAAGTAAAACAATGAAATAATATACAAACAAAAAATAGTCCCTTGCTAAAAATAAAAAAAGCGAAAAATCAAATTCACAGCTTTCGTTTTATCCTTTCATAAATAAATGGCATAAAAAATTACTTGCCGCTACACATTTTTATATAAAATCATATATACCACAAAATACCCCTCACAATTAAAACATATATGATTCTTGGTTGGATAACCATGAGTAAAATTCTGGTCTTGATGGGAACTAGAATATTATTATATAAAAGTTTATCTGTCAAAGCAGTTCTTCTGTTCGTAAATGGCTGCTGGCTTACTGCTTAGTCCAAAGAATTTTGGCTCCTTCAATGCTTCACTGCCTTGAAAGCTTTACTAACTTTCAGGGTCTTGATACATGAAGCAAAGTTTGTTATTGTAACAGCGTATGTATACGCCTCTGTCATTAACCGTATCATGATATATTCGACGGAATGTTTTGTCATCTTTGGCCAGTACTTTAATCGCCAGAACACTAATTTGTGAGAAAAAATCTTACTTCATTATACAGACAAAGTTGTTTAGGTGTACATATTTATTTTTGTGTACTTGTGGTATTATTATTAAAATGAGTTGTTGTTAGAGATTTATTGAAATGATGATTACATCTACTTTTTTATGACTAAATTTCCAGAAATAAGTTAATCACAAAAATAAATAAAACCATTTTGATTGCTTTGCAAGAAATTTCTAGGGAAATTTTCCTTTGTCTTTCTATTTTCTCTTTATTTTCAAAGATGCCTGGTTTTGTCTCCACATTAAAGTGATAACTGATGCCATCAAAATGTTTATATTTACAGCTGTCTGTTGCCTCGTTAACTTTCAAGACGCTTCTAGCTTTTAAAAATACAAGTTAGGATTCATAACTCTCTTAACGCATTACCGGCTCGTGCGTTTTCTCCTCTTGGTTTATTAAAAATAAAAAAAATAATAAGTATATACGTTTGCCACATTTTTACGAAAATTATACTTACTGCCTCCATTACTAAAGACTTTACTGTCATTCGAGATTACTCAAGTCAATCTTTTGTGACATTAATATATTTAAGAGTTGAAATTAATACAGGAAATTTTATTTCACTGAAATTTTGTTTTTATTAATTGAATTACAGTCAAAAAATTAAATAATCTTTTGATCTCCATATAAATTACTTTTTAGCAATTTTCAGATTACGATCTTTGTATAAAAATACCTTGCCATATAAGCAAAATGTGCGCTGCAAGATGATATGTTATGTCACATTTTTGATACAGCGGTATATTTGTTTATATATAAATATATAAATGATAAGAATCTGTTTTAAACTTCTATACATTAATGTTGATGTTTTCCATTCACTTAAAGTTAACTTTTTCTATAGACGACTGGCTTTATTCACCATTTAAAAAAAATACATGTCCGCTCCCAATGTTGAGCATATGGTCATTTAATGTAGGTGTTTCAACAGATTTTTTCTACAAGAACTGTTTGTTACTCAGTCGCTCAACCTCTCTTATTCAAAGAGAGAAGGGATAGAAATTTAAGGATATGACTAGTTAGCTAATCACTTTTGCCATACCCAATTATAGATCGGAAAGGTTGAGAGGGAATTTTTAGACATTACAAACACCCATGCCTTCGAACAGAAATTGATAAATATATCTATAAATGTTGTTCGTACTGCAACTTGAACCATTGAAGTCCGGCACGGGGAACCCACAACGCTAATCTCTGCGCCATATAACAAATTTTTAGTCATAATTATTTATGTGTAAGTATACATATTAAAAGTAGTTATTTAATGAGCGTTCACGTGGCAATATTATGATCTACTATGTATTTTTTAAGTATCATAATAGTAATGTTTTATTTCAAATACATAATATGTATGTTGATAGAATTTTTAAAAAAATACGATTTTGCAAAATGAAAATTCTACGTATTATTACGACTATTTTAAAGACTCGTAGAATACCAGGACACCAGGACACCAGGAAAGAATTATATTATGAGCATTATCCTTTTCTGTACGCTTTAATGAGAACTTCCCTCTGCTTTTATAAACTTTTTGTTTGAGAGGATTAATATAAGCCGTTTATAAGAGCTTTTTTATTTTTTCAACGGGTAATATAAAAACCATGTTTACGCATAATTTCTTTAGGGGCGTGGTAATTTAAGAGAATTTTCGTTATAAGTGACATGTTTATGACTCGTTAAAAAAATTATTGATTGATAGGTTTTTAAGAAATCTGAAAAAGTCGTATGATACTTGCAGAATTGAATTTATATTTTTACTTATTCTACACATTACTCACATGTAAATATTATATATATATTATATTATAATCAGTGGCGGCCGGTCAATGTGGCATTACATCGATGCACACCCCGTATGTGCAGGGGTGGTTATATTTCATGAAATTATATTCAAACATAACATTTAGACCATTCACTCATCTTAAATTGTACATATTTTTATTGTCTAAAATAAATATTTTAGAACTTTTTTTTTTTTTGAGAAAATTAAGAATTAAAAATGAGTGAATGGTCTAAATGTTATGTTTGAATATAATTTTATGAAATATAACCGCCCCTGCATATACAAGGGTTGCATTGATGCAATGCCACATTGACCGGCGGCCACTGATTATAATAACGATACATAATTTTAATAAAAAATATCTAACCCAAGCAAAACCTTCACGAGATAAAGCTGGTTGAATAAGATCAACCAAATTTTGCAAAAAAAAATATCTCTCACCACAAAAAGAAAAAAAATTGGGTCAGAAAAATATATGAAACGAAATTTTGTAAAAAGGTTACCCAAAAAAGGATACAGTATTTTCTCAGATTTTTATACACAATTTACATTTTGCATTTAGTGAGAAAATTAAGCGAAAAAATCTTTTATCGTCTAATTCAATTCATTAATCAATAAACGTAAGAAACATGTTTAAAAAAAATGTTGCTTTTGTTTCGAAAGGCATTTGAAGCATCTAAGCGTCCCTGGAATAAAGCTATATGCCTTGATTTGCATCTAGTTAACGGGAGACGCCGGCCGAAAAAATATGCAAAGGGGAGTATGGGGCATTACAGAACAACGCCTAATGGCCTACTTCCCTTGCATAATTCATTATGTAGCTCATTTATCAGTGAAATCACGTAAAGTTAAAACCCTGACGTAGTCCGCACTTTCTCCTATAAGGTGTTTCAAAAATTACTGTAAATATCTTTCTAGATCAGAGATACCCAACTGAAATCACTTGGTGAGCCAAATAAAATAATGCATGTCTCTGATAGGTCATACATACTTATTTTAAACGTTAATAATAATATAATATTTTTAAATTAATAATAAACAAACACCTTACCTTTTTCTACAAGAACTGTATGTTACTCAGTCGCTCAACCTCTCTTTTCCAAAAAAATAGTAGGGATAGAAGGATAAGACTAGGACAGGACTAGGATTTAACTTATCACAGTGAATGAAAGATTGGAAGGTTGTGAGAAAAAATTTAGAGATCACAAACACCTTAGAACAGAAATCGAAAAATGCTTTATAATAAAAACTCGAATACTTACTTAGTAATCAACAAAATAACTGGGTCTGTAAATTTATGGTTCTATCTTTTTTGGGCCACTGCTGCAATAATCTTACTTAAAACCTAAACATCTATTATCTAAAATTTAGTTTTTGATAGCTTTTTAAATTTAACAGGCGAATTCATAAAATATTCTTTAGGATATTTTATTACATTCATATAGTATCTAAAGTCGGAACTCATTGACTGCATAAACGATTAATGGATTAAAAAACTAATATAAAATAAAAATAACTTTGATTATTCCACGTATTGTGTATTAAAATGTGACACGTGTTTCGCCTCTTTCAGAGGCATCCTCAGACAACTACTTTCGCAAATGTTTGCTTAAGTACGAATGAATTCATTCGACACGTGTCACATTTTGATACACAATACGTGGAATAATCAAAGTTATTTTTATTTTATATTAAAATGAACTTCCACAAAGTTACCGCCGAATCCATCGAAAGGATAAAAAAACTATTATAATATGTTAAAAATAATAAAATATTAATTATTTGTTTTAATACAGAAGAATTTTACCATTTACATGCCCCTTAAATATTCATTTCATAATTTTACTTTACCAATAAAATTTAAAGTATGAGTGAAAACTAATTTCATTTATCTTTTGGCTATTTAAAATAACTTAAATATGTGTAATTTCCATATTTCCCAATTTATAATACAAATATGATACGAGATTTTTTACTACAAAAAAATAATAATTGCCTGATTTGTTTTTAACGTCGACCATAAAGTATTTATTGTTTTGGGACGATTGATTTGTAAAAAAAAATGTGTAAACATATACAGTGGCAATTTTCAATGTATAAATTAATCAAATATCTGTGAACAGGTTGTTAACACCCTGTAAATATATTTTTCACGAATGAAAATATGTAGCTAATATTTCTGCAGCGGAACGACAAGGAGGCTTACATTCAAATTTGTAAACATCACCATAAGGAATTGAATTAAAAGTTTGCGAGCACATCATTAATTTCTTTTTGAATTTTATAAATTCACCAATTTATTTTACAGAACGTGCGTAATAAATTAAGTTGTTTTTTGTATAATAATATAATAATCGTTGGCATGTTATTCACATAAAATTGACGTTTATCAAGAAAAACAGTTTGCGTTGAAATTTTATATGAAAATAAGGTTCATATATTTTCTAACGATTCAGCTTCAAACATTAAATCAACAGATTTTTATTGTAAGTGCGGATTTTTGAAAAGAAGTATCCTGCATTCTTGTGATTACAATATCATAATAGCATGTATATAAAAAGTAAAATAACCGCCAATATAAACATAATTCTATTGGTATTCATAGCTTGATATTTTTGTTTTGATTTTTCTCGAATCAAGATCAAATTATATATTTGATTTAGTTAATGATTTGTGTTTTCAAATTATTTGTCGCACAAATAATAAAGTAATATTGATTTTTTTTTTGTCATATTTCATCATTTCTGTATACGATTTTGTTGAATTATAAGAACATACATTTATAAATATGTTAGCTGAATAAAGTAGGCGTTCTTTTACGTTTTGAAATTCAAAAAAAATAAATATCGACTTCTGTAACTTTTCAGCGCAAAAAAATATGAAAAGAATTTTTTGCGTTTTGTTTCTTTTAAAAAAAAAAATAAATAACGCAAAATCCTATGTGAATAAAATATGTAAAAAGATTTTTTGTAATATTTACGACACGTAAATGAAGTTAGTAAATGCTTTAGGTGAATTTTTATACCAAACTATAGATTATACTTTTTAATTTTCTTTGTTGTTTTTTTTTATTTCATAATTGATCATTTTTATATGTACATACAATAAAAAACAGAAATCTATACATTATATTATATGGTGTAAACTCATTTAAAAATAAATGGCTGCTGGTTGTTTCCTTAGTTGAGTACTTTCAACCATAATTCATATCTAACATATTTTACAGACTGACCAGTGTAAAAGTTTATTGTCAGCAACAAAATATTATTGAAGTAAGCGTAACAAATGCTGTCTTGTCTTTTGGTTCGCTGTAAGTTCACAACTAACGACAAGTGCTTATATTTGATGATGATATCATCTTGTAAGATACAAGGATTTATAGGAAATTTCCCTTACAAAAATTCAGAACTTTCTTTAAGCGCAAAGTACATTTTGGCTGAAATATAAATAAGTTATTATCAAATGTAATTAAAAACCAATTTTTTTTTTTTTATCCATGAAATGATTTTCTGCATTGTTATAATATTAATTAATGAACAAAAATTGTCGTTTTTGGATACATTCTTTGGTTGTATGTTTTTAAAATAAGATTTTTGTCAGAGTGAATATAAATAAGCATTAACTTTTATCGTTTCTTCTTTGGATTTAAGAAGTATTTTTATATTATTATCAAAAAGGTTTAAAAAAATCTGAAGCATCGTTGACAAAACTCTTCAAATTGTTTTCCTTCGCAATTCACTTTATTAATTTATTTTTCATTCGATAAAGAATCGAATTAAAACGATGCTATCAAAGTAAATATTATCACACTCAGAGAAATTTTATTGCATCGGCTTTTCAATGAATTTTAAGCAATAATTTGAATTTGCTGCGCGAGTTTTTTTTCAATTGCACTCGAATGTTTCCATTAAATACTTTTTGAATTGTATTTGTAAAAGTATCTGATAAATAATGAATGTGAAGGATGCTTCTTCAATTTTAAATACGTGATTAACAGAAATTTTATGATTAACGTCAACATGCGATAAAATCTTTATTGAAACTATGATTTTAATGTCTGACAAAAATTTAAGAAATTTATTCAAACAATTGCATGTTAAAATGTATGAAACAAGCGTTGAAGTTTTAAAAGATTTTATTCAATCACATTAATACACTGAATAGTGTTTTATTCTGTCGAATTTATTAGTGTGAAAATCACATTTTTACAAATTTTAAACTACATACACGTATAATAATAAAACTTAATAGACATTTATTTTTTAATTTTTAAAATAAATTAAAACAAAGGAAACCCTTTGGAATTATGACTGTCACATATTTAAGAATAGGCATTTGGTATAATCAATGATTTAAAAAAATATGTTATTTATTTTTATCATATCAGTTATAACTTTGAAAATAAAATAAACGTTATTACTTTATTTTAACTATCTTTAAGATAGCTTTGAATAGTATTACTTTTACTTGCTTTTTGCCTTGTCAAATTTATGATAATGCAGTTTTCCCTTATCTCAGACCTTATGATATCGAAATACTGCGACATTGTAAGGCGCCCTGCAGTGCGACTCATCACGTCCGCCCTCCCGAAATCGCTCCCTCGTTTCTTCCGCCTACCCTCAAAGCCCGCCCACTGTCTCACGCAGGGATTATCGATCCCTTCATAGCTTTATCTGATGCCGCATACCAAACATTCGCCTATTTTTTATACCAAAAAAAGACATCTACTATGGTTTGAGTAATCGCCTGGATGTCTAAATCATGTATGTACATGTTTTGTTTTATACATACCATACTCTCAGTAACGACAGTTTTATTGAAAAATATTGAAAAACTGAATTTTAATCTAGCAAATTATATTAAAAAAATGCTTTCAAAATAATTTATGATTGCTTTGAAATATATTATAATACCTTTATCAATATAGCTTTTTTGTTGTAAGCACAATTGTACACAGCTCAAAGATTAGTCTTTCTGCATCGTGCTAAAAGCATAAGAATAAGATATATTTGTTTTTCTTTATCAACTGATGATAATGCGTCATGAGCAAAATCAATCCCGCTCTTATTAAATAGAAGTGAAATTAGTACAAATTAATATTTTATTTATTTGAAGTTAATATTAATTTTTATTTTATCATTATTTTATTTTATGAGCTAAAAGTAATGTGAATTTCTTTTTGTTTTTTTCCTCGCTGAAAAGAAGCATTTGAATATGTCGAAAATTGAAATATCCGTCACAAAGAAACTTGCTAGTGAAATATTTTTTTATGCCTTTTTTCTCATAACAATAAAATTTTAATAAACATATTTTTTTTTATAAAGATATGTAAAGAAAAACTTAATTAAAAGCAAATGGATTGCTTAATTTTTAGAGTATATGCACACATTTGAATTAAGATTATAATAAAGTCAAATGATTGAATATTGCATATGAAAAGTTTGAATCATGTACTATAATTAAAAAATACTCAACCAAGTAAATAATTGGCCTTATTTGTCATATTAATTGGCTTTGGTTTCCAAAATTGAATACAAAAATAAGGCTTGTAGACCCTTTACAGCGGCACAGAATATAGTGACATGCTATTTTGTGATCATCTAGAATATCTGTTGTACATGTCTGTTGTATAGTATATGTTACATTTTTCCTCGAGACTACACAGTTTTGTTGAATAAAAAAAGATTTTCTGCAAAATTATTAAAGCTCACTTACTTCTAAGCAAACTCGCAAATTTTAAGAAGCTTTTCCTAACAGAAAGTTAAGCAGGAATTAATGAAACTTTTATATCCAGTTAACCAGTACAAAGAAACTTTGCTCATCACTAACTAACTTATTTAAGCTTAGTCTATAATGTGACAGGTCGTGATTATCTTTGAAGTACAAAAATATGACATTGTTATTCCCTATTAGAGCATTAGATTATTTGATATTGTATACCAGGGGTTCCCAACCTATGGGTTGCGACGGGTTTTATGGGGGTCACCAGCATTTTTCGATTTTGGGTTTGAACAACAAAACTAAAACTACAGTCAACTAAAATTACATTATTAAACAAAAATGCATTTTTCAATTGCATCGGAGTCGCGGGGTCACATGTATTTTATAAAAAAGGGTCGCCACCCAAAAAATGTTGGGAACCTATGTTGTATATTATTAGCATTCATTATTAATGAATTTGAAATGATCATCTTTTGTCAGATACATATCTCGTTATATCTATTTCGAGCCTAAAACATTCATATTCTGTATCTATTGAAGGTACATTTTCGTAAGAAAAATTGGTGCTTTTTTTTAAGAATCATAAATAATGATTTTTTAATCAAACATGTAAAATATGAAAAATCTCAAAATATTAAGTGCCACAAAATAATAAAAAAAATATTTGATGTTTATCTTTAACCAATACTAATAACGTCAACGTGATACTTAGAGTAGTTCTAATTCTAATAAATGTTAATATTTTAAGGTCAATCGTTTTGTTCGATGTGCTTGATATAAAAAAAAGCTTTAAGTCTCAAAATCAGAGATCGTGAAATGTCAGCATCATTATCAATTTGACGAATTTCAGCTCAGTTTTTTATATACTTTTTTAATAGCTACATAATAAATTAAAAAAATGTCATCTTACTCTTTGTCATATATTTACAGACAATTTTAAAGATTTTTTTATAATTTTATTTTAAAATCAATTATTTTTTAGAGCGAGATCAAGCTTCACTATCAAGTGACATCTTGATAGTGAAGTTTTTTTTTAAATTGCCATTTTTTTTTATTGTTAAGCAATTAAATCTCTTTCTTCGTTAATGATTGTCTGATTCTTGTTTATTTTTCAAAAAATACATCCAATTGCAGTCAATAATGGAAACAGGGATCGTGAATATATGTGTTTGTGATACGTTTTCTCTTTGAACTGATTTCAAGAAACTGTGCCTTAAAAATAATTTAAAAAATCTTGGCGTAATGACCGATATTTGTTTAAAGGATATATTAAAAAATAAAAACATTAAAGCATTGTAAATAATCAATCCCGGAAAATAAATAAATTCAGAGATCACGGGATTGCAAAAAGAGTCCGGGATTGGATGCTCTATTTGCTATACATAACTGACAGTTTGAGATGATATGTATGACTGACTCGCCAAATAACTAAATGGGGCATGTATTATTCTTTATTCGTTTGCTTCGTAGCATTAGTTCGGTTATGTAAATGACAGAGCCATCCTGTAACAATTTATTATATTTGTAGGTATGTGTACGTTGGACCGGTCGTCTGTAACTGACGGAGTCCGAGGACATAGCCTAGGAAGATTATGTCGTTGCCACATAATACACTGACTAACCCTTTGTGATATAATGGAATTTCGCTACACATAATAGCTACAGATAATTGAATATACGTATACATTTCTTTGAAATACACTGTTTTATGGCGATAATTCTACTACATATTATATAGTTAATTATATATCAAGTAACACCAAAATATATAATTTGCAGTGTACTATAATACTGAACTGTAGATGGAATAAAAAAAGTACAAATTGTCAGTTATTTTTTCTACAATAAAAATGGATAATTCCGCATATAGCAAAATATTGACATAAAAATTATTTAATTTATGAGTTAATTTAACTACTTAATATTTTATATAATAATTCTTTCATTGATTTGTTACTATTACAGTGAGTTATCATTATAAATATATAAAATAACTTCCATGGCTTTCGAAAAAATAAAGAACGTCGTTTATAAAAGATAAAGTGAAATTTTGTCATTAATAAAATAAATTATATGTATATCATCTGTCGAAAGGAAAAAGGACGTAAAACACATTTATTAAAAGTTTTGATCAAACTGTTTTATGTAATAGTTCCACATTTCGCTCTTTGCGAGACTGTAATTAGTACAAAAAGTGTTATTTTTTTAAAGCAAATTGATAAAATTGACAAAAAATTACGAACAGATTTTTTGTATTATTAATTAATATAATTCTTATTCACTATATCTATCAAGTTTTAAGGGTAAAATAAGTAAAAGAAAAATCTTTTCTAAAAAACCAATGTTTAATTCACTCGTTATCAATTTTTTTAGTGAAACAACTATCATTTCTGACGATTTCTAAAGCAGCATACATAATTTGTAAATTTATTATATAATCTAAATATTTTTATGAAACAAGTTTTTATTAACCACCACTTTTGAGCTGTTTACCCTTTATAAATTGGAGCATATAACGGAAGTAGTAATAAACTGAATATGCTTTCATTTCAGCGCTCGTAGCTTTATATTATACGAAAGAAAAAACACTGTTGCAGATTTTCACAAAACAAAAACGAATATGACTTTTGAAATAGCCCTCGGGAATATAATAGAAGCAAGAAATAATAACATGAAGGCAGGTTTGATCTGAGACCAACGTCGATACATCCGCAATACACAGGCATACACGAATAGATATTTGCGTGAATTATGATTTTAAGATAACGTTTTGCTGTTTCGATTTCAGTATATTTGAGCAATTTATTTTTCATACACAGTGCATTGTCATATACACTGCCTGTCAAACGCAGAAATTATAAATGGCATCACGATACTTTCATAAATTGTATTTATTTGATAAATTTCACAAGAGTGAGTAGGGCATTTTTCTTCTATAATTCTACAGTGAATTACAATTAAATTGGTTATAACATAATGTTCTTTAAAATACTTAAAAAATGTTTTACTAATTATTAGGGAGTAAGACAAATTGTAGTTTGATATATGACTGCGGATAATTTTATTCTTCTTCTTTTAATACTATCGTTTGTCTTTTTAAAATACTAAATACTTTTTATATATTACAAAACTACATTATTTTCAGTAAATATCTTATGTGGCTTTGCTTAACGAAAAGTATTTTAATTCGAATGTGTCATCAGACATGCAAAAAAAATTTTTTTTTTGACTTTTTTCTTTCAAATATTTGGTATCTCTATTATTGTTAAAAAAAAGATTAATTGAACTATCTATCAAGAATTTCTTTCTTTTATGTAAAGCAGGCTGATCGAAAATTTTATACAAGAATTAAAGCACAACTGATCAAAGATTGCTAATCATTTAATAGAGAATGATGTATTCGAGATAAAGATCTTGAAATACTCTAGACAAATCTGGTAAATAATAAATGGTTGAAAATAAACAGATAAGAATTTTCGTTAATCAATAAAAAAAAAAAAAAATGAATCTTTAGTCAATAACATTTTAAAAAGGGTATGCCGTTCACCATTGTTATTTCTTTTCCTTTAGGATTTGCCTTCCTCATAAAAGTAATAAATGTGTAATTGCCCGCGTCTAGTAGAAAAAATAAGCCCAAACCTCAATTTTGTAATTTGTAAGCTAAGAATAGGAATCAATTTTTAGTTTATTTGTAAACAACTTTACGATAGTTGGTCCGAAGACGCTTCTCAAAGAAGCCCAATATGTGCTACAATTTTTAACACAATTTGTAGAGTAATCTAGTAATGAAATTTAATTTATGTTAAAAATTAACTTGTTCAAAGTTACCGCTGAATCCATCGAAAATATTAATTACTATTTAAAATGAAATTTGATAACTTTGTTACTACACATGCTTTCTAACAACATTCGACACGTATTTCGCCTCTTTGAGAAGCATCAGCAAACATAGCGTCGCAAGATTTGCGAATAAACTAAAAATTGATTTGAATTTTTAAGTTATAAACAACAAAAGAAAAATCCGGGTTCGTCATTTTCTACTGGACGCTGGGAGGGGGTAAGATAAAAACTTTAATGGTACGTATTATAAACTAATTACTTACATTAGGTGTGGCAAATCTCAATGGAAATAAATTCAACAATGGTGATCTATCTTTCTTATTTAAACTGTTATTTGCTTAATGTTTTCTTTCTATAAATAACTTTATTCCTTTCCAAAATCTTCAAGCTTTTCATTCTTAAACCTTTAATTTACCGAGTTCATCAATATATATATATATTTTTAATTGTGATCATTTTCTATCAAATGCTTTTTAGATATCTTACGATTTCTTTAATTCTTACATTCACGTTTCAATCTATTTACCCAACATAGGCAGCTTGACAGTCTTGACAGGTTATGTGATAGATTCCACTCTAAGAAAATGATTTTAACTTGTCTTTATCATTACAAAAAAGTTTCCTTAAGTTGGTAATTTTATAAAAAGCGCATTGGGTGTAGTCTGATAACAACCTATATATATTTATAGAAGTGTCTCCGAAATAAACTATTTTACGCCATTTATTAATCTTATAATTTGTTTGTATCTTACCCAAGGAAAAAGTATTTACTTTTTAGTTAACGTTTCTGCAAACTAATGATGCAATTGGTTTTGTGCCCGTTATTGCATGCTGTTTATTAATTTGTATTTAACCATACGTCAAAATTAATTTTTGAAAGAGAAATATTTAAAGGTCTATACATTTTTAGCATTGTATGAAATTATGAGAGTTTATAAAATTTCGTAAACCTTGCGACGTTACGTCTGATGATTCTTCTCAAAGAGGCGAGACACGTGTCACATTCTGTAACACAACAATTGTAATAAACAAGTTATCATATCTTATTCCATATTAGAAATGAAAATTCACAAAGTTTCTGCTGAATCCATCGACGATATTAATAAATGTAATAATATTTTTTTTTGTGGATAGAAATATTCAAAAAAAAACATTGAATATAATATTATGTTCTCGTTTATTTCATTTTATGTTCTATGAATATTTTGATTAAGGAAAAAGATAATAATCTGAAATTTCACAGAAAATGGTCAAAACTAATTCGAAATAAGTCTTCGTATGTATGGCAGCGTAATGGTGATGCGGAGCGGCGGTGTGGAATAACTAACTGCCAGCTGTTGGGGGTGCGCCACGACACCACGACATATAAATAGATAGCCATGGCCAACCATTAGCACATATGACCCTTTTTTAGACCCAAATTACTCTTTTTTATAGTTTTTTTGTTGACAGAATTTATCCTATAGAGTTTGATTTCAAAACACATACTTTATTGACAATAGCGCTTTTGGAAAACTTTGTTTATTAAATTGGTGAACGTTTTTGAATAAAAATTGAATAGGTTTTCAATACTTCTTTTCTATATCTTAGAAAATTGCATACAGCTTTACATGAACATTAATAACTGTTGACTCAATCTATTGAATCAATCTTTCAAAAAGCCACTAAGCATAGATGATTATTAAAGAAAATATCGTAAATAGCATGACAAGAAATTACTTGAATACTGTGAAAATTATAATATTATCATCTTCTGACACGATTTGCAACCACGACGTTGAAATTTAAAATATAAATGATATTTTTAGTTATACCAACCCAATAACGTTTTCTTTAAAATGTATACACTAAGTGAACATATAAGATTTAATCAAATACAATTAACATAATTATACAATTTGTGCGAATGTTTACGAGATTTCATTGTCTACGAAGCTATTACTATACCTATAAACACCAATTAATAAAAACAATGTCTTATTTCATATGTTTACTGCATAGATTTCAATTATTTGTAGCTACATTTAAACATGAATACCATAAAACTATAGTAACTTCAATATTAAAACAATTTAAAAAGGGTGCTGCTGTGAAATTTCTACGATACGTCATAAATATATAATTTAGACAAATAAGTCTACTTCTCAAAAATTAGTGTAATACGATAATCAAAAGCGCGTACAATCATAAATATTCATTGAAATCTTACTTAATTAAACAGCATTAAAAAAAATGTCCTAAACATCTATCACTGGTCATACTAGAATTTATTTAACATTGAGAAATTTTCGATTCTGATTGACAAAACGCTTTTATATATTGATTTTTTTGGGTCAAAATTCTCATAATCATAAATATTGTCGTAAAAATAAACTAATGTTTTATGATCAGATTTTTTCTCTAAGAATTTCTTGTGTAGTTAATTTCTAGGAAATTTTAAATAAATGGTTTTTAAGATGTGCCATTTAAATATACTTATTTCATTGTCAGTATAAATTTTGGGACAAGATTAATGTCGGAATAATTTCTACATATTGTTGTGAAAAGGTTCTTAATCTCTTAGCCTATTACTCATACGCATATGTGAACATAGACTGCTCTGTTTATATTCCAAATGGAAGGCTTTGATCTTTGCGTATTAAATTGTGTTATGTATTAAGCCACAAATGGCATTAAAGGTGATAAGATTACTACCGTCTCAAGTTTGTTTATGAATAATTTACGCAGTTTCAAATTGTTTAAGTTTAAATAAACTACTTATATAGAAAGCGTTTAAGTGTATCTTCTTAGCATAAACTTTTGGGTATGAACTATTATTATGTCTTCAAACAATTGGTTTATAATCTCCTCAAAATATTGTAATAAACACAAATTTAACATAAAAATACATACGGAATGATTTAGGTCATTTGTTTTTCAGCTAATTCAATAAAGAAAAAAAAAGTATTCTTTTTTATATACTAGATAAAAGATTAACAACTAGTCAACATAAATATCAATTTGTGTAAATCTAGAAGCTTACAAAAGCAAATTCGATTTTTTCTAGGGCATCTTCAATTATGAATAATTTTATATTATATTATACAATGTAGATTTCATATTAAAATATATTTCTTATTTTTAGTTTTGGTACTTGAAAACGGTTAAGCTGAGAATAAACAAATTTCTATAAAAAAAATACTACGTTATTAATATGTAAGTTTTATGTTATCTTTGAAAAAATATTATCAAATATTGTCATGTAGTTTAAATATATTTTGTCATGTAGGAAAAAAATTGTCTTGTGACAAGGTTTTCTATTATAATCAAATATTATGGTAATATAACGAAATAGCATGATTTATTTATGAAGTTGAAAATATGTGTAATATTTAATATGTTGCTTGTCTAAGTCAATTTCTTCTCACCGGTTTGTTTATATATGTTAGTATTATAACTTACTATTTCTGTATGAATCAGTATTTAAAATTGAAATGAAATATTTTTCAGAATTCATTTTTGAGTCAATATTGAACTGACATCAAAATAGCTTTTTGACAATATTCAATATAAATCAGTTGTATGTGATGTTTTTAATCAATCATTCTTGAGTAGCCAATAATGACAACAACAAAAGAAATTATGAAAATTTCTTCCTCGTTGTAAATTACTTTCTGTTCATAACTTTGACAACGTACCACCTTGAATTTTCACTTTGACTACCTTGTTGACTCTTGAATCGAAAACTAATCGATGTCAAAATGGAATTGGCGGCAGACATCAAATACGACTAAGCGACCGGGAATTGACAGTTAGTAAGTACTTAAAACTTGAATGCAAAAAGCTTTGATTTTCCTGCTGTATTTCTATACTTACATTAATTTGAATTTTAGTCAATTCTTCTTCAATATTGAATGTATCAGTTTTAAAACTTAATTCATTAAAAGTATTTATTTATTATAAATATTAGAGATTCAATTTTATCGCCGTATAATTTTAATTGACCTTCCTTAAACATTTTTGTAAAAAAATATTTGTTTAAATCATTACAATTAAATATTCCTAAAATTTATTTTCCTATAAATGGTAAATTTAAATATTTTTTATCATTAGCACATCTATAAAAAAACATTTGTGAAGGTTTCAAGATGTTATAAAAGATCTAATTGGCATAAAACCGAGAAAATTATCAATTATTAATTTATATTTAAAAAAAGATTATACATAAACTTCAATAATTTTAGTGTCAAATTTATTTAATATTGAATCTTGAATCTAATTTATTTGTGCTACAGCATTTAAAAATAATACTAATACTGAAAATAATATCATAATATAAATATAAGTTCTTCACTATCAAATTTGAATCTTTTAAATTTTTCAAATTTCCATACGCCTAGTCACTATAGAGTACAATCAATCTTGATCACTATCAATAACTTTTAAGCTTGCTGATAATATATGTTTCCTTATCTTTAAAGATATATGATAAAAACTATTCACTAAGCGTCAGCTCAGGTTCATCCACGAACTTGAATGTCTGGAAATGCCGAAAAGCAAAACCCGTGTCGTTAGTCACAAAACACATGGAAATGTATAAAAAATGAACGATTCAAATTTTATACACCTATAATTTAAGTAAAAGTAATGACAAAGTAATATAAGTATATTCATTTTGTTCCTAGAAAGATCACAAGCTTTTATACAAACATTTTCGTTAATATTCTCTTGGTTGTGCTATACTTCGATTATTCGGATGCTTTCTGACTTTAAATCACTTGTTGTTTCCGCTTGTCAAAATAAATGTCAATATGCAGTATTACATTGAGCGTAAAGGGAAAACGGTATTCATATTTCGATAATATTTTATCTGCATCATTTCAGAAAATATTCTTATGTAATGTTCAGTTCTGCTTTTAATATTTTGTAAATTCGTTAATATTGTAGTTAATGATATTCTTCAAGTTTATGCATAAGATTATTTAATCACTGTGTTTTGAGTACAACTTACAACGTTGAATTTGAACGTTGAATTTTCATTATAATGGTTAAGATACTACATTAAACTATCACTGTAAAATATTTATAAAATTTTAAAACATTATTATTTTAACACTCTTAATAAACTTTAGAATAAATAATAATTAAGTTTTCCGGAAAATATCTGAAAAGAAAAAAACAATCGTCATTAAAAAAGGAATCCTAAGTATTTCAATATTTTTTTTTATGGTTTTTATATATATATTTTATTATAACTCAAAACATTAAATATCTTAACTTTTGACTTCTTTATTAAGCATTCGCGTCTTTTGATGATTTAAGAATTGACAAACGATTTTCTTTAGCGTTGTGACAAATATTTAAAATTATATTGATGGATTTTCTATATATATAATATTTATATATATATAAAATATAATGTTTTTATAAGTGACATTATACGTCTATGCGTTTTGTTATTCTTTGCGAGTGGCAAATAACTGTGCCGTACTAGCACAATGCATCTAAGAACACAACACTTTAAAAGCGTCATTGTCTCCTCGAAGATATGAAATCAATCTTCTCTTCAAACATGGCTTAGTAGGTATATGGCGATGGAAATTGTTTTCTCGGGTGGAGTGTCCTGACACTCAACACTCCGCAAATGCGTCGCTTGGCACTCCAATCTGCGTCAACTCGCTTTGTGATGGATGGTGATATAGTTTGACGCCTGCCTTATGAAATTAAATGACGACGTTGTATTTTTCAAAGTGCATCAGAGTGACGCTGCGATGCTCTTGTGGTTTCTTGACATTGTCTTTTCATTTTTGTTCTGCTTTCAAGATTATAATGTTGAAATCTGTGTCAAAGCGTTGTTTTATACATTCTTTTTATATAGCCTTTTATAAATTTTACTTTATTAGATTTTTTTTTTTTAAAGGGGACAAATGAAAATAGAAACAAGCTCTTATGTACATAAAAGTATTATGCAGAGTGAACAATAAAATATATCCATATAAAATAAATTGTATGTACATGCAAAATAGTATCATTTATACTAAAATGATAGTTTTGGAAGTCATTTCGGATATTTAATTACAAAAATTGGGGTATTAAATGATTACGAAATAATTAAAATGTTTTTGTTTGATTATTGTTTTAACAATATTTAAAAATATTGTTAAAATTTTCAATAATATTTCACATGTTCGCGATTGTAAATTTATGTACGTTTACGCCATTTAAGTTGTTAGCTTAATATAGGAGTTATATAAACACTTGTTAGCGAGATATACTAAGAATAATATACTGTGAATAAAAACCATAGAAAGGTATTTAACAAACAGACAATTTCCTATTAATATAAATATCAAATGGAATTTCTGACATGTGAAGAGACCTTAAGATATAATAATAACTATTGTTATTTCAAGTTAAGATAGACTTGGTGTGTAACATCACTCGTCGACAGAATAACTCTGGCTGTCTCTTTTCCTGTTTATTCAGTTATCATGATTTATTGGGCTGTGGATTGCTATCACAATACTTTGACACTGAAAATTCGAACATTTAAAAAAAGACATTTTATCATTCTTTTTGCTAAAAACGAGGTTGAGAGAGAAGCTCGCGATCGGCCTTGTTAAAGATTTTGCTGTCGAAGTAGGAACTTTATTTTTTGTCAATAATATGCTTAACAACGGGATGAGTAGCTCACAGAGTAACAGTAACACATCTGTACACTACGTTTAAGAGGTTCACTGTCGATAAACACTTGGCGGAAAAGCGAAATATTATAAAAACAACACTCTTTTGTACCAATTCTAAATTTGTTTGGTATCTCTCTTTTATGCTTATAACGAGCATTGTTAAGTGATAAAGATACACTCAAATACAGTGCTATTTTTATTGAACCAAGTAACAATTTACTAGGTAAAGTATAAACAAATAGCACTGTATTAATATTAGTGTTTACTTATCAGTTTTAAATGTTCGTCATGAGCGAAGTCTGTCTTGATTTTATTAAATAAATGTGCAGATAGTACCAAAGAGTGTTTTATTTTTTAAAATCTGTACATATCTTATTGGTGTGTATGTATGTTTTCTTTATATTTTTAATCATGAATTTTCGTTTTTCTGATAATATTGAAAATAAATATTATATGGACCCATTAGAGGTGAAGCGAGCCAAGTGGTATTTTAAAAAAAAGTTAAATGCGTTATAATATTTTACACTAAATTAAAATAAAATAATGCAATCCACCAAAACACCAAATATGCCCGAGTAATAGTTTTACCATTTTACTTGTTGGCTCACTTAATTTCTTAAGGGCCCGTATATTTCAGATAAGAATGATTTTTATTATGAAATTGAAAAAAAATCTTTGTTATCGTTTTTTGAAATGAGTGAAACCTGTATGTAGAAAAAGTACTTTTTAGAGAATTAATTGGCCAGTAAAAACAGCCACTATGGTCAAACATAAAAAATTCTAAATTGTATTATTTTTATATTTTTTCATAATAAATATGTCGTAAATGAAACTCGTAACATTCATCAAAATAATTGAATGCTTCTGATCCACAGGGTCTAATTAACGACAAGGTATTGACATGGTTCTTGTTGTTTCTTCATTAAACATTCATTAGGCTCTATAGGTCACAAGGCGTAAAATTCAAAGCTGTTAGATTAAATAATATGGGTAATTAATTATTATTACCCATGAAATTCTTACTAAATACCTTTTAAGGGTTTTCGTTATTTAAAAAATATTACTTATAATATTTGATAAATAATTATACATAAGTGGTGATATGAGCTAAAAATACGATTTCCAAGTAGCCATTGAAGCTAAGTTAATTACTTCTCTAAAAATATATAAAATCGTAACATAATTTGATTTGTCGTATAAAATATAACTAAACTATGGATAAACCTAAATAAACATACATTTGGAATTACAGCTAACGCGTCAAATATTTTTTAATTGAAAGATCATATGAGAATATTTTTTGTAAATCACTCGATATCTATTCAAGGAGAATAATTGACATCACAAACACCCACTAAATTTGACATTGAATTTACCGGGAATCCAGACCCACCTGATCAGTAAAGCAAGCTCTAACCCAACTAGACCACTGCGGGCAAAGTAATAATATGTATTTCTTAAAACCATTTAACATTTATTACTGAAGTATAATATAGTGACTTAATTTTCATTTAGGATGAATAATTTAAGAAAAATTCATTTGGCATTTACAATATTTAAATATATACACCGTAGCTTTGTCATACGTCCCATAAACAGTTGGATGGCCTCAGCCTTATTGCGAGGACTGATTGCAATTATCTTGCATTTTCAACGCGAAATGTTCGTATCTAGCTAAGCAGCTTTCTTTCATAGTAATTATACATTATTTTCATTTTTTTTAAATTCGCTTCCATCATACAATTTTTGACTTTGAGTAACGTTATTCAGTTTCCAAATTTACTTTAATATGTAATATAATTTCATGAAATGTATTTTTGTCAAAATTTAAGCGAGTGAAATTTGATATTTTAATTTTTAATTTAAATAAGTTATTTAGTGAACACACAATGTATTCTTTTTATTGTATTATTCTAAAATGTTATATAAATAAACAGTGTTTGTGTGTATTTTGAAAGCAGTATTTACGTAAAATGTGAAAGCAAGAAGATATGAATCAACGATATTGTCATCAAAGATATGGACCACAAGAAGAATGCGAAGAAGACAAAGAACACACAAACTATTTCTCGGCTCTGATTGTCCAAACGCAATTCTTGTTGAATTTGATATTCAAGAACTGTGTTAGGACATCAACGCTTGGAAAGAATTCATCTGATTCAACAACGAAGTCAAATTGGAGTGCTTTTCGGAAGATGCTATTTTCAATACATAATTAATTATGACAACACATGAAAATATTGAAAAAACTTTGAGCTAAAAAAGAACATAAAAATTAAGCGTTTTTACTTTGAAACGAAATTTCATTTAAAATATCATAAAAAAGCGGTTATGCCGTTTTTCATTTGTATTAAAATAAATATCGTTGAAAGAGTTTATATTTTTACATATTATATGGAAAAAAAATGTTCTGCATTTGTTTTAAACCTATTGCTTACACTATATTGCACACTTGCTTACAGCAATATTGAAAATTAGTTTGAAAATGTTTTTGTCTCAGTAATCGCGAAGGTGTATAAAATAGTAGTTTTTTTTATGTATTTGTAATGATTGTTATTCATTTTTATCGACACTTCAGTTTCAAAGTGTAATAAGTCTAAAAAGAAGAAATGCTTAAAATACTAATGATACTTACAAAATGTAATAAATAGTAATCTGCGGTTATTTTAGAATAGCAAGCAATATTCTTTAGATATAAACTTTTGAAGCTTTGAAAAAGTAATATTATTAATATTAAATATATATATATATATATAAATATAATGGTGTTTACAATATGATAAATATAAATATATTTTTAAGATATTCTTAAAATTTTATTAAAAAAATATTGATTATCTCAAAATTATGCTTTTTGAGTTTTTACACTTTGGATACAACCAATGTATAATATATGAAGCTTAAAAAATGGATTAAGACAAGCTCTAATAGATTTTTGTTAAAGGTAGTTACATATAATGCTCGCCATGAGCGAAACCGGTCCTGACCTTTATAAAAAAAGTACCAAGGAATATTGTGTTTTTCTTAATATAATGCCTTTCCACCAAGTATTGACAGTGGATACCCTAAAAGCGATGTTATACAGTTTTTCTACCAGCCAATCATCTTTATTTAATGTATTAATTGAGTAAAGATGATAAATTTGCTTCTTTTTTACGCAAGGTTAAAGTCAAAAGACAAAAAAAAACTTTGTTAAATCTTCAGATAGCCACTTTTGACTAGACAAAAATTGTTTGAAAACGTGTAAATGGGCAAGTTTTGCTTTAAAAGCTGTATTGAAGTTTGTACTGGTTAAGTGCCTTAGAAGGGCCACCGTTAAAGACTCAGCCTCTTCCATTTCAAAGTGAATGATAAATGAAAAGGTATGCCTTAATCTCAAAATAATTCAAACAAATTATCCGTCTAAGTACCTACGTAGAAAATTATTGAATGTGTTTGCGCGAGTATTGAATAATTAAAACAATTTATGTCTGGCAATTTACTAAGTTTTATTAAGTAAGATTTTTAAAATTTTCGAAATTGAGATAAATGTATTATTTAAATTAAAATCCTAAATTTAATTTATTTGAACATTTGATTACACAATGTATTTCATCGATTATTTGGCTACGTATTTCAAAACAATTTTTCATTACAAAATTAAAAATACATATACAAAGTTGTAGTAAATTGCACGACTTTGAATCAAACCTATCATCATCAAAATCATAAAATATACACCGTAGTAATTGTGTAAAAACAAGTTGTTTAAATTTTTCGAATTGAAATTTTAACCAATCGATCACAATCAAAATCTTCTATTAAAAACGTCTTCTAAAATTAAATCTCGCATTAATACTATAATATTTAAGTTTCATAAATAATAAAATGTTAGGTAAAGTTTTAAATATAATATATAAATAAATTTCACTAAGATATTATAACTTAATAATGTTAAAATTCTACGATTGAAAATATTATGAATTTATTATTTTATTGGCAAAAATTTACATTTACAGTGTTTTTCGAAAAAATAACAAATATTATAATAATTATTAGTAATAGTATTATAACTTCTAAGACAGTAAATATAGTTGAGTTAATGTGAGATAAAACTTAGTTCTGATGAAGGCATACGTCAAAATAGCTATCAACTTAATGTAAAGTAATATTTTTGGAAATAAAATACTTTGTTATTTTTTCACCTTATTGCAATTGAGTTATACTAAGTAAATGCCCATTCAATCAATAAATCCCAGCATATTTTTTGATAATGTGCTTCTTACAGCTTCAATATATAATTATCTAAGTCCAGGTATTGAATTTAATATGTCAATTCTGATAGTTCTACAGGTTGAAAGATATTACTATTTTTTTGTGCTATACTTTTTTGTATTAGTATGTACAAAGTTTCTTAAATTATTTTCCATGTAAAGTATATAAGATTATAATGAAAAACTCAACGAGTGGGGAAGAAAAATTAGAACACTTAAATAACTGACAAACAATTTTTTCGCAATATTTTCAAAAATCTTACAATTCATTGGATCAGTATCCATTTTCCGTAATAACTAAGCCAGTAGAATTAATTGCATATGATTATGGAAATTTATTTGGTTTAATCATTGAATCTAATTTTTAAGAAATGCAATGGTCAGACATACAATGCAATGGTCAGTGTAACACAGTTTGCTAAAACAGGATATTATTGTTTTATCCTTTCTATGATATATTAGTCCGAAGCAATTTTTTTTTTATTTAACTGCAATAAAATTTTAGTCCAGAAACAAGTTCGACACCATAAAAGATAATATAGGAATTCAAGCAGATTTATCAAAAAAAAAAACAATAAGAACCTTATTATCTTAATTTAAATTTATGTGCTGTTTTTAAAATAATTATTGCTTAGTCTTGCATTGTTTTCAATTTCATTGATTATGGAAAATGAGTTACCACACAGCATATGTGCTACTTTAAATTGTGGTCAAGGATTTCCATAAAAAAATTGCGATATGTTCCACCGCGGAAAATGTTTGGGAAACTACGGTTAAATATCATGATAGCATGATATAATACGTTGGCCCGCAGCTCAAAACAAAACCCTTGATCAAGATGATTGTGATAACGATTCATCAATCTGGATTTACAAATGTCAGCTGACAAAGCGACTGTTGGATCTTATTTAAGCCATTCGAACACAAAGCTCTTTTACTATAACTAGTCAAGAAACAAAAAGAGCCTTGGTTTTTGTCGGCGATGCAGGGCGTAAAACCATCATACCATTATTTCTGCTTCAAATCTTACGAACAGAGACGCAAATTTGACAGGTTTTTATTTGATTTTTATCATTTTAATGACAGATAGTAATATTTTATGCGGAATCTCGAAGCCAGTTGCGAAACGGAAAAAAAAGATTGAATGTTTTCCAAAGATTTTAAAGAGACCGATAAATGTCAATATATATAACTAAATCCGAAGCTTATGCTGGCTAGATTAAATCAGTAGTTGCAATGACTATTAACACATAATAAAATAACATTGAGTATTTTCAATGCAAATTTAAAACATTGTAATTTTTAAAAATGCTGATCATCGTAATCCGAAAATCATTTTCGAACTGAATTTATCGCAAATAATATTTGAATGGAATGCTATGATTCAAATCACTTAAATATTGATGTAACAAATCGAGGACGAACTAAAGTCACTGCTCGCATTTATTATTACTAATAGCAAAGCTTATACTCAACGGTAAAAATCAGAAGTGGACATCATCCTACTCTTTTTGAAATATCACTGCTACAATTCATTTTATTAACGAAAGAGTGGTATAACTATTTGAAAAAATATGTTTTATACGATGTATAATTTATATGTTGTCATTTATTTCAACGCCGTGATTATTTTTTATAAATTGCATGTAGCAGTCTGGCATAGTAATACATATTTCACTGAAAAGCTTCACAGCAAAGTTAGTATAAGCCACAGTTAGGTTAATAATGTAGTCACCCGATGTGATATATTTAGTTAGAACTTAGCTGCACAGATTAGAAAAATCTAAGTTCAACTTCCGATCACTTTAATTTTAAATTCAGTTTAAACACTACAGACACAATATCATTTATACATTGATATAAATATCAACTATACGACGATTGAAATTTATTTCGACAGTCATTTTTTTAAATTTAAACTATATTGTTAAGAACATTGCTATCAACTTGATTAGCGTACTCCTCAGCTGAATTTTGCTTAAAAGGTCTTTAATCAGATCGCGGTACGTTTACTGAGATCACCCCTTTCAACTCAATTTTTTTAGACTGAAAACAGATGTGTGCGCGGGGGACACGAAGTTTCAATCGCATTGTATGTGGTATTTTGTGGAAGAGCCTTAAGGGAACAAAGAGCCGCGAGCCGCAGTTTGCCAACCACTGGGTTATCCTTTTATATTAATAACTTTTCCGGTTCTAAGCTTAAGAAATGCGACCCCAATACCCAAATTTCTTAAATATCTATTTTAATATGGGTGACACAATGTTTATAATTAAGGTATTCTTATATCATAGTTTTTTGGACCTTTTGTAGTTTATATAAATACGCGATAACGCGGGTATGCGATAAAGAGATAAGCGCCCGGTTATCAGCGATCGTTCGTAAGATAACTGCGCTGAACGCGTCAGTTTCTAATTCATATTTGTACTGGAATGACGTCTTTTTTATGCGCAACTTAAAATATGATTATTTATTAAAAAAACACGGATTTTTATAAAAAAAATGTATGAGGAATGATGCAGAGAGATATTTTAAAGCCCTTAGATTATTTTTTTTTTGAAATTCATAAGAATAAGGCCAATAATGAGGAAACCACTAGGGTCTCTAAACGACCCCCATTGGCAGAGAAGTATTTTTCTAGTCTCCGAGCTGCGATAGTAAACTTGTTTTTTTATTATATTATTCCACTACATTATTATCATTTTATTAACATTAAATGTGAAATGATTAAACGTCAAGAAAAATCATCACATAATTATACCTTTATTCATAAAAAGAATTTGCATAATCATATTCAAATAGTCGCGCAAAGAAAATTGTAGTATATAAGCGCCTGCTACTTGAGAAATCAAAACTTGCGATGGGCTCTTGTTTGAAAATGTCTGTCCAAATTTTGTCTTATTCCGACAAGTTCATTTCAAAACACGGCCGAGAAGTACATCACAATCTGTTGGGGAAAACGGCGTATAATGGATATTTTTCCCTTTAACTTTCTCTGTATACTTTCTTTATTCTACTTTCCTTTTGCGGAAAATACAAATGAGAGGAAGGAAATATTTTTATTGTTATGATGATATTTTGTACTTTATGAATGAAAAGTTATAGTCTTTTGTGTGTATTTTTTTTAACGGAAATTTTGTGCGGAGAAATTCATTCAATAACATTTTATCAATGGCAAATTAGTTTTATTATCATTTTTAAATATTTTTTGATTTGGGGAGTAAGACATATCTTTTACTAGTAACTTATTGAATTGCACACTCAATAATTTCAAAACAATATTTTGTTTTACTCTCAAACATCTATTCTCAAGCCGTTATTTGTAGTCACAGCTTGAATGAAATCAAATATATATTTTTTAATTAGCAGTTAAGAGGGACAGTATTTAATATGTAGTGTCCGTGGCGAAGAGGTCCACTTCGTTGGCTTCTGTGACCGATCTCACGGGTTCGAGTCCCTGTACGTATTTTTAACAGTATTTTTTCAATCGATTTATCAATTTTTGTTTGAAGGAACGAGTGTTTGTGATAATTATAAAATCCCTTCATAAAACTAACAAGACATAGCAAGAAATATTAGTTAATCACAAGAACTGCCTTAGTCCTATTCTTTCTATCCCTGCTATCTTCGTAAAAAGAGATGTTGAGAAACTGAGTAACAAACAGTTCTTGTAGAGAAAAAAATACTATTGAGATACTTACATTAGAAGGGCATATGATCCACATTGCGATTGGACATGGAATAACATATGTAGTAAAAGTTCTATAAAAATAGTATTTATATTATACATAGCAAAAGAAAATTTGTTCATTCACTGTTCAAACTTTGTTGTATCATAGTCATGAAACAGTCGAAAATATTTTTCATAAAATGAAAATAGCTTTGATTGTTCAATACATAAAGTTCTACATTTCATTTTTCCTCGAAAAAAATAAAATAAATATAGGTAATCATTAAAAAAATATATCTTAATTTTACATGAGCCGTTTGGACATGTGAGTTTTAACAAATATAATATAATATAGCTACAATTAACGTATCCCGCATAGGAACATGTATTAATTTTTTTTCTATAAAAACAACTGAAATGTTACCAGGATACGAAAATCATTATTATTATCGAATTTAAAATATCGTGAAATTGAATATTCACACCAGTTCTTCAGAATATGTTTTTCGTGTTAAAAATTTAACAATCATTCATTAAGTTCTTACGCCAATCAAATAAACGATTAGTGCTTAATTACTCTCTATATTTTTTTAATAAAAATATATCAATTCTGCATACTATTACGAATAATTTCGGATAAATTCATAGCGAGAACGTTTCATCGTTTCATATTTTTTAAATCAATCCTTATTTCAACTTCAATAATATTTATTATTGATTAGTAATAATATCAAAATTTTATATGTACTAAGATAAAGTAATGTTGTATTAAGTGTGCTATTTCTAAAAAATATTTGCTTTCCTATCAGATCTTGAACATCATAGATTTGATTTAGTTGAGTCAGAGTTGGAGTCGGAATTAGTTGTGGAGTCGGATTCGAATAAAAATCGACTATGATCCATTTTTTAAAACCTAATTAATGAAGAGTATTTAAGCCACAAGAGTCCACAGCTTTGCCACTGTATGCTAGGCTAACTAAAGATGATATGATGAAATATTGAAAAAATGAATTTGGTATAGGTTTTAATTTAGAGACAGAGTCAGAATCGTATTTCTGTACCTGAATTTATAGTCCTGTGCTTATACGTATAAACGTATAAGCACAAGGCTTTAAAAATGTAGGAGGATATATTTAGAATAAAAAACATTATCAAATATAATTAATAGAACTTAGTGCTTTACAAAATGCTGACTATCATTCCAGTTATGAAAATTTAACATTGGTCATTATCTTTTGGCTTTTTTAAAAGTATTTATTTAGCAAGTATTTAATAAATAACATTTACATTGAAACAGTCGACATCACTAAGAATATGCTCTTTTGGGATATTTTTTTCATTATTTGGTTAGTATTTTGTTTTGTTTATATGTACAGTTTAACCCTCGATATAACCGATTAATGTCAGTATGTGGGTGTTTTATTGGCCAAGAGACCGTTATAATAGGTATTCTGAATTGCCGGCACAATACATTTACATACATCAGTAAAGTTGTAATAAATGTGTGATCATTAAATCATCGACTAGTTGACATCGACTACTGAATCTGCTACGGGCTACGGCTGTGTGACAGCATTGATGAAATGATGACTTTTGGATTAAAACGTACCAAAATATTTTTTAACAACTTTCATATTTACTGGACCCACTTATCGATGTCCAATATATATATATATATATATATTGAATATTATAATATATATATGTATATATGTATATATTAAAATAATTAAAAATTTAATATGTTTATTTTTAAATGAATTTATTGCGACAACAAATGATAATAAAATACATTTTATGATTATTCGCTTATTTAAATTAAGTTCCAAAGTGTATATAAAATGGTACATCGTTAATATATGTCGATGGTCATCGAAGGAATGGTATATTTTCCCTTGGGTTCAGAGATTTTCTTTTATATTATAACAAAGTTCAAGCATAGCGCATAATAGGTTTCTCCAGACGTAGAACCTATGTGCTTTTGAAATTCAAGGAAAGATTTCTAACAAATGCCATCACATGTCGTGTTCGACAGTCCTCTTATCATTTTTGAAAATTCTCCCAGACACCACTGGTAGAGTTCAATGCGACGAATAAAATACTCTGGGGAGTCTTTTTCCACCCTCTGCCATACTGAGTAAGATACTGATTACGTCACACCACATTAAAGATGAGCTATGATTTATTATGATATGATAAAACATACTAGTACAAAAAAGATATACCATTAAAAGTATAATAGTAATTATATATTTATTTAAAACAAATAATATGCATAATTTTCAAGAAGTTTTTAAATTTATAAATGTATTAAAAAATAAGGTATTACAGATCAGTACAAAAATATATAGGTTTTGAATAAAAATGATCAATAAAATAATTGTATTTTCCATTTTGAATTATTTCGCAAAAATACACATTTCATAGTATCTTAGGTTAACGAATTAACATTTTTTTTTATTGAAATTGTGAAATTAATAACGCAGACGTTTATCGAAAAAAGTAACCAAGAAAATTTAAAGATATTTTTTTTTTTTGTAATTTTATTTTTTATGTTTGAAATATTCTGATACACGTGATACTACAGCGACATTATTTTTTCTCGTAGGGGTTTACTCTTTTTATTTTTATTTGAAAAATAGTCATATGTATCGGAAATTTGAGCTAAATTCGTATAACTCAAAATATATTGATGTCATCGATGCTCTCACAGAGAATCGTTAATGCTGAAATATTTGTTTTGTGTAATTGAGTAATTAATGGTTTAATAATGGTTGTCAATCGAAATTGATAATTACTAATAAAACTGTAGCTTTTTCCAACAGTTCAAATATGAATGTATATTTTAAGATAATAGCAAGTCAAGTAAAAAGTTGTATATATACAAGAGAAAAAAATGATCAACTAATAATTTCGTCATGATCTATTTAAATCAGTGTTTCTTAACCGTATTGAAAGAATCGCCCCTTTTTGCAGAAATAAATTATCCAAAATTATCTAACACCCCCCGCCCTCACTGAGGAATTTGAAATCCTCAATTCCCTATACTTTTCCCCCAAAATATCTCCGAAACTCGTTTTTTTAGCTCACCGACGAATTTGAAATCCTCAATTCCGTATACTTTTTACCCAAAATATCTCCGAAACTCGTTTTTTTTAGCTCACGAATTTGAAACCCTCAATCGACCCCTCGCAATTCTACAGCGCCCCTCAAATTCTGAAAAATTAAAAACTCCCCCCAAGACTTCTAAACACCCCCGTTAAAAACCACTGATTTACATTTATGATTATTTTCATGTTTGTGTATCAGTATTTTTTATATTAGGCAAAAAACAAAATACATCAATAAATAAGAAGTTAATTTTTCGTAAAAAATTAATGCGCTTACAATCTTAATCTTAAATGACTAAGATATGCATTCATATATGTAGTTATATATTATTTTATTTCATGATTAACGTGAACGCGTCAGAAAAAATAATAATTTTCAATTTCGATGATATAGATTGTTGAGGGTAACGATCCTTAAAAAAAGTCAAGATCGATTAATATCGCTCAATTTTTGCAAGTCACATGAAGGCATGCAACAAAGAAAGCATCGCATTGTGGCGATTCTCAGGATCCGTCGTGTAGAATCACTCAAGGAGCGCCCATTGAAATGTCCGGCATCCGCTCCAACTATGCAAATACCAGATTGTGGCATTTTGCTGTGACATGGCGGGAATGTACGCTTGGCAAATTTACGGAAGACTCGATATCAATCTCCCGTACAAAAAGCCGCACAAGTGACTGCAGTAGTGACGTCACCGGGTCTGATTCCAATGCTGGACACTATTATGCACTTACTTTGGTCAGATTAGATGCACATTACAGTTTTAAATAAGTCCATTTCAACGGGATTCGCCCGAAGTCTCTTATACGCTTGTCAGTTGTAGTGACACGTTGGATAATCTCATCTACATTAAAGTAAATATCTACATTTATATTATTCGAACAAGCTCTGTACATTTTTTACGTAGCTCTTATCATTTTTAAGAAACAACAGTATATGGTTAAAATTTCTGTTTCATACATCTATTCATTAAAACAAGAGAGTCGGTTAAACTTCGTTATATCATTGCGATATGGAAGACAGTCGTTAAAATAATTTAACTAGCAAGTAAAATATGTAGGCCAATAGTTAATTTACAATGATTTAAAAATATTTATAAAATATATCATTGCAAAGTTGTCGGAATTTAATCAATGTTATTTAAGTTGATAACATGAGTGTCGTGTATATTATTTTCAATCCCATGAAGCCAAAATATAATGAGGGTGGAAAAGAAAAAAAGATTATAAATCGCCTTAGTCACAATAACTTCTGTTAACAGTTTATTGACGTGCATTTATTGACCAATGAGAACTTGAATATAACAAAAAAATAGCTTTTACAAAATTTCGAACTGGTATTCGAAAATCGTTCAGAATCTTGTAAACAAACCAAAATCAGTGGCAGATAATTTACATTTAACTAGTTTTAGTATAAACATATATATATACATATTTTTATTTCGATTATTTTTGAATTGAATATACATATGTATATTAATTTTGTTTTTTTTAATTAAACCAATAAATATGTATTTTTTTCATATTTAATTATGAAATGGGTCGTTACTTAAGAACCGTGTTATAATAATCTGCATTCATGGTGCACTCGTAAATTATTTAGTGCACTTATTAAAGCTTTTAAAACTGCACTAAATATATACTGGTACTAAATGCAACTAATTTATTTAGTCCAGTCGTGAAATGGTAATATTTTCTTGTTGTGTATCCTTTGTAAATATTTGATGTGAAAGTATGTTTAAAAACATATAAGTCACTCACGTTTTGTCATCTCTATTAATAATAAACCTATTTAATGTTGTATTTCACATACTTCAAATCATTGTTTAACATTTTTTATTTTAAAATTCATAAAATTACAAGAGGTTATTGTTTTTCTCCTAAATAAACAGAAATATAATGATGCTTTTTAACACAAAAAATAAATTGTATTTTTATGTTTTATTTTTAATACTGCAGAAAAAGTTTTTCAAACAATTTTTACATTGAAAAATGATAAATTTTATTTCTTACATAAAACATATATTTTATAAATTTATGTTTTACTTTAATACTTAAATAATAAAAAATGCATTGTATTATAAGTAAATAATAAATGTACTTTCTGATCAAATAAAACGAAAATAAATTTGAACTATTTTCATTAGTATGTAAATATATCAGCAACTGAGAGGTGAAGTGAACCATGAATGAATGAAGTGGTATTTAAAGAAAAAATGAGTTCGATGCGTTATAATATTTTACATATCTTAGTAAAGTACTATAAAAAAATAATTCTGCTCAGTAAATATACACTGCAAGAGTGTTATCTCCCTACTATACAGATATTCAATCCACCAAAATACTCAGTAATGACGTAATTGTACTTAAAAGTCCAACAGAAAAATCTTATTATTTTATTACTTGGTTCACTTCACTCATACAATATGTGATTTTTTAATAATCCTCTAGAACTGTTCTTAAAAGAAAAAGTAAAGAAACATTTATTTTACTATTATAATATATTTTATGGATTTAATACCAACATAGCTACTTTAATAAACCACAGTATTTTTATTAAAAGGAAATAGACAGATAAATTAAAGACCGTACAATTTTAAAATTCAATTTCAATTTTTATACTGTGGTTGTGTAATTCAAATAAAAAATCTTTCATTTAATTCAATTTTAATACAATACGGATTTATAAAATTGTTTCCCGATACCGTTTTTATCAATTGAAAGCAAACAGGAAGTCGTCGCGTTGGATCGTTGGCTCTGTGATATTTGATTAAGCTGCGATGCTGCGATATCTATTCATTCCCCGTCCTTCGTTTGGAAGAGAAATAATTTCCCGGCAATGGAAATTTTTCAGTTCAAATGATTTCATTACATCGATTTAATCTTATATGTACACTTGACTGGAAATTAAAACTCCAATATATACGTATGAGCACAAGACTACTAGAAAATACTGATTAATGTCACATGGGTATATTATATAATATATTTACACTCATTCTTCGATTAACACGAGAGGTTTTTTTCATGAAATATCTTGTAAATTGACACTTATACGAAATCGAATAAAGGTTCTAGATTTTATTAAGTATTGTGTCGTCAGCAAAACTTAACAATGGGATTAAAATCTCCCTAAAAATTCTTAGCTGCTTTTTTCCTACGGACTTTTATTAGGTTCACAAGTTTTTTCTAGGGATGATTAAGATTAACCTTATAAATGTTATTTTTCTTTTAATGCGTAAACTGAAACCATGGAATTATAGATATGACTGTTTGTAAATACTACCAAGTAATGAATTTTTAAATTAGCCGTAATGTCATGCTTTTTATACATATTTTTTAGTTTGTCAACACTATTTCTATTTGTAAGGTTTTTATTATTTTTTTAAAAATAGTTTATAGTTTACTATAAGAATCTTAAAAATGAATTTTATTTTCTTATGTCTAACTAGATGTTTTCACTCACACAGAAAGAAATACATTAAGGAAAAATTCTCTTTTCACAGTCGTGCGATGCAAACTTCAAAGAAATACAAAACGATTTATAATTTCAAGAAATAAGTAGTTCTTCATTATAGAAGCTTGGAAATTCCGTTACGACTTTTATTTGAAAATAATTTAATGTTGACAGAAAATGATAACATATTTACCCTGCAAGTTGTATCAACTATGCACAACGGTAATGTAAATATCATCATCTTATATCTTGGCAATATATTAAATTAATAACGTCATGATAGTCATATCTTTAAATGATTCAACAGCTTTCAATTTAAATCTAAATTTACTACTTTATTATTTAATTGTTTTGTGAGTAGAAAAAGCAAAAGATTTTTTTTTTAAGGATTCTGGATTCAAAAAATAAATAACTTTTAAGGAAAGTGTGGTGAAATATTTTTTAAACTTAAAAAATTATTAACTCTGACTCATGAAAATTTTAATTAAGATAAAGTTTTTTGTGAGATCAATACTCATCATTCTACTGATCCTATCAATACAGACTACAGAGTGACATCTGCCTCAGCAAAATCTTTAAGTGCAGTGACGACTTTTAACTGCTTCAAAAATTTCGATGACCACTCTCAATCACAAAACATCATAAATGTTTACAAAACTATCTTCGATAAAAAACGAATGAAACGTACTCTTTTACAGGAATTGTGTTACCTTCTCTCCATAGTTTTTACGATTTATATTATTTAAACCATTCATAAAAAATACATTAAAATAATGTATCAACGTTACAATACTTTATAACGTTTTCGTAATATGTTTTATTGATTTTTTTAAATAATATTTTATGATTGGAAAAAAGTGCTTTGAAAGGTTTTTTTCATGTTAAAAATTATTAAATTTTACTGAACCTCAAGAAAATGTATTGTGGTAAGCAATATCATCCATAAGAAGCAGATATATATGTATATATTAAAGTACTGTTGGGTCAACAAATATTCAGCAGTACTGTTGTAGCATAAGGAAATGAGAAACCATTGCTATCACCGCCATGTCTCTTGACATGTCAATATGTAGTGCATAATATAAATCCTTGTTAAATCAATGTACAGTAATACAAAACGTCTTGCAATTCCCTCGTTAACATTTGATATAAGACTGCACAGCTATAGGGTTGAAATACATTTTTTAAGCATAGTCATTTATTTAATAATTCCGCTTATGTGTGTTTATCGACAATACGCGTGTACATATATTAATGCAAAATAATATTAATTAAAATCACACAATAGACTAATATCATACACAGCAATTCTGTCAAATAATAAATGAAATGTGTTGTGTAATAATATTAGCAAATTGTTAATACTTACTTATATCGAATTACATGCCTGGTGACGGAGTATATATCTTATATTTTACCTGTTCTTCACTTAGCTAAGATTGTATGAAAGATAATAATCTCGGTGGAAATTAGGATATTTCATTGGCTCATTTACTGCTTATATGTGTTGTTAAATGTTCGGTGCTGTATTTGTGTGTCACGATATTAATTACGTCACTGCTGATACACGTCTGAATAACAATTTTAGTTTAATTTGAATTGTAATTTATATCTCACGATAATTTGTGAATATTTTATCTTATACTATAACTTCCGTATGAATAATTTAAGCAACGTATTGCGCATTGAACCAGCAAATTAGATTCATTTAATGAATAATTGGGATCAAATTAAAAAGTAGTTTTTTGCTTATAGTGTAATATTTATTAAAATACATCCCACCAACTATTTTTCTAGTCGATCGAATGTGTGTTTATAATAAATAATGAGAAGCGTAAGCAAAGACATCAGAAATTAAAAAATATTTTAATTGGATTTTTAATTTTCATTGCAAGCACAACAACGGTATATTCACTTTTAAGGTGTTCACTGTCAACACTTGGTGGAGAAGAATATTAAAAAAAACAAAATATTTCTTTGTACCACTTCCACTTTTATTTATTTATAAAAGTGGAAGTAGTACAAAGGAATATTGTGTTTTTAACGGTATATTCAGTAATGAGCTTCGTCTGTATTTTTTTAAATTAAACATTGCACTGAATGAAATCATGATAAATCTCAAACTGAATACAAAAGCGTTTCATTTAACTTTATAAAATGCAGACAAATGACGCAAGGAGAAATCGGTCGTGATTGTAAAAATTCAAAACTCGTTATTTTTTTTTTCGTTATAAAGTGTGTACTAAGCTCGTTATAAAGTGTGTACCAAGCTCATTTCTCAATCAATAAAAGGAATCAATAAAACTGAACACATTATTAATTTAAAACTGAATCGATAGCTTATAGTAGTTCAGATTAAAGGTAGAACGCCTTCAAAATTTTATGTTTAGGGTATATTTTTATTTTTAGACTTAGATTAACGTTGCAATATTCATTATAGTATTTTTTCTACAATATCTTTATAGATTACAGAATAGTTTTTATATGAAATTTAAATTGCCGTAAAAAAACACTGTAAATAAAATATAACACTCCAATAATATAAATCAGTTATTATACTTAGTGTATTAACAAAGCAACCGATCTAAAATTAATAAGTCCTTCATATAATTATTTAAGTAAGCAAAAATAATATTTCATGTTATAACATTTCTGATTCACATGTTTAATGTTGATATATAGAAACAATCAAAGGTTGATTTGTATATCTGAAAAGTAATGTTGACGTAATATAAATATGTATTAAGTTCAGAGAAAAATAAACATTATATGAACATGAAAAAATTACTGGGACACTAAATTAATCCAGCATCATACAATTTATACTAAGATTATAGGTAAAGTTTATTTAGGATATTCAAAACATATGAAGTAAATATTGGATTAGCCTGCCGAGTTCCAACTGAGCCTAGGGATTTATAATTATGTGTAACTTCTTGGAAATACCGCATATGGATTATTATGTATGTATAATATTAAAAACAAATAAAATTTGTTTGAAAAAAAAAACATTCAAGTCTACTATAATAAATATTCTGTAAAGCAATACAAAAGTTAAGGACAATTTCGTTTTGTTACAACAAATGTCAAATAATTTTCTTTTGATGAAAATCTTTTTCTTTCAAAATATATTTTTTCTTAAGAAAAACAACACAACACCATTTTATTTTTCTTATTTAGTAATTACCGGTGCTGTTTTGTGACCAGAAATCCTCACAGTGCAAAGATCATTGATGTAGAAGCGTTAAACAGTCGACAGGGGTGGCCATGTCGGCCGCATCTGGGTGTCGGTGAGATTATCAAACGAAGGTATTCTTGCCAAGAAAATTAGCTATTAATACTTTTTAATAGATTTAATAAGTCTACTTGCTACCTAGTACTTTTTATTACGCCAAAACAGTCAAACTAGGACCTATTTCGGCTATTACTGGACTTGGGGGTTTGTTCTTTCGAGGCTGATTTTTATAAAAAATGACATGTGGAAAGCATAATTTGCTCTGCCTGTGGCTGTGTTTAAGTTACTTAATGTGAAATTTGTGATGTCATCATAAAATTTAAGTTATATTTAATTTACGGAATTACCGTTAATCATTAAATTAAAAAAAAGAACCAAAAGTGTAATTAAAAACATGTGCGACGCGTGAATAAACATAATATATATAAATATATATATATATATATAAAATAACGATTTTAATAAATTAGATACTTATCAATAAAGTAAAAAATAGTAAAGTACTTAGTTGTTATATATTTGTTAAATCAGTTGATAGCTATTTCAGCGTATGCCTTCATCAGAACTATGTTTAAGCCTACATTTACTCATATATATACTGGTTTAGAAAAGTTACACAATATATTTTGTTATTTACATTAACATTCTAATTTATATAACACATTATATTATAGTGTTTCTAAGAACGATACAAAATATGAGATTATTAATGGTAAATTAGTTTAAATTAAACTGATATGAATTATAAGTTACATTAGGGGCCTTTAGTAGTGGTGATGGATTTATAATTATTTGTTCATTTAAGATGATTTCATTTTTTAAAATATTTTTTTCTAAGAACGAAATACTTTGCTATTTTTACCTTATTACAATAGAGTTCTACCAAGAAAATGTCAATTCAAACAATGATACTTATTTTATCCAACTGTTGCAAGGCTAGCTAATTATTTATTTCTGTAAAAAAAATGCGCTTTTTGTTTATTCTGTAAAAGATTATTTATTTCTGTAAAAGAATTGTGTAATATGGTATTTACTGCCCAGAAACCAAAAAAACCCAGTACAACGGAAAATTCTTTTATCTGTACAATTCACTGGATTAAGTCGACAAAAATATTGAAAACCTTTTAATCATAACAAAATGTTGTACATGTTGTCTTAAAGTCCCCTTTAACTCGCTTGTCAAATGGAAAAAAAGGTGCCCAATTAAAATGATTCCATTTATTTTTCTCTCCATCACCAACAAAGGAAGTCAATTTTCTTCCCTCGAGCAATTATAAGCCGCCAGTTAAATAAAATTGTCTTACGTGCAGTAATAAAAAAAGTGAAGTGAAGGCGGCGGCCCGTTAAATACACTAAATTGGTAAATACAAAAGGACGGAAAGGAATTTAGAGGTTATTTCGATAAGGGTGAATAAAGGTTTGTCTGCAGAATTTATATGGAGCTGGCAACAAATTAATCTCTGCAATGTTTACAGGATGCTGTGACGTACATGTTTATGTCTCCAATACCATTAGGAACACATTTACAAATGACATAGGTAATTTATTTAAAAATGTACTGATCTACAATTTACAAATAACGAATTTATATCTTTATATCAAATGAACGAATGAAAACAAACGGAACTCTGTTCTTTTATTGTCGTTGTAAAACAAATAGGTTGTACTTTTTTTACCTCATATGGCTCATTTGGCAAAGTTCAATACAAGAATTACCATACAAAATTTTAATTGTACTTATAATAATATATGATATATCTAAAAAGCTAGTTTATTGAAGACAACAACAATTGAACAGTTGGAAAAAAATAAAAAAAAGCTTTCGGGCTCATCTAACAACCCACACAAACTAGCATGTTGTTATGAATCATGATAACTATATTTTTAAGCCATGCCGGTTCTTCATATGTATAAACACATTTAAAAAAATCAAAAATAAATTGTAGAGATTCTTTTTGGAGAAGACAAAGATATAATAAATTGGTTTTATGAATTCTTTGTCGCTACTTATTACTGCCTCTGCTCAGTGTTATAATAATGCTTATTAAATATAATTATAACATCAGAAACATTCATATATTTAGATAATTAGTTAATCAATTGAGAATTGAGTAGTGAAGTGCCTTAAAAAATAAAACAATCTTTTGTATTAGTTTCACATTTATTTAATATGACCGGTTTCACTCATCTCGGTCATTTTCAACTAAACAAGCAAAATGTTGTTTTATTTTTTGAAGATAATGCCTTTCCACTAAATTTTGACAGTGTACACCTTAAAAGTGATTACTAAGGTGCCTATTCAGATCCCTTGACCACAAAATTGTTCGAAGTAAAAACTTACAAGCGTTTACCATTCGACTAACAAATCGACTAAGCTGGCTAATAAATAAAAAATCTCATGGTACGATATCCATTCTAATCAATTTAGTTTTAATTAAGACTGTGTTAATATTGAAATAATATCAAGCCATATTGTATTATTTGAAAAAACATATTTTTTTCACAGCAATTTATTACTGAGGAACATAATAAAATTTTAAATTGACCTTAATTTTAGTTATCTATCAATACTATACATATATACATATTATTAGACACATGATGTTTATTTAATTTCAAAGATCAGTTTCTATGAGTTATATGCGTATTAATTATGACGTTTCATTCCGCTCTTATAAATCGTCTTTATAAGGGTATTGAAACAAAAGGCCAAAAATATTGCGTTTTACCTCTAACAGCTCCCTCGAGAGAATCGTGATTTAATATGATAGTTATCTAGTAATTTGACTGTAATAAAGCGATGTTCTTACAAATAAATTGAAAGAAAGATACCAATAGATAATTAAATATGTATTTAAAATATTTAATTGAATTGAGTGTAAGTGAAAAAAAACAACCACTCACAAAATTAATGAATTAATCGTCAGGTGACTATTCTACATCAGATTCAAAAAAAATATATGAATGAGAATTCATAATTAAGTAATGGAAATAACGATGTTAAAAACTGTGTGAAAATAAATAAAAAATGCTTTAAATTACAAACAATAAACAAAGATAATTATCGTAAATAATAAAATCTTTTGAAATAATAATTATATAATTTAAAAAAAACTTAGTTTTTATTATAGAACTTGTTTCACAATTTTGTTATAATAAAAACTGTATATAATTATAAAATATCAATTGATTATTTCAGGTTTTTTTACGAGTACTGATTATAAACAAGTATTTAAAATAACGAGATAACGAGGACATTTGGAAAGAACTTATATTTGGCGTATTAATCTAATTGAATGAGAGTCTGCTTGTTTATGGAAATATATGATTTACTCGCTCTGAAAAATTGACTATTTTGTGAAATAGATTGATATTATTCACCGATAGTTGATAATTTTTCCAATTTATAAATGCAGCAAAGAACTTACAATTTTTATGAGTTATTGATTTTTAATCCATTTTACGTAGAGGACAATTTCACTGTTTGGTGTAACATATTTATACTATAATACATTATAACTATAAAACAATTTAATTCACAAGTAATAAAACTATTCACATTGCTTGAATGCTTACATATAATATGTTCATTTTTTATCCAGGTCTGCTCCCAATATGATAGCATATGGACTCCTAATGGAAGTATCTCAAAAGATTTTTTTCTATGAGAACTTTTTAATACTCAGTCGATCAACTTTTCTTATCTAAAGAGAGTAGTAAGGATATAAGGATTAGGTAAGGACAGAACTAGTTGTTATCTAATCGTTCTCGCTACATCTAATTTTTAAATGATCGGAAAAGGTGGGACGGAATTTTTAGACATCACAAACACCCACGACTTCAAACATAAATACATAAATCGATCGAAAAAAATGATTTTCGTACTGGGACTCGAACCCGTGAAGTCTGACACGGAAGCCCACAACCCAAACAGCTGCGCCATAGGATCCGACATTTACGATCAATATTCATATTAATCGTTCAAATGTCCTCCACATTACGATTCCAGATGATAGATGCATGACAGATTTCATATTAGTTTCACAGTAGAGTAAATCCTTATTTGATAATCTACCTTGTTTGATGCACTTAGCTTACCAGCTGTGAAACCAAACGCAGCAATATAATTATGAACTAGCAGCTCAACCAAAATGTCACAGCATAAATATTTACTAAGTGATAGTGAAATTCCAGAATATAATTTAGACTCAAACTCACAAATTCAAACGAAATATTAAAATAGTACTGGTAGTGGATGTGGATTTAAGGGTCAAAAATTAAAAAAATAAATATTTTAATTTTATGCAAGAATGTAATATATGTACTATGTACAACTTTTTCTACCTATTCTTTATCTGTTAATTTTTTTATGTCAGTTTCAGAGACTTTTAGAATTGATTAACGTATATATGCATATTTTTGTTTAATATAGTTTCCGTTTTAAAAGTGTTGTAAAGATTTATATAGACAGATGAAAACTGATTTTTAGAAAGTTAGCATAGCATTTACTATTAAAAGACAATTTAAAAAAATAGCTTAAATTGTACCTTCATTGCAAACTTGACTGCATTTTCACAAAAAAAAAAACTATGCCTTTTGTAGTATTGAAGTAATAAATTTAACTTCCAAATAACACCAGAAACTATTATATGAAGCTTGTTATTACGTTGGTAAACAATTGCCGGAATTAAATAATTCTGCAATGATATCGTAAGAATTAAAACGATAGGCGGTTAATGAAGAATTTTGGAGGCTTAAATTTTCTTCAAAGTCTTCTCATATAGAGTGGATCCACCAAAAAAAAAAAATTTTTTTTTCATATAATCGGAAGAAGACTTTAATAAAACGGAAAGGGAAAATCACTACCAACGCTTTTGAGTGCAAATTATTTATAATTTTAAACCATTTTTAAATGGTCAAAAATTATAAATATCGACGTTCTGACATTGACACTTCATAAATAATACGGTAAAAATATCAAAGCATTTAGTTTCACAAAATTTTCATTATTTTAATATTTTCTATCGTTCTTAGAAAAACTGAAGTCACATTTAATAAATGTAATACTATAATTTGTAATATAAAGTATGATGTTAGCGTAAATAACAAGATGTGTTATATATCACTTCTAAGCCAGTATATGTATATAGCTTAGTAAATGCAGGCTTAAACATAGTTCTGACGATGGCACACGCCGAAGTAGCTTTAAACTGATTTATTTTTTTTTGTAAATCTCAATACTATATTTTAGAGTTCTACCAAGTAAATGCTAATTCAATCAATAAATTTATAAATAACATTTGACTTTTTCGAAAACAGAATAATACTATAAATTTCTGTATATACATATTTTCATAGTATAATGTTATATTATATTTAAATATATTGTACGATAGCTGTAAACTTAAAAAAAAATGAACATACGAGTTGTCACTGCTTGTGCTTAACCATGAATATGTAAATCACTCATTGATATTAAAAGTCAGGTTTGGGAATGAATGCTTACTGAAACGTTACTGCTGTGATCAGCGTCTTGGTCATTTTTCCAGCGTCTTATTTCATAGACAAACGTCAGCGATGATGTTGACACAGACATGAGTGACATGACCATCTAAGATTATTACTTTAGTTGCCTTGATGTGACTTCTATAGAATATTTACTGATTCCGTTCTAGATTTATTGCGTTTTGTTCCTTATAATGGGACCATCTCTTATAGAATATTAAGATAGTGACTCACATGGACAAAATAAACCAAAGATTTTTTTCATTAGACTTATTCACATCACCTTTATTCGATCTATACAGAAGGCAGGTTTTTAAAATTATATTTAAAAACTTTTATCAATTACAAGGATATTGTTAAATTTTAATTTATTAAAAAAAATTCATTGTGTCAGAATCTTCAACTATAATGTCATTTGAATAAGAGTTGAAATAAAATTACTGTTTAATCAATCTCATACGAAATATTATCTTAACAATTCGTAGAATTTCAACTTGCACACATTTTATTTTCATCTAAATATTTGTCCAAATCCCTGTATAAGCTAGATTTAAAATCTGTCAGAACAGTTAAAGAATTTTCCTTTTTTGTTAATTCGTTAATTTGGAAATGTCGGGAAATATACTAAATATAGTTGATACTCATCGTATTTTCATCATATTAAATCGTTATTTAAACTTTTTAAGACAAACTGTTATGCAACGTTTTAATAGTTAATATAATGATACTTAAGCATGGCTAGTGCGTAGAGAAAAAATTTGTATCAAAAAATATTTATGAATTAATTTAGCAGATGGTATATTATATTTTCAAAGCGAGTCTTTGATATAATTTGATTTCGTGAAAGATTTTTCAAACAAAATTGCTTCATAATATTTCCCAATTAGATAAAATGAGAGATATTTTACGTGATATTTTATTTTATTTTACTACATTAAAATTAAATCTTTGTCGATCGCGCTGTTTATTATAAGTGTTTTCATTCAGTACAGTTTATGTTTATAAAGCACCTGCTGTGATAATCTGCACCATTGATTGTGGTATTCATATGTATAAGCACAAACATAAATACACTTTGATTAAGATGGCAATTCAGGAAAAAGTTGCCAATAGAGAGAGAATAAAACTCTTTTGGAAAAGAAAAATGTGACCGTAACCAAAAGAAAACTTTTAAAAATAATCTAATATAAATTTTAATTCAGTGTAAGACCTAAAACATTATTTTAGAAGTATTACAAACTAAAAACTATAAAATAATTGTATGTCATATTGTTAATAGAGTAGAGTATAAGTACTTTTAACGAAGTTTAATTCAACAGAAGTTTTCTACGACGACTTTTGCTGAATATTCAGAAATAACCTTTATTTTTCGAATAGAATAAGCTAATCGCATTATTATGCTAGGTGATAGGTGGAAGGGAATTTCAACAATTACAGACAATCAAGCATTTTAACAGAAATCCATAAATCGAATTTTATTTTTAAAACTCTACTTAATGGAATTAAAATCTGAGAAAACATTTATCGTAGCCAATGAAATTAACGACTCGATCTGGCATGTTTTATGTTAACTGTACATACTTTGTGTACAACATACGTACCAATAGTGTTAAGCCAACTACTAGTCCATTTTTAACCCTATCTTGTATATCTGTATATTGACCAACTGAGTAACAGTTCTCGTCGAAAAAATCTGACGTGCTAAGCTCCACATTAGGAACGGACATGGTAAAAAACTTTATAAATACAATTTTAATAAAATAGGCATTGCCACCTTATATGTAAATTTACCATTCAACCACATTTTATACATACAGATTTGAATCTGTAGTAAAAATGATTTACTTTGATATCAATTAAGCATAAAAAATCACAACAAAGAGAATTTCTAGCAAAATTTTAATATTTCTTTCAATTGTATTAATAAAATGGGAAGAATTTTTAAATTAAATCAACCGCGCATTACGGTTAGGTCGTTCTATCAAACAATATTTTTAAAACGTTCGGTAATTCGTGACTTTGTTGCCCTTTGGGTAACCAAAAGCTTCAACCCTGTTTATTTATGTAAAGGGTAGAGTCTCGAGGGTTTTTAACAGTGATTAGATTTCCCATAATTACCTTTCAAACGTGGAAAGGTTTTATAAAAAAAAAATATATGCTACATTAAGATTTAATATTATGTTAAATTTCCGTTTAATTTGAAATTTGAAATTTTTGGTTACATATAATATGACCACCCGAAATTAGTTTTATACTATTATCAATAAAATTTAAAGCTCAAGGTAATTGCAAAATACTTTTGACTTTTTTGTAGTTAATAGAAAGTATTTTTTTATATAAATAGGAAAATAATCTTACACCTTTAAAACCATCGCAATCTACCTGATTTTCGTTTGCGCATTAGTGTTGAGTGATATTTTACCCACAGTACATTTCAACATGCCGATTGTTTAGTTGCATAGTGCTACAACTAGGGCTACCAATCCTGGGATACCGAAAAATTTTTCGATTCCGTAATCCCGAGATTGTACTAGTACTAATCCACTATTGAAAAATTTATTAAATCAGCTAAAAATATTTTGCACTGCAGTCACTGGCAGTCGTAACTATTTGAAAAAATGGAGCCTTAAACAAAAAAAGGTCTCACGCTTCTGAATAATTATACAATCTCTTAACTCGTATTTTTTCTGAAAAAAAATCTCACATTTTTCAACAATTGTGAAATCTTGAAAATTATTTTAGAATCTCTCAATTTCTCACTTTTTCCCCATGGATCAATCCCGGGACCCTGAAACCCCACATCCTGAGATAATTGTGAATCCGAAACTCAAACAATTGTAACATGATTTCATGATGAATGATCCCAGAATCAATCCCGAAATTCTCGGATCACAAAAAAGATCTGGGATTGAATGACCTAGCTACAATTAAAAATAGGTTATTTTAAGATATGGCTGACTAAAGTTTTGACGCATCTAAGCTGAATTGTAAAAAAATGATAATTATTATTTTTTCCATCTTTTTAGTATGTCGTTTAGTTTTTTTTTATGTTAACGTTGACAGAACAATGAAACTATATTTATATTTGTTTTTATATACAATTGAGAATTTTTTTATTTCCACATGCAAACATCTGTCTTCCAAGATAAAAGTATTTTTTTTTAGTTGTGCTTTTGTGGAGCTATAAAAAGGGTATTCGAATAATATAACTCAAAAGAAATTTTTAAACTTATCGTTCTATGGAGCTAGGCCATCGATGCGCTGAGGTAATAATAAATAATTTACAGCTATTTAATATGTATATAAGACATTTTATAAGTTTATGATTAATCAACAATATAAAAAAAACTGTGGTAACTAAATTATTATGTTCAAACTAAAAATACTGGCCATCTCAAATAAATATTAGCTATAAGTTTCTTATTTTGAAAAATAAACACAATTATATACGTATTTTAAATTGTTTGTTAGAAAATATTACACATTTATTCGCAGTGTTGCGAGAGCTTTAATTGTTTATTGATTCTTTATACGGTTCTTTTGATAAATATAGGTAGTATATTTGTAATGAAAAATATCGTAAAATCATATCGCAATTTTCTGAGAGACTTCAAAGTATTTTATTTGAAAATATTCGAAAAAGCAGAAATAATACAAAACGAATACAATACAAGTGAATAAGTACGATTTATCATTTCCTGGTTGCGATCGTTGACTTATATATGAAAAATAATCATTATAAATCTAAAAAAAAAATCCACAGAGTTTTTATTTCCGCTATACTTATGTATAACGTTACATAGTATTAATGAAAAATATATTATTTTACTGGTTTTGTCATAAAATTGATTTATTTACATTAAAAGCAAAATCTTATATTAAATGTTGTAAAAAAAATGGTTTTTTAAATTTGATTTAATAGTAGTAGAAAATAATTATATATAATGAAAAGCAAACAATTAAAAAAGTGGTTTGTCACAAATTTTGAAAAATGTATCTTGTAAATTTTATGAGTGGAAATCACAACTCGTGTTCAAAAAGGGTTTTTTCCTATACAAATTAAATCATCAAGATGACACATTCAACTAAACTGTGATTTCTCCAACGCTTAAATCTTTCCCAAGCTCTGTATTTGTGTGACAAATCACTTTTGCTCCTCAATTATTAAAAAAAGAAAAAAATCATAATTTTCCGAAATAAAATCATGTGAATATTACACAACCCACAAAAACTGTGCTTGATGGTTAACTATTGACATTTCAATATTGGCACATAAAACGTTCTTTAAGTAGAACCCAACGCCATTAGAGACTTTTTTTTTGAAAAGCGGCTTTTATAATCATCTAAAAACCCTTTCGTAGTAAAGAACTTCTCCGAATAAAATTTAATACGCTGAATTATTATGTAATTGAAACCGAGATATAAAATATGGGGTCGTTTCTTTGCAAAAGATAATGAAGACATTCCCCACTAGTGCGCATGCCGTACTACTGAACCAAAAGCTGCTGGAAAACTCAAACTCCAGTCAAAATAAGGTTTGTGTGTTGTACTTTTTGTTTTTTGTAATTTTTAATTGATATTTAAAACCGAAAAAAGAAATTTACATACACTTCAATGAAATTTAATAGTTGATATTTCTTGTATAAGTTAATACATTACTATTTTCAATCAGCTTTGCGAGTGTAATTATACCTCGTTTTTGTTATTTAAGCGTATCGACCGCGATAAAACAACAGTTTTAAAAAACGATTCGGTTTAAATATAACCACCATTTGGTGACTCACAGCGGCGAGATAACAAATGAAAATATGTTTACTACTTGCGCATACTCGACGAATTAAAAGTTTCAATATTGCAATGGGAATAGCGGCGGACCATTTAAATTGCGTTATTTGCATACACTAGAAGTCTGCACGGGCCAAAATTTTACAAAACTACCCGGTCCGAGCCCGAAAAACTCACGCCCGACCCGGCCCGAGCCTGAGTCTAATACCGCATTTGTTACCCGAACCCGACCCGAAGCCCAAAACTCCTTATTTTAGCTCGCCGAGGAATTTGAAATCCTCGATTTGCTATACTTTTCCCCAGATTATCTCCGAAAGTCCTTTTTTTTTTTAGCTCACCGAAGAATTTGAAATCATCGATTTGCTATATTTTTCCGTAGATTATATCCCAAATTCCAAAGCCCGGCCCATCCCGAGCCCGACTCTCAATTGCGCTTACCCGCCCGAGCACGACCCACGGGCCGGGTCGGGTAAGAGCCCGCGGGCCAGGCCCGGGCCCGTGCAGACCTCTAGCATACACCAATGGTGTTAATACAATGTATTTTTTAAATTGCTACATCTAGATATCAAAACATTAAAAGCAAAAAGTAGTTAACTCATCATAGTCAATTGCCGCTGTAGAATAGGTAATACGCGATATCACATTTTATAGCCATTAAAGCTTCCTACACAACATATCGATATTAAGCTTAAACAATGTATTCTACGTATGTTAAATAATCATGTATATCTTAAACTTTGTAAAGAGTTTATTGTATTAAAATAAGTATATATATTATATTAGCACCCGTCAGTCACAATATCCGTTGGTATGTCTTTAAGGTTATTTTTAGGTCGTTTTTAGAAATAATTTACATTTTTTTTTAATTAGACCCTAAAATCATTGTCATTGTTTGAGAAATCAACCTTTTAATTAAAATGTATCATATTGACTGTAGAATGTAAAAAAGAAAAAACGCTCAGTGTTTTTCTTTGAAAAGTTTTTTTTTTGATAATCACAATGCATACAACTTACTACACGTTCTATCAAAATGATATAGGCTGCATATGCCGAAACAGTATTTAAATTTCGTGTAAAAGGTTGGAAAAAGTAGAGCCTGTGAAAATTGAGACCAGTAAAAATTATTTACTGAAAAGTTTTTTTTTATATAGCTATAAATTATATTTTTTGAGTAAATAAAAAAAACAACTTACTAGCCATCGCGCACTTAAAAATGGTGTATTTTTAATAGTTTTACTTTAGCCCAAAATAATTGAAAAAAATTGTTCCTCCTGCAAAATTTGTGGGTTCTTTTGTTTTTTTACATTCAATTTATTATTTGTGATATTTATTTATATGTGTGTATAATTTAACGTTGCAATTCAAACTATCAACATCAATTTGACATTAACATTGGTTATGAGCTCAAAAAGACATCACATGCGTCACATTGAGTAACTTAAGAGTGTGTTTGCCAGAATATGGCTACAGGTAATACAAATGCCCCGTGGCATTCTTTACATGATTTGGCTCTCAGTCATCATACAGTCATCTCCATGACCAGCTATATGTGCTACAGTTTCCAGTTTGATTGTGATAGCAGTAAAGTGTTTTCGGCTAAGCAAAGTGATGTTGTCGTTATTGTAGTCGTCATAATTTGAGCAACATAATACACAAATCAACGTTAAGCACAAACAATGGTTTACATAAGTTATCTTAGAAAACTAATGCATTCAATGAAAAATGATTATTTAATTTCCATTCAGTCTTTCAGTCAGTCAGTATGAAAAATTTATGATAAATAACGAAAAAATGAATTTTATTGCTTACTAGACCAAACATGAGGGATCTTTTTATTTTATCAAATAAAATTAAACACGATTCAAAATATGCTTAGTACGACTTGAAGAGATGGACAAAAAATATAAAGCTATAAATATAAATTTCATATGTATAACAATCGAAATCAAAAAACAATTAAGATAGAGGGATTTGCTAACAGTAAATATAATTCATTTAGAAAACTATATAATACTCTACAAAGCCAAGGGTTCTCCACCCAGCACTAGATAAAATGATGTTTTTTTCTATTGTATCATAACAATATAGAGTTATTGAATATGATACTTCCATGTTTATTCAATAAAAACACTGTTACACTCTTATTCTTCTTTATCAACTCTCACACAATTGATATAATTAAAGTGTCTAATTGGACAATTAAAAAATCTAAGTTTATGAAAGTATTCCTTATAAAACTATTATATACTATCCAAAGCGAACATAGTTTCTTTGGCGTGCTCAAATATTGATATGTTATTCATTACAATTAAGCTATTTATTTGATTTAGTGGTATTGAGGTGTTTATTTTTAAATTGCTTTGAAAAGAAAATTTGCCGTCATAAATAAGATGAACTTATTCTTTAAAACAAAGTGACTGTCTAAACAGGCTAGATTTAGTAAAAAAAACACGAATTTAACTTATAATATCAAAAAAAGCTTTCAGTCATAGATATCTGCTATTTTTTCTCGTGATTTAATATTTTTTCACTGATGGTGATGATATGGTCAACACAAAAAAAACAAGTCAAAACATTTAAATTTTAAATTGCAATTATTTAAATAGACTAATTTAATTTGGTTTTCGGCTATTTTTCTTTCTCTCCAATCGAATGGAAAAGTTTTTCAAGAGATGTCTAATCATTATCGAAATGAAATATTTAATTTACAAGAATTACATTGCGTGATTATTTTTCTTACTAAAAAGAATTTTACAAATTGGTTTTTTACTATTTCGTTAGTAAGCATATTCAATTTTTTAATTTCAACACGTTGTCGTTAGAAAAGCACTTTTTGTTACGCTTCAAAGTGAAGTGCTAACAGAAGGTTTGCGATGTCTTTTTAATTTTTTTTATTGCAACTCGTAATTGAATGTTGTTTTGCACGTGACATTTCTCTGTACAATTATGTTTTTTCTACCACCCCTACTGCATTTGTTTCCCACAATTCTATTGTATGATGGTGAAAACGTTTACTTGGACTTATTTTCCAGATGTTCCAACTACTACGGCTTGATTTCATTTCTAACATTTTTTGTGCTACTTTACCTGCTTCATCACGTAAATGCTCTACAAAATTATAATAAAAATCCAGCTTACTTCGTTTTGCATAGAATTCATTTAAAAAATACATAATTTATTGTTAAGGGCTAGCACAATAAAAATTATTTAAGAAAAAAAGATGAAGAATTTCGAATATTTTTTGATACTTTGAGTGATTTCGCTAACCTTAAATTTGTCACCTTTTACCTTTTTTGACATGAAGTTTACGTTGAAGCATTTTTCAAATTAAATTACCACATTGATTACGGATGACACGTATACGAGTCTTTTCACCGGTCTGACTGGCGCGTTTAGATATATACATCCAATGCGACAACTGTTTTAGATTCTCTATGGAGATGGCGTAACAAATGTTTGATGCATCAATTAAATAAAAAAATATTAAAATATATGCTCAAATATTTTTTTTATTCGGTGATTTCAGCGATGATAAATCAGCAGACAGTTAAAATATAACTTTAAAAAATAGGCCACCAAAATATAAACAATTGTAGGTTAAAAATAAACTTTTATGTTTTCTTAATTTGTTTTGAAATAAAATAATTAGAAGCAAATGTATATTTGGCTTGTTATTTATTACGTTTTCGATGAAATATATAATTCTATGTCAAATACCCGATTTTATATATTAAAAAATATAAAAGTTGAGTATCGCTAATAAAAGCAGGCTAAAATATATAAAGTATAATGCAACAAAGTGTTGTACAACTGGTGTCCAAATTATTTTTTAAAATGTCAAATAGTTTTAAAGCTATACCCTTTTTTCGAAAGTACCGAATTTTTTGCAAAATTTCACAAAAATGCCTCGATGCGAATGAATTCATGTTTTGTTATACATAACTTTTGAACATGATTCTACATTCTACAAAATTTGATTGCAAATTTTTTCATTGTTCCCAATTGAACGAACACCAACTTTTCATTTTAAACAATAATTATCGCTCAGAAAAAAACCAAATACCTATTATTGGTAGTTACAATATTTTTTTAAGAAACAAAACACTACAGCTTTCAATGGGAAACATGATCCCTAAATTCTACAGCTGGATAATTCTTTAAATAGATTCTCGTGTTTTACTATGAATGAAAATTTTGTTGCTCCCCTTGTTTACTCGTCAGTACTGTTGCCAAAGGATTTGTGTACATATAATATGTATATGAGTGAGTAAGTTGAGTATCGCTAATAAAAGCACGCTAAAATACATAAAGTATTATGCAACAAGTGTTGCACAACTGGTGTCCAAATTATTTTTTTAAATGTCAAATAGTTTTAAAGTTATACCCTTTTTTTGCAAAATTTCGTAAAAATGCCCCGATGCGAATGAGTATATTCTTAAATGATTAACAATAAATACATTTAGCTTGATTAAACTGCGATCGGCTAAGAAACAAAAACAACTTACGAGTGTCAAAATATCACTAACATTCAAGAAATTAAAAACCCTATTTCATGATTTAAATTTGCAAATAATATTCTTACAACTTACAACAGTTATTAACAGAAAAAATATAGTCAAATACAATCATAAATAATCAAATAATAGTATAATTCACTTTTAGCGTGTTCACTGTCAATACTTGGTGAAAAAGCATTATATTAATAAAAAACACAATATTCCTTTGTATTTTATTCCACTTTATTTAATAGGTCAGGACCGGTTTTACTCATTGCGAGCATTGTCAACTGATAAGAAATATGATTTAACAATGTTATTTATACAAAAATGAAAAGTTGTTCACAACTATTGGCATTGAAAAGAAATTACCAATTACATTATAAGTGATTCTAAAATAACAAAAAATTAAAAAGTTTAACACATCTAACATATAATTAACAAGTCATCCAAGATTGAAAGTAATTACAAACATAATTAAAATTTGGGATTTTTTTTGGCAAAGTGATAAAATGCTACATTAATAAAATGAATAAGCTTAATGATAGTTTCCTGTTTTCCCCCCCGCTTCCAAGTAGTTGGTGTTTGTACATACTTAAACAAAATCGACAGCCAAGAAGATTCTGAAAAAGGAATTTTTCGAAGACCATATCAATTCTAACAATATATATAGAATTGATATGGTCTTCGAAAAATTCCTTTTTCAGAATCTTCTTGGCTGTCGATTTTGTTTAAGTATGTATAATATATATATATAAAATATATATATATATTTAATATATATAAAAGAATAGTGAACAAGGGTTAATGCAATTAATAAAGTAACGGGGAACTAGTAAAAATAATTGATAATTCAAAAGATCTGAATTAGGTAAAAAATTGAATCTATTGATTTCTAGGATTTTCTGCTTGTCTAGTTTGACAGACTTGTTATTTAAATGTAGAACTTTAAAATTTTAACCAATATCGAAAGTGTGCTTATTTTAAAACAGATGGTTTCCAAATGAAGAATGTTCATCCCCTTTCTTAGAACAACTTAAATGCTCTTTGATTATAATATTATACGATCTACCTGTTTGACCAATATATTTGGCGTTACAGGAATCGCAGTTGAGTAAATAAATAAAGCGGTACAAAAAAGACTAACTTGACTTCCATATAAAAAGTGGGAATGCGTTCCATGAATTTTAAAATCCGCATAACTTTGAAACAGCTAGTTAAAATATAACCAAAATCGCATAAAAAACTTAACTTCCTTAGAAAAAGGGGGGATACGTCCCATATATTTTAAAATCCGCATAAATTTGAAACATCGGGTTAAAACATACCCTAAATCAAATAAAAAATTATAGGAAAATTAGAAGAAAAACACGGCATAAAAATACTTAAAAACATTTTAACAAAAAATAAAATTCTTTGTCGGAAGAAATAGTGTGCGCATCAATTTCATAAAACGATCGTTTTCTTTTAACAATGAAATTAGTGATCAGAGTTTTTTCAGATTTTCTTTTTTCGATAATTATTTTTTTATGCAGTTTGTTATACCCATAAATAAAATTTTTAAGCTATCGTTGAAACTTGAATGCGCGTTCAGAATTTGAATAATTTAGAATGAAATGATCTTCTAATTTACTGAAAAGTTTGAGACCTTCTTGGATTATTTTTGCAGTGAAGGGAACTGAAATTCTTTCCACATAGTCATTGCTTTTTGGTTTTTGTCAATAGTTCAAGTTAAATTGATGACATCATCGTCACTTATAGCATTATATGTAAGTAATTCTTCGATATATTTTCGCTAAAGGTATCGATCCTTTCTCCGCCAAGTTCATGTGCTAAAGTAATAATTTCAGCTGATATCGACGGTGTTTAAACGGTCTCATCGACTGTAACACAGCCAAGTAAGTAGACTTAATTAAGCGATGACAGATGTAACATGATTTAAACAGTCCAAAATCGTATTTTCTTTCCAAATGTCGGTTGTGTTTATTATTCATTCTCTATTCTATCCAAAATACAACGATACATGCTTTCGGTGTAATAGTTAACATTTTTATAAATCGTAAACTATAGTACAATTTTTAAAAAATTGCATTTCTAAAAAACTGCATAACTTTGAAATCGCATAAAAAAACCAGCATAAAAACAGGATTGACTGTGTATATTAATTGAATAAGTTAATATTAAATATGTATTATTCTAAATTAAATACTTTGGGCGCACTAGTCTCCAATATGGGCAGGTCTTTGAAACTATTTAATATGTGATGATTAGAGATACGTGATTATCGCTTTTTGCGATAAATGGGACATATAAGCGATAAATGCGACATTTTTGCAAAATTTTCAAAGTAAGAGAATAGATGCGAAACTTTATAAAATTCGACTTTCTTCTTATCTCATCTTAAATGAATGATTACTGGAAATCTTTCCGCTCTCTATGGACAACTCTTCATCTGTTGTATATGATTTCGCACCCTTAAGTTAGTACTAATAAAATTGTGTTTTCTTCTTGGTTGTGTTGACAAGCATTCATACACAATATCATGAATACATTTTTGTTTTGCCTCAATATGATTACAAAAAATATAAATATAAAAGAAAGAGCAACAGCCTACAAACAAGGAGTTTTATGTATATACACGATAATAATATTTTATAATCAAATTTACCATTTCGATGGATTCGGCGGTAACTTTGTGGAAGTTCATTTTAATATAAAATAAAAATAACTTTGATTATTCCACGTATTCATTTCGTACTTAAGCAAACATTTGCGAAAGTAGTTGTCTGAGGATGCCTCTGAAAGAGGCGAAACATGTGTCACATTTTGATACACAATACGTGGAATAATCAAAGTTATTTTTATTTTATATTAAATTTACCATTATTCACAGCTACAGCTTATTTAATCAAGCCGTAATATCATATATTTTTATTTATTAGAATAATAATTTTGACAATTTTAAATTACGATTATATATTGTAAATAAATAATGAATAAATGAATACATTATTCTAGTGGTGTTTTTTAAATATGTTTGCTCCCAATGTGAAGCACGTGGACTTCTAATGAAGTTTTCTCCACAAAAACAAGAACTGATTTTTAATCAGTTGCCTAAGCTTTCTTAGAGAGTAGGGATAGAAAGATAGGGCTAGGACAAAACTAGTGATAAGCTAATCGCTCCCGCTACGCTTCGTTTTATTATAATTGAATGGAAAGGAGAGGGAAATTAGATACATCACATACATCCATGCCTTCAAATTGAAATCCATAAATTGATTGAAAAATCAACCGATAAAAACTGTGCGTGTTTCAACAAAGTTGACAATTAAGCATGCAGCAGGCATTTAGTTAACATGTAAATATTTCGAACTATCATTAATAAAACTGGTAACAAAAGTTTAATATAACGAAATGTATATTATATTAAAATTTAATCTTGACATAGCATGCGCTTATTCTTTAGTGGAGTTTTGCGTTACTGAGTACGATGACAATTTACCCCTACAATATGTTTTTATTGAGACCATTACCACGAAAATGCTCCAATGCAGATTTAAGACCATTACTATACCCTAACCAGTGTTTGTTGACTCTCAGAAAATGAGCGAAACGAAGAATGTTACAATGTGAAGGAAAAGACACGTAATAAAATCTTTTCTCCGGTTTCTCATTTGTGCTATTTTTTTCCGCGAGTCAATTAAATGGCGGTCAGGGTACAGGACAAATTAAGTACGGATGGAAGGTACAACCAGTGTCGCGATTGTAATATATCATACATCTTTCGGTGGAAATAGTTGAAAACATAGGAGAAAACAGTGTCTCAAAATTGACGAATGTCGGAAGACGAAAGGCATACCAGACGCGGTAGCAAAACAGAAACGAGAAAACAGCGTACAGTTAGTTACGCAAAAGATGAATAATTTTTATTCTATTCATAACATTACATTACACAACACTTTTAATTTATATCGTCGAATAGTGATTGTTGAATTCACGGATATAAATTTAGCAAGTGTTAAAAAATATATATATTATCAGCTAATAGCAGTCAACGACATTTATGCACCTCCCTTAACATAGATATTTTTTTTTGTTATATGAGTATGAAAAAAAAATGTTTTTTTTATCAATCGCTTAGAATCTCAATCAATTCATTGTACCTTTGAGGGTACATTTATATTACATGAATATACATTAATATGTTTGCCAAAAAATGATTTATGAAAAAAGAGTAAATGTAGTTTATTTTTTATTAAATTGCAAATCAAAATGTATAATATTTAATTGCAATAGTATTTAATTTTAGTATATATGTATATAAAAAAGATTCAAATATACCCATTTTTTTATATTTTTTGTATCGATTTTGCTTGGCATTACTTACGAGTCTACAGAACAATGCATTGGAACTAAAAGATGTATATTGATGATAAAATGCAGTGAGAGAACTAAAATAAATATCAATAAATCAATGCATTAGATAAAACACAATGTGTGTTGGAAGGTTATTCGTGGAATAATTTTTTATCACTTTTAAAAATCAATAGTGGGTTTTTTAAGTGTAGATATCGCTTTCTCATAGTGAATCGTGCTGCATATTGGTAACGGCTCACCCGTGACTTGGAGCACTGCAATGTCCTGTAAGTATTACAGTGATTTACAACCCTAAATATTGATTCAAGTAAAACTTCGGTCGAAAATTTAAAAAATGCAAATCTTCTAGTTAATAATACTAACAAAGATACTATGCTGTATTCTTAATTAAACCATTAAAAACTAAAATTACATTTTCGATGGATTCAGCGGTAGCTTTGTGAAAGTTCATTTTTATTAAAATAAAACTTCATTTGACAATTTTGTAATTCTACAGATTGTGTACCAAATTATAAAACGTGTATAAAAGTAAAAATATTTACATAGTAACTTACATATGAAAAAAATAATGTTTGGATTTTTTTCCTTTTTCCTGGACGCAGGAAAAGGTTACATAAAAGAATAATATTTTAACTGAGAAGCGAAATGTGACAAGACATAAAAGTAAAATTTTCAGTTGAGCAGTTTTTAATATTTGAACTATTATAGTTAGCTATTCAATTATATACTCTTTCAACACACTTGCATACAGTGAGAAATTTAAATGAAAATGAAATAATTCCAACTTTCTTCATATGAATGTACTCGATATTATCGTCAAATTTAAGAAACATGATGCAACATGTTAATCTACTGCATTCTTCTTTTAAACATATATTTTTGTATACATAAGAGATTTATTTTTTAAAAAGTAGAGCGTTTTTAGACTTTCTGCATTTTTGAAAATGAAGTAAGTAGTCTCATTAGAAAATTGACACCAAGACATCATTTTCAAAATTGAATATTACTTTTTAATGGTTCTAAAAAACTATATTCGAAAAGATAAATCATAAATAAATAAATAAATAAATAAAATAAATATAAATATTTTTTTAATAATAATGAGAATAACCATAAATAGATTTTTTTAGCTTACTAAGTTAATTAAAACAAAAAAAGACGTCATGCGTTTCAAAGAGAGTATGCGCTGTCGAAAAGGTTGAGTTTCATTTATGCAGGTCGTAAACAAAGAGATAGACTTTTGACCAAGGCTGCGACCAATATCAATTCACTGCATGAGCATCGTGCTTACTGTTTAAGGATCAGTGTCACCGAATGTTTCATGGTTAAGATATTGCAGGCATTATGAAGATCTGAAGAATATCGGTATGACGTGCGATAAATTAAAGTAATAATTGTGTGACAAATAATTGCAAATTTGCTGCATGGTAGCCATATGATTTGAAGCAACTTTGGTGAATTAAGAATAAATCAGACAATTAATCTTTCAGTTAACCTTTTAGCTGTCGTAGAAAAAAGTACGTTTTTATCTAGCACGCCGGCAATAACTAATTAAATTAATAATTTGCAATTTAATTACTTATTGACGAGGTAACTTGTCTGGCGTGTCGAGCACGAAAAATTTGACGAGATATCTTGTATGTGACAGCCATCCAGTTAATAACAACTAATATAATTTACGAATTTAATTTTATTATTTTAAAAGTACTTTTAAAGTTGTGTCCGCCTAGTTTTCCAGTTAAAAATGATTAATCATATGTAGATGATATTCATCAACATTTTTTTAATTAGTACTATAAAGATGTGTTTTATTTTTTTGAATCTAGTAAAAGTACTTAAAACGAAACACTTTTTAAAAATTGTTAGCAATTTTTTAAAACGAAATATATATTTACCGAATATATTGCACGTAAAAACAGTTCAACATCACTGTCATAGACAGTGGAAAGTTTATCTCTTGAACACGAAACGGTTTTCTGTGATTGCGACCATCAGCAGTGTGAGTTTTCGCCGTAAAATCTTCCAACCACACTTCCCCCTTTTAGTCTTATATCCCAGACTCCTCTTTTGCCACCGCCTCGGGCCTACTTTTACTATGCCTTTTAACAGAAATGTCCACTTGGCATTTTTCGATACAAGAATATTTATCATCATGGTCACTTATTTTACTTGCAATTTCATAATAGGTGTTATTATTTTGTTCAGTAAATAGAAATCTATTTTTTGTCAAACGAATCTTAAATAATACTACTATATTTATATAGTGTGTCAATTATTAACAACACTCCAAAGATGAAAGATTTTTTAAAATAAAAATAAAAAAATACAATATGTACGATGTATATTAAATTGACAGATAACTTTTATTTCTAGAAAAAATAATAGTAAAAAAAGCTGTTGTATAAAAATTCCACGTAGCCACACAATCTCGATCGTCCTTATATTATATTTATATCAATAGTAAAAGATATGTAATTAATTCAAAGCTTTGACAAAATATCAATAAGAAGTCAATTTAAAAAATCAGAAATTAAAAACATACTTTCGGTAGGTGTTTCCGTCACCGTGGCTGATAAATAGCTGAAGTCAGTATTCTTTTTAACCAAAAATGAATGAAGACAACGATATTCAGCTATAAAATGGGAGGATAGTATGATCAATGGACAATGCAATGGTGTTTACTGTTACCATATAGTCACACTTGAGGACCTCAATTTCAAAACCTAACTAAAGACCATTTTTGATTTTTTTCAAATTTTGAGGCCAACTTTTTCTCTATTTCAATATCTATACAATCAATAAATTTCCGATGTCAAAGTTATTCTAAATATAGAGAAAACGCATTTTAAAAACGTGTTTTAGTATCAAAACCTACTGAAATTCATTTTCAACATTGATTTTGTTCTTGTTGCTAAAATCATAAGAATATCGTAGCTTTAATCAAAATTTATGAACTTATGGGGAATTAAAAGTAAAACATATTTTTGCATCTCTTTATATGTCTTAAATGAACGCAAAAAAGTATGAACAAAATGAACTTGGTTAAACAAAGTCAAAACCATATTGTATTTTTGTTTGTTATGCAATATTTTATATGCTTGATAGTTAACTATGACTGGACATACTTTATTGGATAACATATTTTAAGTGTCATAATTTTTAGCTCAGTTCAGTTCAAAGGATCGCGGCATGTGTGCACATATAAATTGACAAATCGAAACTAACACGCTTCCTTAAAATGCGCTTAAAGCGAATTTCGGAAGATCCTCTCAAACGCAACCCGTTTATTTGGCAACGGTCTACCCTTCTGGATGCAAATTTCCAAATTGTGGGCCGCACAACCCAATTTGCGGAGCGTAAAATTTATGCGGCCCGGCAATCTCATTTGGCCCTCATTATTATTTGACGAGTTCTAAGAATTATTTTTACGACGGACTAGAACAGCAATCAGCAAAGTACGGAGTGTGAACTAAATATTGACGAAAAATATATTTTTGACCTCAACAATGAATTTGTAATAATAAGAGCTTTTTCACCATTTTTTTTCTTTTAGAGATTAAATTTGTATTAAATTTCTAAAAAAAGATTTCTACGTTGCCACAAATATTTTTAATTACGAAAAACGACATATTAACGTTTGCATTATCTTATTGATTATTCGAATCGATATTTGACCACTCGGAAATAAAAATATGTAAAATTTCAAGATTATTTTTTTATTGAAAACCATGCACCCTCAATCAATATCATTAATTAAAAAAAAGAATTGATAATTCATGACTCCACTCAGACATTTTTTTTTTGTATGTAATTTATTTATTTGGTGATTTGAGTTTGTGCTCAACCGATTAAGTCCAAATTTTATGGTCTTAAACAATAGATTACAAAACATGTAATTATAAATCTATTCAAGCTTTTTACCGGACACTGTTAAGAAAAAAAAATACTCAGCAATTACAATATATGTATATTATAATAAATTACGAATTGATAATTCATGAAGATTAGCTATCCATAAAATAAACACAGTGTAAAATTAATCAAAGCGTGTTACCCGACATTCTAATCTAAACATTTCCTCTGCCCTGCCCCGAGACTTACAAGTTACATGTTTTTTTAGTCCTACGGAGCGTTTTGGTAACGTGAAGCGTGTGTTTTTCAACTGAATTAGAAGCTACATCTCGACTATCTAGCTGGTTGTGATAGTTGTTTTCAATTAAACTAAAACGTAGTAATTTTAAGCAAAATGTGCAAGACAACAATTAAAGTTTATTAAAAAGGTCACGTTTTCTTCCGCTATTTTTTTTTTATAAAAAATAAAGTTATAATGATTAGTAATCTCCTGATATTTGTAAGGCCATTTATTGTCCGGTTTTAAATATCCATGCATTCTTATCATTATTCTATTTCTTCCCTTGAGAATGAGTCTCACAATACTTTAGAATTTTTAGTGGATTACAACGAATCATGGCAATATTTCAATCAGCAAAAGTTATTTTATTAACATAACTGCGAAAGCAAAAAATAAAATAATTGTGAAATTATCGTATTTACAAATTTCATAGTGAAAGTTCCAAAAATAAGAAAATAAAAGTCTTCCTAATTAGTCAAATAATAATCTATGTGGACAAAAAATATCTTGTTTGCCATGGGAAATTAAGTAATATTGACGTCTTAATACATGTTCTATTCTAGGGAACAGGTTCTATAAACAGGAGTTTCACTATTAATTTTGATGTACCTTTGAACATAAAAAGTTTGAATTTGATTATATGTTTAAACCAATTTCTCGTATAATTTTTGATATTGAGATTTTAATATAACATTTATGGAATTTTTGCTAACCACAATCTAAAGTAAATAACAGCAGTAGGACAATATATTTGTTATTTGAATCAAAAGCTATAGTCAACAATCAAAATACCTTAGACGCTTAGACTTTTTTTAATAAACAGCGTAATCATAATCCCATTTTTAAATGCCACAGATGCACTTCAGTCAGTATGTTGTTTTTCCTACTCACGAAACTTTGTTTGTCACTGAAATGACACTAAAATAACCTCCGATAATAATTTAAAAAATACCTCTTTGAAATTTCTAAAAATACATTTGATGCTGACGGATCATAAGATTTTTTAGGAACCGCGTTATAGACCCATGACGTAGACAATATGTTTATTTGTTTTTTGACATAATATTGTTGTGACGTCAATGCCGTCGTAAGTAATTTGAAAATCAATTCGGTTCGCAATGTTTTCACAAAGTCTCCTTAATAGTACCGCCTAAAGCTCCTTCTGTAAGCATTTCAGGGCGTAGAAAGTTCACAGTGTGCTTAGATATGTTGACAGCGAGTCCATGTAAATATTTGAAAGCGGATACATCACGTCAATGTGAAGCTACGGGGAGAAACGCAACTCAAACTTGCCTCATATTTAGAACTTAATTATTACACTTTGCGGATGTTAACTGTTGTAATAACACTAACAACGTGTTATTGGAGATAAATTATACAATACTGAGCTCTTTAAGTAGTTTTATCCGGCTGGATGAGAAATTAATGTGATAACAGTTCATTACCGTTATTAAAATAAATGGTGTTTTTCGTATGTACAGTACATGTTGTAGTATGTTGCCCGAAGTTTACAAGCAGCGTACTCAAATATAAAAAAAATCCCAACGATTTCTTTTGAAATTTGATCGCTACATATTTTGTATCGTCGAATCGGAATATATGCTATTTTTACTTCAAAAGTCGGTCATAAGCTGTCTCACATAGGAAATAGAATACAAACTATATTATAGAAGCGTGGTTCACCGATGGCTTAGAAAATAGGTAAGCATTTGGTCTAACGATTTTAGTATATCTCATTTCGTTCGCGAGACAATAACCTGTATTTGAATTAAAATAAATTGAATATATAGATTTTTCTATTTCAAAAAACAAAATGGGTACAATATTATGTAAAATGATTCAAAAATGGGTTTTCTGAAACAAAATCGTGTTAAAGCTTTGTAGTAATAAATTGTTTTGAAATATTTGACAAAACATAAAAAAATAATTACAGAAAGGGCTAGAATGTTTGCAGCCTAAAATGTAAACTAAAGTTTTGCATACTTAGTCGAAGTTGAAATCAATAAATACCATATTTAAATATCTATCATAAATTTGTGTTAGTTTTTAACCAAACTTGTAAAAATACAAGGTAATTTGTCTTACTCCAAACTATTTTCAGTACTATTTTCACTGGTAAAAATAAGGGGGCTAGTTATTGTTAAAATATGTTTATTGTTGTCAAAGTTGTACTGATCATATAAAAGTATTAGATATATACTAAAAAATAAATAATTCAACATTTTTTCTAAAGTCTTAGAACAAGAAACACTATTTAAATCACATTTATAGTAACGTGCCAACAAATAAATAAATAGACAATGATAAAAGCTCGCCTTGCAATAAACATGTTTTTAAGAAGAGTGCATTTATGATTTAAAATGTTGAGGTCTGTAGGTATTATAAAAACAATTTTTAATACTGAACGCAACTCGTATTGCCTAAAGATATTTGATGAACATTCCTTTTGAAATGAAACTAGATATGAATTTAAATTCATGGAAGTAATTTTAGTTTGTACCTACTAACTCTCAAACGGAAAAGTTTTAAACTTTCATTAAGTAATCAAGCAGACAGTTTGTTTCTTATATATTTAATATACGACCATAGTTGTGCGTTTTTTTTTTTAAATACGAGCATATGGCTTTATAGGCACATTAAAAATAATGTAAGCAAATACTCAAGTTGAAATCTATGATATATTAAGTTATATGAATAGAAAAGCGCATGTGTTTTTTAATTATGTAAATAACTAACTGTATAAGTAAAGGCAAAAAATATATATTTTCATAAAATATTATTATTATTTCTGAAAATGGTTTCGACTTGCTTACAAAAGTAAAAGCAAAACTGAGAAATTTTTTTTTGCCCCATTCTGTGAAAAGGTTCGTCCTCAGAGGAGCCGAGTAAATCACTTTTTTATGAAATCTTTAATGTGAGTTTCTGATTCATTCGGAGATGACACTTACAAGAATCGCTAGTGCTTTAAGCCATCTTAGTGTTTATGGATATACACTCATTTTCTTTGTAACTTTTGTATTTTTACGCAAGATATTTTGTCAATTAAATATCAGTCACACATAATTCTGCACTTGTCAAATATGTGGAGAATTTTCTGTCAAAGTCGTTAGTGTCGTAACAGTTGCGCACGCATGTCGGGTGATACTATAAACCAACTATATTTAATGTGTAATTATTGATAATGAAAAAAACAAAAGCATTTATATCAAAATCAAGATATGTTAAGTTAAAACAAATGATCTCACAAAAACACAATATCGTTTAAATAGACTGATTAATACTGACAAAAACTTTACTGTTCCATTAAAATTTACACTCAAATTGAAACCCAAATAGTGAATTCATCTTGATCTAGTACTGGCCTAATCGGTATTTATTTTACTATGCCATAATATGTTATGTACTCCTCCCATAAAGAAGAAAAGCGATGTTCATGGACACATATTGTATAAAATGCAAGAATTCCCTAACCACTTGCATACCGGCTATACCCTTTGTGGGAGAGGGACACAGTAGGTAAGTGGGCGAGAGGGAAAGAGGGTTTTGATTGATGAACAACAATTAGTTGCCCGCCTCAGTCTGTGGTGTGGCGCAACAAAGGCGTCCAATATCCACATCTCTATTGTTGTCAAGAGTGCTTCACTGGGAACAGTAAAAAAAACAAAATTTTCAAGGTTTTGTTTAATTTGCTATTGGGGTGAGGTTTCGCGTCGGTCTAAGTAACGAAAATTCATGACGTTTAACACAGGTCTTTTTTAAAATATCAGTTCAATAAATTGCTTTTCATTTTCATTATTGGATTAAAAGATTATTGTTAAGATACCCAACTCCAATGTACACCAATAAAAACTAGTATGTACACTTTAATACTATGTAACAAGTTAATAATGTATAATTAAACATACCATATCGTGTATCTCAGTTGGAAATTTTCATCAGTCTCCAACGTTTTGATATTTTTTTTTGTTGAAAACCAACATAATCAAACCTTCTACTTAATAAATCTGAATTTGAATAAATTTCAAGGTGTCACTGAAAATTATTACAGCAGTCGTACTTTTATTACAGCATTCGTACAGTTTTTAATCTAACATTATTAATTAATAATCGCTGTTTGACTATTTTTAAACTACATTACATACAACCAGAAGTTGCTATTTTTTATACAAATTAATATAATATTTTAACTCCTTATTTATAGTACACTTCAGTTAACATATTAGGAAATTGTTAATTTTTAAGACAATACAATTAAAACCCATATTATTTTCATTAAATGTTGAGTGACGAGTATTGCAATTGGAGAAAACGATATGTACACATATTTAATAAACCGTCTTACTATAACTCCATTAAATTAAACGTTGTCTACCAGTTGTTGAACTTTCTTTACATCCTATAATGCCATTTTATCAAAGATTAAAAGTAAATTTAAAAAATAAGTTTTAATTTTAATATTTTGAACATTTTTGACATAATTTTAAAGGAGTATAATTTACAATTTATTGTCAGTAAATAATAATGTTGACTTTCGATAATTGGTCAAAACTTTTTTTTCAAACATTCAAATGTTAAGCAGATTGCCTGCTATATTCAGGCTGAGATAAAAAAATAACGTTACTTTGATCTTTAAAATTTGCATAATTTGCCAATTACGTCCGTTTTTTATATGGTTGATGTGTACAAAAAAAATATTCGGGAAAAGTGTGCTGGTCATTCTGGCGGCACTGGCGAATCATCAAGTAGCAGAACACAGGCGACAGATTGATATATTAGGGTATCTCCTATGCGCATGTGTAAATCGCTGCTCAAACCAGAGGGCCCCGGCTTCCTATCCTGGGCTTGGATGATTTGAGGCTTGACTGATTAACCAATTATATACTTGTATTCTATTTGAATTCATGCAAGCAAATGAGCAATTCTACTGATATTTATTGCTTTTCAGATATTCCGAATGTAAAACGAGGAAATATAGACACTACAAATTATCAGAGTTACGTTACAATACTTTATTGACCGACGTAATTCAATAAGATTGTGAAAATAACACGTAAATGAGAACTATTTTATTTTTTAAACAAGTTTTTCATCTCTATCATAATAAAAACATATTGTCTAAATAATTTTTTCTCAACCTTTTTGGGCCCATGGCCCTTTTTGAGTGTCTTTATTTGTTCTGTGGCCCTTCATATCATTGTTTTGTCCCATAAAAATTCCAATTTCAAGAAATTTTATCAGCGTGATATCTTTTTATTTTTAGCTTTTCTGAGGATTTCAAGTCTTAAATCCCAGAAAATTGCAAATTTTCCCAAATGACCAGCATGGGACCTGATCTAAATTACTGAAAGTTAAAAAATATCTTTAAAGATGCGAGTCAAAATTACATTAAATGCTTATAGATAAAATAATATTTTTAATAAAAACACAACATTACCCGGTAATTCAATTAATATAGAGAAGATGTACCACTGACAGCGTCACTTTTCATACTAAGTAGATGCTTTAAAAGCAGAAACAAAATAAAAATAAGTATTTTCTTAAGGAGATTAAAATTTCTGTAATGTGATTTTTTTTACAATGTCAAGTTTTACTTTATGTATGTAGGTTTACTAATTATTATAAACATTAAGGTTTGTTTTATTTTTTAAATAAATAAATCAATTTAAGAACTATAATTATATCATAGTAAATTATTTTGCGTCCACTCATTTACAATCCGAAACAATCTCATTAGAAAAAACTTTTTTTTTTGATAAACTAATGGAAAACTTTATTTCTCTTAATATAAAGAAATTTTATATTTCTCTTTCGTATATCAATTAGGCTAGTTTTGAACTTAAATAATCTTGGAAACGAGAGTATAGCAATAAGTTTTTGATTAAGAATTGAAGTGGATCAAAGGGTTATTTTGAAGGAATCTTGACTGTGGTATTGATGGAAACTTTATTGTCAAGAGTAAATATTGTATAGCCGTAGCATTTATTGGAACGTTGAAAGTAAAAGTTAGGAATGATTGTACTGGGAATTGTAAATTTTGTCGAAACAATCGTTCATTTAATTTTGGTATATAATATAAATAAACCCTTTGTATAGTCCATTTACAATATATAACATCAAGATAATAATTAAATCTAAAATAAGATTTAAAAAATAAATTATTTGTCATTTTTGTTCATCTTCATATTTATTAGTTTCTATTAATTATAACATTACATAATGTTTGATAGAATTAATTTGTTTTTTATCTATATTTTAAGTGAACAAACATAAGGCCTCCTAATACAGGGATCACAACAGAAGTTTTCCTACGAAAACTGATTTTTATTTAGTTGCTCAACCTTTTTTGTTGAATAGTGTAGGGTCAGTAAGAATAGTATTACAACATGACTAGTCGTTGGCTGATTTGCTATCGCTACATTGTTATTTATGTTTGGGCACGGTGTTTTTTAGACATCACAAACATCCATGCCTTCGAACTGAAATCGATAAGTCGATTGGAAAAATCCTATTCACAATGGGATTCAAATTTGGGAGATCCGTCATGGAATCGAACGACGTTGACACTGCGCTACAAATTCATCGAACATATTAATTTACTTTTATCAATTTCATGACAATATTTTTTTTGTAAGATTTAAATGAAACGATGAAGTTATTATTCACAATGTAATTAAATGACGAAATATTTCGTTTCAGTTGTAGTTCTTAGAGGTCTGGTAGTAAGCCTATGTTCTTGTCTCACTTAAGTGATTGGAAAATTTCGGTAAACTTGCATTTGTAATTTTATCCAAAAAAATCTCGTTATATTATGAAAAATATAACAGTTTATTTTTTGACATTTTTCGGACAGCGGTTTTTTTTACAGATATAATATTTTTTCAACTTTTTTTTATATAATAATGTGTTTTCAAAAAATCGAGAAACTTATTATTTATTCATGCATGCACATTCAAACTTTATTTAATATTAAGCATTCAGAAAGTATTTAACAAATTAATTCATTCCTTATAATATCTTCTGTTAATAATATATAAAGTATGATACCTTTTCACTAAAAAACTTATTAAATCCTGTCTATTTAAATATCGTTGCATTATAAATTGCAATATCCCGTTTTAATTTTTTAATCAAGCTATCCTTTATAGTTTACCGTTTGTAATAAAAAACTTTTTACTGATGTTTTATAATAAAAAAAAAATCATTCGATTTATGAAAAGAAATAATTACTAAAAAAATCAAATATCATGAACGTTCAGTTGAAGTTTTTCGAGTGTTAAAGAATGTATCCACGTGATTGGAAAAACTGCACAATGATAAAAATACTAGTGTATTTATTCTACTGTAACAAGACGTAAACATTGAGACAAATAACTTGTGAAACTTTACGTATGTATAAAAATTTAATTTAGTGATATATTTTACCTAACGTTAAGAGTAGGCAAAGTGCGTTGTATCTATCCAGCTATAGGGTTGTAGGCTTGAATTCCTGATTTCACGTACTGTTTTGATTAAAAAAAATATATCAACAACAACAAAAAATATTTACTTTTAGTACTGATCATAAAAACGGCGAGTAATGAGAACACATTGTCTTGCTCTTTCCTTCATGTATTCCTACTTCTTCCGCAAGTGTAATTGAGCGACTGAAATACAACCAGTTCTCGCGAAAGAATTTTTTTTCAGATGCTCCATCCATTTTCGGTAGTCAATAAATATTTTAATATCACTTATCACTTTCGTTAACTTTTTAATCGCCGCTAGGTGTACGTATGGCGGTACCTAGCACGCCGCAAATTTTATTGCAAAAATAAAACCTTCTAAATGTATCTTTATTAAAAATGTATTTAAGTTTATTTATAAAAAAATACCAAACAAAAGAAGAGTGCGCTAATGTTGTTGTGTGTTCAACATATTTGTATATTTAAAATAATTGATTTATGCTGCTAAAATTCCTTTTAATGAGGAGCGTCTAAAGACGGATATTTTGTATTACCGGCGTCCGACCACGAAAAATTGTGCGTCTTATGACGCTTATGGCAGTTAAACGGTTAATGAAGCTTTTTTAGTTTTTATTTGTATTTTTATGTTCTTTACCAAATTAATGCATCATTTTATCAAATGTGATCTTCGGAAAACCAATTCTACAGAGATGAGAGAAGTAGCCATCACTTCTTACACACGAAATTTAATACTATGTTAAAATATATGTTACATTCATAATTAGGCATATTAAAAAATAGCCTTCTGTGCATTAACCGCTATTGATGCATAGCTCCATGGAGTCGCGTTGAGCATTCAGGAACTGTACACGGGGGCCATTTTATCAGGTTACAGAGACCGTGTGCGCGCGCCTTTTTGTTCGGGCGGCGGTTGGTATATGAGCCGTGGGCCCATATTGCGATGTCACATTTACGATTATATGTTACATCTATTACAGATACAGGATGTTTACGATAGAGAAGTGCGCCACGGTGTTGCTATGCGGCAAATTCGGACGATGACTTATGACTTTCAGTTTTGTACTCATTGAGTCAATGATAACATGAATGGCAACATTATTTTTATCTTGAATAATACAAATATTGAATACGCATGCGACAGTCTCACGGTAGAGCTTAGAGCCATTCACAAGTAATATGATTAAAAATGGCAAAGTATTAAGTTCTACATATTTAAAAAAAAATCGATAATTATTTAGGCGTATCAGCTATCATATTATACTTATATGTATATATATTTATCAGTGAAATTGCTTTCGACTATTTTTTTTAAATGTAGAAATAAATAATTTGCTATTTTCATCATACAACAATGAAGTTCTACCAAAAAAATGTCAATTCAATCAACATACATAAGTAATTGTGAATTTCCTTGAAGAAATATAGCATGTTATGTAAGTTTAGTAATGAAGTATTACTAGTTAATATTAGTTAATATTTTTATTAAATGTTAGAAGTAACTACTTGACTACTAATATTAAAGTATAGTAGTATACAATAAAAAATGTCTGCTACATAATCATAAATATAATTAATTAGTATAAAAATATTTTCTTTTAAAATCTCATTAATATTTTCGATCAAAAACTGTCTGCATAATCATTTTACTACAGGTATTTTTTCAATCGATTATTTTCAAAGTCATGGGTGTTTTTGATATCTAAAATTTTCTTCTACCCATCCAATCTTTAAATAATGGGATGTATCGAGAGTGATTAGTTAACAACTACTTTTGTCCTAGCTTATCCTTCAATTCCAACTACTCTCGAAAACGAAATGTTAAGCGACTTAGTCTGAAATAGTCCTTGAAGAAAAACTTATGTTGAGATATTAGAAATATATATATATATAGAAACTTATGTTAGATGTCCACCCCCAATGCGTTTCTCAACGCATTGGGGGCGGACGTGGAAAAAATATATAAAAATTAGCACTATTTTAATGAATTATTAGTTTTAAAGAAATAACTAAATATATATATTTTTTATATAAATTGAGCAGAGCCAAATATTTGTTTACCAGTTTTGCCGTTAGCTCTCAATGATTTAACTTTTAGTTTATTAAGATCTGTAAGTGACTTATAGATAGCGTGCATTTTCAATTGATAAAAATGCAAATCAATGTACCAATACAGTAATGTTTGTACGTGTTGCTTATAGCCGCCACGTAGCGCCTCCATAATTTCCAGTCTCCTGCCAGTTGCTTTATTTCCTCTCTTGACATAATTGCATCTCTCAGATCCACCAAGTACATACTATGGATAGTATTTGACGATCACACAAGGACATAACTGGTTGGAAGAAGAAACAAGCAGGATCAAGGCATTTGCAGTACGTGGTTCAGCCGGTTCCAACGTCTCTTTACAATCACTGACGTAATAGAGCACTGCCGTGTACGTTCGTTAATCTCTGAGTTCCTCACGAAACCAAATCATTTCACCCTCTATATTTAACACAGAAATCTATTCTCGAAGCTCAGTACACGTTTCTTCAAGTGCCATAATTCATTTCCATAGAATAGCACTGGTAGAATGCAAGCGTTAAACTTTATATCAGTTTTAATTGTGTACACTTGTATGTTTCAGGTAGTCCATATTGAGTTAAATGATGCATTAATCATGCTTTAGCGAATAACGAGTCACTCTTTCATTGTTCTACCGTATTCTGAATATGTACACTGAGGTAAATGAGGTGGTCGACCCCGACGATCTATCCCGCGCTGGTCAGGGTTCTGACAGTTTTGGTTACAAATCACGGTCTGTCTTACTTGCGTTTATTTACAGACTAATGTGACCTGAATTAGTTTGTAACCAAACCAATAGTTTCTCGGATGCTCTTTAAAGATGATTCAAATATGACAGCTTAGTTAGAGTATTCGTCACGCCGAGAGAAACAGCTATGTATACTTTGATCAAGCAAAATCGATATCCGAAATATGAAATCAAATAATTGTAATTAAAAGGATCACAACGTCTTCGTAAAAATTAATCTCCGAATACAGTTTCACATGAAAGACAAATGAATTCAACACATGCCTTATTTGATTGGAAAATCGGTGAAGAGGGCTAGTAGGGTTGTAAGAAGGCTTCAGACTACGCTAAGCTTCAATTTGAGCTATATTGGCATCGACTCATAGAACCCCAACAGAATCAAGATGATGGGGGGTACAAATTGCTATATTATTTATTTAAAAAAACATTCTTTTTCATAAAATTTTTGTGTAAGAATAACAAATATTTGAATAAACAGATTTCTACTCAGCTTTTTTTTAATTATAAAAATATTATTGAAACTATCTAAATATTTTTTTCACAAATAATTTAAGCTTCAATAAGCAATAATAAATTTCACCACGTATTGATGTTAAAAATAATTTTATAAAATAAACAAACATTCACAATAAATATTGTGTAATATTGTTTTTAGTTTTTTTTTGAAAAAATGTTGTTTTTAAAAATCTCTCAGGATTTTAAAGCAACACTTTAAGAGAGAACAAGCATTTTCAATTTACGTTGTACAGCTCCCTAGAGACCGAAGCTGTGAACTTTTATGCAAGATTATATTTTCGACATAAATATGTCTCAGGTAAATGCATATTTTAGCACGCAAGCTTTTATTCAACGTCTCGCAATCGCTTATGACTGATAACACTTTATAAACATGAATTTCTTCACACTTTTTTCAACACAAGAAAAAACCTTACTCTCCATCTTGGGCATGTCGAACTTGCTTTTCTCCACGGACTATAAACAATGTGTTGATTTAAGTCGAAGAATGCACTTGTTTAGTACAATTTTTGTAAAAAATACCTTAAATAGGACAAAATTCGTTATATTTGATGAATTATAATATACCGGTATGCTTAAGGAAATTATAATTAAGTAGATAATCATAATTTGTTTGAACGCATTGAATTATAGTAATATAATTTATGGCGTCAACAAACTTTGAAAAGAACTTGTGTATATGTCTGCTAACAATTGACATTCAAATTGATAATTGTTTTTTACACCTTTTCATTTCAATATGTTTTTGTATAAATAGCACTGTTGAATTTTATTTCCTATCAGTTGACAGTACCCGCCATGAGCGAAACTGGTTCTGATCTCAAAAAATTAAAGTCGAAATTTAGTAGAAATGAATATTGTGTTTTTTATTAATATAATGCTTTTCCACTAAGTATTGTAAACACCCCAAAAGTTTACAATTAATTTATTTATTATGTAGGTATTATACAAAAATATCTAAAAAGTCAAACTTAGGAACACTGTCGGAAATTTTGTTATTTCTAAAATAATGGTAGTAAATCAGGAAGTATTTAGATTTACATTTGAATAAGACAATCCCGGGATTACGGTATCACCAAATTGATCGAGATCCCAGGATCGAATGCCCTACATCAAAGCGGTCAAAATCCCACTCATCTGAGACAAAAAAAGGTGACAAAGCCAAAGAGCGATTAGCTAAGTACTTTTCATATCCTAGTTTTGTTGTTCTGAGACATTAAGTGACTGAACAGCGAACGGTTTTTTTAAAAAAATATTTCAGTTCGGGAATTTCGTTAGTACGATCATATTATTAATTTTCAATTGATCTTATTCATATATCTCTACCATTTGTTCTGTAAGAACATAATGTTTATATTCGTCAATTTCAAAAATGTTTCAACTATATAATTTAATATGTTATCTGATAACAATAATAGTTTTAATTAAAATGGTGGTTAACTATTGGCAAATTTAATTGAAATACTTTATTTAAACAAATAACTCATTTCCTACAACGTCAAAACAATACTCTATGACGCTGATAAAACAAAAATCATATTTTTTTATTATTAAAATCAAGGAAACTTTTGCAAAGAGAAAATTGAGAGAAAAGAATTTTGCAACTTTCAGGTTATGGTATACACATAGAATAAAATTTGATGGACTTTCACTCATAATTTAAAAAAAGTTAGGCAATTTATGAGGATTTTTTTACCATTTCCGCTCTCAATGTGAAGCATATGGACTCCTAATGGAGTTTATCTCAACAGAAGTATTTCTACGAGAACTGCTTGTTACTCAGTTGCTCAACCTCTTTTTTTCCAAAGAGAGTAGGAATAGAAAGATAAGGCTAGGACAAGACAAGTGGTTAGCTAATCGCTCACAATACGCCCCCATTCATAGGAAAGGATGGGTGGGAGGGGGGAATTCGAAACATCACATACATTCATTCCTTCGGACAGAAATTCATAAATCGATTGAAAAATCAATTTATAAAACTATCCGTACTGGGATTCGAACCCGTGACCTCCGAAGCCAAAGCCAACGACGCTGACCACTCGACCACACAGGCGGCAATATGAGGCGGCATTATGAGAATTACTGTGACAAAAATCAGTTAATATTAACAAAAAATTCTCTATTTTTTTTTAAATCGAGAAACAAAGGCGGCTGTTTTGTAACTATAAAATGTCGGAAAATTAATTAAAACTTTTTTATTATTATTAACCAATACTTGGCTTGATGCTTACGATGAGCGTAACCAGTTTTGCATATAACGTGAATTGACGCTATAGTACAACAAATCGTTTTATTTGTATTAAAAATATCTTTTAATTTAAAATATTTCGTGAAAAATCTCAGTATTATTGCGAAAATACATATCACAAAAGTGGTCCTATTTTGGCTGCCCATTATTTCCGCATGTATTTTTTTCGCAAGGACAGCAAAAACGCTTCAATAAATCATTTTTTTTGGCTCACACGTGGCTATGTGTTAATATAATCCCTCCTTTGTCTCGTTCAGTTCGCTGTCATTATGCTTGGAAAAGTCATTACCTAATCATTTATTTTCCGCACGCCTGACTTGTAAATGTTTCCAACTAATAAACACTTCAACGTGGAAAGAGTTATAGATGAAATTTTCAATGCGGTTATCAATATTTGTAGACTCTTTCTTACTAGCATGGTATATGTATTCCAATAATTACCGACTAACATCAATTTAACCTTAAAACTCCATAACTCTTTTGACCTTATTGGATCCATTGACATTCGTTACAGAACGTATTCGTTTTATCCGTCCATCCTAAGCACTATATATACTACAGCACTTTTCAAAGGATTGTATTTTATGTTTTGCTTCGTTTAATGATAAAGCTTATTTTCCAAAGCTTCCAGAAGATTCAATCACATCAAAAGTACTCTTTTGCACTAATTCCACATTATACTCGTGATGAGTGAAACCTGTTCTGATCATATTAATTCTGATCATATTAATTCAAGTCAATAGTCAAGAATTAGTTAATAGTAGTGGTTTGTTTTTTGAAGTATTGACAGCGAACACCTTAAAAGTGTTTGCTTCTTTTTATATACATTTTTTTGTACTGAATCGACAATCCCACAAAACGATCAATACTGGTTTTGCTCATCACGAGCATTTCTACCTAACTCAAACTACCCCTGATTTTTTAATATAATTATGGTATATTTTAATATTTTTTAACGATTTTCACTAACAATTAACACCGTAGAAATGATTTTTTTCCTCTTACATGAATTGCAATAAATTTAATACTTATTGACGAAAACGGGTCCTGGAAAATAATTTAGAATATTTCAGATATTTCAATGTTCACATTTTATGTTGAACGGAAAGCGTTAAAAAAATAAGCCAAAGTGTTTTGTGACATTACAATGAAATTGCAAATAGAAAAACACTACTCAGATTTTGAAATTCGTTCAAAATTTGGAATTGGAGTCGATGTTGGAAGATTTTTAATTTCTCAGAAATAGTGTTAGAGAGAAATCTAGTAAACCTTTTTTACAACGCATTTGTGAGGCGCGAAAAAATTACTATAAACACCTTAGCCAAATAGTTAAGGTTGGACAAAATAAGGTAAATATTGCTTAGCATTCATTATTATTATTGATTGATTTTGAATTCGTAGAACTCCATTAAAATAATATCAAAAATAACGATTTTAATTAAACTATTACAAGAAGCTAATATAGTTTTACATTATTGAATCTAAAACTAATTTACGAACTTAAAAAAACATTTAATAGTTCACTTCTTCTTATATAAAAGACACAATGTCGATTTATGACATTGAATATTTTATTTTTCAAAATAACTTAGAATTTTAAAATAGATCAGAAGCTGTACATATTGTATATCTCTTTTAAGCCAGTATATAAATAGCCAAACTAAATTAAGTGTCAATATAGTTCTGACGAGGAGGTAAAGCCTAAATAGTAGAAAAAAATTGCAGAACTAAAATATATTTATTTATATATTAGTATTGTTGAAATATTAATCATAGCTCCACTTCAATAGTTACATCTAATATTTGCTGTACATTCTACCTTAATGTTTTTTTTTTGTATCATTCGATCTTTTCTCCTCGGTTCGTCAAGTTTTTGTTTCAATCATTTTTAGAGAAAAAGTTTATTTTCATTTAGTTAGTTAGTGCAGAACATAAATTCTACCTTTAAGTTTTTCAACTATATCTCATAAAATGTATGTGTTATTTTTAAGCGTTTATAATATATAGATAGCTATATTTTTTTTAATTAAATCTTACTTATCAGGTAAAATAATGACATCACACCTTATTTGGTGTTCAGCATAAATATGTATGTTATTATACATATGTTATAGTTTTAGTGTGCACTTAGTCAGTATATGCATTGTTTATTTTAGCCAGCTAGAGTATACATGAGAAAGAAAGTAAACATTATAACTATTCAGTGTATAAATTGATTACAGAGATGTTATTAAAATGTTCAAAAGCTTAAAGATAGTCACGCGTCCACTCATAGTATTGTCAGCCACTCTCTACTGATGAGCGCGCGTAATTATGCATTTGTTGTGTTTTACTATCATTTGACGTTTAACATTACCTCATAGATTTCAACGCCTTGTTGTCATTCTTGCGCTTTATCTATTCAACATATCTGCTATAACCGTCATTTCTACTTTAACTAGCGCTTGTCACTTTGTCATTATATGTACAAACATAACCTAAACCATAATGCAATTTCTATTCGGTCTAGCGGTCATCAGTGAGTTTTTTCTTTCACTAGCTGATTGATTCATTGACTACTCACAATTGCAATTGCAATTATGTAAGATTTTATGAAGATTGCTAGTTAATGAATACATTTTTAATATTTACCTCTGCTATATATATCAAAATTACTTACCAGCTAACTATTGAAAAATAAATCCCGTATTTAAAAAAACATTCACTTCAAATATTGAAAAACAAAAACTTATAATATTTTGAAAGAAATACGTTTTTTTAAAGATTTAGTATGCTTTTATTTAAAAAGTATCAAGTATATTAATTACTATGCGTAGTAGATATTTAAAAAAAATAACCCAACAAAGACTTAATAGTTTTGGTATTAATGAGTTATTGTCATTGTAATTTGCACTGCAAATACCACCTTTGATGTTTTTAAATGGTGACTAAATTGTTTCAGGTACACGCATTGTTTTATTGAATGCTATTATACCACGTTTAAATTATTATACTGAGCATTCTAATGTATTAAATACAAAATAATTATGCTGTGGAATATAGTGGAATTAATCAGTTATACAAATAATAATGTACAAAACTGTATTCATCTCTCGGTGAAACAATGAAGATTATACGAAAAATACTTTGTTAGAATTATCGATTCTTTACTAAAAAATGTTTTATTATTTTACTTAAAAGACATAACAGCAACACATAAGACAATTCATTAGTAATGTTTAATAACGACTTAGTAGCTGGTCCCACACTAAATGGATTTTGTCTTACCCGTTAAGATTTGTATCTCCAAACTATACATAATTATCAAATGATGAAGATCACCCTAGCTTGACGGTATAGCACTCAAGCTATCGTTTTCTTTGTAATAATATCAAGAGTTAAAATTAATAAATGATAAATATTAGGAATATTTTTTTGAAAATATGTGTATACAAACTCAAATCCGTAAGATTACAAAATACAAAAATGAATACTTCTAATATAATTATTCTGCTTAGATCGCCCATTAGGAAAATATACGATTCACACCAGTGGCGGCCAGTCATTGTGGCATTGGATCAATCCACCCCTTGTATACGCAGGGGCGGTTATATTTCATGAAATAATATTCAAACATAACATTTATACCATTCACTCACTTTAAATTTTATTGTCTATAATAAATATTTTATAAATTTTTATTTTATTTAATTAATGTAAAATTTTAATTTATTGAATTTAAGTAAGTTTTCATTGTATAAAATCAATTTTAAATTAAAAATAATAACTGTTTTCTTTATTGTTGCGAAATAATTACTTAACAATGTTTTTTTTGTATTCAATATCTACGTATGAATATCGGTGTATTCATTTTAATTCACGCTGTTTGGCTACGGTGCTAAAAATGAATACTTACCTTTTTGTCTTCCTGCACTCGTATATCATATTCTATTGTAATACGGCTATTTCACATTTCAATAAATTCTGGCTTTGTCATACGTATATTTGAAACAATATAATATTGCAAATTTTGAATTGTATATTTTATGTCGCGATGCTGGAATGGCTGCACAAGTTTTCTACGCACCTCCACCATGCGCACTAAAATGGAAATATTCCACGAATTTTAACAGCAATAACACTTACCAGATACAAACATTAATCCGCAAATTTATGACCGGGCGCAACTTCAAAATTAGATTCCGTCAACTCCAAACTGTCCGCATTTTTTATCTAATAAATAATTTGTTCGCTTGAGATACGACCACCGTGTTATGTACGCGTTTTGACTGCGAAAAATAAAATCCACCCCTCGGAATATAAAAGTTACTTTGAAGGTTGGATAAATAGAGCTCTTCATTTGACTTAACAATGAAATAATTTAAATGTCATCTTATTAATCCTCAGACAAATATCTCATAATATTGTAAAACACTTTTTTGAACACAATTAGGGCTTTTCGGTTTTCAAAAACCGGTTTTTTGGCAAAATTTGTGACATTCAAAAGCCGGTTTTTCAACTTCGTAACCGGTTGTGCCAAATTTTCTATAATCGAGTCTATTAACAAAAGGAAAGAAAATTTGGATATTTTATTTGATAAAGATTTTAAAGACCATATGTCCCACATCATTACCCAGCAAAAGGGTATTTTTGATATCAGGAAATTTTGTTACTGAACGATCAGTAGACGCTTTGTGTTTTCTTGAATCATATTTTCTGAGGAGTAGCACCAAATGATTTCTTGTTGTTTATTATTATTATATAAATATAACACATAAAGAAAATGAACTTTTTCTCGCTATTTTAATTGAATTATTCATATTTTGTAAAACTTTGGAAACCGGATAAAACCTGTTTTCGAACAATATTGACATTCTAAAACCGGTTTTCCTAAAAGTCGGTTTTTGTATAAGCCCTAAGCACAATGTATTTTGCCCGGAAATAAGATTACTGCATATTGTTTTTATTACATTTTATAATGTCTTACAGCAAGGACATTTTAACGGGTGTTATGTTTACTTCATGATGGATGGTGACTTACTTAACTTTTTTAACAACTGTTAAAAAAACTTCTGTCTTCTTATATAATTTTCCAGCGATTTATATTTTTACCATAATTATTCATTTTGCAAATTTAATATACTACTCAATTTGATCTATCTTAAATATTTCCTTACTTTTGTTGGCCTTTTTGTTCCATCCAAGTCATACCAGTGTCATTATTTATACTAAATAAACCTAATAAATGAAAACCAGCGACCAAAATTTAAAAACCTTCTTTGTATACAAAACTTAAATAAAAGTTGTGTTGATTGATTTTATACAAATTTTAAACAAAAAAAAAACAAACAGTTTCATATAATTTTTGAATATTTTAATTTTGATCGTGTGACTATAAATTTAAATTAATGACAGCAATTTTAAAACGCGTTAGCATTGTGGCATAAATAAACAAAAATTACTAGTATTATTCTTGTTTAAAATCAGTATCAATCGTGTGTCGGTATCGACGCAAAGTGTTGTTATCGTGTGCTTATTTTTTCAAAGATTCACCTTTTCCAAATACTCCACCTGTATTCACATATATACATAAAATTCTTTCTTTACGGTATTATTTTTACGATAGCTAAATTAAAACTCGCATTATCACAGTTTATGTTTTACAAGAAGTGTGTAATTCTTACAAGATCTAAAACGACAAGAAAGAAAAAACCCGTTTATAATATTATGATATCATTTTGAGCCCCCAATCGGGTGAAACATGCGTGAAAAATAATATTTTATGCTTTGATACCGACTGGCGTAAAGGGTCTACCTTTAGTGCTCTTTTTTGGTAGTGCCTCGTAAAATTCCATTACTATAAGGTTTTCTCGCTTGCGCTTCGATGTTTTTCATCTGAAGCCACTTTGCTTTGATTTTTAATCTATTTTACCATGAAATGAGTATCACTAGACTGCGTATAGAGGTTTTACTATATCAGAAAATAATTAAAAACATCGTACATGATAAAAATGCGTAAGAAAATATTATCCTTCGCAATCACTTATTTAATATTAATTTTATGTATAATAAAAAAGCCTGCATCGGACATATTTATCAAGTTTATTGCAAACTGTATTAATTTTGTCAAGCAGATAATAATTTGTATTTTCCCGCCAATAGATTGACTGGAATATAAATGTCATTGTTAACAATATTTTAAATAGTTTTGTGATTTGAATAACACTTAAAACTTATTTATTTTTTAGATATTAAAATAAAACCTTATCACCAATAGATTATTTAATTGATAATATATGGTTGTGAGCGACTTCTAAAAGCACTTATTTGATGTTTGTTGATATAAATAAACAAACTTTCAGAGTACGCAAACGTTGAAATAGAGAGCAAGGCTAAACAATTTGTCGTCTTGTAAGGGAGTTTAGAAATCTTGATGTACAAATATTCTATTCAACAAAGGTATACTATGGCTTATTTTCAAAAAAACACTCTTTATTAAGAACTGATTGCGTGCTTTTGAATCGTTAAACATTCAAGCCAAGAACTAAGAGAAAGATCGTTAAAGACATTGTCATTGTATACAGCATTTTAGAGAGACTATTTATTCCAGCTTAGTAATTTTTATCTCAACCTTTATTTGTGCCGGAAAAACGATACTAAAGATAAGTACAACTGATATTACTTTAAAATAACATTTTAATGGAAGTTCTTTTAATATATTATACTTGCAACTGAAAGACATAAAGCGGACTATATCACATATGAGTGAGTGAGTGCAGGTCTCAAAAATGTCTCATATTTCAATTCTTGAGAAACAACAGATCGTTGGAAGACCGTCCGATTAATGAATAGATTGTATGAAACAATATCGACTTGTGCCGAAGGTCAGTGATTTGCGTAGCACAGTGTAAAAGATTGGTTGAACATTTTTTGATTGAAAATTGATTGATGTTTATCCAAGGGCTTTGCAGTCACGAAGAGAAATAAAGAAAGGTGACATCCACCACAAAAGTGCAACAAAAATATGTTTTTTAGATTTACCTCTTGTTGGCGTATGGCAAATAATACTTAATCGAATCGTGGTATGAATGAGCGGTATAAGTAGTGGTTCTAGTATTCTTGTTTTTTTTGTCATTTATTTACAACGATTTTTTTGAAACCTGATCTTTAATAAATATTTTGAATCATCTTCTTTTTGTGTTTTTTGAACTATGCATTTCATTTTTTTAGAATAATTGGTATCATGAATGAGTTTAAATACTCCATTGTAACTTAAAATTATTCAAGTTGTGAGTCGTTTCAAACATTGTTTTTAATGAATATATGTGAAACCAATTTTCAACTGAAATGGCAATTAAGCAAATTGAACCAAAAATAGTCGGAAAGTGATACATTTTATAAATATTTGTAAGTGAATTTAAGAATTATACTTTACTTAAAAATTTTACTTAAAAATATTATTTCCAACAATGTGCCATTAAAACAATGAAATTGTAGGTAAAAAAACGGTTTAATGCCAAGTTTAAAAAAAAAAAAAAAATTGCCCTTGTGATGACAGTAGTCAAGATTCAAAACATATTCTGTGGGATTGTTCGATTTTGTTCATTGATAAATATTTTGTTTTCATCATTTAGAAATAAACCATGTTGGCCCTATAGAATATTCAGATCTAGCTTCTTGGCCAGAAAATTTCTGTAAATTAAAAAAAAAATCTTTTTCTGCCCCTCGCTATATTTAACTCCTAATCAAATTTGCTACCGAAAGTAGTTTTATTAACGCCATTTATAATTTAACTAATGATTAATACTTAATTTATGGCTTTTTAAATTATATTTTTTTATTGTTTCCAACCAAATATAAATGAAATCGAGTGTATAATTGAAGAGATTTTGTCTTCGGTATGATACAAATAACTAAGTTTATCAAATAAAAGAAAAACAAAAAAGTTAAAAAAAAACGCATTAAATGCATTGATTTTGTATTAAAACAACTTAAACTATATTAGGAAGTAAAGTAAAATGAAGATAATCAAAACAATAGCTCAACTCTCAAAAATTTTCTAGCAAAAAAGCTTTCCGTGAGTATTGACTTTATCTTTCCCTAGTTGCGTGTAAGCGTCGCCTTATAATAAGTAAGCAACTAAAGGATGATTCACAAGAGGTAAGTGTTTTAGATCTGTCCTTTCTGCTTTAATCCTATCAAAGAGTAATGACACAGTAAATATCAATAAATTCAATTTTATTAGAAATAGCAGGTATTCTTATTCGTTAAAGTTAAATAATATTTTGAATAAGTTTTATTTTTCTCATCAAATGATTTTTTCTAATTGATTATTTTTTGTCAGTATTATGTTTTCCTCCACAAAAAAGGCAGTAACTGCCTCCAAGGTTGTAGTGATTATGCAAATTGCGATCACTATGTTTTATTATATATAGTTGTAATAGGGACTTTGTCATAAAAGTCATCTGTCTTAAATTATTTTTCAAGACAAAAAATTCGTATTAACTAAATGAGACAGTATACAAAGAAAGTTAGACAAGACACTCACTTTTTCAAAATGGATACAATGAATAAATTGAAACTTGATGCTTTACCGTTATATAAATACAAATACCACACAAAAGCAACCTGAATTGCACAATTTATGTATCAATAATGGTAGTGTATTTAAGGTGTTCTATTTTACAATATAAATTAAAATATACAAATAGTTAGATGGTATTTAGTATCCAGAACTAATATTGTACAACCATATGAAATATATGTAGATGCATAACGACGATACTAACACAGATCACATGAATTGAATATGGGAAAGGGTTTTTAAAATAAGATATTTCTTGAAACAGATTTGATCTGAGGCATCTGCTGATCAAACATGACATCAACAAACAAACAGACAAAGATATAAATTAAGTCAAACAACTAGCTTTGTAAATTGTAAGATTTTAATATGTATTGCTAAACTTAACCCTCATATCCTTCTTTACATCTGTTATATAAAAACATCCACGCGACGACCGATTATGTAACGAAAATATCCGTTACAAAATAATTATTTTGAGTAAACTGTAAATTGATTGAGCGGTTGATTTGTGGTAAACTATTTCCGAGTATGGTTTAAATATATTGACAACTCGACATTGCAAAACTTTACAAATAACTCGCAGCATGGCTTATTTTCTTTATTCACCCTGAAAATAATTGAATATATCAAATTGTCAAACATTTTTCTAGCTTTTAGAAAGGGAATATATTACCAACTTGAAATTTTGAACGAAACAGTAAATAAAATGAATGAATTACGTATCTCGACTTATCAATCAATATTCAATATACGACATGCACTGATTTTATCAATTATTTTTTTAAAACTTAAATCACACTCTTACCATTATAGCTCAATCAAAATTGATACATCAATGACTTCACAATCGATATTTTTGGAGCATTTTCAAAAAAGCGAAAAGAACTAAAAGTTTAAATGAAAAACATCTCACATCAATTTAGTTCATTTGACATCATGAAAACATTACTTTTGTTGTAGTGAAAAATGCTGGTGGAAAGAATTTTGGAAGATAATGGAATATTTTTTTTCTTTTTTCTGGTTGTGTTTTTGAACTAAATCCTTTCAGATGCATTTCCTTGAAATGTTTAACGAAGCAAATTATTTTTTATGCTGCAGTTTTTAACGTACCTACGATATCCTTATGACTTGATCTTTGTACTGAGCATACGTACAGACGTACAAATTTTTTCTGATTTAATTTGTCTTGCTTACTTTATCTACTAAGCTCTTTTGATAACCCTTAGTCTTCTCGAGTAAAGGCAGGTATAATTAATTCACCGTTTAAAAGGGAAATCGAATAAAATTTAAATATTTTGCAAAGAAGTCGCTATTATAATTTAATTTTTATTTTTGTGAATATTCAAAAACTAGGCTAAACTTAGTTTCAGGTTAACATAAAGTTAAATGTGAGAACTTTTTTATTCCACTTGTTGTATTACAAAATGTGATACGTACTTCATGTCATTGAGAATCATAATTATACTTAACATCGGAATCAATCTTTAGTTTATTCGTAAACTTTGCGATGTTAAGTCTGATGATGCTTCTCAAAGAGTCGAAATACGTCTTGATAACAAAGTTAGCAAATTTCGTGCTTTATTTTAAATGAACTTCTTCAAAGTGACCGCCGAATCCATCAAAGAGCTTAAGGATATTTTGGAATTCGAGAATCGTTTTAAATTAAGCCCCACATACATCGTATAAAATTTGAAAATATATACATTTATAAAATTTCGCCTCAAAAATCATATTTCTTTTTCAAATTGATTTTTTATATGAATTAACTAACAATTTTGGTAGTTTTTCTTTCAGTACAAAGAACATCTATGTATAGAAAGTTAGTTACAATAGAAACTGCAAACCACGATATAATTTAGTAATTTTATCAAATTTAAATTTTTTGTATGAAAATTATTTCTTCCAATTGTATAATCAAGCATTGTAGTTCAATTAATAAAAATAAGCTTGAAATCATTTTCGCTAAAAAAATTACATACTTTGAATGTAGAAATACCGTGTGACAATGATGAAATCATATATTTGGCAGTCAGTAAATAATCGCTGCACTTGTTTGGATAGCGTAGCGCAGACATGCAAAGCAAGCCATCTACTATCAACTGATATGCAAATAAGCTTAATAACACGTAACGCCGCGAGATGGCGTTACCATTATTATATCTCATCTTAGCGTAAACTCTCGCCTAGAAACGCTACGAGAGCGTAGTAGCCGTAGACCCATCTACGCTCCAGCGGAATCATTGTCAAACTTTTATATTTAAGCTGCTGCTATAACATCTATGCAAAAATGCGGTAGAAAACTTGTTATGTTACCCATTTATAGTGCTATTTTATTAATTCTTTTGCAATAATTTAGTTTTTAAAATAGTTAAAATTTTTCTTTATGCATACTGTTATCTTGTTTTTAATAATAAAAAATATGTTATTCCTTTAAACTTATACTACAATTACTTTTTTTCTTTTAACCATGATGCATAGCACAAATTTAAACACTTACAATAAGATCAAAGAATCATCTTAAGCATTGTAATAGTAATGTGACAGAGCGAGAAAACAAATTGACGGATAAATTTTAAGCATTTTAGCCTTTTTTATACCCAAAGTTATTTCGTGTAAGCCTCAGTTATAATTAAAGTCCAAAAGTAATTAATCTATTGTCAAAAAGTCAAAACGTGTTATTTGGTTCAATATTAAAGTCCTGCATTTGAAATTGTCACAACCATTTTCTATTATAGTTGTAATGAAATGTATAATTTACTCATGCGTTGACATGAAATAAACAAGCTGTTGAAATGCATGCTGTTTGCGATGTAATATAACGTTTATTGGCCAAATTGCTTGTTCGTTAATAACAAAACTAGACTTTTATTGACTTACATGTTAAATTATGCTTATTTTTATAAATTCGATGTTTGCTCTCTTTTTGTGTGTTAAGTTATTTTAATATTTAAAAATAACCAAAAAAAAAATTACTACGTATTGTATGTTTGATAATATTCAAATAATTAATTCTGACGTATTTATGGTTTTAACTCTTAATTCTTGGTTGAAAGAAATTATATTTAAAAACAAAGTATTATTTTAACTAATCCCGCAACTTTATCAAATCAGTCGTAATCGTTTTGATTTTTTTAATTCAACTGAGCTTAATACAATACAGATGAAACTATTTAATTGAGTCATTAAATAAAAACAAATCATCTCTTCAACTTTGAGATAGTTGTAAATAGAAAAAAGAGTAATATACTTGTTAAAATATTCTTAACGATACTAAGCAACATGATGTCAATTTGCATGCTGCGTTAGCTCTCTGACTGATTGAAATGGGGTTGATTATTTTTACTGTGACATATAGCTAGATACTGCAATATCTTATGAAGAAATTTCTACTGGTATTATGGTATTTCAAAATGAAATATTGATAAGAAAAACTATATCTATAGCCTATGTTTTAAAAACTTATTTAGATCTTAAATATGTATGTCTTGTTTTACAATGTTCGAATCTGTCAATTCTGTTTAAGTTTTCGTTAAAATAAGAATAGTATCAGAAAAATCCTTTAATATTTTATAAATCAATGAGTCAATAAATAATTTGTAGTGAAATATTTGCCACGCCTAAAATATCAAGGTACCGGTAGTTTTTATTATAAAAACCAGAATTTTTATATTGATAAAACAGCCTAAATACCGGGATTTCTTAATGGCAATACTGCAATTTATAATGTTGACATTGAATTGAAAACATAATTATGTAGTATTATTTTATGTATTTTCGAGTAATCTATGTATAGGGACTTTAATAAACATTATTAGTATTTTTTGTTATGGGTATTTAGTCAATTGATTATTTTTTTAAATTATCATGTACTTTATCTCTGCAGTATATTTAGAATATCACTTTAAAAACAATATTTTATAGAAGCTATGGTCTTTGAAACATATATTTGCTATCCCAAATTATTGGTTTGCTTTTCTGTCGTTAATGCAATGGAAAATCTCATTCGAAGATAATATCCGCGAGACGCGTTGCAGTCTATTGTATCCCGTGCTTTCTGAACAACTGCGCTATATACATAGTTAGTGTCTAAGTAAAAATAACTTGTCAGAAACAACGAGTGGTGTCGGGTTACATATAAAATATGTTTTCGCTGTTGATATATGGTGTCAAAGTAATAAGCAATGAGAAACATTATTTATTATTACATTCATATTAACTCTTAGTTTTAAATTATATTTAAAGATTCTTTAAAGATTAAATTAAATCAGTTGAAGTCAATCACTTAACTAATTTCATAAGATTAGCAAAATTAAGTAATGTTTTTTTTCCTCCATTAGTTGTGTGCAAGTTATAAGTCATGCAATTAATAATTATCAAAACATATTTTTTCACTGAATAAACATTTCTTGCTGTGGTTGATTTGTAGTTTACACTGTGAATTATTAAGTCAACCATCAAATCCTTAAAACAGTGCTTCAACACATATGGCTGTTTATTTTTTTCGCTCCAAATTTGGAGCATATTGACTACGTATGAAGTAAATAATCCAACACATTGACTAGAGGATTGGATTGGTGGAGGGATAGTATACATTGCAGACATTCATGCCTTCAAACACAGTATTTTAATTTAAGATTTCGACTGAAGGTGCTTGGTGAAATTTCAATATTAAATTTGAATCGTTCAAATTATGTACATTCCCACAGATTTTGTCACTAACGACCCGGGTTTCGCCTTTCGGCAACTTCAGGCGTTCAAGTGCATAGATTAACTTGAACTGACGCTTAGTAAATGAATGTTTTGTGTTTTTACAATAAATAAATGTATCATTGAGTTTAAAGCCATTGCTGGCGAAAAGGATAAGCTCATGGGAATGCCCAAAGTTTTGTATAGTGAGTGGTTTTAAGAATTATATTTATTTGTTCGTCGGAAAAGGTTTTATGACTATTTTTATATAGGTTACAGAAGTGGCGACCCCGGCATATGCAATATTTTATTAAAAATCGGAAGGCGGTGGAGCTGTGCCCTGTTTATTTCGAAAATTTCCTGGTAAAAGAGCTTATGAACGTCCGTATTTGGGTGTAACATTTTTATCCCTTGTTCCTGATTGAACACGTGTCCTTCCGAAATTAAGTGATTAGCAAAAGTAGACGTGTCTTTTTTCAATCGAAAGGCTGCCATATGTTCTGATTATCTGGTGTTCAGTGTCCTTTCTGTTTTGCCGATATAAAATTTGGTATAACAAGAGCATTGCAATCTATAAATCCTGGAATAAGTAATGTATTTTATCTTTATTGTAAACTAATAATTTGCCTAAAGAGTTTTTTCAGTAATAAGCTGGTCTAACACTATCAACTAGCTGTTTTTTTAATTTTAAGACTTGTATTTCCCAAATAAATGATTTTACGCCAATACCTTGTATTTTACATCGATTTATTTTAAACAGTATTTTAAATCGATTGATAATTCATTTTTTATTCGTACTAATATTTGAACTCGTAAGCATCCAAAATACGATCCACTCGAGTACGCTGCCAGCTTTAAAAGTCATTAACGATTCACTACAACAGCAGCAGCAACAAAATATTGTTTAATATGTTCTAAAAATGTACTGGAAATGGTTTATTAATCTGCATGATTTTGTGAACACATTTGAAACAAGTCTTAATTTTATTTCATATAATATTAATCAGATGTATGTATCACATAGTAAATAAAATATCAAGACACGTTGGCCACCTATGCTCTGAACTCTTCAATTTATATTCAGTATCGCGTATATTTAAAGCGAAGCTGTATATCATACCTTTCTTTGATAAACACGAGTACTCACCCACATTTAGATATCTTTTTATCGGAGTATAAATGTTTTCTGTCTACAAAAATAGTCCGAATAGAGACAGGAAAGCGAGCGCTGAGAAAATTGAATCTAACCGGGGGCTAACACGCAGCCTGCCACCCTTATTCAGTGGTCAACGTGACTTCCTCAGAAATCGAATGATTTCCATAATACATACAATTATTTTAAATGCCAAAATCATAAATATATACTGCGTCACATATTTTTCAAATCATTTTTTTTAGTTGGAATTTATTTTACCTTAGTACAATCTGAATAAAAACAATATTCCTTTGTACTTCATTCCACTGATATCAGTTGATAATGCTCGCAATGAGCGAATCCGGTCCTGACGTAATTAATAAAGTGGAATGAAGTACAAAAGAATATTGTTTTTATTAATATATTGCCTTTCCGCCAAGAATTGAAAGTGAACACCCTATGAGTACCATCTGTTACGATTTTGTATCCACGAGTTTTAAAACAAATGCATAATTTATTTGATGCTTATTTTTTTCTAACCATATGATCATATAAATGGCTCATATACTTAAGTACTAGTCTCTTTTCAGTCTTATTATCCTATCAATGCCAACAGCAAATAGGAGAGTTTGATTGCCTTCTTTAAAACCAGTCTTTACTGAGTAAATTGTACATAACTATTATATTGATTACTAAAGTACTTGAAAATTATTGATGCGATCGTATTAGTTTTCGTTCTTCAGACGAAACTTTTCGAATCGAATTAATTTAAAACCTTTACAAGGTACATTATAACTATTATAATTATAAATTCAAGACGTCTTAGCTGTTCAAATTTTTGTGTTACTAAGGCTTCGTTTTTATCGCTTCTTTGTAAAAATCATACTTAATTTATGACTATTAGTGTTGTAAGATAGTTTTTGTTTTATTTAGATTAAGAAGGAGACTTACATTAATATGATTTGCAAAATAAGTTATGTTCATAAGAAATAACGCGTTAAAGAAAAGTTACCCGTCGTATTGAAAACACTCATATTTAATGATAAACAATTAAAATCGCGTTTAAATTTAAGATATTTAGGAATAAACATGTAATAGAAAATGTCCGCTACTAATATATAGCATATAGTGGCCTCTTAATGGAAGTAACCCACAGAAGAATTTTTTGGAGAACTGTTTATTACTCAATTGCTCAACTTCTCTTTTCTAAAATATTAAAAAGGATATAAGGATAAAGCTCGGACAGGAATAGTGGTAAGCTAATCGTGCCTCTCCTTTATTTTATAATTTGAAGTGTGGGAGGGAATTTTTAGACATCATAAACAATTATGCCTTCAGACAGAAATCGATAAATCGATTGAAAATTCTGTTCATTCTGAAATTTAAATCCTTGAACGAAGTATACTACTGCACTACGAGCCCGGCAGTATAGCGTTATAAAAGATACCAAAATCAGCAGTACCAAGTATTGCTTTCGCTATATATAAAATGTTCTAACTTCTTAACTATGCTTAAAAAATATTTACCTTAATTTTTGTTACTAACTAATACCATGTCGCAAAAAATGTATAAATAAAATAATTGATTCTAATACCCATCAAGTAAATACCAAGTTTCAACATGGCTTAAAAGAGAAGCTGTCTGTTATAAAATCTTTAACGTTCTCTATTCCGTGAGAAGTTTACTGATCAGTAGAAATTTAATACTCACTTGAAACGTCGTGGAAAGTCGTCCACCATCTTGCTTTGAACTTTCCACTACAGAAGCTTACAAACTGGGAAATAAAAAAGAATCACAGTTTATGCTTTTAATGTTCAGTACAATTATCTTTTGACCATTGCAGAATACTTTTCGTTGTTTTTGTTAAAGAATAAAATATTGAATAATAAGGAAATATATAGCAGTGTAAATAATAATACTAAGCACATTGTCATCATCTCAAAAATTATATGGTATTTTAGATTGAAAATAACAATAAATATTTAAAGGGCGACACTAATGTCAATATATGTAACTAATGAATCGTATTTTAAATTATTTTTTAAAATTAATTAAATAATTTAATCGAGTTAACTTACTATTAACGATCGGAATTTAAATAAAAAAAACAAATGTACAGTAGGTAGTGAAATTTTTAATTAAAATTATGGTTTTTGGTGTATTTTTTAATAAAATATTGTTACTGAAAATGGCAGTTGATATGTTTTGCGATTTGCTATGCTGATAAAACCTTTTTGAATTTTTTGATTCTGATTCGTGCAATGACACCGAAAGGTTACCTTTCATAACGTAACACTTTTTCTTTGAAAAGGGGGAATCTTTCTACTGTATTTTATTCCTCAGAGAAATAAAAGAAAATGTTAACCTCAAACACGTCTGCTCTGTAATGATGTTTTTCGATAAAATGGAGGTATTTCATACAAGGGCACATATATATTATATCGAGTTTTCAGAACGTGTCAGTAGAAAATTTCATAACCCACGGGTCGTATATGCAAGGAACATTTCTGCATACAAATTTTCCAAAATAACAGTTTGCACGTTCTTAAACAAATTTTATTTAGTTTTACTCTGAATTCACCGTGAGACCTCATTGGAAAATAAATATTACTTTCTTTACTACTTAAGATCAATTTGTAACGTTAATGCTTGTCTTTTTACATAAAAATAAACATCTTTAAAAGTAGACGTGCACACAATACAACAGTTAAGGAGACAATTATTATAATAATTCACAAAACACTATGTTTAATTTAGTTTCCTGCTCTTTGGTGTTTTTTGTAGTGAATGAAATATTTGTTATTTGTCAACATAATAACGTGTTTATTTTTTATCTCAAAATGATATGCAAAACAAATATTTTGTATTGTATCTATTTTTTGTAAATACTGTACTGTGTGTCGAAACATTAAAAAATATACTTTTTGTATAAATAATCTTAATACTATCCGTTGTATCAAACAATTACTTAGTTTTTTGACCAAATATGAGAATCGCTTTAATAAGATTTTTATGGATTTTTGGTCCACAATATTGACAATTAAACTAACCCGTTTCTTTTATATACACACAAGCCTGCCATTGAAGCAACTCTCACGGGAAAACCTTTACTTCTGACAGGGTAATAATTTGTTACATGTTATGCGTCGTTAAGCTTCTCAAGTATTGATTAACTTTTTATTATAGCTGAGAGTATCCCATGAGCATTATTAAAGAAAGATTTTATCAAAGTAAGAAATAAATACACCAGATTTATACACTTAACATTATCTGTTACAAAACATACGCTGATTTCTTTATATTAATATTAATTCAAATTCATGAAATAGTGTACATACTTTCCCATCTGTTCAAATTCTGTGCACATTTTATGGAAAAAAGTTGGCTGATTCATATCAATGGCAATTTAATGTCTAATCTTGCAATAAAACAAGTACATATGGTTGACGTTACCTTCTGTAAGAAGGTATACGAATCACATCGGAGTCACTTTTGAATGTCGATAAGTGTAAACAATTCTGGTTTATAACCTCATTTAGACCTATTCTTAATAAGTGTACTGAACATTAACGTGAATTGAGTCTTAGTTATCAGTATTTGTCGATTGGCGGATACATAAATGAGTTCTTATTGTTCTCTCATGACATAACTACAAGCGATACATGTAAATCACCATCAATAATTTTATCAACTAGTTGTTCCTAGAAAAAAACGGTGGCTACCCCTGATCTATACTGTGGGGAATTATTCCAGGCTTTAAGGTCCCTACAGACTTCATAGAGTGAATTCAAAAAAGGTACAGTTCAACCCTATAGACAACGCACATACATGCTGCTACTAGCGAACAAACTATCACAAATATTATTTAAAATACAAGCTTAAATTATGTAGTTTATCTCATCAACAGCTTACGAGAACAGAACCGCTTAAAACTCATTTTTCTCATTTTTCTTCTTCTTTGGCCATGTTCGCTCCCTATGTGAAGCATATGGCCGCCACGCGGCACCTTCATATTTCCCTGTCTCCCGCCAATTACTTTGCTTCCTCCCATGGCATGCCAACATCCCTCAGTTCCGCCGAGTACATATTATGGATAGTACCCGACGGACGTCCGGAACGCCAGAATCCCACCGGTCGAAAGAAAAAGCAGGCAGGATTGAGGCTTTCCGGAGGCATCTGCAGCACGTGACCCAGCCAGTTCCAACGTCTCTCCATAACCACTGACGTGACGGGACGCTGTCTTGTACGCTCCCTTATCTCTGAATTCCTCACAAAATCAAACCACCTCACCCCAATTATCCGACGCAAGCATCTGTTCTCGAAGCTCAGTATACGGTTTTTCTGAGTCTTCGTCAGGTGCCATTATTCGCAACCGTAAAGCAGTACCGTCAGAATGCAAGCGTTGAATAAGTGGCATTTGGTTTTAATCGAGTACATTTTTAAAGAATATAATCATTAGTAGAACAACACTAATAGTTAGGTCATAACTATTTTTACTCTTCGTTTTTATATATCATATAGGGCGGGGGAACGAAATTCCATAATAAAACAATATCAAAACTGAAACATCAGGTTTCAAATAAAATATTTGACTTTATTATAATATGGTTCGTGTCATATAATTTAATCCAAACAATATTTTAGTGGTTAATTGATTGTTAAAAGAAGATAACATTTGTGTGGTTTAATTTAGATACAAAACGTATTTATTATTAAAATTCATATGACGTATGACATAGTCATACTAGATTCGTTTAAATTAACAAAAACAATATTATAAAATCATAAACTGTTATCTTCATACAAGAAGCACTAAACAAATAATAAAAGACTTGAGACATAAAATAAAAAGCTGCACTCGAGGCTTCGCATGAGATGCACGCCTTGTTTGATGATGTATAAAAGTCCGGAAATAAATTTCTTTTGAAATATAATATACCATGATAATGAATCTTGGAAGCTTTGAGTCGGGTTACGTAAAACATAAAACTAAACATAATAATATAAAAAATGTTCAGCGTTTGAGCATTTCAAAAGATTAAAATATGTTATTACGTTATTCTGGTAGAGTTTTATTTATGTATTTTATGTTCATTATTTATATGTCAGGCTATAATATATATCTATACAGTGGTGTTTTGGGTCTGATGCAATGCCCTGGTACGTTACTATTAACGTTTTTTACTTCAGTATATTCATATTACGATTTTGAAAAGAATATTTTCATCCTGAAATAGTTGAATATATTTACTATTTAGTTTATCACTTCAGTGCGTTTTTTAACCATAAGATAATCTTTAGCAGCCTTACTTTCAGTGAGAACACTATGGAGTTTTATGGTTTGAATACACATTATTAAATATCTTTTTAAAAAATTAGTTTAATCGTAAGATTTTTCCGACTCTGACTCCAGAATAAGACACCAGACACCACGACTACAAACTTATGTTTAAAATGTTTGTATAACTGATTTTTTTACTCGACCAGAATTTTTATCCCAATCGAATTACTTTTTGTTTTGCTCAAACATTTTTTTGTATCACTGGTATTGATGTTTGCAATACCAATATTACAAAATATTTTTAATATACATCTTTTATTGAATAAAATACTAAGCTTTCTCTATTATTTAATAAAAAAATATTTACAAATTATTTGAATATTTTGCGTCCACTTACTAGATGAGCGGTCGAGTCCGTAGTAGGGCATCCAATCCCGGGATTCGGGATCCCGTTCAATTTTCTGATCCCGAAATCCCGGGATTGACATGGTTGTGATCCCGGGATTTTGAGATTGAGAAATTTTGAGTAAATCTCGAAAAGTGAGACCAAATTGGCAAATTGGCGACTCCAATTTCCCCGGTGAGCTAAAAAAAAAAAACCAGGATTCGTGAGAATCCTAGGGAAAAGTATACCAAATCGGAGATTTCAAATTCCTCAGTAAATTTATCTCAATCCCGGGATTGAAAATTTATCAATCCCGAAATCCTGGGTTTGGAAAAAGGCTCCGGGATTGGATACTCTAGTCCAGTGGTCGGCAACCTATTAAATCGGAAGAGCCAAAAGTTACAATTTACAAAAATTCCCAGTTTTCAAAGAGCCACTAAAATTTTTCGTTTCGATATTATAGTATTTACTTATATGTACATATGTATATACATATATAGTTATATATATAAATCGTGTATTGTGTATCGTGTATTAGCTGAATATCGTGTATTTAATGTAGAATGTTGATTTAAAATAAACGCCTTAAAATACGGAATAATATGTATTCATTTAAAAACACAAATATAGATACATATGTAATTACATCAATGGGAGCATTGGTTTGGCATGTCTTTTGAAAGTTAGATTAAATCTGGCTTATAACTTGTTGTTTTAAGTTTCAAGCACGACTCTAGATAAATAATTTTAAAGGGTAAATATTTTTTTTTCATATGGAACTGGAGAGCCGCAACTTTACATAGAAAGAGCCGCATGCGGCTCGCAAGCCGCGGGTTGCCGACCCCTGCTCTAGTCCGTAGTGCTGTGATCAACATTATTAGCTTCCGTGACAGATTTCACGGGTTCGAATCTTAATACTAACAACACTTTTTCAATAGATTTATCTTTTTTTCAATTACATGGATGTTTGTGATCTCTTAAAATTCCCTCTCACTCTTTTAATCCAAATATAGCACAATTAGTTAATCCCTAGTCCTCTCGTAGCATTATTCTTTATTTAAAGTAGGGACTCACTTCGAAAAAAGAGAGGTTGAGCAACTGAGTAACAAGCATTTCTCGTAGAAAAATTTATGTTATCGTATGATACCTCCTCCATTAGGAGGCAGTATGTTCCACATTAAGAGAGAACCTGGATTAAAATATATAAAATATATATATATTAAAATATATATAAAATATATATATAATAAAAGCATTAACCCTATAACTCATTAGTAGATTCTTATATATCATGTTTTTTTCAAGTGTGGTATTTATTGATTGGTTTTGAATGTGGTTGATATTTAATAGCACTTTTTGTCTTTTACTGTCACGTATTGATATTTTATATTTTTACTATCAAATTGTTCGTTACACCTTTATTGGTCTTAATTGGTGTTGTATATATAACCCTAGGTCAATGTATATTTTTATCAACTGAAAATGCTCGTACTGAGCAAAACCGGTCCTGACCTCAATGAGTACAAAAGAGTGTTAAATTTTCAATAAATATAACGCCTTCCGCCGAGAATCGAGAGCAGACAACTTAAAAGGAATTATGTCTATGTTAAACGTCAAATCGTGCAATATCAAAACAAACTCTAATTACAGTATTCACGGTGGCCCTAATCGCGGCGCGCCGTGCTGGCTCGAAACTAAACTCAGCATAATCCTTCCTCTAATCTCCGGAATAAACATAAACCACCCAGGGCTGCGTGTGACTTTGCATAACGGATATGCAACATAACTGCACAGGCTTTAATTTGTGTACTATGATCATACAAACTAATTCTTGGAAATGCACTTAGTGAATGCATCTTGGAAGTAAGCGCTCATTCATATTAACCATCTTGTGTTTCAGCAAAGGGAATGAATGGTCTTAAAAGATCTGTTCATAGCTTGATTTGCTAAATGCATCAATCCTGAGAGCTCTACAACATGGATGTTAATAATGTATATATTGAAAACATAATTTGATATTGAAGGCTTTCAAAAGTTATTGATGCAACTAATCCTAGAGCGGCAATATAATATGTATTATTGTGATATTATTATAATTAACTTTTTGGTTTTGTTAAAACATAATGTCGAATCAAAATACTCATGTCAGATTTTCATTTTTCTTTTCCGTCGTTTGTCAAAATATTCAAAGTAAAGTTGTCCTTCAAAATACTTATGAAAATATTCCTAGAGCGTTTTACTAACTAGCAGATCTTTTTGTGTTCATCTTTATTTTCAATGTAATAAAAAAACGGATATATTCAAATAGAATATGAATATGATATCCATAATGAATTTTCTGTGAATTTGACGTATTTTTTTTTTTAATTCCAAGAAAATTTGAAGTATACAATATATGTATTGGGGTTTTCGTTTTATGACAAAAAATAAAAAGATTACTGGTAAGTTACTTTACCCTAACTTAACTGAGGTAAAAGATTCAGCGATTCTACATCATGAATCTATTTTTTGTGCACTGAGAGAGAACATGTTTGATAAAAAAGTGGTACATGACTACATTTGACTTTGGTACGTCGAATCAATGATAAGTTGCGACATTCTGTAAAAGTATTAACAGGATTTTCAACTATTTCCGTATTCTGTGTGAAATGTATGGCGATGAAATTTTAGCGCACGTATTGGCTTGAATTAATGGAGTTGTGAGTTATGCGCACTTATTTCAAAGCATAACAAGGGAAACTAATGAGTGGCACATTAGTTATGTCGGCAACAACACTGCGCAGTGCTACTCTCGACGGAGTTCATAGTGTCATACAAATTGCCTATCTGAAATTAACACGAATGCAACCCTGTAAGTTGACGTCTAGAAATATTGCGGCGTCCATACAAGGGGCTTGATTAAACAAAATGCTTGCTAATTCTAAGAAAAAAATGTCTTGGTGATCTTTAAAAAATAGATATTTACAATAATGATGAGCTAGTAACATTTTGCGCGCATTTTTTATCGATTCCCATTGACTTGATGAATTCCAAAGTGCACTAGAACGCGTGCTTTTGAAAAAATAACATCAATATTGTGTTTTATTTTTACAAATATTTTGCTTCTCTACTAAAAATTGATAGTTAACACCGTAAAGATAATAATTACTCTGTGTATGTATATATCTTATGCCAATATTTGAACTAATGATTTACCCGGAAGAATTTTTTATTTCCATCTTCAAACTATGTTATACCAACGTTAGCTATTTCTTAGCTTTAAGTGATTTGTGTAAATAAAAATATTCAATCCTTAACTTTCATCAAATACAATTACCCAAATGCATTTAAAGCAGGGTTTTTACTTCTTTAAGCCCTGCGGGAAATTAACTGCATTTTAACCATTGCCTGAAACAAAGATTCTTACAATTTATGAAAAAAAACCAATCTGGCATCTCTGTTGCAGGGCTTATTCATTTTAAATAAGCGTTCAAAATACATTTGATCTTTCTTTTTCTCCGAAGATGGCATTTTAATCATTCTCTAATTGATTCCGAATGAATTATTCTAAAGTACTTAAGTAATAATAAATTTACAAATATTGGGTGTATGATAAATTTCATAAAATAATTTCACATTACAATATTTTGGGTTTATTATATTATTATAGCCTATTCATAGTTTTTGGTAAAACCAATCACGATAAAATCTGTGTACAAATTCCAAGCCCTAATACGAAGTTCCATAAAAGATTAAAATTGCTAAGAGTTTTATTCTACTATTTGTGTAACTATATGTGATAAGTGATTCGAACTGTTTGTCAAATATCTTCAGATTTTTACATGTTCAGCTTTACGGTTGGCTCTTTACTAAAGATATTTATTTATTATCTATATGATTTTTCATTATCAAAAATAAGTAATATATTTTTCAAAATACATTTTTACTGCTTTCGTTTTACCACTTTTTATACAGTAAAATAAAAAGTTATATTCCTAATTTTTTATGTCAAATATAAGTACAGATTTTGAAAACATATTTTTACTGTCGTAAAAAATCAAAAATTCTGGAATACTTTACATGGGTCTTGTCGTTTTTTTTGTGACATATTTAAGAGTATGTATAGTGCTTGAAATGCTTATTATAATAATTAATCAAAATGTTGATTATTTCAATAGATTTGATATTGTTTTCGTCAAAAAAAACCAGCATTCTATTTTTCTGTTGTAGGTACTAAAACATCACCTTGACAATATTTTTTTTCAAATATACTTTATTTTTTAATAAGCTGTTGAAAATAAGCCGAGCTTACGACCTCGTAATTAAATAAGCAAAAGCAATGCCGTAAAACCATATTTTTTCCTTTACACAAACCATGTTGTAAGCGAGCCCATTTAACAATAAACAAGTTTCATAGTCGTAGAAAATATAACTTCAAAACGTTAAACAGCCAAGCCAATTAGAAAAATTCCGTCCAACATTACCTGAGACCGTAGCAATTGCAATTCGCAACGGTTCGTAAACACCCATGCTGTCTGACGCCTTCAATTTTCAAACTTTGGCTCGAATGGTATTTATTTTACTCAGAAGCACTATATTATATTTCATTATATTCAAAATGATAGCGTTAAATATTGCTTTTAATATAAGCATATTTTCTTTTTTTCCGTTTAGTAAAAATATTTTTTCTTTTGTATAATTTAGTCGGGTCCTATGGCACAACGGTAAGCGTCGTTGGCTTCCGTGCCAGGTCTCACGGATCCATGTCCCAGTACGAACAGCATTTATTCAATCGATTTATTGATTTCTGTTAAAAGACATGGGCGTTTGTGATGTCTAAAAATTTTCTCCCACGCTTCCGATCCTTCAATGACTGAGCGTAGCGAGAGCGATTAGTTAGCCACTAGTCCTGATTTAACCTTATCCTTTTATCGCCATTACTCTCGTTGGAAAAGAGAGGTTGAGCGACTGAGTCGTAAGCAGTTCTCGTAGAAAAGATTCTGTTGAGATACCTCCGTTGGGAGGCCATAAGCTCCAAATTCGGAGCGGACATGGATAAAAAACTCTTACAAGAAAAAATGTCGATTACTACAAGTAACGATACTACTTAGTCATGAGTGGCGTGTTGACACAAAGTGACATCATCGGGTTACTAATAGCTCTTGGTTCTTGTCAAGTAGGCAGTCACATTTTTTTTCGCCGTATTAATGAACGGATTGCCCTGACACGCATGCGCTAGATATACATCTTCCACGTTTACTTTTTGACACCGCTTTTGTTCTTTGATAGGTTTGATAAATGACACCATGAATTATATGTTAAATGTTGATTATTTACTTTTTGGAATTTTTAGATGTATTTTTTTTTCATTTAATAATATATTATGTATATGAAACAAATTATTTTTTCATTACTTCTGATTAATCACTATTTCAATTAGAAACAGTCAGATTAAATATTTATTTTATTGGACGCATTGAATTTGCCAACTTATTTTTATTTTTGAGTGACATATCATTGAAAAATCGTGTTGTGTTTTGTTACAGTGGCCAAATGTGTGACTTCTTACTTGATAAGTACCTAATTTTCTCTCGCAAACTGTTTCGTTGATTATTTAGCTTCTCCAACCAGCCTTCTGAGTATTGTATTGTGCTGTGTTTACCGCTTGTTTAGCCAACCAAATAAAATAACTTCTCAAATGATTTTATTGTGAGTGACCTGTAGCAGAAAAGTTTGTAGTGTTTATGAATTAAAAAAAAAATTAAATACATTATTTTACACCTAATTGTCTTTCATTAGCCATCCTGAAATAAAACACTAAAGTGTTTCAGTAAAAAAAACAATATATTTTTTTAAATCAAGATAGTTTACTTTAAACATTGTTACTGTGTACCTTTGTAATGTAATATATTAGTATTTATCCACCAGAAACTTTGGAAATATTGACAATATTTCCGAAATAATTAAATGTTTGAGGACCATCTGTGAGGTAACCGAGTCACAGCAGTATTGTCGCCACCTAAAATCAAGCTGAAACCGAGGACAAAGAAGATACAAAAATCGTAAGAAGGACAGAGACAAAAACACCTCCAGTGAAATAAACCCAATTTCCTTGGTGAAACGAGAAAAGCTAGAAGAGATACATATAATAATAGAGTTACAACTTAGTGGTTTGCGAGCCTAATCCTATAAAATTATGTTGTAATCACTAAGTTATAGACAGTATATTGTCTAAGTACAAGCTCCCTTACACAAAATTGTATTTTAACTTTTGCATAACTTTTTTTAAAATACAGATACCCTAAATTTTATTTAATTTTTATAGGTTGTATGATTTTATATAGTTCATTTGAAGTAATTATCTATTTTTAACATCAATACTTTCATAGTTACAAAAGAGACAAAAAATATTTTAAGTCGAGTGTGAGGAAATGTTCAGAATACAGATATCGACCAATTCTATAATATAACAAGTGGAGATAATTTGAGAATAAAAAGTGATTTATATTTTTTACATCGCAATTGTAATAAATTTAATAAAATTCTTTGAAAAAATCAAAAAATCATATAAATGTTATAGAAAATATAAATTTCTTTAATGTATACCCAGAATTTGAGAAAAAAAATACCAAAATTACATGTACAGGAGAAAACTTAACCTGCCGTTTAACTTGTTTCCAAATTTCCTCAAAACTATGCTTATGACTTAATAACTTTAAAACCAATGTATCGGTATGGTCTATAGTTAAATAGCACTCAATAAGAACATTGTTTTAAAAACCTCTGAATGTAAATTATTCAGATCATTCGTTTAGAAAAATCAAGATTAGTCACTTCCAAAAAAACCGATCTGAATATGACGATATGTCATATGTAATATCGACATTCAAACTTATAAATCAAGTGGCCTTAGTGGATATACAATATATGTTATTTATTACATATATTTTTTATTATTTTATGAATATTTAATTTAATTTCATTTGTTGAAAACTTAACTGACATTATTCTTTTGATAAGTTTAAGCGTAGCGTGATATTTATTTGTTTACTTAATTTCTCTTACTTCGCTTTGCACTTTACCTATGTCGTAAATTTTACGATGTGAAATATTATAGAATCGACTTCATAAAATGTATTGATATTTTAGTTTTGCCTAGTTAAATTTTGAGTGGATATTATTTTTGTTCTACTTTTATGTTTTAATTAATGTTTGTAACGTTTTCATATTTTGTTTTTCACGGATATTTAAAATAGTTTTCTCATCCCTGATTTAGTGGATAAGAGAAAGATAGCAATCCAGCAGCGTGGACCGTTTCAGTACATTAGCAAGTACCTTTGTATGCCGAGAATTGTAAACCTGTATATTAGTCTGTAACAATGCTGCACAGATGGCTCAACTACAAGCGAATAAGTACACTTCTATTAGTGTTTGTGGAACTGCGGAAAGTTTTAATAAAATGACGTAAATTTTACGAAGGTAATTGCAAATTGTAAAATACGTTAACTTACATAGTATTTCAGTTTAAAAACATTTTGGAAATTATACGATTATTCAATTGTGTATAAATTGTGTGTTTAGTGAATCTACAAAGTTTTATAAAAGACACATGCTTATAGGTTAATCTATTATGAAAAAAAATTATATTCATATCTGTTTCTCTTTTGTCAGTTATGTATCACAGTTTATGAATACATAATACTAGTGTGATACTGTCCTCATTAATAGAAAGAAAAAAAGAAAATCGTTATAATTATTAAGCAAATATATAGAATAAATATGCACTTGTGTATCATTTCTATACTATGAGAGGTGGGGGTTAAAAATAATGTATTAAAAATATTATATTACAAACACTTTTGTCGAAGGATTGAATATTTAATGAGGATACGGATGCATCACACGTTTTTAATGTTTGGATGAACACAATATTACATAATTGAATAAGAAAATATCATTACAATGGAAAGGGGTCAAAAGACCTTAAATCTAGAGACGTCATTTATTATGAGGAGGTCCCGCTATTTTATTTATATTTAGTTTATTGTAGTACTGGAAATATTTTGCAGTTGTGTCTTGAATTATTCTCACGAAATTTTCATACAACGATATAACATTATACAAGTTGAAAAATTTAATATTTTATAAAATTTATTCCTGGAAACGAAGGGTGTATCAATTGAATAACAACCATTTTTTAATTGATCTGCATCATTTTTTTAGTTTTTTTACGGATAAAATTTTAATTTTAGTAAATAATTGATATAACAGAAAGAAAAATGCCAATAGGTTATTAACATGCATATGAAACACAGTCTTGTTTTATTACTTTATTATTTAATAAAATATTGAACATTTTTTTATATATTTCAAAAGTATTGCAACAACGTGTTGACGTGAAAAAACGAATGACATCGACACGGCTAGGCCTAGGAAATGTCATCATATCAGTCGGCACGCCTTAATACTAATACAGCTGTGTAATTTCGTAAAAATGTTCACCAGCGGTGTTTAATACGATGTCATATTTTACCAAAAATCAAATTATTATTCAAAGATATTACTGATCTAAAATTGGTACAGTACTGTTGGTGTGTTTTGGTTCGCATGTAGATATTTGGTTATTGAAATTTAATCATTGGTTTTATTAATCTTTTCAATCCTCCATTCAATAACAATGCACGAAACTTTACAATGCCAGAATCCATTTTAATGCATACAATAGAGTAGGCTCTGTTGTTGCTTCGTGTTAATTGCTTGCAAGTACTTTTGAGTACAGAATACATACACAGTTACAGCGTTGATGATTATGAATGTTTTAGAGTATAAAAATCAAGCTGACCTAACATTTAAACGTCTCTATGACTTAGAGGTGAATTGTTACTGTATATATTGCCACTTAAGTTTATGTCAGCTTAACTATTACATATATTTATTCGTCAATTGACCAATAATTGTTATCACGTGTGGTATTTTTTATCGGACACCCGGGTGCTCATTTTAACTTAAATATAATATTTGATTTCTCCATATAACATCAATATTTTCCAGATATACTTCTTTTTTGTAAATCCCATGTAGAGATCAAAGTGAACCCTTCCACGTTACGATATTCGGCGCTTTCAAAAAGTCTGCTAAAACACAGCTTTCATTTTTTTTACCTCTCGTGGTCATATGTATGTAATATAATGTTATATGTAAATCATTGGACCTAGTAAAATATGAATGTATAATTTTTATGTTTTCTATATCTATTAGTATACATATTCTCAGTTTAATTGAACTACATGAATATTTAGATTAAATGCAGTTTTAACAATTATACATCTGTTATAATTGTTTATTCAAGCATTTTTTTGTTATTTTTATTAAATATATCTCCACTCCCAATGAGAGAGCTCAATAGCTATTATTTTACGAGAACTGTTTGTTACTCAGTTGCTCAACTTATAGAGACAGATTACCGTTAAAATATATTCCGTTAGTTTATTTACTTTATCAAAACATCATTGATAAAATATATGTATGTAATAACTACTTGCAAATGTTATCTTAGATACAGTAAGATATAAAAATAATCTTCTTTTTTCTGTGAATTTTTAATAGTGACAAAAGATGCTTTGTGTAAAATAATAATCAGTTATTTTTACAAATTGCATTTTTTGTTATTTTGTCTGGAGTCTCAAGGAAATTTATTAATGAAAACTTTTTACAACGAAAAGTCCTAAAAAGCATAATGAAGATAATTCACGCGAAACTGTCATACACAGGAATGAATAATAGTTTCAAAGACAGACTTAATAAAATACCTCTTAAATAAAAAGGTTAGTTTAAATGGTATATGTAGAGATATTCTATTTTGGGTATTCACCAAACTTATGAAAAAATACGTGAAATATTTCTCAAAAGTTGAATGTCTCTCGAAAATTATAATCGTTTATTATGATTTATTGTGGTTTTTCCTATCGAAGCATACTGTTATAAACTGAATGAATTCCGAAAGTTGAGCAATGTCATAAACAAATTAAGTAATCAACTTCAGTATGCATGTTAACATTATATGATAATAAAAAAAAATTGGTGCTTTCTGTAATCCTTAGCGGATTGGCGTAGTAAAGAAAGTTCTATTTTTTATTCCATCGTTAGAATTTTATCCCTTTGTTTTATTTTTGTAAATTTATTTGTTTCTCAGTGAATTTTTGAAGGCGGTTAAAACTATTTTCATTAAAATGATCAAACATTGCTATTAGTTCATTTTCCACTCACAAAAAAACTTTTTCCGGTGATAAAAACTGATGATTTAAAATTTATTAACTGTTATAATTAAACTAAAAAAACATACAAATTGCAAACGATTTCTGTACATAAAAACGTTTTTTTAATCTCGTAAACCACTAATATTTTAAATTCAATAATTCTTAAATGAAAAATTTTGTGGAATGTCGTCTGATTTTAACAGTTAAATATTATTATTTTATTTGGTTAGAAAGAATTAACGTTTGCTAAATATTATGAGAAAGAACTGGGCTTAATAGTTACACTTTTGTTCGTTTTGAGCTATGAATTTTCCAAAGATAGACATTAAATTAATTTATGAAAATTTAATAATGTAACTTTAACACATTTATGTGGCTATAAAAAAACTTTAGTTTTAAAGAATGCTCCTACTGATTTATAAGAATTCTCGAATCTGAGTTTTTAATTTACACACCATTATTATTCACAAAACCTCGTATTTTAGCAACTATAAATGTAATGTTTTAGAATTTGCAAAGGATTGATAAGAATTTTATTAGCATTTTATTTAGAATATTAACGTGGAAACACTCCAACGCATAAACATCACAGTTATCAAAATTAGTAGCATATATTCCATCAAAAAGAATGAAACTTAAAAGAAGTAACAGATTATGGTTTTAATTCTAATAGGTTTTATCTCATACAGCTCTACGTCTTCTTGCTTAAATTTCCCAATGTTAGTTGAAGATCTTCGATAATTTTGTTATTATAAATAATATTTTGCTAAATCAAAAAATCTGTCCATTTCAGAAGCACGTAAAAGAATTCAATATTTAAACTGAACTTGAAAGTGGCTGCAAAAGCTTTCTTCAAATCATTTTACTAAACTCACTTCATATGGATTATTGTACAGTATTCAAGATAGATGGATGTCTTGTTATTTTTTTTTCGCACAGTGAGCGCGATTCAAATTTCAACATCAATATCTTTGACACGCCAATATAAGGACAAGGCGGGAGATGATTTTTTTTGAATAAAATTTACCCCCCCCCCCTCGCACTGTTTTCTTTGGATAGAGCAAAGCGGCAAGAAGAGCATCGTATTGAGAAAATATTCCGGTATAAACATTTCTTGGAGTTTCGAAAAATTATTGAAGTGTTAACGAAACCAAATCATAGATATCCAAAAAGATTTGATATTTGTTTTTTATGGGCTATTTTTACGTAAAATAACATTTGTGTTCAATCTACCTGAAAAAAAACACTGAACTATTAAAAAAAATTGTCTTACTAATTTTTATGATCTAATAAAAGTAACAAGGATTGTATCTCATAATTTGACATGAGTGGGAGAAGATCTTTGGATGTTTGCAACAAGTCTATTTTCTAATTTTATTGTATATTTTAACATTTATCAATTCTTTGGGTTATTTACTCTGTATCAAATGTTAAATATTTATTTTTTAATTAAACAACCAAAACAACGTTTAAGTCAAAAAATATTTACAATGCGTATTGTAATAACAGGGCAATTCAATTTAACTATCACTATCTAATAATTTTGATTTTACGTGGGGAAAAAAAGGGAACCATTAATTATTTCGTACTCTTCAAACAAATGAGTGACTATCATTTATGACAACATCAGATATTAAAGCCACTGCATGTACAAAGTGCTCATCATAATAGAAAATTATCCATTTATAATAAACAGTGATGATTGCTGTTATGTCATTAATAATTTAATATTAATTTAATGCATTTTTGAACAAAGCGTGTGTCAGGAAATATACCATGAGTTAATTGTGAATAATTTATCGCATACTCCAAATAATAATGAATGTGTTATCGCATATAACTCAATATTCAACTATTATTTTTTAATTTGATTACGCTGATGGTATTTTCACATCTAGTAATTTACCTTTTTTAAATAGTATAAATAGCAAATAATTGCATGGCATAACTTTTGATCCAGCGCTCGTATGTTTACATCTTTGTAGCAAAGGCTTTGATCTAAATGTAATAGCTAGATTAACTAAAAATTAAAAAAAAACATACTTCAGCTTATTAAATTCTTAATGACCAAAAACAAATATCTATGGCCGTTACTTATACCGCTACAATAATCTCATGTAATAATACACAATCATTTAATTTTTTCACTTATTTGGTGTGAAACATTCACTAAATTTATTACTATATTTTTCAATATAAATAAGTTATGGATACATGAGAAGATGTATTGTGTTTTTCTTCAAAGCCAGTATACAATAGCTATGTTATTGTTAGTTTAAACATAATTTTAATGAAGACGTCGGCTAAAATAGCTATCAACTACATATATATAAAATAATATTTGTATAACTATTTTGTTTCCACCTTGTTCATTTACAGCCCCGAATTATCTCAAAAATTGTATCTAAAAAAGTAATCACTCACATCAAACACTGAAAATTATTTTGTAATTGTAATAATTAAAATCACCATCAGTATTTGTATTTGTGGGGTTCTTTTTCAAACCTGAAATTTTCCATTTTTGCACTTTTTCAGGAAACAAGATTTACTATTACGGACACGTAATATTAATGCGTTATATTAAGTATTTATGTGCCATTAAACAAATTAAATAAAACATAAAATTATTTTATATCTATTTAAGAAAAATGATTTTTTTCATGAAATGGTTCGTTAGTTCATAAAGCTAAAAAATCACATGCGTTATAATCCATTTAGCTAACAATATATAAACCAATAAATGCCTGACATCAACATTTACAATCCTAAATACTTATCTCATTTTCGCTTATTTTGGAAACCGTCAGTTTTGGAAAAGAGTTCAACATTTATGCTTTTTTTAGAATAAGCAAATTTTAAGCTCACAGAACTCTCAGCAAAGCATGCGGCAGAGTTACACCGTTTATTTGAATCAAATTAAAAGTCAAAGAAAAATCTTTTATTACTAATTTAAAATAAAATTAGCCACCTTTGTAGTACGATGATTTATTTCACTACAAAAATACAGCCAGTTTTTTTGTGTTATTGTTTGATTAACGTATCAAAAATGTTGTCTCAAACAAGATTATGTTCGTGTTGGTACTCTATTTATTGTTGTTATATTTCAACCAATATTTGAAAATTAACAAATAATTGAATTCATTTAACATTCAGTGTTTCACAAAGGAGCCATTTACGCGAAGATTGTAGCATACAACGATCTTGATTATATACAAAATGTATATTTGCGTACTTCCTGTTTCAATGTTAATCCAATTTGTATTAGTATACTGCGTAGTGGATAAAACAGAGACGCAAGGTGTTAAAGATAATTCATTAATTCAATTCAAAATCTGTGCTTGTTCACCTGCCGATATTAAATTTAATGTTAATTTAAATCAGATGATGCAAAATCATCTTTAGAAACGTTGCTATTCAAATAGTTTGAATTCATTGAATAGTTGTGTGCCAAAAATTTCGTTTTCATGAAGAACAGTTCAGATAAATAATTGTCGTATTTTCCAAAATCTTTATTTAATTTTACAACAATTCTTTTAGAATTAAATACATGATTATTTTTACCGTATTATCAGTCTTTGTTTTTACTAGTGGTAAATTTATTAAAAACAAAATTATTGTTTTATTATGGCACTTGGCAACATAAAAATATTCTACGTACACTATATATGTATACAATATGGTTATCCCTCTATCTCTAGTTATGTGTATGCATCTGTTGCTTCAACACCACATTTATAAAATAGGGTTCCCGGTAAATTGCTCGAATGGAAATTGCTCGAATAACAAGATAATCAATCTGTTTCTGTTTGTCTGTCCGTTTGTTCTGTCTTAGCCCTAGTTTTCTGTGTGTTCTGGAAATATATAGAAACAGTTTGAGTAACTAATTAATAAGCAGTTCTCGTAGAAACACTTCTGTTGAGATAAACTCCATTAAAGGATCATATGTTCCGCATTTGGAGCGAACACGGTTAAAATAAATACTTACGAAAATTATTTTTATATTTCACTCTCTAAACAAGTGTCGCACAAGATAAAAATGAAATTCGTAGAAAAAGTCGTGAAAAATCGTTTAAATAACCAAGCAATTCGAATAATTTGTAATTCGAGCAATTTCCGTTCGAGCAATTTACCGGCTCCCATAAAATAGTACTCTTCGTGTACTTAGTCCAATACATAGATTCACGGGTCCGATCTTAAAAAAAACAAAAATAAGCTGCAAAAATAATTGATATTAATTACTTTGTGTATCAGTATGATGAAAAACAGTCATAACCGTAGAAAATCCGAAGAATTTCCTGTTCCTCATAAGATGTTGAATTTATCGATTACCTTGGCTTGTTAACTTAAAGTTGGCTTTCTCTTAGATCAAGTCAGCGTGACCTATTGTTCGGAAGAGCACGTATGAGGACGGACCGCAGCAAAAAGTTTGGCATTCATTTTGGAGTATTACCGTAGTATTTGACTAGTGTCTTGATAGTTGTGTCTACAAGTACAATTCGGACTTTCAACTAACTTGCACATCTCAAATAGTTTATCGTTGAATTTTTTTTTTAATAAAAACACAATATTCCTTTGTACTTTATTCCACTTTATTTAAAAGGTCCGGACCTGTTTCGCTCATTGCGAGCATTGTCAACTGTCAGTCATATAGTATACTATTAGCTAATTGTTGACTCTGAAAGTTTTTCATAATTTGATAACGTTAGAAGGATATTAAACATCAGAGTCATTGATTCTATTAGAAGGCGTTAAAAAATTAATGTATGCTGACAAATAAATTGAAAAAGTAAACTAATAGCATTCATTACCTGTTCTTACTCAGGCTAAATCGATTATAATAACATTATTGTGTTTTTGTGAGAAGAAAACTTAAATATGTTTAATGCAAAGGTGTGTTATGCTTTCATCTGTCTCCACAATTTACTATCATATCTGAAGTATATTTCAATCTTATTTGCTATATTTTCTCAAAGAAGATTATTTTTAATATTGTAAAAGCTATTTATTCCTTGTATAATATCTACAATTTAAACTATTTTAATGTCAGAAAATACACAAATATTAACTATATATTGACTTTTTTAGTATTAATGTCAGCATGAAACACAATAATAATAATAATCACCGTAGTTTATTATTTCATTATGGGAACAAAAAAAAATGATATATATGAAAAATATATATTTATTTATATATTACACCCATTAATAATTTTTTCGTTTTTTTTAATCAAAATAAATTTAACACATATACCAAATGTAATTAAAACGTATACATTATATATATATATATATCAATTTTGATTGACAATTTAAAAATTACAATGAAAATTCTTTTATATGGAATCTAGTTAAAAGGATCTTGTGTATGATAATATTTTTGATAATGATAATGATAATATTTTTTTAATAAATTATCATAATACTTAGTGTATTTTATTCACTTGTATAAAGCGAGTTATAACAAAACACACAATACAAATTTCCATACAGCTAAATGAAATATAAACGTTTACAATATTTTTCTTTTATTTGCCTAATTTATGTTATTAGTGTTGACTTAAATAAATTAAATGAATTGTAACGGGAAAAAAGTGGAATGGAAAAATGGAAAAAATCTTTAAATATTTTACCGTATCACATCCATCGTCAATTTTACGGCTATTTAATTGATAGGCAGATAAAATATTCCACGAGAGTATGTATACAAGAGACGAATGAATAAAATCTCTTATTCAAAACGAAACCACTGCCTGTGTTGTACGTAATTGTGTGTATTGCGAGCACGTGCCTTAGGAAATTTTATTAGGCAGAAATATTCAAGTAATTTATTCAGTTGGTAACGCACTTTTATTGTATGACATATTTTCTTTGCAATAAAACACAGTTTTAAATTATTCCAGAGAAAAGTGAACAGTGACAAACTCTTCTGTTAACTGTATTCAATATAATCATTTATTAATCACTAATTAAACCATAATTATTTGGGGACCTGTAGCTAATATTTTTTAGCTTTGATAGCATAGTTCACGAGAAGCTTGATAATCATTTAGTAGCAAGCATTTTTCGTAAAAAAAAATCTGTTGAGGTAGGTTTCAAAATAATTAAAAAAAACAATTTATAAAATAAATTCATTAAAAATTATTAAAGCGGTGTTGTAGTTAATATACCAGGTTAAACAGTTTCTAAAAAAATGTGTCAAAGAGACTAAATGAAAGTTTATAGTTTTATTACATTTAAATTTAGAAAAAATGATTTTTTACTTTATGTTATTGGCACTTTTTAAAAAAATCACATGAGATTCACGCGTTGGGAAATTTTTAAGCCACCGCAAACCAACTTGAAGAGAAAAAAAAACTTCACGATAACCCATATACAAATATATATTTTTAAAAATTTATAAATATTTATTTAAAAAATATATATCTTTGTTTTATATCGACTGAAATGTGGACATGAGTCAAAAATAAGTTATTTGATTGATTAAAACTTTTACCGTGATATCACAGTAGACAAAGATAGTGCAAACATAATTGTTGTCATTTAAATTAACATAAACACAACTTCCTCTATTTGTAAATTTAGAACTGATTAACCGACAAAATGTATTATATTATCAACTTGCTTGATAAACTTTGCAAAATAAACATGAAAAATCTATTCTTTACGTTAAGTTTTATTTATAAAAATATTGGATTCAACTTAGTCAAAAAATTTTTTTTTCGATACAATATGATATATGTAGATATAGATTAATGAATTATTTTTTAAGACATCAGAGTAATATGTAATAAGTGTCTTTACTTAGAATATTATCAATATTACCAGAATTTATATATTATAAAATGTCGTCCTTAGAGACTAAAACCAATAATCAAAAAAAGTGCAACATAAAATTTTATAAAATAATTTATGTATTGTTTTCAATAACAACGTGGTGGGGTTAGATTCTTTTAATAGATAACTTTTATTACACTGCTGATGCATTAAATGAAGTATGTATTTTCAGCTTACATTCATATATAGTTAATTACTCATGTGAATTAATTTATCCACGGTTTTCAACTACTGTTGCAGGCCTTTGCTCAGCCATCGCGTAGAGACTGTAATAGGGCAGTTGTGATCCGTGGCAGTCCAAGGGGGAGGACTGCCAGCCAACGAGTATAACTAGGGATTTGACTGATATAGCAAGTGACGGCTGTCGCAGTTTATTTGATGCCGTCGACGGAACAGCCGGCGTCGTGTCCAATCTGGCGCTCGGGGTGTCGGCGTTAGCAGGGCTGGAACGACGAACAGTACAAGACGGTGGTAAGGTCGATTCCCCCGAAGCGGTAAAAGTTATGATAAGAAAAATATAGAAATAACTTATAAATAGTATTGCATTTTTTTATTTAATACTAAAATAATCACTAATCAAATATTTTTTTCTAAAGTTCGAACGTATTAAGAACTTATTTAACAATTATTTAATAAAAACTTGACTGATCTCGATAAATAATTTTGCTTTCTAAATAAATCTTATTATTGTATTTTTCATCACTTTTATTATATTAAAAACAATTGTTAAAATTAAAATATTGTTTTGGAAGAGATAATCACATCGGTGGCTTAAAGCTTATATTATATGATATTAAAATATACATGATTTAAAACCAATATTTCTTCAAGGAGTTCGATTCGTTTATTTCATATTGTGGTTTTTCAAAGAAAGCCCCAGATGACATGATATAGACAGCATAAATATAACACATATAAATGTGACGTATTACATCTGTATTTTAAACATTTAACAATGCTTTTTATGGATTAGTTCTGTGGGAATAGAGATTTTTAATAAATAAAATTTACAATATTGTTCAAAGAAAAAGTCTCTAGTAGATGACAACAACTGGAAAGCGAAGAACGTGTTGTTTGTAATGTTTTTAACGACATTTTTTCGATTGACCTATTTCCAGTGTTTGTTTTTATCGATAGGAAATTATACGAATGTCAGTACGCGCCCAGTTTGAGCTACACTTTATTTTATATTTAAAAATAACTTGTAATATATTTTACGAAGTCGTTTTTAAGCAAATAATTTAAAGTCTATGTTACAGCCCTTAAAAATATAATACTCGAGAAGCAAACATTCAAAAAGTGATTTGTCACAAATTTTGAAAAATGCCATTTAATATCAGTTCTGACAGTCCATAGTAAAATCTATGAATGGAAATCACAATTCGTGCTCAAAAAAGATTTTTTCCTATAAAAATAAATTATAGTGTTGACACATTTAAGCAAACCATGATTTCTCCATCATTCAAATCATCATTTCCCAAGCTCTGTGTGACAAATCACTTTTTGAATGATATGAGAAGTAAATACGTTTCTTTTCTTGACCTATTGCGTTATGGAAGGCGGCTGAAAAACAGCGGCTGCATACTCATAACAGGTGATGGTGGGATAATCAACAACCAACTTGTATTACAAATGAAAACCCTCTATCTATGATCCGTTGCATAGATGTTTGTAATATAAGCATCTAAAAACTACATCGTATCATGGCTTTGCTAGTATTATGCTTGGACAAATAAACATTTTGATAAAAAGAAAAATAGATATTAGGAATCAACAAAACGATACCTTTACTAAAATCAGTGACTTATGTTTAAGTTAATATTAATGTATCTCAACTTCTTAGACCATTTTGAAAGCCCACTTAATTACACGCCAAATAAATCTGTCTATAATATTTAATATGTTTTCTTAGTCAAACTTTCAACGAAGTTGGCAAAGTAGATTAACTACATTTAAATTAATCTTAATTTGTTTCATTTGACAAAATAATAAATTAGAATATTTTGTACCTAACAGCGCTATATTTGGGCAAATAAAAATCTTACAAGCATAATTTGAAAGGTAGTGTTATACCGGTTCTGGAACTTAGAACATATTTACGTTTTAAATATAATAAAAATACAAAAAATTGCAAATGGCTTACGTATTTATATATCATTAAAATAGTTATTATTCTCCTCCGTGATCTTCAAATTGTGGCACACATAGAGCGATAGTCACTATTTTTCTTATCAAATCCTTATTTATAAACCGTTTGCAAAGATAAAAACTGAAAAATTGGAAAGTATTGAGATTTTAAATTTAATTTTTAGTACATGTTAAAATGAATCCCAAAATTTAAGAATTAGATTTTGAATTGGATGTCTTAGTTGTAAGTTCCATATATAATATACATATGTATGTTCCGTTTTCAGCATAATAAAAACATGATATTTAAAAACAACGCATACATATTGAAAAAGCCAAAAAAAAAAATCCTTTTCAATACGCGAACTCGGCATTCAAACGAACGAAGCTCTCTCTGGTTAATTACTGCGCTACAGAACCGAAAATTAAAAAAATACATTGATGGAAATTAAACAACTGTAAATTAAATTCTGTATAAACATACATACGTTTAAAAATATGAGATTAAATCTGAAACGTTGTTAAATTCTTGCCTTCAGACTGAATATTGTGCTGAAATTGTGGGATGTGTCTCTTAACAATGTTAATATATAACATTGCATTCGTGCGTTTGCTCCCCCTATAAACAATTCAATATTAGTCAAGGCGTATCTATGTATCTTGCAAGACGTTATTACGAAAGTTGGGACCAAGAGAGTTACCTACCCACTGATAAAAAGTCTGAAATTAGATTATTCCATACGGTCTGAGTTAACTTTCCGAAACTTTTGGTTTTATTTATACAGAGGTTGAAAGTAATTTTAAAGGAAAATTGCGCTTCTTTTCGCTTGCTTTAGTATATTGGCTTTATTCGTACTGTGCTGAAGAGTTAATTCCGCATTTGAACTTGTCGAATCTTTATTGAGGAAGTCAATTCAGAGCGTAAGATAAATTATATTTACCTATAACGTTAAATAAAAAGAGAAAAAAAAAATGTTCTTAACGATTTGTCTATTTCTATTAATAGTATTCTTTTCAGTTTGTAGCATATTATGTAATTATAATGAGATACCTATTATATTTAATATAAATTGTTCAAAGCAAACTTTCTTACGTCAATCGATCTGCACGTTTTTTCCAAATATAACATGGTTTTGTCTACCTCTTTAGTTGAGCTGTAAGAGCTTTTTTGCGATACTGGATTCAAGTCTCCAAAATTATTTTTTTTTTTAAATCTTGGGCATGGGTTTTAATACACCACATAATTAATAAGTGATGACATTTTACTACCAGTTTATCTCTTATTTAAGAACAATGATCGATTTATAAAAACAAACATGATGATTACGTGAATCCTGTAGCTTCTATTGATATTGTAAGCATACTTCACCAGTACTTATATTTTTAATAATTATGAACAAAGTAAAATCTTTTTATCATCTTTGCAAACTTAATATGTCTTTTTACAGTTTTCAGATAAGTAAGTAAGCACCTTTGTTTGAAGGTTGATTAATTTCACCATGTAGCGATTCGACTCAGGCAGGAACAAATGATGAAAGACCAAGGCATTCGGAGAAGTTTTAATGAGGTAGAGTTAGGCGTCGATGAAGCCCTATTCTGTGACATAAGTTTAGACGCAATTAATAATGTGTACAAGATTTTCATGAACAACCCTTGTTAGAAACAACCCTCTCTGCACGACACCAAGGTGTTCTAGAAACTGCTGAATTAACATGAACACATGGAAAATTTAAGGATACATTGTTTCAATGCAATGCCTTGATGAAAATTTTGAACGTGTGATTCGATAGTAGGTGAAAAATTTGACATGCAACCAGTTTATCTCCGAAATTATTTCAAATTATTTAATATATACTTAATAGTGTACTCATTAAATACAAATATTTGCGCTTGTTTAAAGAGAGTTTTATTATAATAATTCGTACAAAAATCAAATTTTACATTAACGAATTGTGAAATAAGATAGTATTCAATCATCCCCCTCTTTGCTTTACTTAAAAGGAAAAAAAACCCAAACTCCATTTTGTAATTTCATAATTTAAAAATTTTAGAATCAATCTTGTTTCATTACTTAAGCAAAATTTGCGATAGTAAGTCTGAAAGAGGCGAAACACGTATCACAGTTAGTTACACAATACGTGGAATAATCAAAGTTAATTTAAATTTTATATTAAAATAAACTTCCACAAAGTTACCGCCGAAACCATCGAAAGTATTAAGATACTATTTCTCTATCTTGCAAAGATAACTCTCTGCAAGCGATCGTTTTTTCAATAAGTGCAAAAAAAAAACATACTTAAATAATACACTTATAATTTTCTTTATTTGTAATATTATGTTGTATTCTTTCTCTGAAAAAAAAACCCTGGCTTTTTGAATACCGGTCGATATATACATATATAAATATGTTACGTCTACTGTTGGTTCATTTTATGATGGTATACAATTTAGTTAAGTAAAAAATATTGTTTACTGAAAAATAAACTTGACGTGTATAAAATTATGTAAATAAATTAAAAAATATATATGCATTTATTATCAAGCTTCATAAGATTCTCGTATTGTTAAATTTATTTCTTCTGATCCATGTTAGCTTTCCCAATTTGGAGCATATGGAGATATTTTAACAGTTTTTTTTTACAACTGTTTGTTATTCGGCTGCTAAACTACTTTTTGTTGAAGTGAACAGCGATAGAATCATTGGGGCTAGGACAAGACTACTTAAGACAAGTTAAATAACCAATCTTGCAACTCTCCGCTATTTTAGGAACATGGGAGGGAGTTTTGAGACATCACAAACTCCATTACTTCAAACAGATATCGATAAATCGTTCATAAAATCAGTCCGTACTGGGACTTGAGCCCGTGATTACTGTTACGGAAGCCAACAACCAATACGCCACGGACTAGACAAGACTATCTACTATACTTTTTTCCATGCGAAATATTGTTTTTTATTTGGAATAACGGGTCGGAGATGAATGGTTTTTGGATCGCGAGAAAATGTTACTATGGTGATGAATTTCATTTTAACACAAAGGCTTTGATGGAAACTTGCCACAACTATAATGCCTCATATTGTTCTTTTGGTGATAATATGTATAAGGCCTTTGATTACACTACTGATTATTTTTTACAAACTCAAAAAAAGAATTTTTTTATAACGATATTACAATATTATTTCACAATTTAAAATAATAATAAAATAAATAAAAGTCATTTTTTAAAATAATTCCGACCATTTTTTCAAAGTAAGATCATTTTTAACGGAACAAAAATTAATTGAAAGCAAGACCGGTTGAAAAATCAATGCATTAAAACTATAATAATAGTAGTTTTCAACATCTTAACTACGGTATACGATCAATAGTTAGTTATATTCTTTTTTCATTAAATTGTTATCGTAGTTATTGGTGTTCGAATTAATACGAATATTATGCGAATTTGTTTGTGTGTGAATAATCGTATATATAAATAGATAAACGTATTGTGCTCAATATCTGAAATAAAAAAATAAATCTTCTCTCACTGACAGATTGACAGCATGGGTCACGGGAAATTTTCTAGAATTACAGAACTACCGCCCGAGCAGTCATTGAAGTGGCATATTCCGTATTTCCTGATTAGATATAAAAAATCGCAGGCTATGATATTAAATATTATGAGAAGAAAATGACGCAGCAGGAAAACAAATTTATTTTTATTCTGACGGCAAGTGCCATACGCATGAAAATTTAATGGTTTTGTAATCTCTACGTATTTTGTTCAATGTCTGAATTTACTTATATATTCAATAAGAATATATCATTTTGATAGTTGTTAACCGTGTTATAATAATAAAACATAAATGACTGTTAATTTAAATTGAATAAAGATTTATGTTAGTGTATAGTCCCATTTAACGACTCATTAGAATAATTAAACATATTTTAGCTATCTGAAATTTTGTATAAACATAACATTTTTTTCCGCTGGAATCATTGATTGTAATAATAAAAATACTCTTGAGTTTCGATTAAGTTAATTCGATTACGCCGTCAAAGATACCAATCTTCAAATGGATGATTTCATACATTGATTTTCCAATCGATTTGGATCATTAAGGCTCTGATTTAAGTGATATATGCATTACTTTATAACCAATTCATATCCGATTTAAATGACTGTAAATATAATGATTACCTAACTATAATTATTTTTTTGGTATTATATTAATGGAGTCAATGGTCAATGTTTTTCGAGTATTTTTCATCGCTGATGCTACTGGTTATAGCTTTTCATTTCCATCATTGTTGATTAAAGGGCGTGATCGCTTCCGATGTGAGTAATATACAGTGAAAACATTTCACGTGGGCACTAGGGCATCCAATCCCGGGACTCGGGATCCCGTTCAATTTTCTGATCCCGAAATCCCGGGATTGACATGGTCGCGATCCCGGGATTTCGGGATTGAGAAATATTGAGTAAATCCCGAAAAGTGAGACGAAATTGACAAATTGTGGATTTCAAATGCCTCGGCGAGCTAAAGAAAAATGAGGTTTTGTGACAATCTTGGTAAAAAGTATACCAAATCGGGGATTTCAAGTTCCTAGGTGAGCTAAAAAAAAAACGAGGTTTTGTGACAATCTGGGGAAAAAGTATACCAAATCGAGGATTTCAAAGATTTGGAGATAATCTGAGAAAAAGTATAGGGAATTGAGGATTATAAATTCCTCGGTGAACTAATCCCAATCCCGGGATTGAAAATTTATCAATCCCGGGATTGGAAAAAGGCTCCGGGATTGGATACCCTAGTAGGCACCATATTAATTCATATGCATATTGTATTATAATCATGAGCATAATACACGAATACACAACGTAAGAAAAGTAAGTCATAATTCTAAGATTAGTGTTCAAAGTTATTTAGTTAACTAATGGTCCTAGCACTCCTAGCTTTACACCACTCATCTTGTCCAGGCAAATTCAAATATATAGCTTTTGAAATACTCAATGAGCTTTTGATATAGATTAGTTTTTAATACGGGCTGAATATGACTAAAACATTCTAATACTGAAATAACTAAATCATTTTTGACTGAAGTACCGTATAAGTAGCATCGATTACCAAAACTTTCATTAGCCGATGCTTTGCAGTTGTTATTCCCTAATGCTATAAATTAACATTTGTTAAATGACAGTCCAGATTAAATGTACTGTAATTCCGTGCTTATTTTATTCATTTTTAAAACAAATCTGTGTTTGATATACCGAAATGCTGAAAGATTCATTCCCTTTTGCGTTTGCTCCAGACATTTGACTAGAGGTTTCCGGAATCCGACCAAACAACACGACTCTTCTATGGAATTGCTCTGTTTACACATAACAATATTACAGTAGAGTGCTTTTCCTGTTGGTTATGCTCTCTTTACAATTCTCTTACCGGTACTTCAAGATAGTAACAATAATTAGAAAATAAGTAAAAATAAAAAAAATAAAAATTTTCAGTTAAAAAAGTTATAATATAGTACATTTTAATCAATATTAGAACATCAAGTGACCCCGAACTACAAAAAAAAACTGCTTGGAAAAAATATGTTTCATAACGGCTTCAGTAAAATTGTTATAGAAAAATCTTTATTATGTGTAATTTAAACCAATAACAAAAATAATTATGCTCAAATTTTAGATTAAACATTCTTTTACAAAAACAAAACTTATATAAACGAATGGGTTGTTATTCGTCGCATAGTATAATATCGATGTATTGTGTACTTTAAAATGACTATTCTATTAAAAACGTATATATATCTAAAAATTGTTTAAGCTTAAAATGTATTGTTCTTTAAGTCTACTTGATCTGAAGAATTTGGCGACTAATTTGTGAAAAATCAATTTCAATATCTTTCCAGTTACTTGATGCGACACAGCAAGTTTAATAAAAATATTACAAATTTTCATATTAAATACAGCCTTTGAATATGAATACATTACAATTTAAACAATTTAAAACAACACAAATTTCAACTAAACATTTTTTAAAAATGTAAAGAAACTACATGTTTTTTGGTTAATATCGTTGCAAGTATAATTATTTGAAGATGATGACCGAAATCATCACATATTTGATTTTCAAATTGTCATTGAAAAATCATAAAATAACCGATGAAAGTTACATAGTCATTCAGTATATTCCGAATAATTATAAAAATTTTTTTGAAAAAATAGCTCCTGTATAAGCCAAATAGCTAATAAGATATTTTTGCGTGTGCAGAAAATATAAAAAACTAATATAACAAAAAAATAATTTCATAAACAATGAATGCTTCCTGGGAAATTCTGTAAACTGTTTTTTTTTTATAAAAATAAAAACCTCATTTGCTGTTTTACGCAGATAAGTCGTTTTAATCAAAGAATTATGATTTTGACTTTTTTTTATTGCAAATTAAAAGTGTGTTTAGTTTTTTCTTTCCGAAATATCCTTCTCAAAAAAATAATTAAATCTTCAAGTTAATTCCTGGTTTTATTGTTTGTACGTAGAAGCTAGAAAGCAGTCGTCTCGCTTTGTATATTTTGTACCATTAACCACAAAACAGGGTGATTTTCAATGGTATTTAAAACTTCTCTAGTTCATTTGTGAATACTTGTCAAGTTATTTAAATAATACTCAATAAAATAATAAAATGATCTTTCTATTAATTAATTTCGCATTATAGCAATACCTGTTTTATATTCGGTAAATATTATAAAACCATTCTTAAGCTCATTCTTATAATTAATAATTAATATTACAAAAAAAAATGTTTATATCCTTCGGTTTTAAATCGCATTTTTAAATTATTGTTTTTAAAATCATCAAATGACTATTATTAGTTCGTCTTTTTCAAATTGATTAATCTTAATATAAATTCATTATACAGTGTCTGGAGTGAAAAAAATAAAAGAAAATTACGTTTTCAACACTTCAGTTCAGTTTAAAATGTTGAATAGCTGAGGAAAACTGATTGCTAGGTTAAAATTTTATGAAATATGCGTTTTTTACATTTTATAGCTTATTATTTTGTATTTTTTTTATTTATTTTCGAAAAAAAGTTAATTTCTCGGGTGCTGATAATACTGCCATTTCAAGGAACAAAACAGTAAAATTGAGTAATAAATGTTAAAATTATAAATATGTCCTAACAAAAAGACAACAGTAGTTTTTTTCTGAAAATATGCAGCGAATAAGTTAAAGCAATTACTGCTTGTCTGTTACGAAGTTAAAGTATTTTCTAAATTGTATTCATACAGAATATTTTTTTTAAAAAAAACGTCATTTTTCTCGAAAGTTTGTCAGAGTCAATTACTGCCTTCTTCTATGGAAAGACTTTTTCGGTTTAATTTGGAAAATTTCCGTTTGTCTCAATCAATCTTTTCTCAATCGATGCATGTGGCACTAAGCACCCTGTAACCATGGATATATGTTTATATATTTCTTTTAGTGAGCAAACAGGAGTTGTGTCTAGAATGGTAATTAGGACATTTGCATGGAGATTCCTTGTCTTTATCATGGAAAGCTTGTTTTCTGTTACGTACGGACTTAGTGTAATATCAACACGAAGCTTAGCAGTTATGCCACTTAATCTCTACAGGGTGTAAGATGTTTTTATTTATACACTCCACATTGGCACATTCTTATCGCAACTGAGATACCAAGCTCGCGGCACTTGTGTAGCGTAAACTTTTTTTATCGCAGCAGTAATACAATAAAAAAATGCAACGTTACCTTACTGAGTTGTGAAATACCTTAAAGATTATCAAATATTATTACAATATATTCAGAACTAATGCAATTGATTTACTTAGGACTTAGAATTCACCAAGGAGTGATTTATTGGAAGCAATTTCAATCTCGCCTCGTTCACACAAAGTTCATATTAATATTTAAATATGCATATATTCGACTGTGAAAAGGAAAAAAGACGTAACCTACACATAACAAATTTTACAGGAGACACAAAAAATCTTTTTTTGATGATTTTGGACCAAAGACAAATTATGAAATTTACACAGCCTTGAAGTGTAAACTAAAACTAGATTTTAATTGACTTTATCTAATTTTAATACGGTTCTTAAAATTATTTTATATTTATTAAATATTTTTCTGTCCAAATTTATGGATACAAATCTTAGCAGATTAAAAATATTTCAATTTATCGCGAGCAATTTTATAAAAAAAATGTGACGGTTGTCGTTCAAAATTAAAAATACTGTTATTTTTCTTTGTAAAAACCGGTATTTTTGCATTGAAAAAAATATCATAAATACCGGGGTCTTGCTTTTGATGATACCGGTATCGCAAACTAACTATAGTTATAGTTTTAAAAAAATGTGTCTTCGACGCATTCCGTGGTAACTATTTTTGTGGCAATTTTTCAAATATCGTAAAAATAAAAAGTATCTGCTGAGAAATGGTTTCATACAATATTTATCGGAAAAAGTTAAGTATTAGGTTGAACATGAACTATACATTTTTAAATAAAGTTGACTAAGCACTTCATTTTTTATTTATTTTAATGTCAAATAAATTTCAAATCTCCGCTCCTAATGTGGAGCATATGGCCTCCTAATGGAGGTATATCAGGAAATGTTTGTTACTCAGTCGCTCGACCTCTCTTTTTTCAAAGAGAGTAGTAGGTATAGAATGATAAGGCTAGGGCGGGACTAGTGGTTAGCTAATCGCTCTCGCTACGTCCAGTTGTCAAAGGATCGGAAATGGTGAGAGGAACATCACATTGTCGGTTCCTATGGTGCAGCGGTTTGCGATGTGGGTTCCGTGCCAGACCTCACGGGTTCGAGTCCTAGTACGGACAGAATTTTTTCGATCGATTTATCGATTTCTGTTCGAAGCCATGGGTATTTGTGATATTATATATATATATATTTTCAATAAATATGCAAATAAATAAAACGATCAAAAAACAACATCAAAATACAAGACAAGAAAGAGAAATAAAGCAAGAGCTCTTCTCTCTTTAAAAGATGAAAGATACCAGTCAGTCAGTCCCGTCAATAAATATGCGTTTTTTTTCAGATAATTAATAAATCAAGGGTGAAATTTTCGCCCACTAACAATAACACTAATATTCGTACTAATTTTAATAAATTAATCATATTTTCATCAATAATTGCTTCTACTGTAGAAATTCCAGCTTTGCGACTTCCCTTAATAAAAAAATGTTACAATCTCTTCGTTACCATATCGTTCATTGATTGGCTTCTTATAAAGACAAGCTTTCGTATCTCAAGAAGTGCATTTGGAAAAAGCTTTCAAGCACGTATCGCCGTTACAATTCTCGTCGCTCATAAATAAGCACGAATGTTTACCGACGAATTGACGCGTTTTGCTATATTTTTACATATATTTTTATATTTTTATAATTAAAATTTAAATCCAACTGTGACAAAAATATGCCAATTATGCAGATTATAATCCATTGTTCAATTTTAATAATTACTTTACTAGTATAACTGCATATTTATCATTCTGTTCTTAAAGGATTGTGATGTTAATAGAACAGTTAAGCAACTATCTACTTGGAAAGTGGTAATTGTCAATTGTTATCGACCCAAAAACAATGTTTTTATAGAAAAAAGAACAGTGTTTATATAGTAATAAAACAATCACTTTTAGGGTAGTCACTGTCAATACTTGGTAGAAAAGCATTATATGAATAAAAACACAATATTCCTTTGTACTTCATTCCACTTTATTTAATAGGTCAGGATCGGTTTCGCTAATTGCGAGCATTGTCAACTGATAACAAATATAATTTAACAATGCTATTTATACAATGTAATGCCGCCTGTGTGGTCGAATGGCCAACGTCGTTGGCTACCGCTACGGAGGTCACTGGTTCGAATCCCAGTACGGGCAGTTTTATAAAATTGATTTTTCAATCGATTTATGAATTTCTGTTCAAAGACATGAATTTATGTGAATTTATATTGTGTTTTCATTAATAAAACAATGTTTATATAGTAATTCAGTCAGTTCATATTATCGAATTGTTATCATATTATAAATTGTAGAATATTTGAAATGAAATTTCAATTTATTCATAATTCAAAAGACTCAACAACTGAATATACTAGACATAATTTAAAATTTGAAAACAATCATATTCTTCCGGCTTAATCAAAGATAAAGCACGATTTAGTTTTGGCAACGATCGTAAGTGTTATTTTGTAACCCACAACTGACGCCAAGAATTTTGCATATTTTACGATATACCTAATCAGATCTTTTGTTAGTGTACATGAGAAAAAAGATTCGTACCCGAAATTCATTATACTGATTTCAAATCAAGTATTTTATATAGTGACGTTTATCTCTTTAAATAATTTGACTTTTTATTTAAATGAAAATTTATTGTTTTACAATACGTTATAATTTAAAAAGTAAGACAGACTAATATTTTGTAGGATAAATAATTATCTAATAATATTTATTTAAGTTTTATTAAGCTCTTTTATAAAAAAAAATAGATTTGAAAGCTTCATAAATTATTATTAATATAAACATTTTTAACTCAAATACTTCAAATAAATTCTTATTTCTTTGTCCGAAAATTCCGCGTTTGTTGATAGAAAACGGAAAATATATTGAATATATTTATTTATAACAATAATTTTTCCTATAGCTTAGCGGTTAGCGTTGGTGGCTATCGTGATGGATCTCATCGGTTCGAATCCCAGTACGAATAGCTTTTTTTTTTATCGATTGATCGATTTCTGTTCGAATGCATGGGTGTTAGTGATGTCTAAAAATTCCATCCCACTTTAATAACTAAGCGTAACGAAAGCGATTAGTTGACCATTAGTTCTACCCTTGCCTCATCCTTTTATCCCAATACTCTCTTTGAAAAAAATGCAGTTCTCGTAGAAAAAACTTCTGTTGAGATACCTCCATTAGGAAACCATATGCTTCTTATTGGGAGCGGACATAGATAAAAAATGGTATCATTTAAGACATTTAATAATTGTTCTATCGCAGCTTTTCAAATAAGTGTGATTTAAAACTTAGTTTAGTCAATAAAGTGCTCGGATGCGAATCGTAACAACTGACGAATGTGAATTAGCTTACTTTTTAAAATCGATATATACAGAAAATTTTCAAACCGTTATGATTGCAATATAAGCTTCTAAAACACACAAATAAGGCGGAATACCCCATAGTGAATAGCTGCACGGCGAGGTTGGACACGTCTAGATACCAACTGAGAGTGCGACAGCGCGTTCTCTTTTATTTATTATTCACTCTCCTTCGTCATTGTCATTCCTGAACCACTATCCAATGCTGCTACATCAATGAGTCGCAATACATATGGGCATTTTTTTTATTGAATTCTAGAGCGTTGCACTGCCTCAAATAAAGTGACATGACGTTATCATGAACCAGAATTATCTAAAAATTATAATTTATAGAAATATGGCTGTTTTAAAATCACTGAATGTACTTATTTAATCTTGTCAATATAAATTATTCGAAATTAATTGAATGTAAATAGATTTAAAATAAAAATTAATTCTCATTATTGACATATTATGCACAATAAATCTAAAAATTTAATAGTATAAGAGTGGATTATTCAGCTGACTTTGAAATTGTTTTGAACAAAAAAAAATGCAGGTATTTACACTTTCTTTAGTTTAAGTAATAAATCAAATAAAAGATTTCTATATATATATATTACTAAAATCGGAGTACTGGTATGTCATATTTTTTTATTTATTAAGTATTTTGATAACCGTAATATATTACGTTACAATTAATCACTTTAAAATTAAATATATATATTTTTTAATATACCGATTTAATATGACACAAAAAATCAGCAATATTCATTTACTCATCAAGTTTTTAAATATTAATTAGCCTTTTTTTACCGCTCATTTGTTTTCAATTTCATAATACCGGTATTGATATGTTTCCTGGAATTGTAATTCTTTGATCCAATCATGTGATCATTGTTGCACAACTCTTCGCAATTTTCCACTATCACTACTTTAGTAGTGCTTTTTCTTATACTTATTAAAACGAAGCGCCTCTACTTGATTTCACTTTGTATGCAAGATGCATTATATTATATACTACCCTCATGACATTGGATCTCTCAATTAAGCAAAAACTTGTATAGTTAAAGAACGTGACAAACACAAAGCGCAGGCGACTGTAACAAGCTACATTAAGGTGTTAAAAATTGCACTACATTATAACGTATATATATCTACTTAAGCTGTTTATTACGGTTTTCTTTTTGGTAAAAAATAATAAAAGCATCAACTTATTTGTATATATAAGAGTAAAAATTCAATGATTTGAGCAGAATATCTAAAATAAAAATCCGTTAGGCTTACACATATAATAAACAGATTATGTTTCGTTATATGTCGGCTACGTAGCACAGTGATTAACGTCATTGGCTTCTGTGGCAGATCTCACAAACTCGAATCTCAGTACGAGCAGTATTTTCAATTGATTTATTGATTTATTTTCGAATGTATGAATTTTTGTAATGTCTAAAACTGTGTCCTAACACCCTTCCAATTCTAAAGCAACGGAACAAAGCGAGAGCGATTAGTTCATTAGTTCATTAGTCTCATCCTTCTATCCCCACCAATTCTATCTTTCTATCACTACTTTAAGAAAAAGATAAGTTGATCAAATTAGTAACAAAAAGGTCTTGTAGAAACAACTTCTGTTGAGATACTTCTACTAAGATGACATATGCTCCCCGTTGGGAGCGTATATGGATTTTAAAAAATGTTGAAAATGCTCGTCATGAGCAAAACCGGTTTTTGATCAATTAAAGTAAAAGTGAAAGTAGTATAAAGAAATATTGTGTATTTTTAAATATAATAAAAAAAATGAAAGCGAAACAAACATTATGACTATTTTTAGCATGATAAGGATTTTCAGTTTTATAGTTTTGTAGTCAAGGCTTATTTTTGATCGTGCTGTTATTCGGCTGGGGAATTAATGGGTTCAGGTCCTAGATGGAAACTGATATGCATTATTTTTTCATATAAACCCCCGTATCCCTTGCTAAATTAGTTTATTGCTTACTTCACTTACTTACCTTACAACATTCTTTTACTATTACCCTATCTGTAGAAAGGGGGTGAAATGTCTGAATTATAGCTAGGTTGCGTATTATAACAACTTCTGTAGAAATGCTCAGTTAGGAAACCAGGTGCTCGATATTGAGAGCAAATATGCACTTAGAAAACAGTTTTCATATATTTTTCTTGCGACTAACATAGAACATATATATATTATTTCTTTGAGCTGTATTTCGTCTTGCATTTAATACTTCATTTATCAAACACAGATATTTCAATATTTAAAGAGTTGTGAATTAAAACAAACTCTTATATATCAATTACACTGATTAATAATGTAAAAAAAATAATGCTTAAAAACTGAATGACAATAAACCATTGAGCATCAGTATTCTGAATTGAGTTAAATGATATTTAAAGAACATTTTATTGACAAAATATTTTTGTAAAATATTACATTTCTTCAGATAATAAATATTTTGATATGTGTTTATGAGCTACATTGCTATATAAAAGAAGAATTTCATTCTGAAAAACTCAATTACTGTTACATAAAAGATTCTTTAAAAGAGACTGGAAAAATGCGGAAAGAATTATTAATTTCGTAAAAGAGTTCACGAACAATGTTTATTTAACGGATTTGTGTTAAAATTATCACAACAGTTTTTGACTTGGTCCTTGAAACCAAAATGTTTTTTCATGTGTATTATATAAACATACGATCCTAAAAAACGTGATTCAAATTAAAAATTAAAAATATTTGCATGAATAAATTAAAAGGGTCAATTAAATGCATTGTAGTATTAAAATATTTGAAATATTCAGGTATTAAGAAATTTATTTTGACTTCCCAGTGAAACCAGTTTTGAAGCATTTTTTTATTTTGACGGTGATTGTAGATTTATTCTCAAAATATTGTTATTCTTAAGTCTAACATGTATTTTATCTAAGTGTTGTGTTTTTCAAGATTCTGCCAGTTGAAGGCTTGGAAATGGGAAGAAAAGATTTTATGCTCAGTGTTAAATTATCAAAAAATATATTTTGTTTTAATCTAATGAGTTTACTAGCTTTTAGTTTCATACTTTCTTTTTGATTCAAAGTGAACGTCTGCGTGAACTTTTTGTAACCATTTACATGGTATAATGGATTTGAGACATATAAAATAATTATTACGAATGATTTGTCTTATAAATAAATATAATCACCGATTTGAAAAGAGTTTGACAGTTGAGGTCGTAAAGAATAAGTGCAGTTATGTATTTGAAATGTATTGTTGTTTAAAAGTGAATGGTGAGATCACAATAAGCAATTTCATACAAGTGTTTTATATAAAATTTATTAAAAAAACTATTGTGTCGTTTGTATCTTGAAGTCTTAGTTTTAATTTATTATGAAAAATCATTGTTTGATATTGAAAATGGCTCTCAATTTTAAATTAAGCTGAATAAAGATGATCTTGATTCAATTTACAAACATTTAATAACTAGTAACATTTCAGAATTTTTGCGAAAAATAGATTTTATCGAATATTTGTCATATAGTTTTCATTTCAAGACTAAACACAAAGAATACACAGAATAGTTCCATTTTTTATATGATAAAACATAATAATATATTCCTTATCAGCCTGTTACTGAAACTGTAATATTCTAGTCGCTATGGCATTTTTAAAAAAAACGTTTCTCTCCACGGGTAAGAATTCTAGTACGGAAAAATTCAAAAAAAAAAAGTTTAATCGACGCATGTCTTTGTTTTCAAATACATTGATGTATTTTATGATGAAATTCCCCGCCAGTCTGCCACCTATATGATCTTATAAAATATTCGTAACATTTCACACTTTTTCCAAAAAGTTAAGCTACAAACCAGTGTTCCCCAACTTTTTTACACCTGCGGACCGGTAAAAATAGGAAAAAAATTCGCGGACCACTAATAATGAAATAAAAATGGTTTTTATATAATATTTTTTTCATCTTATATTGTTACAAATGGACATAACTATATAACTGTTTTCAGTTGACAATGCTCGCAATGAGCGAAACCGGTCTTGACCTTTTAAATAAAGTGGAATAAAGTACAAAAGAGTATTGTGTTTATTATATTATATTAATATAATGCTTTTTCACCGAGTATTCACAGTGAACACCCTAAAAGTGAAAACAATTATGTATTATGAAATTGTTGGTAAATTTAGGTAGGGTTTTGCATCTGGGTGCACTATCGAAGAGCAAATATTTATGACTGTCGATTCTGAAAAACCCAGCAACCATCGTGTCGCACACAGAAAAAATAATACAACAGAATAAGCATCCGCAATACTAAACTTTACAAATTTGAAGCCGGATTTTAGAAGTATGAGTAATATGTAACCGCACAAAAATGGCCAAGAAACAAAATACGGAGCTGCATTATTGATGTCTTCTTATTGAACAATAACTAAAAAATACCGGTTGGGGAACACTGTACTAAACTATACAGTTTTTTTTAAAAAACAGCTACAAAAGTATACTTCACATTGGTGCGAACAAAACTTCATCAAATTGAGAAAAAGTTAGGAGGTATTTTAAATGAGATTGCTTATCACAGACAAATTATGTTAATATGTTTGTTTGTTGATTTCTTTGTATAATATTATTACGATTTTCATTAGTTGTACTGGTAATGTTTGCGCACTGTAGACGTGAATGAGAAACGAGCACGCCCGTTCCATTGTGCATCACGTTTAAATGGATTGTTTTCTCGTTTTTATTCATTATACAGAAGGATAGTGTTTGTTATGTTTCCTACATATAACGCAATGTGTGATGTACATCCAGACAAGTGAAATCGGTACTTGTCTGAGTGAAACGTGGTAACACTACTCTTTCCGGACTATTCTGCGCTTATTCAAATATTGAAAGACACACTTTCAGTGTAATGATATAATTTTCCCTCTAATAACTAAAATAATTAAAGAAAGAGTTATATTAAACTCACTTTTTAAATATTTAGATTTTTTTCCGAAATAGTGTTAATAAAAACATAGCTTATATTTTTTAATATTCTTTTGATCAATTTCCATCTTTATATAATATGATTTTTGTACTTATTGTTTGTTATACAAATAAAAAAATTGGCTTTGAACAATTAAGAAAATGTTCAAAGACAATTTTTAATAATGTTCAATTCATTTTTAGGAAAAAGTGTGAGATCATAATAGTTATCTTAACTATAAAAATATCATAAAACTATGGTTGTAAATTGTTTATTTCTTTTTTATTTACATGTAAATCAGATCATTTTATCTATTTACCTATCTATTTAAATTTATCATATTATTATTAACCATACAGGGTAAAGTTTTTAAAAATGTTACAAATACTGTTTACCACTTTATTATTCAAATTTATGTTTGCAAATATTTTTATAATGTACTTTAAATAGGACTATACAGAAAATTATAAAAGTAAAACTATTTCCTAATGCTTTGATGTTGAATGCACCATAAAATATTCATTACATACACCTTTGAATTGTTTATCAAACGAGAGACATCATTCATCGTGAGGTCATTGTATAAAACATAACAATGCAAACAAAATTCAAAATGATCTTTATATCGTTTTATTTAAAAAAATATATTTGAACTTTATTGAATATATTGTTTGATGTTTTTTTGAAAAACATTATTTAAGTTTCTTCTGCGATATATATTCTTAAAATAATGCCTGAAATTGTCAAATGATATAAAAACATAAAGTAGTTGTTAAAACCCTTATTGTAATCAATAATAAATATCAATCTATTTTTTCCTAATTTACTTGTGGGAAATCCCACATTGCTTATTGTTTTTCAAATCACTTAAGCCATAGTTAATAAATTTAATGTAGCATAATTAATAATAAATATCAGTTTAAAGTATTCTAATTAATGTTTTTAAAAACCCAGACTGCTTATCTTTCTTTGTAACACTAAAATCACAGTTAATAAGTGCAATATTGTAATTAGAATTTGAATTAGTATGTTAGAGTGAATAATATGATGCATTGTGTATCTCTTCTTAGACAGTATATATAGCCAAGTAAATGTACGTTTAAAGCATAGTTCTGACGATGGCGTAAGCCGAAATAGCTATCAACCTTTAACTTTTTAAAAACTGTAGAACTGAAATACCTTGATATTTTACCCTATCATAAAATAGAAGATTCTAAATTTAGTGATCAGATAAGAACACGCTTCTTTAAGCATTAAATAAAATATTTCATTTACGCCATATTTTATAAGTAAAGTGATACATTTAAAAGAATATTATTACATATGAAAAGATGTTTTTTATTATTAGATAAATTATCAGTAAAACACGTTTCAAAATTTAATAAACTCTCTTGATGTAAACAACACACTGACAGAAAGTTTATTTGTGTGTGTTTTATTACAGATAGCAAATATAAATCAAGATACATATAATTTTATTGTAAAACAGAATTAAGTTTATTCTAAGGCTTTTTATTAACAATAAAATATTATTTATATTAATTACGTCGAATTACATTTTTTTATACGTACATATATATATTAATTTAATAAATGTACTTTTACAATTAAATATTTTTCATATATCAAAAACAAAATATATTTTCAGATATTATCAGTGGTAGTAAGTACTATGCTTGGTTTTTCTAAATTGTGTATAGAATATAAAATGTTTTTCAAGCGTTCAAAATAAAAAAATATTTGAAAATAACAACTTTATATCAATTTTCTTTTTTTGCTAAAAGAATTCATGCGAAATATTTTATTTTATTTTTAACATTTCTTTCTTAAAAATATTTCAGTAATGTCAATACACATGAAAACTTTCTTTTCGGCAACGAAGGTTATAAACTTATAACGCACATTTTTAGCCTATTTTATTGTCCTTCTTTTGATAAAAAGACGCCTGGTCTGTAGTAGAGTGATCTGCGTCATCTTTTCCGGTTGTAGTGTCTACGTGCTCGAATCCCCATACAAACACGATCATTTTTCAATCTAAATATGAATTAGAGCTTGGAAGCATGGATGTATGGGCTTTTTTAGAACACCTTCCTAACGTTAGTTAGATTGGTTAGATGATTTGCACTTATAGTGTAGCTTCCCATAGAACTCTGTTTCGCAACAATATTTTATTTTCGAATTACAATGAAATATTGTATGCACGGATTGTTGTGATAACAAATTTAAAATATGAAAAATATATATTAAATATGTTCTGTGTTATATTTTTAATAAAATCATCAAAATCAAGTTCACTGACTATGAAAACAATATGTAAGACTAAAATTTTAGAGATTCACTTTAATCTATTATTTCATTAATTAGAAAATGTTTATTTCGATAATATTGACATCTAAAATTATTGAATCTATAATAAAACTTGTTTTTATTATTATTATAAAATTGGGTAAAACAGAAAGTATTTCTCGTCTTAATTGCAAAACGAGAAATATATATTAAATTACTCTTGGCTTAAGACCAGGCTTGAATGGTACTATTGAAACAAGATGTGCATCTTAATTAAATTTATTTTAATGTGTACAAACCAATCTCAGAGCGTTACAAATATTTGCTACTAACTGTCTAAACAACAGGGCAATAAATTTATCCCTTTTGGCTTTGTTTTGGAGCGAGTTAAAATACAGAAGCTAGTTTCGATTTAATACTTTAAACATGGGTAGGTACTTTATTTCTAGAGGAAGAAACGTAATATGTTTCTATAAATTGTATTAACAATTCTACAGTACTGCATGCGTGCGATTTTGTAGAATCGTCGAATATTTACAATATTTACGATGATAAATATATAATATCTTAAACGTTATATTTTCTGCCTGGTTTGAATTACGTAAACGATTTTGTTTTTTAACATTATAAGTATTTTTCTTAGCATGATAACTAAAAGGGTATTTAGTTTATATAAAAAATAAAAAAATATGCGGATAATATTGACAAAGTATTAGTTTAGTTTTTAAAAAAAAAAAAAGATTTTTTAAAATCCTTTAGAGATACATATGTTATAGTTCCGATGCACTTAAATATTTCGTATTATTATGTTACTATAGCCAATGTCAAATCAATCAATTATATATATATATATAAATTTATCCCAGAATGAGAGCTCAACGGATTAAATAAATTGTGAAAAGTGCTGGCTAGGTCTAGTCAAGAAATGCCTTTTAATTTGGCTAAAATCTAAATAATTAATATTTTATTGATCATAGAAAATATAGAAAATCGCGATTAAAACTCGCTTTGAATCGACTCATTTAAAAATGATGTAACATTTTTCATATAATAGTATTTGAGTATTATTAATACCTACTTTAATACCTACTAGAAGTCTTTTGTTTTTTACGATTCATATTTCCGAACAATGATTGTTTGTATATTCAATTAAGCTATATCAGATTATAATAATTTTCATAATGTACGTTTTCATTATAATTTTGGCCGAACACGACCCGGGTTTCGCCTCTCGGCATCTTCCGGTGCTATTCAGTGCGCGAATGCACTCGAACTGAAAAGTAACTATAGTCAGTTCGAGTGCATTCGCGCACTGGATAGCACCGGAAGATGCCGAGAGGCAAAATCCGGGTCGTGTTTGGCCAAAATTAGAATGGAAACGTACATTATGAAAATAGTTCTAATCTAAAGATAAATTTCCATCAAGCACCTTCAGTCGAAATTCTAAATTATATATACAATATCAATTTCTACTTTTTCTATGAATATTTGAATTGCACTAATAAATACTTACAATTATATATATGAAATTCAATTAAAATTCGTATATGAATTTTACTGCAAACAATTATAAAGTTGCCTCATTTTAACCACGACTTTAATGTCTCAATTTAATTTTATCGAACAAATTAGTCATATAAGCGTGTACTTGCATTATGATAATAATTTGAAAACTATAAACACTGTGTTGCTAGTATTGCTAATGATCTGGCATTTTGTAGCAGCAAAATAAATTAAACGGAAGAAGTAAAGTTTTGCTGTAATGCAAAATATTAAAACCGAAAATAGTGCGGCATGAAAGTTATTGTCCACTGAACTGTAGGAAAAATAATATGCTTATTATTTATTTAAATATCTCGACTGCATAATTTATTATCATTCTCTTGATTTTTTCAGTGTTTTTATTCTAACAAAAAGAGTATGTTTATTATAGGTTCGGTGTGTTTCTCTCCTTATAAAATTGTTGTATGCTTGTCATCCCGTCTAATTTATTATAGTGCTTAACACTATGATATGTTAGGATAATGGATAAATTGAAGGGTACGAAAACATTACAAACATCTATAGATCTCGCCGCCTGTGTGGTCGAGTGGTCAACATCGTTGGCTACCGCTATGGAGGGTACGGGTTCGAATCCCAGTACGGTCAGTTTTAATAATTGATTTTTCAATCGATTTATGAATTTCTGTTCAAAGGCATGGATGTATGTGATGTCTTGAATTCTCCCCTCAAACCCATCCTATCCTATGAACGGGGCGTATCGAGAGCGATTAGCAGACCACAAGTCCTGTCCTAGCCCTTTCCTTATATTCCTACTCTCTTTGGAAAAAGAGAGGTTGAGCAACTGAGTAACACGCAGTTCTCGTAGAAACACATCTTTTGAGATAAACTCCATTAGGAGTCCATATGCTCCATATTGGGAGTGGACATGGTAAAAAAAAATAGATCTCTAAAAAATATAAATTGATTTAAAGATCAATTTTTTTATTCATGTCCACTTCCAATGTGCCTTCCAATGGAAGTGTTTCTTAGTTGCTAAACCTTTCTTTTCCAAAGAAAGTATTAAAGATAAAAGGGTAAGGCTAGGACAGTACTAGCAGTTAACTCACCGCTCTCGCTACGCCTAGTTATCGAAAGGTTGGAAGAGTGGGAGGGAATCACAAACACCCATATCTTCGAAATAGATCGAAAAAATGCTGTTTGTACTGGGAACCTGTGAGATCCGGCACGGAATCCAACAACGCTAACTGGTGCGCCACAGGACTTGACATGATTTAAAGATCAATACATGGACGATTTCATTACCCTGTGGCTATGCAACTGCTTTGGTCACACGGCTGCAAACCGGCAAATATTCACACGCATTGTGAGTTTTTACATTTCACCGCAGTCTTTGAGAGCCGAAAAGGGGTTTTCATTATACTTATAATATTACAAAATATGGTATTGGGATGAATAAGGTAATACACTTTTAATTTGTCAACTCTCAATAATTAGTGGAAAGGCATTATAATAATTAAAAAATAAAATACTCCTTAGTACTTATACATAATATTATACATGTATTTGGATTGTAATATTATAAATTAAATTGTAAACATTCCAGAATAAGAAATACTTTCAAATTTATTGTAAGTGACAACACTAACAAAAATTGTTATTTTTTGGTATTTTGTATTAGTATCATTTATTTTTAAGAGGTGTTAAACATTTTTATTATAGTCAATTTTGTGTCACTTATTCATATTTTATATCACTTTTAATTATTAAATTAAAAAAAAAACACAATATTTCTTACTACTTCCATTTTTTTAAAGATCAGGACCAGTTTTGGTTATGTCAAGCATTATCAATTGATCAGTTAAAAGTACAAAGAAACATTGTGTTTTTTTTTAAATATGTTATATTTTAATCAGTATATTCTTTACATATTTCTACCACCAATTGTTTGTTGCATTCTAAATAGTTTTACTTGGTACAGTATAAATAGCACCGTATTAATGTGTATTCTTATCAGTTTAAAATGCTCGCCGTGAGCGAAACTTGTCATGATCACATTCAATGTATATCATTTGAATTCGAATAAAATAGAATATAATTGAATTTTAATAAAATAGTTTTAATTAAAAAATATATGGTTGTATATAAAATCATATTTAGTTCCAACAACAAATAAAGCGCATTTTTTATGCGAATGATAAGTGGTTTCTTTTCTCATCGGAAAACAGAAACCAAACAATAGTAATTATGGTTTCAATATTCAGAAGAAGAGAAGGTGAAAATTTTACAACTATCAATATTAGTATTCAAAGTACGTAAGTTGTTTGACAGTTTTGATAACCTGTCTAAATTTCGCTTGTTAGGAGAATAGATAACAATAACTTTTTACTATTATCTGTTCATCTAATATTATCGTTGTTCGTATTATAATAGTAACGATGAAAGCAATATGGATATTGGACAATAGCTAGGCAGCACCCAGTGTGCTGGCAATTAGTATCGACTTCTCCTCACCTCGAAGGTTCATAAGGGTTTAAAGTGGTTACCTTTACGAAGTTGATTTGCTATTTTAGGTGAAAGATTTTGTAAGTTTTTGCATTATTATCTCATATTATCAAACAATCCCCATTAAATTTGCATAATGGGTTAAACATTACCGCTACAAACAGACCCTTTTCTTTTCAACTATCAAATGGTAGTTTGCATTTAATGTGACTTATCAAAATTTTAAAATATATCTAATAAATTCATTTAATATATAATTGGTGCACTTTTTTATAATACATAGTAGTAGTGAGACCATTTTTTTTAAATATCCATAATTGATCCCAATTGACCATATGACCTCCTAGGAAATGGAGATACATTAACAGAAGTTTTTCTACGAAAACTATTTTTTACTCAGTCGCTTAACCTCTTTTCAAATAGAGTAGTAGGGATAAACGAATAAAGCTAGGGCAGGACTAGTGGTTAACTAATCGCTCTTGCTAAGCTCAGTTATTAAAGGGATCGGAAGGGTGAGATGGAACTTTTAGACATTACATTTTTAATTTATTTCTTAAAAATATAAAACCGGCTTTCAATTATAAAAATACGGATCCATATTTACTAAATTTTCAAAATCAGTCGTTTTAACGACAACAGGTTATTCAATCATACTATATTTTCTCATAGAGTAAGAATATAAAAATAAGGTTAAAAATGTCTTGGGATAACCTAATCGTACCACTTTTTTATCCATGTTCTCAAAAAACAGGTTAATAACAAATTAATGGAAACTTTGCATGTGTCATTTTTATTCGTATTCCATAATATTTATTATAAAAGTATAGCACTGTTTTAGGAGCACGTTGTTATTTCTGGGTCTGGTCTCAAAATATCAGTGTAAAAAAATCTTTAATCAATAATGTTTTTATATAAAATCAAACCATGATTTTAATTGTATCAACAAATTGTCATCCTCGAGATCAAGACTCGTGTATATCAAACAGCCAAAGGATAAAAATAACATTTTAATGTTATATTATGTAACAAATGATATTTACAGCATAAAACAAACATATCAATTTTAAGACGCTTAATAACTTTCTCTAGTGTTTACTTACGCGAAATAGTTTTTTTTATAATATTTTATATTTTACTCTATAATTAGTCTTGGGACATATTTTAATGCAATTTCGTTTATATTATTTTTATTATCAGACTTTGCAAGGAAGCCTGGCGACATATATTTTTTATTGGAAACTAAATAATATGATATTATTAAATGCTATGCAGGGTCAATATGCGTTTGAGTTTGAAGCGTCTGGTATCTGCAGCCGCCTCTTCCAGTTAGCTGCTGCAATCACGAGGAAAAACTAGCAAAAGGGTAAAGTGAGGCATACAGGGGAAGTCCCGATAAATAAATTGTAAATAACACTCGTAAAATATAAGTTTCGCGCGCGCGGGACGGGACGCGGCGTATAAAACGAAAACCGCACGCCGATAACGATGGCTGGCTCGCCTCCAACGAGCCTTGTAGCGGCAGTTTATCGAACATACCCGCACACATACAAACTTAAATAATTTTAACTAAATATAATAATCGCGACTTCATGACACTGAACATTTTTGTGCGCTTTACACCAGCCTACTATAAAACATACACAATGTGAAATCCTATTTTTTTATTGCCAGTTACGTCATGGATGCTAAAAAATGAAAAAAAAATCTTGTTAAAGTAATCAATGATTAACTCACTACACTCTACGCATTTTCACCCAATTATACTAAGCATAATAAATAAAATTGCTGTACAAGAGTATGGTTAAAGAGAAATATTTTTTTAAATATTACCCAACCGTGGATTATTCTGACATTGACTACTTTTTTGTTTCGTTTAAAATTTTTGAATGTTAAAAACATGCTTAGTTTTTTTTCAATTTCTCTAATATTGTATATTACTAAATTGTTCATACTGTAAATTTTTGAAAACGAAACCATCATACCTTGTTATAGAAAACTCGTGTAAACATTTTAATTAAAACTCTTACTTCGAAATTTCAAACAGGTATTTTTTCTGTTCGATCGTTGTTTCTGAGATACATCATTTATCTGCTCATTTCAATCGCGACAGATAAAAAATATCTGCAGTTTTTTAATAATCTCTTGAACTCTAGAAAAAACTATGGATGTCTGAAACTTTTACATTCTTTTCATTTCGAATAATATTTCAGGCAGTATAAGACTCATCATTAACATATTTTCTTTAAACAAATATAATAATTACACCTTTCTTTGATCAGGAGTAAATAATAACACAAACCAAAAGTATAACTTTTTATGTAGAATGTTCATATTAACTATTTTATTTTAATTTGTTCTTCTTTTGAAGACATACGTGCAGTCATTTACAAATAAGTAATTTGTGCACACATTCTTGTCTTTACATATATCGAATGATAATAACTCGGATATCTAAATATATTATTGCATTAGGGTTTTTGATTTCATGCATCTACCGAAAAAATACTTCTGTGGAAACATATTGTATGATAGGAAGTATCGTCAGCCGTTTATGTATTTGACAAATTATATATTATGAAAATAAAAAAATAATTACCTGTTACATCTTATCTCTCAGACGTATAAATTCATTATATTTTTTGAAATGCACTTATGGCACCAATATAATTCTAAAAAAAAAGACAAACTTCTTACCATTTTTTTAATTGATAAATTTTCTCTTCCGCCGTTTTTTCTTTCGAAAAATCTTTTGTGTCACTTTTTCAGGTGAACTTCATCAAAATAATTGCAAAGACAAATATAAATAATGTTATTTGAAATTTTATGAAAGTGTGAAAATTATGGAAGTCAATAATTGGTCATTAAATTTTCACAGTAGTCTCGTAGCGATGTTGTTTACAAAACCAAAACAAATATTTCGTCTTCTACTTAAAAGACCCTTTTAACTGCTTTGGTTAATCTGCGTCCTTATTATTTGTTTACTTGGGACATTATTTGATTTAACTGTTTGTACTTAATATTGTTTTGTAAAAGAGCGTAAATTATTACAGGCGTTTTTGTTTGATAGTTCGCAAGTCGGTCACCAATATTAAACAGATATAAGCTGAAGTTTATTAATATTTGAGGCACGATTACAGATGAAAGCTTTTTCAACTTTTTTACTTTTTCATACAAAGCATTTTATTATTTCATAGTTGTTTTCTGAATATGAATATGAATAAATTATATGTATGAATAAGTTGACATTCGGATTGAAATTGTGAATAGTTTTATTGTTGTCGAGCAGAAATAATAACGAATGATCTGGTCTCTATATTATTTCATTAAACAAAAAAAAATACGTTTTTTTTTAAATTTTATCATTATTTGATAACTTTTCATAATATTCTTTGGTCTATCGGAATCAAATTTTGTGCGCGTATTTCTTAAAGCCCTTAGGGTAACGTCAACTATTGAAATAAGCCAAGCTCATCGAAGATCACTTGTTTTTTTGAATATTTACATATTATGTATTCTTATTATGAAAACTACAGATAAATTTGTTTTTTGGATGTTATAGGAAACCCACGCGAAATTCGAAAAGGATATTTTATTCATTTATAAAAACATACATAAATAACAGCGAATTCTTTTAATCAACCCATAATTCAGAGAAAAAAAACAAGCTGTCAATCTTAAAAAATGTAAACTTACTAGTTATTGAATAACAGTTTATTCAAAGTATCACTTTACTTCATATAAATTGAAAACTTGATTTAAATTAAATTTTATTTAAAGCAATATTACATCCTTCAAAAAAAATAATTACTGCATGTATGATTACCACTGTGTACATACAAGTGTACCGTAACGATCGGACGTTACGGTACACTCAATTTTGCAATTTACAATTGGACGATATGGTACAACTTTTACAATTTTGATTATAAATCTTTAAAAAAGTTATAAATTCACATTGAGCTTCATTCCCATCCTTCATGAAAAAAATATATTTCACTAGCACGCTCACTTGAGTTCAGTATATCATTATATATATATACTTAGATTCTAGATCTTATGTTTAATATTGAGGACATGCACATTTGATATTGAAATGAATCTAAAACTATATTATCTTTCAACGAATTTTCAACCAATGAATTGCAGTGTATGACTGTATTAAAGAAAGAATCATATATGTTCAAGAACACTTCTAGGTTTTTCATTGCTACTAAACTAATAAATATTTACTATCTATGCTTCTTTACGATAGTTGAGTTTTTCATAAAAAAAAATCCAATATAATAAACGTTTAAGAATGGTGCCAAGTTTGTAACCACTTGGCACGGTGGCTTCCTGACAAGAAACCATTAAATGCAATTGCAACTGTGATCATTTCAGTCAGCTTATTCTACCAGTAATAACATTAGCATATCTAATTACATTTGAAATATTGAAAAACCATTACAGACATTAAAACGATACAAAAAAACATTGCTCTTTTTATTATTAAAGAATAATTGGACCATCTACATTGAAATAAGAACCTTTTTAATGTGCGCAATTACTTTTAAAAAACTTGGCGAGCATGTTTTTTAAAAAATCAAAAACACTTGTTAATAAATAATAACTATTCAAAGCTTCTTAGAAAAATAAATAAACATATATCACATTAAATAACGTTACATGTATCTAAAATTAAGTAGAATATTATATATCATATATAGTAATCAAAAAACTTAACCAAAAAAAAAACAGTTTTCAGCTAGTATTTTTTATTGATGTTTTGCTTTAAATTTAACTAGGTCATTCTTCTTGTAATACATTTTTGAATTTTAAAAAAAAATTTCAACATTTATGTTAATATGATTTAATTTTAAAGCTGCTAAAGGTTTAATTAATTCTCTGTAAAAAACAATATTGTACATTTTTTAACTATATTTCATTGAATTATTATTTGTCTCATAATAAATACAAAGAGCTTCTAATAATAAGTTTTATGTAAAATATTTTCCGATAAAATATATTTGTCACAAAATTGTGACCGAAACTTTTTTTGTGTATTTTGCTGAATGTAAAAAGAGTTCACATTATCTCATATAACAACATAGTTCAGCCTACGATATTGTCTACGGCTCTACGCTTTATTGTCTACGACAGAGGTAATACACTTTTATGTTTTTTCCCTCAGGAATAAATTTAATATTTTAAGCTATATATAATATAAAAAATACTTTGATAATATATAATGTTATGATAATTTGATGAATTTTAGATTTATATATTTACATCACCGAATCGATAATAACTGAATTATGATTTAAATATCTCCGTCCAAAAAAATAATATCAAGATCAACCACAATGAATATGATGAGTTTTTTTTTTATATGATGATATATTTTTTAAGTAATGTAACATAAAAAATATAATAACTATAAAACCATTTTCTACAAACATTTTACTACTTTCTTAAGTAATGCATAACGTAGAGCATTGTGATGAAATAGTAATATTTTATGATTTAAGATATACTTTTAATGATAGCAATATAGTAAATCATCCTTACATAATTTTATGTTTGTTTTTAAATCTTAAAACATATCAAAATCCGGTCAAATTATAAGGTATCAAACTCGCATTTACTAATGATTTTTTTTACCCGAGTGCTCTTGTTACATAATAATATTTTGCTCCGATAAACTTTCCTTATATGTTTGAAATATTTTTTATATCAATCACTATGTTGCCAGCCACAGGTTTGAATACTGGTACGGAATAAATCGTACAACATAATTAAATTGTTGTATGGTTTTGTCTTGGAAAGTTATGGATGCTTGCGTTGATATTATACATTTCCGTTCACCTTCTATCCGATAAAAAAACAATGCGAAGAGAGAGTGACCTACAAACAAGTATCTCACTAAATTTATGTTTATTTAATTAGCCACTCTCTAGAAACAAAAGTTGGTTGACTGCAGTTTTCGATAAAATAAGTTTTATTGTGTAGTAATTTTCTTGTACAATACATATCTCATACATTAGAATGGATACGGCTACAATATACGCTGATTATCTTATATCATTAAATATACGCTCAAATTGAAAAAGTATATTTTTTTTTTACATTTTAATACGATTTATTGTATGGTATTTTCAGGCGTAATGATAAAATTCAAGAAAATGTTCAAAATTTTTACATTAAAATTTGATATTAAATTTCCACCAAGCACGTGATTAACGAGCTATGTGAGTATATTTAATTATATTGTATGAATTTGTTTTTTAATCAATGGTCTAAAATGAAAACAGCTGAATAAATTGATCCACAAACATTTAAATATTTCGTACGGGTGTTTGTATTTGGGTTCTACTATTCGCAATGTTATCGCCGGCAGTACACTCTGTCAAATTGTGGTCGCATACAAAAAGGACTTTCATACTATACGCTTGGCAACACTGCATATCATCACCCCTACTTTATATTGTTCCATTCGCACATACATAAAAAAAGACAACATTAATTATGATTTAAATATATTATTTTTGCGTTATATGACCGTGTGAATAATTTAAGTGACTAATTTAAAGATTTACTATTGTCATAAAAAAGAGAGCAATCATTTTTTTTAATCTATTCTTTAATGTTGTTTTTTATTTGGTGTTGGATGGGATTTTATTTATGTAATGCTTACTAAATAACACTATAAAAATAAAATAATAAAGGTTTTCATTGCAACAATCATTTATTATAATATTACAAAAAAATGAACTCTACTGAAATTGGTAAAGAACAATATGTAATTTAAATAGCTTGTAAAACATCCTCACAAAGTAATAACGAGTTTTTTAATTGATTTTAAGCGATAAGATAACCCATTTTTTTTGTTTTATTCCTATTTTTATAATCCTACACTTCTCAGGTTCGTGGTCAAGCGTGTCAACGATTTGTATCCCAGAACGAACCGATTCATAAATTATTTTTTCAAATGGTATATGTATTTCTGTTTAAAGCATGGATATTAGTTTCTAGAAACAGAAAGACACAAGAGCGGTTATCTAGCCATCAGTTATGTCCTTTTATCACTTATTTTTTTAAAATATAATGGTTGAGATATTGAGAAACAATAATTAATTATTGTAGAGATGCGTTCGGTGGGATAAAAAATATTAGGATTATATGTGCTCTACATAAGGAATTAGCACCAATAGAAAACGTTAATACCGTTATTGTTCAGATCGTATTAATTTATTTAAGTAAGATGAGTATTATTTTTTTTTTAATACCTTTACCACAATTGAATTTAGACGCATTACCTAGACAGCTGTTTTTTTTCGTTACTTAAAATGTGACGAATATTTTACTTGAAGGTGCATAAAGAAAACTGATGCAGAGGTCAATCGATCTTTATCAGAGATCATAGAAGGGAAAGAAAAATTGGTAAGCAAAAATATTGGTTGAATTTTAAATATGAGAGTTTCTATTTGCTTATTATAAAATTTTAACCCATAACAGAATATGAAGATAGCCAATGCTACAGTCTTTTGTCATAGACGTCATTCGCAAAAAGAAACAGAAACATATATATATTCAAAATTACCCGCCACATATAAAGCTATTATTCAACGAATGTAGTTTAAAAGATGTGTGATTTCTAATTTATACAACTAGAGACAAAGACTCATTAAATTTAGTTTAACATATTGTAATCATATTTCTATCTATCATTAATGTTTTGAAATTTCGCGCATAAATTTCATATAGCAAATGAAAGCATTGCCCATAAATTTAAATACCTTAACATTCAACTAATATGATAACAGAAGCTTATTGTTAGAAGAAAATAAATGAAAACGTATGTTATGTTAAAAAAGTAAGTGTGGAAATTATTTCTTTATTTCTGTTAACAATGTTTTAACATACTTACTTGAGCATATCAGCGAAAATCAATAGAATCGTAGAATCATTTTGTACCAACAAACTTCTTCTTATTATTTTCAACTATTTATTCAAAACAAAACATAAAACACGTCGCCAAATATATCTAGTCACTAGCAGAGAGATAAATTTTGCTAATGAAGTTATATCAGCCTGGTGGAAAATTAATCCTGAGACTGACACATATAGGTACAATACTCTACAACCATTTTCAAGAGAAACAGACGCAGCTTTACACCAAGCTGACTACGTGGACAAGGGATACGATAAAGGTACACGATAAAGGGTGAGGAAATAAACTTATATCGTTCTTTCAGTGAATCTTCAATCTGATTTGTTAGTGTTTTTACTACTGATACATTCCTGGTTACTTTATATCAGCTCTTCTCTCTTACTGAACTCTTAGCAGATATTTGCTAAAACTTGAGAATAGTTTTCTTCGTTTGATAAGAACATGTTATTGTTGGTAACATTCGATTTAAAAGCTATCATCGAATTTCAGATTGCATTCCGTGGTCAAGTATTTATGCTTTTAAATCTATATTGAACCGTTGAATAATAAAATTATGCAACATGTATTCATTTTTAATAAATTTATTATTTTTCTTACACAAAATCAAATTTATCAAGGGAATCGCATGAAAGTTGTACATATAATAGTTGTCGCAAAATTTACGGCGAATCTTGTACGCTCGGCTTATTGCAATAGCACAGCGGTCTCGCAAATGACCGTTTGATGTTGAACTCTTATACAACGATTGGAAACTTTTATTTTTCTCCCAATGGGAATGCTTTTTAAAAAGCACTCTTCTGAAGCTTTCGCGTATTAAAACTGCTTGAAGTCATAATAAAAGCAAGTTGTCGCACAAGCTGGGGAATGCTCAAGGAGTATTCTTTTTATTGTTATGATGAAATGTGGCGTTTGTTTAATTTATTTTTGAAATTCGCTTTGGTGTATTGACAAAGGTACACTTCTTTTATATCCTAGTTAAAACTACTCGTGGAATTTCAACTAGAGAAATTCGAGGTTATTATTATTTTACTATTAGTCTTTTCATACTATAGAGTGGTTGAAATGAGAGTAAACAATTTTTATGTAATAATTAAGTTAAATAAAATACATAAGGCCAAATATTAACCACTAGCTGTTCTAATATGAAAATGATCAACGCTCATGAGCGTTAATTTTATTTGGTTGCGGGGTCTCGAGCTCGAATCTACCAAAAGCGTGATTTTTTTTCTTTCAGACAATTATGTCTTTTTTCCACATCTTCTATTTGGTTCAAAGAATGTCAATAGCTAAAAGTATTACTTTCTTTATCCCATTTTTCAAACATAATTATGTACAAAATTATAGCTTGAGATACTGAATTACAACAAACTTTCATAAAACCACTTTTGGTGAAATACTACAGTCTACATTTTCTACACTGAGAGTGGACATGATTTCAATTATTTGAATATATTTTTTTGATATCATAATACGTTTCATAAATATAAAGTATAGTTTATGAACTATAATTCTGGTTAAATGCTTATAGAATATACTGATTAGCTAATCGCTTTTCCAAAGTATCGGAAATTGCAGATGAACTTGATGTATTGGAACGCAAAACGCGGTCTGCGGGCCACGTGCGTTCCACAGGCTTTTTTAATGTGATACTCAAGCTTCACTTAAATCGATAAGAAAAAAAAACAGATTAAGAATCATTATAGTATCAGGTATTTTTAGTTTGCTTAAATATACCTTCCTAAAATATACGTATTTCACAATGATGTGTTTGAGTCAACTTGTATAAAATCCATTTATCAAAGTTACAAAATCGCGCAGTGTTAGTGGAGGGAGTGAATTTAAATTATATAATATAATTGACATATTTTCAGCATCTGTAGAAAAGAGTTACCACATTTTTTAAAGATTTACCTTAAAAACCTACATATTCCTCTTTTAACATATATTTAAGGTAATTTATAATTTCGACTGAAGGTACTCGAGCTGTCAGTTCATTGAACAGAGTGCATTCGCGCACTGAATAGCGGAAGATGCCGAGAGGCGAAACCCGGGTCGTGTTCGGCCAAAATTATAATGGAAACGTACATTATGAAAATAGTTCTAATCTATATATTTAAGGGTTGTTGGCGGTGCGGCCCGTTCTGATTATTAAATTTTCTGTTGTGCCCCGTTGCAAAATAAGATTTCTCACCACTGGCTTAAAACTTCCAAGCCTTGTCCACTCAACCGATTAAGGTGAAATCATTAGAGTACACCATTTAACTACGGTGACCGACAATACGTAGAATCACTCAATATTTTATGTTTTCAACATTAATAGATAAAATAAATTCATATGTCTACGTTACGGTATTAATTGCGCTATTATTATAATATATAGGACTAAGTATCAATTTCACGTGAAGTAAAGATAATTTTATCTAGACGCGACTACGTGATTAAGTACGTAGAGTCAGGAAAATTGATAATTATACTCTCATTATTCCATCACAGCAAGGATGTATTTTCATTTAAGTATTAAATTCGATTAAGATCACGTTTAATCCACTGTTCGTGTCGCCTGTTCACCAAACGGGTTCCACACTAATCCTCGACGATTAATCCACTTATTATTTAAGACCGGTTTATCAGTTGTGAAGCTCGACACCATTTCTCACAATAACAAGATTGCAAGCAAATAGTCTGCACGGGAGATACAATAAGCTGCCCATTAGAAGACGTTAACTACTAAAGTAATATTCTTCAAAATATTTCAAATATGATGGATAAAGCTTAAGGTTTACAATAACCGTATTTCAAAAATTATACCGGTAATGTAAAGTTTAAAAAAATACGACCAACTAGGATAGTAGTACCAAACAAAGAAATCATAACGGTTATTATGATATTTCGTATTGACTGAAAACGCCGATAATATAAACATTATAAGTTTATTTCAATAACATTTTTTATAACTTATTGTTTATTTAAATAAAATAATACCTTAACAAATCTTGCTGGATGCTATAATTTGGATCGGATTTTGTTAAATGATTCCGAATCTAAAAAGTTCATTTAGATTCAAAACTTTCTTGACGATCAGTTAATACATAATATAATAGTAACTTTGTGTATTATTCTACTTAAATATCGATACTTTGATGTACAATTAATTGATATGTGATGTATAAATTTCTTTGTTTATAGAAACTATGGTAAACGAGATTTTGCTATAAGAATAACCTTCTGGCCTTTTATTACCAAGAACTAAGTTTTCAATTTACAGAGTGACAAAGTTCAGTGGAATGACTTTCAATGCCATCAACATCGCTTGAAAATTGATGATGACACATAAATAAGAAGATATACTAATGAACTTATGCAAAACTGTTGAAAACATCAAAGATGTAAAATTGATTATTTAGAGAAAATTTCATCAATCTGTATCACGCCAAAAAGTTTCGTTTATTGTCAATCTAGATAACTTTATCAATCAGTCACAATTTACCCCACTGCAAAATGATCATACATTATAAACAGAATTTTATTTATTTATTGATATATAGCCACGTAATACCTACCTTTTTCGACATTTTAAGTTATCAATCTATTTTTGAAATTATATTTTTACAACCAGTCCAAAATCAATTTTCAATTAAAAAATACAAATTATGCGTTGCTCGCAATATTTGTTATCACAACAATTGTAGTGGTAGTGAATATCGAATCTTACAACCTGAATTGAACATTTCCATGGATTGTGTTGTAAAAAAATCATTTTAAAGAAGTTCATTTTCGTCTATTATTTTTAAATACCACACGAAAGTTTTATTCAAATACGGTTTTAAAAGGGAAAATTCCTTAGAATATAAAATAAAACAATCCTTCATTAACATATGTTGAAGTTGGTACAGTAACCGGGCTAGAAATATGACACTAAAACAAGACTTAAGTCGCTTTGCTTCAAAACAAATGTTTACTCATCTCTTATTTCTCATTTTTAAACAAAATTTTACTTTCTCTTTAAAATATGTGTGCTTTTTATAGCTTTATTAATGAAAAAAATACGAAAAAAATATTTGATAACCTTGTTATTCCTATGAATGTGCTACAAACTATTTTGTCTCTTTGAGAATAGTCCTTAGAAAAATTATCGGCTATTTATGAAAAAGATAACCAACTTTTGATTCCATTTTTTAACCTATAAAATTACAATATGGAGATTGCCAATATGGAGATTTTTAATCCACGCCTGCTTTTAGTGTGGAACATATGTATAATGGAGGTTTCTTAACAGATTTTTTTCTACGAGAACTACTTGTTGCTCAGTTGAAAGAGTAGTGATAGAAGAATAAGATTAGAACAGGATTATTGGTTAACTAATCGCGTTTGCTACGTTGTTTAAATATTCGTAGGGTTGAAAGAAATTTCGAAACATCATAATCACCCTTATCTTCAAACAGAATTCGATTGAATAAATGCTGTTCGTACTGGACCTCGAGCCAGTGAGATCCGTCACAGAAGCAATCGACGTTGAACACTGGGCCACGGACCTGACATTTTATTTATTTGTAATTAGTAGTATTATTGTTATTATTGTTAGTCAGTCTAGTCGTTTTCCATCGTTATGTACTGAATATACAATTTTATTTTTGCACAGTAAATATTAATTACATTAATATAAAATTAAAATTAAAAATACAGTTATTCCACAGGTTGAGTAACACATTGTGACACGCTTCTTTATTGCTATTTAATTTGTTGTAATTTTATAAATTAAGAATAAGAATCAGGTTTTAGATTATTTGTAAAAATACCTTACGATAATTTGTCTGAGATGCTTCTTAAAGAGGTAGTAAATATTGTTCCTCAAATATACGGTCAAACTAATTGAAAACACGGTATTGCAATGCTTATCCATTAGTACACAAATCCCAATAAAATTTAAATATATATATATATATATTTAAGCAATACAGTAAAACCCCCATTTACACTATAGTCGGGACCGTGTAATTAAAGGTAGTGTAATTGGGAGTGTGAATCTTATACAAAATTAAGGATTTGGTTTTTTTCCGCGGAAAACGCAAAACTAAGATTTCCCCTAGTTTTGAAAAATAATAAAATATGGACGAAATATTTAGTTTTTGTAGTAGTAAATATCCCGCATACAGACAGACGCCCAGCTAGGGCATCCAATCCCGGGATCCGGGATCCCGTAATCCCGGGATCCCGTTCAATTTTCTGATCCCGAAATCCCGGGATTGACATGGTCGCGATCCCGGGATTTCGGGATTGAGAAATTTGTAGTAAATCTCGAAAAGAGAGATGAAATTGGCAAATTGTCGATTGAAATTTCTCGGTGAGCTAAAAAAAAAAAAAAAAACGAGGTTTTGTGGGAATTCGGGAAAAAAGTATACCAAATTGAGGATTTCAAATTCCTCGGTGAGCTAAAAAAAAAAAAAAAAACGAGGTTTTGTGAGAATTCGGGGAAAAAGTATAACAAATTGAGGATTTCAAATTCCTCGGTGAGCTAAAAAAAAAAAAAAGGTTTTGTGAGAATTCGGGGAAAAAGTATACCAAATTGAGGATTTCAAATTCCTCGGTGAGCTAAAAAAAAAAAAAAACGAGGTTTTGTGGGAATTCGGGGAAAAAGTATACCAAATTGAGGATTTCGAATTCCTCGGTGAGCTAAAAAAAAAAAAAAAAACGAGGTTTCGTGAGAATACGGGGAAAAAGTATACCAAATCGGAGATTTCAAATTCCTCGGTAGATTTATCTCAATCCCGGGATCCCGGGATCCCGGGATTGAAAATTTATCAATCCCGAAATCCCGGGATTGGAAAAAGGCTCCGGGATTGGATACCCTACGCCCAGCTATGCGTGAATAGTCTGGCACGTGTTAATTACACAGACGCTAGCCAACATTTGACTGTATGCGCGGTACAGACGACCATCACTTAGTAACGACAATGGAATGCGACCGTGCAATTGGGGGATTTGCGGCGAATATTTCAATCCAGCGCGTAATTTGGGGTAGTGTAATTGGGGGTTCCACTGTACATAAGACATATTGTTGCATGTTTTTCTATAAGATAAAGAGAACTCTCTATATTTATTTTAAAAATGTATAAACATAATTATTTTAAAATTTTCGGTGTGTGCCAACGCGTCCAAAAAACAGAGCCTGTTTTTTAGGAAACAGCCAAGATGAAACTACAAAATTGTTCAACCCCACCCTCTGCTCTCTCCTCTTAGTCGTTGTACGAGGAGATAGCGTAAGCATTTGCATAATTGCATCAACCAACCGTCGGTCGGGGCTCGAGAGCTGACTCGCACGGCAAAAACAGTGAGACTTCACCGTCCCCATACAGTAACACCAAACCTTTTCAAATTAAGATATCAGCATGTCTAAATGATAAAATTTAGTATGCTATGTGTTTTCTTTATATATCACTTCCAATTTCATACACAGCTGACCTTTTTTGGCACGTTTTCGAAATAACACAGACCAAAAAAACTACCGACTTTTTTACACTGAATACAAACGTATTTATGTACATATTTAGCAAATAAACTGCGATTAATTGTCGCCTATTTATTCATATTTACTTAAATATAAATGACATTAATATTATGAGACATAGTATGTATTTTTCCAGCGATGAGATTGATTCTTCGTCAGCGGAAAATAGCAGTAACAGGAACGTATATTGTCAAGTAGCGGCAATAAATTAATGTATTTTTTATGCTTAATTTATTTTAAATCAAAAACTATGTAGTTTTTTTTTTAATTTTTATGTTATATATCTTGGGTTACTTATAAACATATTTCTATGTTTATAAAATTAAAAAGCTCGATTTATTTTTAAGTTCAAGAATTTCGTATTTCAAGTAATGGTGCCTCCTTACCATATTTGTACGGGCACTTTGTCTTTTTTGTACAGTTTTTTACACTGTACTCTTTGGAACGTATCACATATGCAAGAAAAGGATCGGATGTTTTAAAAATAATGTGAATATTTTGAGGTAAATTAACTTTGTTGATATATTAATATAGGTATTTCTAAACGTGTATGTAAATATATAACATATACCACACACATTTTGCATACCAATTCAACACCCATATGCTAAAAAAAATTTTTATATATTCAAAGTGAAGTTACGACATTAAAAAATGTAGCTCTACACGCTTTTTATCTTTTTTTCTACTCTTTATATTAAGTGACATGCAACTGTTAATGCTATAACTTTAAACTTCTTAAGCATCTTATTAATTTTTAATTAATCCACCAAGTAAACAGATGTTATCTTTCAAAAGTTTTCATTTCTTCTTTGATATGCGATTACAATCACGTAGTCGATGTTCAAAGTCTTCTTTCACAGAAAATTAAACTGCTTTTTACTCTTTAACTTTATTTGTGCACATAAAGTTAAATATACTATAACGGGTTTTTGACGTACATTTGCACAAAGAAAATGTTTATTAACTCTTCTGGAGTCCAACTCACCATTCGAATTCCTGGTATAAACTGAGAGCTTGCTTTAAGACGGCTGACTTGTGAGAGTAGTAACACATTATAATATAAAGACGGAAACAGAAAATAAGCTGTGTATAGAGTTAATAAATGTGGTCAGATTTAAAGAGTAGTGAAATAATAAACAAAAAAGTAGCTGAAAGAAAAGGTGATATTAAAACTCTTTTAACTATTATATGGATAATAAAATAATACACTTAGAAAAAAATGTGAAATAAATGAACTAGTATACAATAAAATATATAGTTTTGAAAATATGTAGTATTTTTTTTTTGTTTTGTCATATTGTCATAATCTAATATTTTGTTTTATCTATGAATACTTTATATCAAGAGGTATATGTTTTTACTAACAACGTGTCATTAAAAATAACTTATCAATCGTCAAGCAGCAAATCGACCTAAATTAAATTAAATCTTATTAATAAACATAATTTTAAGCGGTCACATTTTTAAAAAGCTTTTAGAAATGATTTGTACAATGATTATCCCATATTTTATAATACGTAAAAATATTTTATAATTTAAAAAAACCTTCAATTTATTTTTTATGATTTGATATATGATTCGTTGGGTTAATAAAGTGTGCGCTATTTCGGTTCCTGGATATATCGCTAATATCAGGTGATCGTTTAAGATCTTATGCTCGCGTTATGATATTTAACCCTTTGCCCCAGTCATGTTATATCAATATCTAAGCTCTACGTTTCATTTAAATTAGACAAAGCTTCTTGGTATTAACTTAATATTTCAGCAGCACTATGAAGTTTTAATTTTTTATTTATTGTTTTGTTTAATTTTATTACGATTACGTAATTAAAGCTTTATTACTTATTTAAAGCTTTATTTTTTACCACAAACATTTCTTTGAATTTGATATCAAATTATTCCACCGTGAAATATTTTGAAGAACAAATGATTTAATTAATACAAATAGATTTCTCATAATTTTTGGAAGGTTGATATTTATTATTTGAATATTATTATATTAACATATTTTTTTAAAACTTGTCATCAATCACTTAAGCTTTGTTAATTCATGTGCCTTGTTGGAGAAAAAATACGTATTTTTTAATTATGATTCTTAGAATTTAAAATAGAGCGATGTTATTAGTTTCGTATTCATTAATGCGTATCTGTTTGCTGTCAACCTTTACTCGTCTCGTTCGTATTAAATCAGTCAGATCAATACCCTCAATTAAACAGATAAGGAACTTCGCAATAAACTTTTTGCATCGGAACGTGAATACTTTGATGTAACCATTCCTTGCCCATAATGGTCAATATCGGGCACTTGTTTCCGAAGCGCAGCTTCAAAAGCTGGCGTCAAAGGGCGGCGGACAATTAGGAAGCTTTGTAAGGTGATGAAGGCAATTATGCAGATTTACACACGGACTGACATCCCGTGGTGCTCTAATTAAAAACGGAAGTTCGCTACCTGCCAGTGACGCCTTGCTTCGTCCAAATTTCTGCTCCCTGCTCAAAACCATAATAAAGATGGTGAAGATTATCGGTGTCTTGTTTGACAATAGCCCTCGAGGCAGGTGCTTTTTCATACTTACACATACAAACGCCTAAAGTGGCTTAAAGCGTCATGACATCTACGGCGACAATTCATCTCCCGCAAAAACGAGATTATCCCGGTATATTTCTTGTTTGTATTATTAATTTATTTATTAATAAACAATACTTATTTTTTCAAAGAGCTTAGCTTGTGCTCAACAAAAAATAGTAGAAAAAATATATAACTTTATAATTAAGGCTATAAAAAAGTGATAATGAAAAAAAGTAATTTACCTAAATTTGATTTACATATTTTCAGGGCGAGTTTATCAAAATGAATGTGTTGAACAATATTATACACCTAATAATGAAAATACATTGAACTTGTTTTAAGACTTATACTTACATGTGTATAATTTAAGATTTCGTCTGAAGGTGCTTGGCGGAATTTCAATATTAAATTTGAATCGCTCAAACTATGTTCATTCACACAGATTTTGTCACTAACGACCCGGGTTTCGCCTTTCGGCATCTTCAGGCGTTCAAGTGCACGGATGGACTTGAACTTTCACTTGAACGCATGAAGATGCCGAAAGGCGAAACCCGGGTCGTTAGTGACAAAATCTGTGTGAATGTACATAATTGATCGATTCAAATTTTACATACGTATGTTTAAAATCTATTGCAAGTCTTGTTTTCATGAGTTCAATAACAATTGGACCCTTTTTCCTTAAACTGTCAGTCTAGATCAAAAAGTGCGTTTTGAATGCAATTAAGTAAGCTACAGAACTATGTATATATTTTAAATTTACAAAAATTGAGCATGTCTCTTTGTGGAGGCACAAACTTTAAAACAGTTTTACAAAAACACGACACGTTACAAGACAAAAACAATGTCAGGGTAGACCTAACTTTACTTTTCATTTGTCATGACATCCAGAGGGTTTCAAATAGGGCATCCAATTCCAGACCCTTTTTGTATTTTCGGGATCCCGGTATCCCTGGATTGAACATTCACCGTAAAATCGTGTAGAAATTCAGGATTCGGGATTAAAATGTATGATTTTGAAATGGTGGGAATTTAGACATTTTTTTAGCTCTTCAAAGATTTCCAATTTCAAAACCCGAGAATTTATATAATTCCCATAGTGAAACGATGTGAGACTTCTTTTTCAAGATCATTAATTTTCGGAATTGATAAAATGAAAAAAAATGATGACCTTATTTTTTTAGCTCTCATGCAAGTTTCTAAAAATTCCTCAATCCCGGGATTAGTGCTATCACAACCTTGGGATTTCGGGATCACAAAATTGAATGGGATCTTGGAATTGGAGGCCCTAGTTTTAAAAACGTATAATCCGGTAATATGCTTACTCATATTCTCAAGACATACTACTTTTTTATATCGTACATTCATTGATTTGCTCTCTTTTTCCAGTAAAATATGATTTCGTTGAAATAATCTGCTTTTGGGATAAAAGCTTCAATTATAATATTGTAAGTTATTGTCCTAAATAATGATAGAAACAAAAAATATTAAATCATCAAAGTCCAAAAGCTAATTTGCATAAAAAAAGCTAAAAGCATAAAAAAAAAACAGCGCGTACAGAGAAACTGCATAATAATTAACAATTGACATAAACATTTAAGTTTCAATTTGTTCAAAATATTGTCTTGTTACAATCGCAATGGCCAAATTATATCATTTCGAAGTAGAGTAAAATTGTGAATAATACTACTGATTGTGCGCACTGTGCCTTTTGTTTCAGGAAGGCTGTGCCGCTATTTTGATTGTTCGGATACCTCTAGCAAATATGACAATACAAAATTCTCCCACGAATATGAAGCTGCCCAGCACTTTGGGGCTGCTATATCAAATTATGATTATACCCATTTAGATACCTTTGTCAGTTTCAGTGAACGAATTTGATATAGTCGACAGTACTCTGTTTTTGTGCGTACACAAGAAACATTATTCGTTTGCTGACATCAAAGTTTAATTATGTCAAGGATTTAATAAGCACACCATAAATAAAATTGATATCGCATTAGCTTTATTTTGAAATTTTGAAACATTTTTATTTGTATCTCGATTTATAGTCTTATATAGGGGGAGTGAAAGGCTACCAATTTTTCAACGTTTAGTAAATAGAATTATATAAGGCGCTTAAATTTAAATCAGGGATGCAATATCCGTAGCCAACGGGCAGCATGTGGTCCGTTTGAATTTCTTTGCAGCCTTTATTTTTTTTACATACAATTGTTAATTAAAAATAGTATGTATTTTTTAGGTAAATTGAATCATTTAATTCATATGAGCAAGCTTTTTCGTTTATAAAGTGGATTAAATCGATTTAGAAAAATTGGCGCACTAAAATTTGGATGCGATTTTGTAGGTTAAATACTGCAAATATTAAGTTTAATTTTTAAAAGTTATCGTCACATTTACACAGTGATATGTAAAATTATTTTTTAATTAAAAATAGAATGAGTATACCTATTTAAAAATGTGAGGATTTGAATTGAGAACATTCGTTATTTTATTTCTTATGCGGCCCATTTGAGAAAAAAGGTTAAGTGTGTCTGATTTAGATAAATTCATTTATTTAAAACAATGATGGCCGCATTGTAGCCGTTTCGCGCTGCTTAAAACAATCATATTAATGTTACTTTAATAATTTAGTAGGTGTAGATCAAATTTGAACATCTCCAACTGTATACCAATACAAGAATTAAAATATGAAATATTTACTTATATAATTTTATCAGTATAACGTCGGTCTTATCGTTTTGGTGACTAATTTTATTTTAGTAGACTTAGCCGATTTTGATTTGTACTGTATCTTGGTTACTACACGTTTTGGGGAAAAATATCTTTTACTCGTTTTTTGTAATATGATTTGAACACATAAAACATTCTTAACTTACCGACAAAATTTTTCGTGATGGTCACATTTGGCTTAAACCGCTCGTGTTACCAAGTAGTACATGTCTTTTTACAATCGTCTTATTCAGTTGTTTGTTCATTCAATTATTTTTTAAATCACTTTATAATTTTTTGTTCAAAGCTTATGCTTACATTTCCCCTCTCACACCTGATCCTTAAATAGGGGTGTAGCGAGAGCGATTGACTGCTAGTCTATTTCTAGTCATATCTTTCCAGCGTAACCTTCTTTGAAAAATATAGCCTGATCAACTGAATGACACAAGAGATGAACCAATATGTCCTATAAGTAATATTGTTTTAAGATTATCAAAATAAAATACATATTCATATAAATTAAATTAAGAATGTCATAAAAATATATTAATTTAATAAGAGGCTAAAATAACTGACTAGGTACAATCAAAAATAAGCTTTTTCAATTTTTATTACTTCAAAACTATCAAAAGCTAGTTTTTAATCAAACATCAGAGATTTTAAAATAAAAATATGTTGGTCAAAAGTACGCAAAATTGCTCGTGTAAAAGATGTACTTAAAAATTTTCTTGATACCTTGACAAACATTTCAAAGTATTAATTAAAATGTTTTTTTCGCGTTTTTCTTTGAGGTCTTAATATAAAATTGCGTGAAACCTGACTTAGTTTGAATAAAAGTGTTAATTAGAACGCGATAAAAGCATCTCAAAGTCTTTTTATTTTTACTATTTTATTTCAGTATGTAAAACAATTATTTACCAAATAAAAAAACTGTTATTTTATCATTTCACAATATGCTTATTTATATTAAATTAAATACAGTAGAAGTAAGAAAATAAACTTATCGTTCATACATTCATGTTTTAATAAAATAAATGGCTTAAATTTCATGGTTTATAAGCATCTTTAATCAAATAATAATGATAAGTATTGGAAGTCATTTTTGACTATTTAAGATATATATTTGTCAGTCTCGTATTATATTTTTACCAATATTTAAATATCCAGAACTTGCTAAGCCTGTTCTAAGTAGTTCTAGTAAAAAATGATTACCGTATTTTCAGAACTATCAACAACAACAAAATTACAGAGGAGGTAAATGTTTTTTAATGAACATGAGAAGCTTAGCAGCCACTCGACACCGACTCTAGTTGAAAAGGCACCTATACCAACTATCATCGATGAAAATATATTTAAACTTCAAACGCGTTATGAGTACAATTATTATTTTTTTTACAAAAATATTTTTTATTATAAATCAAACGGAGCTGCACAAATCAGTACCGAAGAAGAACGTTAAGTTGAATATTTTGAGTTTCAATATTTTTGTAACAATAAATAAACGAAAACATTTCACCTATAATCTAAAAATGGTGTGATAACATGACAATCGGCTTCATGTATTGATAAAACGCAGTCATTCATATGATTTCTCCCTTGTGAATAAAATGTAAATATTTCAAGGAAATCTTGATTCCAAAAACATTCCTATATTCGTTTCACATGCCTTGAATTGTACATGCTAACATTCTAGAACAAATGTTTCCTTCGTTTTTCTTTACACTAAAAATTCCACCTTTCAAATATATCACTCACCTGATTCATTCGCATTCCTTTGCTCAGCATAAAATATGTTTCACTTTAAATTTTCATAAAAAACGGAACTACGAATAATATGTTTGCGCATCAAAATTTTCTCCCACGCAAATTGATGTTAGTGCCAAGTGAAAAAAATATTCAAATAAACATTATAATATACTGCTGATTTAATGAAGACGCAACTTCTCAACAAATAAATATGGATAGTAAACACATCAAAACATTATAAATATATTTTTGTTGAATTACGTTATATTGTTTCCCACCTACAATATTAACTTCTGCCGATTAATTTTTTGAAGATAACTTTAAATTACTAACTTTTACAACATATTCGAAGGGGTGAATAAGCATACCAATTAAATTGATCAATTAATGTAAATTAAAAAGTATCATGTAACAGAAAAATCACACGAAACATTAATGTCTTAAATTACAAAATCTTTAATTTTTATAACTCGAAAACAAAAAACACGTATCAATCAACATGAAAAATTACATATTTAATCATTTAAACAGAAAATACTACTTTATAAATATATATTTATATTATAAACTCTTTACTGAAATTTCAAATAATACATTTATTTGTAAGATCTAATATTTTTTTCAATTGTACATATGTAGTTAATTTATTGCCACTTATTCATATTTTATATTTTTATCTCTAAATTCCTTTCATATTAATATTACCAATTGTTTGTTAACCCTTAATAATATAACTTTTTTCTGTTTAAATAGCACTGTATTCATGTATTTTCTTATCAGCTGATAATGATTGTCACGAGCGAAACCAGTCCATATGAGAATGAGTGTTTTATTTTTTGAATAAAATGTATTTTCACCAAGTGTTTTCCACAGTGAACAGCTTAGAATTGTTCCATAAACCTACATTATATATTCATAGATCTATGTTTATTGAAAAGGGACACTGATATATTAGGGTCACCTTGTATATATCAAACATCTCTACTCGAGTAGTTAACAACATTCTTTTTCAATGAACCTCTTTTTACATCGATCCTGCTACTTTTAGATTGTTTTAAGTTTTTTTCTGACTAAATCTATCGAATTTCACCTATTCCCACTGAACATGTAATTCCTTCCTATAATCTACTATACTAACTGCCAATATTTTGAAAAGCACAACCGTTAGCGTGGTTTCAAATTCGGATGCAATCTAAAATAGCTTTACAAAAACCTTCTTTTTGTCTCCAAATATATCGTCAATGACTTGATTCAGATATAGAAGTCAACAGCTGTGTGGTCACAATATATATTATTTTTTGAACCATTTATGCTCCCAATGTGGACCATATGGCCTCCTAATGGAGGTATCTCAACAGAAGATTTTTCTACGAAAACTGTTTGTTACTCAGTCGCTCAACTTCACTTCACTTATTTTCAAAGTGAGTAAGTAGTAGGGAAATAAGGATTGACCAGAACAAGACTAGTGGTTAACTAATCGCTATTGCTACACCCAGCTATTAAAGGATCAGAAGGATGGGAGAAGAGGAAATAATGTGTTTTTTTTTGTTGAAATATTTGGTTTTAATGGTTTTTTTTTTGTTGTTTTGTGAATATATTTACTGATATTTAAATAAAAAGCCAAATTGTTTGATAAACATAATTGATCTAGAAAACATTTAGACGTATCCAATCTTGGCACAGTTAAATTTTTTTTTTTACTTGTAGACATAAAGATGAAGTGTTGTTAAGTACTATACTTTTTATCAGCAAAGACAAACATGAACATTATATATACCGAAGTATAATTAGTAATGCATCTAATTTTACAAAACTGTAAGTAATTTAGTGAAATTATTTGTCAGCCTAATGAAAAATATCTCTTATCTGCAGTTTAATGTATTAACGTGAAATGTATATACCAATTACACTGTACGTTGGGAAAATTCCACATGATGAGGGTGTTCTATACGACGAAAAATAAACACAAGCTTTAATTGCGCGATATTTTCGCGCGGGGACGGGTTTATAACAAAATTTATTATTTTATAAAATTCTGTTTGCCATTTCGCTAATTTCATTATTTGCCGCAAAATACATTACCATTATGCAGAATTAAGCAATACAAAATGAAAATATGTGCTACGTAGCAACAATAACCGCTGCAGATTGCAAAAAAAAACACTCTAGCATGTTAGTCGACATTTTGTGCACTGTATTCTACTATATATACAAATGGAGTTGTTTTTTTGTTATTAAAAATTACAATGAAAAGAAGGCTTTCCAAAAACCTTTTCATTTAAATTAATAAATAAATGTTGAAGAAATTGTGACTGCGGACTATCACATAAATGTCACTTATAACAATCGCTGAAAATCTTCTAATATTTGTCACGGTAAATAATTTTGTACAGGACATACAAAACCTAGGAACGCTAGTAGAGCAGACGGTGATTATATATCTTCATTCAAAATATGTTTAAGCTACATTCTTTTCAACAAAGTATGTAGTTATACAAGAATACTATTAGTTATTTCATAGCTATTTTGCAACACAACAACTTTAGGTTATTTCTAATGCAAAGTATACAAACTCCTTATTGAGTATTTGAATGAAGTGGTGGAAACAAATATAAATATATAGATTATAGGACACTATGTGCTTTATTTAAAGTGTTGAATGGTTGTAACGCCACACACATTTATAATGGCACGACAAAGACGCGCATATCAAAATGACGCACTGTTATATTCTCCCGGATTGATTTATGATGTAATTGTCTTCCAGTAGTAAATTCGAAGAATTATGTATGTGAATTGAGAGTAAATTCGTAATGAATCTTTATTAATTCTCAGCGAAGTAAATCAGGATTTATTACATCGGTTCAGATTTATTTGTGATTGAGTCAAATACTGATAATATTTTGATATAATCAAATTATTTATTTATCAATTACAAAAGCTATACAATTGTTTTAGTAGTAAGTTCTTATCTTCCCGAAGGAGTATGATAAAATAGGCACAGAAGTACAGCGTCCTGTTTATATATATGTTTCTTACAGTTTAAAACGCTAGAGTGGGGCTATTTTGTAGTAGAGGTAAATGCAATACATCGCATCTTACAATCGTCTGTTTGCTTACACTTTGACCAGGTAGGTACCTATCGAGACGCGAGATTCGTAGAATGTCAAATGTTCAAATGTGCTTTTAAAATTAGGGTAACTTTATCGCTTAAACTTATTTAAGTATTGCACTAAATGTTATTTTTCGTGGATCTGTTTTTGAATGTGAATTAATTAGATTCACTTTTAATGAAATATTATAATTTATAATATGAATAATTTATTGAATTTTAATTGTATTATTTTAAATCGACAATTATTACTCAGTTACTTAAAACAAGCAATACTTTCGACATAAAAATGAAACTAATTAATACTTTAAAATGGGAGTGCTCAAAAAATAACCAAAATTTATATTCCAAAAATAACCTATTACAGTCTCTTGAATAAAATATATCACAGGAAAGACCTGCCTTGAATACACGATAACAAAATTAATGTAAAGATACAATTTATAAAGCCATGCTATTTTAATTGTTATTCAACACTCTGTCTTGTATTGTCTCTTTCAGGCCTGCTTTATCCACAAAATTCTCTGAAATACATATTTTTAAGACTTCTTGAAATTTTCCTTGTGCTAAGAGCTAAAAAATATTTTGTGATAATATAAATTTATTTTATAATCCTCGAGACATTGGGATTATCCCACCTTTAATCGTGACATAAAAGAAAGGGTTCTCTGATTAATTTATTTTGTTTATATTTGAATCATTTACCGGAATATATTGTTGAAAAAAGTTGAGAAGGCAAAGCTTTTAGTTCACTTCCAACAGTCACGAAACTATCCCTATTATGGATTTCTTACAACTTATTGCAAATAATAGAATCATATTAGCCAATTACATTTTTTTTTTGTTTGATAACTGGATTATCGAAGATCTACTTTTAACAATAAGAGTTTGGCAGATTTGCCTGCTCACTCGAAATTGGTAGACTACATAACTGTGCTTTTTTTATTTTGCCCTATAATCATAATCGTTAGTGACAAAACTCGTGTGAATGTACATAGTTTGAACGATTCAAATTTAATATCGAAATTCCACTAAGCACCTTCAGTCGAAATCTTAAATTATAAAAAACTATATATTAAAAAATATTTGACAATTTTAACTGAAGGATTGTTGTCTAACTATATACTTGGAAGCGGTAAATTACATGAGTAAAAAATACCTTAGCTTGTTATTTATTTTTAAATTATACGAATAAAAATTCTAACATCCAATTTAAAATAAATATGTAATAGTGAAAAAAATAGCCAAACTTCTAATGGTACAGGCGGCTTATTGATTTTTTTAGCATAATCAGTTTTTTCTGAAAACCCCGTTATAAAGTTGGTCCAGGAAAACGTCAACATCACATTTCTGTATTTTGTGTATTAATTTTGTATTTGAAACTAGACGCCGTGTCGCGTCGAGTATCACTACCATATCTCATTCAAAGTTTCATAACGAGTTTTAATGAATATGAAATTCTATCAACTCATATCACAAATACCTACCTGCGTGAAATTTAAAAAAATGTGCTTACCATACTAGGAAACAATATTTTTCTGAATTTTGCAGAGATCGTTTTCATTACCTAATATGAGTATAAATATTAAATTAAAAAATCTGCCCATTGAAAAAATGTTTGATAGAAATGTATACATAATTTACCAATGCATAAAATAAATTCTCAATTTAAAAAGACTTTCATAATGAAGGAATGTAAATAAAATATTTAACAAACTTTAAATTCATTAAATTTTATTTAATAAATACAGAAATTTATGTAACAAAAACAATAATAATTTTATGAAAGTACGAAAAAATAATCTTTGAAAATATATGAACAACTTTGACAAATAATATATTTATTATCTATTATCGTTATCATTTATTTATATTTTTTAAATAAATTTTGTGCTGAAATTCTAGAAACAAAAATATGTGTTCTTTTTTTAAATTTTCTTACCATCAAACAATTTCCCCGCTTAAAAGGTTGAAATTTATTCATCAGCTCTCAACTGTCAATTTTGTGTTGAAAGGCATTTATTATATACAACATTTATAAAAACTTAAATCGTTCGTTTCATAGAAATGTTGTTTTTAAAGGATTAAAAGCTGTTTTCAATTAAATTTTTCCACATAATAAGTTTCACAAAAAGAATTAGTTTTATTCAATATATAGATAGCCAAGGTAATTCAAATTTAGCCGTCTGAAAGAAGTTAAACATAGGAAGGTTTCACTTTTAAAATACCTTGTGAACTCTTAACCAAAAGAAAAAAGTTTTTATTTCATCTGCTGAATAATTTACCTACTATTGGCCCAAGAAAATTCTCTTATCTCTCTTGTATCATTTTCTTTAACGAAGAGTTGCTCCTTGGACTTTCCGCTTCAAACTTCTCATTTTTATTTTACTATTTTGTGTGTAAACACAACACGAATACAGCATGTCTTTTGTTCTTTAAATAATAAAAGTTTAAATTACTTGTTGAGTTCACCGTCAATACTTGGTGGAAAAGCACTATATCAGGTGATAGTGATCGTCCTGATTGAAACCGGCCTTGACCTTGCATAATAAAAATAGAAATAAGGAATATTGTGTTTTTTTAATAAAAGTTTAATTTTTGACATTATTTAAAAAAAAAAATGTGTTAATTTTTTCTTACGCTTTATATGAATTATGTAAGTAGCTTGTAATCTTAAGAATTTTCAGATTACGTAACGGCTATCAAGGGATATCAATGAGAGTGACTAACCGTTCTTCTGATTCGAAACATCTTTTATCTTAAATTTTAAACACCGTTTATAGCTTTATAAAATCATGACGATTGAATATGTAATTGAAAATTTCTTAACAGTTGAGTTCTTCGTAGCTGCATAATATGGCAATTATACAACATTATATCCTTTTAAACGACTACTTTAGCTTTTTTTCAATTTAAAAAATACGAGACTTAATCATTCAGATACTTCTAGTACACGGTTTCTCAACGGTGGGCCATGTGGCCCCCCAGGGGGCCACAGCGTGTTCCAAGGGGGCTACAGAGATTTATTTTTGTTTTGGGGAGCCACAACGCAGTTCAGGGGGGCCACGGGCAAATTGAGGATTTCAAATTCCTCGGTGAGCTAAAAAAAATCGGAGATAATCTGGGAGAAAGTATACCAAATCGGAGATTTCAAATTTCTGGGTGAGCTAAAAAAAAAAGGTGTTTTTGGAAATATTCTGGGAAAAAGTATACCAAATCGGAGATTTCAAATTTCTCGATGAGCTAAAAAAAAAAGGTATGGGGGCCACAGAAAAATAAAGACACTCAAAAGGGGCCACGCTCCCAAAAAGGTTGAGAAACACTGCTATAGTACATATATTTTTTATCTTTAGATGTGATTGAACTAAATAATAATATACATAAAATCATTTCGTAGTGATGGGGAATGATATTATGAATTATGTTAAGGAATTTGTTTGGTTTAAATCAAAAAAAATAAAAATAAGATAAAGTACAATAATATATACAATTATAATATTGAATATCAGATTTTATATAAACAGGAAACACGACAGTTAGTAGAAAGAATTGTTATTTTTATGGTTACAGATATTTTTTAATACAAAAGCTACAATAACCAAATGAATTTACTAAGTCTACGGAATTATTTTGTATCCATATAAAAATATAACTATCTGAAGTAATACTTTTACTTTTGGAACTGTTTTGTTCGTTGGCGAGCAAATTACGTGCATCGTTCGGTAACTGATTATCATATTTTTACAATGAAGTGGTAATGACAGTGGTTTTTGTGAGGTTCTGTCTTTACGTAATATGTCTAATCTTGGCCTCATTTCTATTCCGACCTCCCCCACTATGGCCGTACGTTTAGTACTAAATGACGGTTTTAGCCCCAGTCAATATCATTTATTTTAGAATAAAAACCAGTGTATGTGACCCATCACGTAAACTTAAAATTTATCGTTTGAGTTCGCCAAAAACTCTGAAAAAAAGATTTTTTTAATTTAAAAATAGATTAAATGCTTAATCTATCGTTATAAAATTTTGAAAAAATTCTTTCATTTATTTGTAGTAAATCTATATTTTTCATAGTTAAGAACGGCTATTTGCTAAAAAATCATTAATTGCTTGCTTAAGCTTAATTAAAATTCATTAACGAACATTAAAAGAGTCTTTTATTATTATTATCAATTACTGAAGATATTTTTTAATTTGTAAAAAGACCAGCCTATACCGATGTACTGCTGTTGACCGGACGTGCTATAGCCATTATTTAACATGGTGAAGTTTGCCAGGCGACAGCAGCGTTTCTGTGTATAGTGTACAGCGAGGAAACTAGGGAAACTAAGTCCCTCCGATATATTCGTATTGCATTGCTTGATATGTTTGACATATTGCACCTAATTTGTCATGTGGTCATTTTTATTATTATTATTTAATTTGTTTTTACGATTATCTCTCACCAATAATCTCTTTTAGGTATAAATATGTTTACACTTTATATTCAATGAAATATGTGTATGTGATGTTTTTAAACATATCAACCGTACTTATTCATAAATAATATTTTTTTAAATTTTATACACTTTTGTTGTCTTTATCGACTTGGGCTTCGCCTTCCGGCGTCTGCTGGGATTCAAATGCACAGACGAACTTGAACGCTTGGTCAATGGTTGTATCGGGTTGATTTAAAAAATACCTGCAGTTTAAATTCATAGTGTCACAGTTTACATTATGACATTATCACCTTTTGAAACTAATTACGTTTAATTTTTCAAATAAATACACAAACTGTTTTTGACGATGTTATTACTTCTTCAATTGATCGAACGTCATTCAAATCAAACCATTAGTAAAATCAATAGCTTTTATCTTAATTAATATATTTTTTATTTTTATATTTACACGACAACACAACTATTTACTAAGCATCAGTTTAAGTTCATCCAAACACTTGAATACCCAAAGATGCTGAAAAGCGAAATTCAGGTCGTTAGTTAGAAAACGTGTGGGAGGGTACAAAACTTGAAAGATACAAATTTAACAATGAAATACTAACAAGCGCCTTCAGTAGAAACCTTAAATTGTATAAAAGTACTCATTTTTTTTAGAGGCAGCGTTAATCAGTTAGATAGTCTCACAAGTTTTTATATTCTGACCTTCTATCAAAATATTTATTTACATTTAGGTTTTACATTACAATGAATATATTATCTGTCAAATATTTCAAACCGCTTAAGATATATTCAGGAAAAGCTTTATAGTGATTCTTTAGTTGAAAAAGCACTATAGATACCCATCCCATTAATCTTAAATAAAATGTTTAATAATTTAAATTTGTTAGTTTGAAGCAAAGCAACGCTCAGTACTTAAATCTTCAAACGCCACGTTACGAAGTATTTTGATGATTTGAATTCTATTTGCCTTTGAATTCCGTTTTGATTTATACTTGCAACTTTCTATGACTGTTGAAATAAACTTCTGAGTATTTTATGAAATAGCTCACCACTCTTTCATTAATCACGTTGTATAATTATATGGCATTGAATAAAAAAAATGTGATTATCGAATATGTCTAATCTTCTTTATTTCAATTAAGAAATAAATATTAATTGCGTTTGCAAAAATTTTTTAATGTTCTATATTTTGGTCCGTCGGTGCAATGTTTCGCAAACAGTGAACGTCTCGTAACAACTCGCGTCCTCCGCAAAGTGAAAAAGTCTGGGGCGGACACGAGAGGCGCTGTAAACGATATTAGTTTCCGTTGGGCAGGCGGACTGCTAAAAAGCCGTCCGCGGCAAAATCTGGTGATCTTGTAGTTGGGGAAAGTTTTCTCCTGTGGGCGCGCTGAAAAACTGCAAGTGTTCGGACTTTTTGCCGCTCGTATACTTTCTTCCAGCCAATAGACGTCTGCGGTGTGACTTTACTGTGACGCCAAGACGCGATATATGCACCTAATTTGATCTTTGATCGAAACACTTTTATTATAATTAAAATACACATTGTCGACAAAGTAACTACACGAACCACAACTTTGTCAAAGGAACATAGAAACGTAATTATTGTAAAATGAAAAATCGCTAAAAAAATCTCAAAAGAATACAAATTGCTAAATCATCTGTGAATACACATGACAGGCTTGGCACAAAAGTCATAATATCCATTTTTGATATTTTGAAGATAATTTTACGTATCAATTCTAAATTAAATGCAAGCTCATATTTTGAATGAATAATATTATATGATTATAAAGAACCAATTTTCGATCAGTATTTTTCATTGTGTAAAATAGTATTTAAGAAATTGCTGCTTTTCACTTGCGATAAATATTCATGGTAATATTTAACATTTATTATAATTATGAAAAAAAATTCTATGGTTTATTGCTATTTTCTTTAAACTCAATTTTTAGAGAATATGAGTTATGATACTACGCCTGATATTAAGACGATATAACTTGATTGTGAATTTGTAATTATTCGAAAATTTTGTTTTATTTATTAAAAAATATTTTAAAACGAATATTTTGTAGTAATGTATTTGTAAATTGACAATTTTTTATACAATCATTTATGATAAGTCATCAATCTTTCATTTTCATATTAGGTATTTTAGGAGTTAATGGATTGGTTCTTTAAGTCAATGATATTTTTATAGTTCATATAATATTAACCATATATTTGAAAATTCTTTTTGATTTGTACTTCATATTAAAAAAAAAATCTATTACAGTCGAGACGAACTTTTTTATCTGCGCGTGCCAAAAAAATCAAATATTATTTATCAATTTCTCAACGAAAGAATAAGTATACCATTTTTTAATCCATCTCCACTCCCAATGTGAATCATACTGCCTCTTTATGGAGGTATCTCAATAAAATTTTGTCTACGTTAACTGTTTGTTACTTAGTCGCTCAACCTCATTTCAAATAGGGTAGTAAGGATAAAAAAATAAAGTTAGGACAGGACTAGTGGTTAACTTATGGCTATCGCTACATTGAGTTTATTGAAGGATGAGAAAAGTGGGAGGGGTATTTAAGTATCACAAACACCCATGCCATCGAACAGAAATTTATCCGACACGGAAGCCAACCACGTTAATCGCTGCGCCATAATTGCTGCAGCTTAATAATAAATAAGTAACATGTTATATTACTTAATTGTTTTCATCTTGAAGAGAGCTAACTATTTATTTATCTGTTATGCCTTCTGTGTTATAAACAATTCTTTTGACTACAGCTTCATAAAATTAATCGTAAATAATTAAATAAATTGAATTAAAAAAGTATAATGATACCTAGAAAGAGGGGTTAATACGAAAAACAGGTGAATAAAAGATATTTCTTATATTTATCATTCACAGTAGTTGTTATTAAATTTTATTTAAAAATCACATTAATTAATAGTTACAAAATAAATGTTTAAATAATAAGAATATAACATCTTTTTGGGGTAATCTATTATAATAGATCAATATTTATTTGAATGCCAAGATGTACAATGTACACGTACTGTTAGATAGTATAAAACTTACCAACTTCTGCCAGAAGTTGGAAAAACGAGTTAAGTAAACGAAAAGATTCTTTGATATCAATTCTTTGTCTGGATTAACTCAGTTGGTGTATTTATTATATCATTTTTCCAAAAAAAGCATTTATTTGTATAAGCAATTATTATTAATGTTATTTTAATGGTAGGTAATTTGTTCCTGTCATTTTATTTTAAACATTTATTTGTGTCAGATCTTCATGCAAGTATAGTTTGATATTATAATTATCTATGTAATATAAAATATCGACCTTTTATGTATTATGTAGCTGAAATTTTTCAATTGCTATCAGAACTATAAATTTGTCACATACCAACTTTTCCCAGAAGGGTGTCGAAATACTTTACAACTGGCTGACAATTAGTCTAGTTATTTTTTTTTTATATATGGCATTAATTGATAAAACGGTTTATTCAGAGATAATAACTATTCACAGAACCCCTGAGTAGAAGGAAAGCCTTAGGGCGTTACCACGTAACCGGCTATCTACAGAAAGTGACAAAAAATAAGACGCTTTAATAATAACTGCAAACATAAAACTTTTTTTTTGAGATTATTGTATAATAATATAAATGTGTACTTAAATATTTTCGCCAAGCAAATCAAATTTGTTTATTTATTTGCAAAATTAAAGTGTTGCCTTTGTAAAGTCTACATCATTTATTATTCCTTTTTTATTATTACACGAGAGACAAATTGTATCAAATTAATTTGCAATGTAAAACTGAGTTTTGTATGCAAACATATGTTTTTCAAGAGTACGCCTAGATTAGAGGATTAAACTTTACTCTATTTTTTCGTTCGTTAGCTGCTGTATGCTGTTTTCAGCACTATTCTTTTTTTATACAAACATTGGTTGTAATACAATCTCTACGGTTCAACATTGCATGTGGCTTTTTTCATTTATTTTGCGAGCACAGTTTGTATTTTTATAGAACAAATAAAATAATTAAATTTGATTTTGTTGTGAGAAATATATGATTGTTCTGTTTGTTCAAATATACACACATTTGATTCATATAATATTTTCATTATAAATTCTGTAAAATATTTGTCTGGCATTTTTTTCAATAATCCAAAAGCATAAAATATGTCTAAATTTTTTTTCAATTTCTGGGTTTTTAAATAAAACTGTTTTTTTTCACATCGAAATTAAAAATTACTCATTCGAAACTGTATGATAAAAACTCTGACGAAAATATTATATGCATTACCACAACGTTTTGTAAAGTTTGGTTACAACAAAAACTTTGAATTTTCTATCAATTGTGAAGTGATAGAAAATTGTGAATTTTCAATCACTTTCTATCGAAGTGAATCAAAGAAAAGCAGCTTTTTTTGAAAACCGTAATTTATTCTAAGACCGACTTTTCAGCAGGACCAATTTTACAGCGTAAAAATAAACTAGAGGTGGAGAGTTTCAGATTACTTTTACAAGCATAAATAAAAATACTAATCATGTTTAACATTTTGCAAAACCTGATGCATCAAAACAATTTTTCAAAGTAGAATATCTAAAAAAATAATCAACGAGAAGAACGCAAGCTTGGTAAGGCATATCTGTCATTAAGCAAAACTCGGAGAAAATTTCCGAAGCACGCAAGTGCCTCCATCTATCAACGGCTCCCGGCAAGACTTTTCTAGATTTTTTTTCGCTCAACATCGAAACGAAAAAGCGGTTCACACTCGGCGTAATGACGTACCGCTCGACGAGTTCCCGCGCAAAATAATGATAAGAAAAAAGGCGCGAAAGAAAAAGAGAAACACAGCATTGAAAAAAGCACAAGCGCTCCAAAATTGTGAGAAGTTATGAAATGAAGTTTTTGTGTTATGCACGCGAAAGTTTACGGCTCGGTAAAGTGAAATTCCCTGTTGACCGTTCGGGAGCTGCTAAGTGTAGACTGAGGTGCAAACATTATTCATCCACATTGTTTTTGGCTCCCAAACTCCATTCGTAACCACAATCATATTCCATTACAGTAATAATATTACATAACACAGAAACGCTGTGAAAACTTACTGGCTACAAAATGAGATTCAACAAAATTGTATCAAGTCGATTATTTATCACCGAAATTTAAAATGCCACCTTTATTGTCTATCACGTTTTGTTTTAAAGATTAAAAAAAACAACATTAAATGCAATTTATCCTAAAGATAATTGATTAAATTAGACTGAAATTACAACTTACTTCGTTAAGTTTGTTTTCGGTTCTTTATTGAGAAAAGTAATATTAACATGAAACGAATTCAACAAAATGTTCTTAGTAAATTTTGATATTATGATCGATTGCGTAGATGGAATTTATATGTGTATTCAAACAATGTTTTATTCAGTTTGTAATATTTTGAAATCATCTATAATTACTAACTGGTGTTCGTTTATAATGTCAAATAAATTAGATTAAATCAGAATAGATACCTAATAATTAATTAACGTATTGTGCTTGGTAACTGAAAGTAAAAAAAATGGATAGCTTATAAATAAAAAGTTATTAATAATTTTATTCAAATACCATAGTATTATCGAAATTTAAACCTTTAATTCTCCAATATTAACATGAACATCATCCATTTGCTACTGATGTATGAACGCTTATGGGTGCTTATGGGCGCCAATCCATTGAAATCTATTGAGTTGAATGCTAATATTTGCTACAAAATAGATTGGTATATGAACTGGCAACTATCCAAAAACAACCGGGATTATAATTTAACGAGTTTTAGTGTATTGTATTTATTTTTTAATTTGTATCCATTGAATAATTGTTCAACAAATGATTGACTGACCATATTACATAAGCACAAGAAAATCGTTTACATTATGATACAGCTCCGTTTTACAGAACGTGCATTCATCAACATCACCATTATTAATAAAACCACTTTTTAAAAATGTTGATTTTTTAAAAAATCTGACAGTGGCTTTTTATAATCCATATTTGAATTTTATTTCAAATAATAAACCATAAATCTTGCACTGCCATCTTTTTTGTAAAATGTGTTTTTCTATTTTCATATTCCAAGGTTTTCTGCAACGGAAAAATATAGTTCCAAAAATATCGTCATGTTTATAAAACTTCCCGTATTGGGATTTAAGTTCGCAATTATGTATTATCATTGCTTGATTCTATCATAAGCTTTTGTATAATGGTCGATTTACAAAATATGGCAGAAAAAATATGCCTGAAAGAGGCATTTTAATAACGGTTTCGTTATTTATATCATGGACTTCTTTCGCGTTAAAGAGATGAGCAAACTTATTCTCAAAGCTAAGTTGCTCCTCTATATAGCAATTAATTGGACAATCATAAGGTACGCTACTCTAATATAGGCTTATGCTTACCACAAGCATATGAAGACTTCAGATTATTCAAAATAAATCACTGGTACAGATATGTAACGCCCCGTAATACGTGCGCAACTCGCTGCTTCATAAAGACTTGAAAATACCTACCATCCGCGAGTTTGTTCGTGAAATCTCTCAAAAGTTTAACACCGAGGTAGGGAAACATTAAAACCCAACTATTTCTTATCTTCACAGCCATGACGAGACAATACATAAGAATAGTTTAAAACCAAGAGCAGTTTTACTCGACCACCCACCATAGATTTTATTTTTCCTTTAAAGTTAATTAAACGTGTAAACACGATCTTTTTGCATCATGAAAATTACCCCCATTAGTTGACTTGTTTATGTATACTTATATATGCGCATGTGTGTGTGTACATGTATGGATATAGTGTGTGGGGAGCAGGGTTGCCAGATTTCCAAAATCACAGATCTAGACATTCACTAGACTTTAATACACGTACACATTTTCTTAAGTCGGGATTTTAGAGGGACTTGCAATGGGGGACTCTGGATTTTTCGATTGAACTCGGGACAGTCCCGCTCAAATAGGGACGCCTGGAAACCCTGGTGGGGAGGTATATGCATATGGTGACCCCGCAAACTGGCTTTACTGAGAATTGCTCACCTCTGCAACGATCACGTCCTTCGGTCAGCATCGATGGTAAAGGAATGTAAATGACCAAAACATCAGCAATAAAGGAGACTCGAAGAACGTTAACGCTGACGCGTCCTAGAACTTAATGCTCCATAGATTTGATATCCAACAAATAAAAATATCACGTTAGAATTTACATCGTATATAAAATTTGAGTAAACCTTTTTTTCTAACTTATAAAGCTAACTTTTAGGTTTCAAATTGAACTAAATCTGTACCATCTCAGGTTCTTTTTGTGGTATGTTAAACGCATTTCAGCCATTTCCGAAGTAAGCTGAGAATTTACATGAAATTCGTTTAAACCATGTTTACTGCAGATTCAACGGAGCGCAATAGCAAAGAGCACGAATGCGAGGATGTGACGGTCAAAAGAGCACAATAAAATGTTTGCAGATTACGAGGAAAGTAATCTTGTCTTAATAAGAAGCATTTATATTGCAACTAGATGTTTTCCAACAAAATATAATATTCTCATTTTACTATTATTAAAAAACATTCTACTATTTTTGGTATTTTAAATCTCTACAATTAATAATTGTATATAGATTATCACAATGCTAGTAGTACAAATATGGATGTCAGTCATGGATATTTTCCCAGGCTTTACTTACATCTTTTCATTATACGAGAGAAATTGAGCAAGTACATTTTTCACGAATGTTAACTAAAGGATTATTTAAACTCTAACTTACATAAGAAGTGTCTAGAAAAACGTAAAGTATAAATAACATAATTACACTCACAAATACCAAAAAAACTTAATCAGAAATAGGAATTCAATATGTAGTGGTTTTAAAATATTTATTAGTGTTCAAATGTTTCTCTAAGTAATTTTACTATTTTAAGCTTGGTCACTTTACCTTGTATGTATAATATTTCATTAAAGTATTTTACTTATTAAACTATGTTTATAGAATATTTAACTTACTATTCAAAAATAAGTTATTTGTCCTAATGTTTTCGTAATATAGTTATATAATTTTTTCTCATAGTAATATTAAAATCACTCAAAGTACCACTCTCTTCCTACGAATTTGGGTATAACTGCATAATATCTTTATTGTCTGCAATTTAAAGCTCTTAAACACGTTTTCATCTTATTTTAAAATGGATATTTTATATCTGTTAATCTTGTGAATAATCTAAGACTTTTATTGACTCAATACTAATTTAATATTGAAAAATGCGAACATTAAAAAAATGTCTTTTGCAGTTTTAAAATAAAAATAAATATATTTTTCATAATCATTAATTGATGTTCTCTATACATTTTTAGTTTCAAATCATTTAAGTTAGCTACATAAATGAGAATAAAATGATTTTGAGAATAAATAAATAAAAAATACCTATGCCATAATAGATTGCAAAATAAAATTTAAAAATCAAAAGAAGTTCCAACTATATAGATGTAATGAAATGAATTCATTGCCAGGAATTGAACCTGAAACTTTCTTTTCGCTTAGTGGAATCCTCGCCCTTAGGCCGTAAGAAAAGTTCTTTGGTTTTTTAATAAACATTCAAGTAAGGGATGAGAGTTTTTGGGCAGTATTTATGGTGCAAACAATTCACTTTCTTCTCCAAAAGGATATCGCTTTCTTGTAGAGTTATTTGTCTTTGTTAGTTGCGGAAAAGGACATCGTCCATCAGCCTTCTCCCCGAAATGGACAATTTGCAATCTTTGAAACCCCGTGTAAATGTACTATGGCAAGAATTAATTGGGGTTTTTATTTAGTAATAAATACATCGTCTTAGTGATTGCATTTTTATAAAAAACAAGATAGTCAATCGATTTTTCATGATTTTTATTCTCTTAAATCACTTTGTTTGTTCTATAAAACATTTATTTCATTTCTTTGAGCTTATTTACCCAGAGAAGAAAAAAATGATACTTGTAAAAATATAAAACTCATCCTGAATATAGTTTTAGGATGGTTACAATTTTAATCCGATTTTTGTACACTTAGTTTTAATAAACTGTATTACCGGTCACTTATACCAGTAATAAACAAGTGTTTTTAAAAAATGAAACGAATACTTGTAAAAATATATTTACACATAAAAAGAAAAAACATGCTTACAGTAAATTTTGCTTCGTAGGCTTTGAGGCAGACTTGATGGTTCGAATTATGATCGATGTGACATTCAAAGACGTTTTAAAGCTTAACGTCATCCTCGATAATAGAGTAAAAGCTTTACATGTAACTGTGATTACTTTGAAATTTTGATAAATGATACAAAATAATATTTTTTAATCTGATTTTTTACTGATACTGAGCGATATAAAAATACGTATTTGCACACATTTTGTTAAACAAATAATTGCTCTATTGTGTTTTTAATATAGTATTTTACATTTAACAGCAAAAACAACAAACACAGTTTACAGTTATATGTATACTCAAACCAAATTTGACTAATAAAGTTACTTACAAACAAATTGATCATATAAATTTGAACAGAATTTATAGATTTTAACACAACATATGAATAAGTGACACTGTTTCAATGAATGCTTTTGATGAGCAAAACCGGATTTTATTCCAAAATAAATGTATAATTAGTTCTAAATAGTATTTTATTATTTTTATATAACGCTTTTTCTACCAAGTATTGACAGTGAACACCTTAAATTTGTTTTAATAGGAATACCTAAAAAAATGTATTTAATCCAGATTTATATGTAAATCTCGTAACTAAACAATTTTACTATAAATATCATGTGTATGTTTAATATCTTTTCAATAATCACTAGTTTATTATCGAGTCTAAATAAAAATATTATTTTTACAAACTGTCACATTATACACTTTTAAGGTGTTAACTGTCAATACTTGGTGGAATGGCATTATAATAAAAATAATGAAACATTTTTAGTACTTTTTCCACATCAAATGTATTGGATCAGAACCGGATTCTTACTTAACTTTTGTATAAATATCACTGTTTCGTTGTATTTCTTATCAGTTGAAAATGCTCACAATGAGTGAAACCGGTCCTGATCCAATAAATTTTATGTGGAAAAAGTACTAAAAATGTTTTATTATTTTTATTGTCATATTATACATCGAAAAAGAATTCGTACGGTAATACTACCAAAATTCAAAAACAAAATATCGTATATCTTTTAGTATATATTAGAAGCAAAACATATTTGTAGATTAAAGTTCACCAATCATTGTCAATTTTTAACTGTTAATTTATTTTATACGCTATGTCCATGGAATAAATTTACATGTTCAATAATTCAAATATTCCAAATATAATCCGAAAATTAACGACATCAATGTTTAAGATGTAAGAAACTTCTAGCTCGTATTATATATAATAATATAATGGTATTAATTGGAGCGTTGCAGCTCTTTATAATTATGTCACGAAGTTGAGCAGGAGACATATGTAAGCAAGTTATTTACTTGAGCATTCAAACTTTATGAAGTAAACTTTATTCTCAACAAACAAACTTGAGTCGGAAATATTCCTTTTATATAATTTTCTCCTATTTAATTTTCTACTGAATAACAACGTAAAGACCACATTGTTTCGTTTAAAGTAATAACATCTGTTATACAACATTACAAGCACATATACATCTTGGTGTATTTAATTGGCTGAAAAAATGTCTTGATATTTAAAAAACAAATACTGTTATCAAGGCGTAATTCACAGGTAACTAATCATTTTTGGTTTGGTACCTACTCATTTGTATAAAATTTCGGTAATCTGTGATCCATTTAGACTTTAGACCAGTGATGCACAACCTTAACCTTCTAGCGGGCCACATAAAACAAATTATCGTGGGTTCGGGCTGCAAATAAGAAAATGATTTAAAGTACGCTCAATCCTTTGTTATACAGAACATATGTACGTTTCATGTAAAACAGCATTAAAATCGTCTAAAAAAGATTAAGTGAATTTAGATCAATGCGTAATAGGTTCCATTATATTTTTTGACCGTGTTATTTCGAAAATAAATAAGCCACGCAAAAAAGGATTATGAGTACTTGCTTATTAAAAATCGTTTCATTGTGAAATATTTATGTTTCATTTATATGCAATTCATAAGTTAATTTTTGATATAATATTTGTAAGCCTGTTTCTATGAACCGATTTATTCTCCTTCATTGAAGAAAAAGCTTTCTTACATTTATTAAATATTTTTTTTACGTGAAAAAAATATGTTTGAGACAGAGATTTAAGGGCCGCCAGAAAATTCAAAAAGGGCCGCGGTTTGTGCATCACTGCTTTAGACAGACCTTTGTAGACCTTTTAGACTTGTTAGACAGCTGAACAAGAAAAACAGATTTAAATTTTTAAAAAATACTAAACCTAAATACGTATTCAATGTGAAGTTTGTTCTTGCGCTTGGCTTACTTTTCAACGAAACCTTAAGTCATCTTTTATATGCTTTGTTATATAACGCGATGTTGTCAAATACTGTCAAAAATGCCCTAAACGAATGACGCAAAAGCGGTCAATGTTATTTTTTCGATTATATCAGCTACCATTGTGTAGATTGTACAATATTCACTACTTGTAGAGCATGTCAACATTTTTTTTAAGAACTGACTGTTTTTTTAATCGCATCCTTTTAGAATTGGGTGAATGAGAAAGTAATTACAAAAATTCATACTTTTGAACTCTACAAGTAAATTAATTGAAAAGTGTCCTTTGCTAGAAACCGAATAAAACGAACGCCCAAAAGCGTTCACAAATGAGCTACAGTGTTTTATTATCTTTGTCTTAAAAATATTAACTCCAACAAAACAAAACACAATTAACTTGCACCTGTTTGAATTAGCATGACTTGTCTGGAGATGGATTTAATGCTCACAGTGACGACATAGTTACGCCATTGGCATGTACATAATATAGAGATTATCCTTGTTTGTAACTCGCTGAGACACTTAAAGACATATTTGCGGGTTTTGGCGCCGATGTACGTTAATGGTGCCGAGAATGATATTCCTGTTATACTCAGAGCTATATAAGGGATCTCAATGCAAATGTAACCTCGACTGGGCGATAAATTATAGTTAGCAGGTTATCGAACAAACATCAGCAAATACAATACAATACTATCGACAATTTGCTAATATCAATTTTTAGGTAGATAACTGTATACTTATGAATCGTTTTTTGGATAATTATAAATTAGATATTATTTTTCTAATTATTCATTGGCTTAATAATTTGTTTTCGGTGGATCCCATTTTTTAAACAAGAAAAATATCTATTCAAATATTGAAATGGTGCATGAATTATTTATTATCTCAAATGTACTCAAGCAGTATAGTTGTCGCGTCAACGCTTAAAAAATGATAATTTAAACAAATTACACACCGGTCCCTCGACAGGCCATGACTCCTTGGCATTACGATATATGGTATATTAGATATTATAGTCAACAATTCTTTTTTGCGGGCGCATACGACAATACATGTAACATCATTACCACTTAGCTATAATCTGTTTTGGGGCTGAATCTTAAATTCTGAATATTTTTGGATACATACATAGTAAGTAATCTATGACTTGCAAAACGGTAAAATATAAAACATCAATGCTTAAAATATGCTGCAATATTGGTTATTTAAAATTATTGTTTATTAAAAAATCAATTTATGGTGAGTTAAAGTGAATAAAGTTTAAATAAACACACCAAAGCATTTTCATATTAATTAGATATTCCAGGTGTTAAAAAGTCATTCTCTCATTCACAAACGTCATCTCCCAACAAACATACACATGACTAGATATTTCTGGTTGGTGAGAAAACCCAATTAATTTAGGCAATGGTCTGATTCATTTGGAAGATTAACAATCAGTGCTATAATCTCTACAACGAACCATGAACACTGTAGAATGACAGTCCATGTGACTGCATAGCACAAGCCATATATTAATTTATATTTGTATACAGATAAGTTTTCATTGTTTTTCCGTTTTGGTATCTCGATAGAACATATTTCAGCGCGGTAATTCTAATATTATATAATAGCTATAAAAACTGAGGGCCGCGGAGATTTCAGACTTTTATTACAAAATTGCAACTAAATATAGAAAAACTCGTAAAAATCATCAATCACAAACAAGGCCGTATATAGGGAGTTTATGAGGTACAAGTTCATCCCTCTCTCTGCCTCAGTGGTTGGGGAAAAAAGAAACATGGAGGGCAATCGTAAATTAAAATGTGCTTGCGGCACATCCAATGTTGCTCGTATAAATCCGTTTATAAGAGTCACAATTCACATAGTTAAACTACTTTATAGTACCAACCATAGCACATTAAAAAATATATATATTTATAATATGACTCGATTCTTTGTTATTCAATCGGTTGTGTAACTAACTATGTGCCTAAGAAAAATTAAAAATATATTTCCACAAAATTAACACCAAATCCAACGAAAGAATATTATTACACCTTAATTAATATATAAAACTAGACTCTACTGTTCGTGCCAAAAGAAAATCGATTATAATTTTCTGCATATTTCAGCGATTTTTTGTATTTTAAGAATATCTATAATTTTTAAATACATTCATGAACTATCGTCTGAAAACAAACCTCATCAGTTCTTTACTACTTTTCCACATTTTTAGAACTGTAAAAACTTTTGATTGAAAAAAAAGGTGAGGATAATCATGTTTTGTCCAACTGATGTTCAAAAATTGTATACAATTGAATTAATTTAAACATTACATAGACAGCATAAAAATTAATACGACTACATTTTAGTCATAAACCATTCAAGTCACTTACTTAATTTGAGTACATTTTTCAGACCATACAAATGACTCAATTGTATTATGTAAACATCATGAGGAACTTGATAGTTATTTTCACAGGGATACCTTTTAACTTTTTGCTCACAAATAATGTAGTTTTTTCAATTCATCTGTATAAAAAACTGATTTTAATAGAAATAGCCGGTTTGTAGGTTTAGCAGTCCCAATGATAAATTATAATATTACGTATTTAATAAAATAATATGTTATCTATAGAAAAGATAACGTAAAATTTTCGTTTTAGTGATTGTTACAATATTGTTTATTACTAACTACCTGACTGATTATTTTACTTATTGATTTACATTTGATACATACACAAAAAATTTCATTTTTTCTAATACTTCATAAGGTATATTAAAAAAATGTTAGTAAAATACAGGTTAATGTCATCATTATCACAAAAAATCTTATTGTAATATTTTTTTTACAAAGCAGATGTGGTACACAAAAACTGTGTTGGTATATAAATGATGATCATACCGCAATGTAATTAATTATTCATTTTCTTCTTGACCAAAATAGGTGGTGGATAATGAAATATATTTTTGACAAGTTCACATTAAATTCTTAAATTATTATCAGTAAAATTCAACTGTATTTTTTTCTCTATTAAAATGTCGAGTAACTTGAATAATTCTATAAATATTTTTTTATTTTATTTTTTGGCACACGCATGCAAAAAGGTTCACCACTGCTCTTATGAGGCATTGAATGATTCTTAGAGCAACACGTCAGTCAGGCAATAAAACGACTTCTGAATTTGATATAATAAAACGATAAGAGTTTTGTTACAGTGCTGAGCTATGACAGGCGATAAATTTTCGAACACACCCAATACCAGACACTCACTTCTTCATATATGTAATAATATTGCGTCAGGAAATATCTTTAAATAGTTGCACAAATAACAAACGATATCTATTTCTTATAACAAACAATTCGCTATTGAAAAACTACTCATAGCTTAGCAGTAAAACATTATGGTATAATTAAAATTCTACTATGGCAATCTAATACCGAGGGGTAATCATTCTAGAGACAAAGTATCAGTACAGTCTGTGAAAGTTTCCCGACGTTTCCACTTTACTTTTCACACAATACATTGCTTCCAGACATAGCTTTATTTATACTGTGTATAAAATCCAAACATAGTAACTTTTGTTTTCTATTCATAAACGTCAACAAACATCTGTTTGTCCTGCACACAAATAATACATTCTTAAATAAATTGATAATTTTACAATTAATTTGTGAATTTTATTTTAAAAAATATAGATTTCTTTTACGTCCATCTCTTTCTTAAACGATCTAAAAGAACGGGGGATAGCGAGATCGGATAGCTAACTACTAATCCTTTCTTAGTCGAATCTTCCAAATCCGTCAAATCTCAATTTCACCCTATTCCAAAAAAATGTTGATCGTCTGAATTCGTTAAACAATGATTTTTTGTATGGTGTGTATATAAAATAGCATTTTTTTTTAATTCACCATTAATTTATTAAGACCAGGACTGATTTCGCTCAACCGACTTGTAAAAGGTCTTACTTACCCTTCGTAATTGTAGTTTAACATATTCATATTTTATATTCTCATCCATACGTTATTTACACATTTCTATTAACAGTTGTTTGTTACGCCCCTAATAGTCTATTTTTGTTTTTGTGTAAGTAGTTCTATATTTATATTAATGTATGTATGTATCACTCGAAAAACATCTTCGAAACCGGTCCTAACCGTGATAAATTAATTAGTACAAATGAGTGTTTTATTTTTCAATATGATACCATTCCACCAAGTTTTGACAGTCAACACATTAAAAATGATTAAATGTATTTAATAATGTTTTTTAAAGAGATACAAACCAGTCTGGTGTATTGGCGTAGATTAGTGACTTTGCATATTCACTTAGAAAAAAAATATGAATGTATCACACGATCTTGGATACCAATCCAATATGTTAGATAACCAAAAGTCCATTTTGTTGAAATATGCACCCATCGAATGCTTCTGTCAATTGATTGTGACGCACGCTGTGTGGTATTTTGCGACGTCTTGTTAAGACCACAGTTCTTCCACATTCATTTTATTCATTGGGAAACAAAAATTTCGTATATCACGAATTTATAGCACTCTTCATTGACTGTACAATTCTGACTGACATCATTTTTAAATACGCATGGACCAATGATTCCACCAGCCCATAAAGCAAACCAAAAGTAGACTTTTGTAAATATCACGGTGTCTCAATAATAGCTTGTGGATTTTCTTCACTCCAAATCCGCCAATTTTGCTTATTGACGTAGCCATTCAAACGAAAATGAGCAGCATCGCTGAACAAAAATTTGTTTCTCAAACTGGAACACAATTTTCAAAAAAAATAGCACAATTTACTAGCGTTTTTCTGGCGTAAGAAATTCCAAACCAAACTGAGTACAAATCAGCTGTAGGCCGTCAAATTGGCTGTCGCTGCAATAAGTGTTACTTATACGAAAAACAAACACCCGTCACAAAATAACGTTTATTCCATTTTGCCATTACATTATTATACAGATATATCAGTATACAATACACATTTTACCATCAATTATTTACACCTTTATTGTATTCTTTATAGTTCAAATAAATTAGCAGAATGTTTTTTGGCCGTCAAATCCCTCAAGTACAGTCCTTGTACAAATACCCCACTTTCATCTAATTGCAGTAAATTTAAGCGGCTTACGTTAAACCTCATTAAACCATACAGCATGGTTTAATGAGGTTTAACGTATACTTTGGTCTACATGTTGTAAGTGAACAACCATCGAGTCATTTTTCTGTTCCATTGAAAATCTCAGAAAAACTATTTTATTCAACTGTCATACCGTGCGACAAAGAGCTGTCAACCGTTTTCAAGAAAAATAAATGTACAGATATTTTATTCAGTTTTATTTTGAGAAAATATTTACCATTTGGAAGTCCGCGTAGATACGAATATTTATAAATTTATCTGAGCTCTTTGTGCAGTATTTACAAAAGCCATATAATATATTTCACTATGTGACGGAATAGTAAATCTGATGTCATAAATATACTATATACATTCTTAGCTACATAAAGTATTCATATAGCAGGCATGGGCAAACTGAGGCCCGCGAGCAATATTATATTTTTGAAAAAAAAAACATGTTTTTATCCTTTAATGCCTTTTTTAAAAAAAGATTGAAAATATATACAATACTCGTTATTTTTGGATCAACCTGTATATTTTAACAAACATTTTCAACCTCAATAAAAACTCTTTACGATCAAAAATTACTGATGAGCATTAACAACAAGTTTTAAGAATCTCAACTACAAAATTAACACCTGAATTTTAAAAAATGTTAATAGACTCAAAGCAGTTCCATTCCTCTCATTAGATTGTTTTTTTTTTCATGATAAATAGTTTACATATGAAAATGGTATTTTACTTGCGGCCCACCGCTCATTTTGAATTTCTGAATTTGGCCCTCCGTCCGAAAAGTTTGCTCCTCCCTGATATAAAAGATTCTTCGATTCAATTTATACTACTACTACTATTATTACTGAAAACAAAACACGTTTGTTTGTATTTAATATGGTTTTAAATACGTATATATAATATAATGTGTCGGCTTGGAGCATATTGGCTTCTATTATTGTAAAATTTTGACAAAACTTGTTTAACTAGAAATATCAGAAAGCAATCACACAACCTCTACTTTGAGTAAAGCATGATAAGAATAAAAAATAAACAGTAGTTAAAAAGTTGGTCCGTCTCTTCTCTACTCTTTACATCTCGTTTCCAAAATAACATAGGATTTAGTGAGAAAGTATAAACCATGTTGTAAACTTAGTCACAATTATTATTACATTTTGATGCTACCAGCCGTTGTAACCAAATACAAAAATCAAGGAGTTTTTTACTATGTAACGCGGTAGAACGACGTTCCGGCACATTTTTCTTTGTATTTTTAATATTTCAAATCAATATTCGTAAAATTTTATTTTTATTTTACTTTGAAAATTTAAGATTTCGACTGAAGGTGCTTGGAGGAATTTCAATGTTAAATTTGAATCGTTCAAACTATGTACATTGTCACAGATTTTGTCACTAACGACCCGGGTTTCGCCTGAAGATGTCAAAAGGCGAAACCCGGGTCGTTAGTGACAACATCTGTGAGAATGTACATAGTTTGAACGATTCAAATTTACTTTGAAAACTTTTTTTTTCTTTCTTGAAAGTCATTTGGCTGTTTGTTTCTATCTTAGGTATCTTTTGAATTTCATGTACCATACCGTAATAATCGTAAATTGGTTAACCACTGGTTTTATCCTAGCCCTATCCTTCTATCCTAACTATTTTTGAAAGTAAAAAGAGGATTAGCAACTGAGTAATAAGCAGTTTTCGTAAAAAAACTTCTGTCGAGATACCTCCATTAGGAATACATGCTTCATATTAAAAACGCACATAAACATCATAATAGAGATTTCTCTTAATTTGTGTCTTGGTCTAAATAAATTTTAAAAGAGTCCCACATTCTCTCTTTTTCACACGCTACTTTCAGTTATTACAATATGTGTATCTTGCATACATATGTCAAATTCATCGATGGATTTTCCCATCAACCTATCCTGTGTCGCATTCAAATTGTTTGTCGCTTTATTCTATATTTGGCTCAGAGTAGAAACTCAATAAGACTTGGAAATTTTGTAAAGTTGTACATTGCTGACAATATTTGCATGCTCCGTATAAAATTATGATTACACTACAGAAGACTTTTTTTGTCGATGCAACATCTACATTGAGATTGCAATAAAAGATATCTTCTCAAACGAATTTCACTTATTCGAGTGTATAGATTTTTCATACAGTTGAGTTGGTTCAATTGTAATATTTGTTCAGAAGAAAACGTATGAATAGCTGACGTAAATATGCATTCAAACATAGGACATATTATCAAAGTTATATAAAGTACAGACTACAGACGCATCTTACATATCATCTGGACGGATATACTCAGAAGCATTGACGTAACGTCAAAGAAGAAAAGACAAAATAAATAATTATATGCATTAAACTAGAAATTCACCATACTCTGGCAAGATTATGAGAGACTAAAAATAAACACCCTCATCTTATCATTCAAGAAAAAACTGTTGGAAAATTTAAAAAAAAATACTGGACAAGAAATTCGACAGACTGGTTTTACATTAACACTACAGTCAAGTTCTGAGCATCGACATATAGTAAAATGCTACATCATATCCAACATCTCATTTGACACAAGAAGAATAAGAATACGTATCAATTAAAACTATTTTCAGAAAAGTAAAAAGTGGTATGAATGCATCAACTAAAACCTGTTAGTTTTGTCGGTTTGATCATCATTCAACATTGTTTACATCTGCCACTTCATAATCTAGCCATATTCTAACTATCAATTAAATGACTGTATTTTTTTTATATATCAATTATAAGTAAAAAAACAATAAGATTTATATAAAACATAATGTATCGTTTTTGTTTTCTTATTTTTTTTAATACTTCCTTTACTATTTTTTCCAGATTGGCCATCAAATATATTTTTTTATTTTTCTTATCAAGTAAACGTTTTAATTTCACAAAGCCAAACAACATATGTCTCAATACAAAATGTGATAATGTCTTACATAACGCTTAATTATTAATTCTCGTTCATATGACTGTATAATAAATTTTCGTTTGCTTATAGCCACTATTTCTTCCATCAAAATACCTTAGCATGCATCCTATAATGGGATGTATGAACACGTTAAAGGAAAATTTAAACTCGTTTACCTTTAAGGGTTCTTTAGTTTCTGTAGTAGATATACCCTTAGGATAGTATACATCTACGCAGATAGCTATGTTTGTATAAGATCTTTCAGATACAGTGGTCAATAAACTTTTTATATTTTTTGACAGAAGTATTTTTTTTTTCCTTTTTTACAATTTAGATTATTTTCCTATTATTCTCAAGTGACATGCTGCAATACAAGTTTAATATCTCACTATCCTTATTATATTTCGATACATAGTTAATAACCGTTTTTTATTGAATTAAGATCAATTTTAAACGATTATATTTTATATATAAAAAAAACATTGATTTAATATTATTTATAATTTCAAGCAATCAAGAATTAATTATCTATAGATCAATATTTTTTTTTTCTGGTGAAGTGGTTTTCTTTTAAATTGACTAAGGTTAGCCTTTAATTATCGGAGCTCCAAAACAAGTAATTAAATACGTACCTATATGACTATTTATGTTCATACCAAATTGTGATGATAAAAATTTATCAATGTGTTTTTATAATATGTATTTGCATTTGCAATACTATTAAAAATTAAGTTACGCATACAATAGTATTTTTTATTATTATATATTCAATTGGAAATGTAATGATTGCACTTTATGATAATCATTTCTGTGTTTGCTACAGGCCAGAAGTGTTACGAATATAGTCTAAAAAATCCTAAGCAACTGTATTCTTCCCTGTCAGAACCTTGCTTATTAGAGATTTTAGATTGAGATGTAATGTTTTATACCTCTTAGTGTTTTAAACCACATGGCTAAAGTATGGAAACTATCTTGTTTCTATTAGTTCGATTATGTTTTTTAGTTTTCAGTCTTGGCGCATTTGCTTTTAATCGTTTCATTTTTCCAGCAAGTACAAAACATGCGTCTAAACACCCACATTGCAAGTGCTTCAAATTAATTTTACGTTCTGTCTGTGACCTTTTATGCTTTCACTTCATAAAGAATAATAAATAACTTACCACATTTTTTATTACTCCCCGGCGTAGTTCATGACATCTGAGTACCTTTTCAATTATGCCTGTCAAGCTTTTTCATTTTGTTTAATTCTCGTCAGAAATTTTATGTGTTTGCTTAAATAATTAAGTTTATTATTAATTGAGAGGTTACCAAAGTTTGACAACTGGTTTTAGAATGGGTTAACGTCAAAACGGAGAGGGAGGGAAGTCGCAAAAACACAGGTAACTTATACAACTATACTCAACGCAAACACAGACTAATAGTATTATTGTTACAACGGCGGAAACGCTCAACACCAACCTCCTCCAAAATACTTGTTCAAAGTTGATTCAGTCGAGAAAACACTTCAAATCCTTTCCTGCAAAAACATATTATTATTATTATTATATTTTTCAGAGTATTTTTATACTTTGTAAAATATTTTAAATGTTTGAAATTGGGTAAGTTTGGCAACTATAAAGTTTTTTAAACTGTATTAAGAATGAAAATACTGTGATTCACTTTGTGTATAAAATCTATTTTTGTAAGAAAACACGACGCTATTACGAGTTGAGATATACTTACTCCAATATGACTTCATCGTTGTTTTAATGTCTTGAAGTTTCCTTTTATATGCACTAAGTTGGCGTTTGTCATCAGTTCAATAGATGGCTGAATCGACTTGCGCAGTTTTTCGTTTTCCACGTGCAATGAGACTACCACAGAAATTAAATGTCGACCTTTTCCCTTACAAGAAGTACTGAATGCAATGCACTCTTTTGCTAAAGTGTTGGTAACTGGTAACTGATAATTACATTCTGTTTACACATTGTGATATTTTCAAAACGATTATTCCACTGTATTCCAAGACATGTTGTATGCATCGATTTCCAAATCCGACACTTACAACAGCACTGTAATACCACACGCTTTGAAGAAAAGGCATTTGTCCTCGGAGATTACATTGGCTACATCCACTGTGCTCCGTATTGGTTAAAAGAAGAACTTGCTATACTCAAGTTTACTTACTTGAAATTCTAACGGAGTAAAACGTAAGAAGAGAAAATGTAATTAACATTAATTATCCAACGAAAACAGTATTTATTCAATTTCGACTGACGAGAATTATTTTTTACTTCATGAATTATTTCAATAGTTGAGCATGGAACATTTTATCAAACAAACGTGAGAAAATTTAGAGTTTTTGAAAAATCCGAATTCTACAAAAACTAAACCAGTACCCATCAATGGTAAAAAAATCGATTTTCATTTAAATTATCAAAAATACAACCAAAATTAATTGAGTATACATATATTTATTTTAATAAATATTGATGAAAGTACGCATTTTTGGCCATTTATGTAAAAAAAGGTCGAAGGGCTGTATTCGAGAGAAAAATATGTTAAATACAATATCGGATATAAATTAAGATACAATATCGGAAGTACAATACTAAATTCAATCCACTCGTTAAAATACTCAGAATAAATGTATATGCAACATAAATAAATAGTTTTATATAATGATTTATTGAACAATTTTTACTGAAATTCTCAACAGAAAGTAATTATGACTTTATAAAGGGTATTTTTTAAGAGCTCTGTTTTTAGAATTAGCAACACTTTTTTCCAGCGAAAGTCAATTTGACAGTTGACAGCTGATTTGTGCTGAATTTGGTTTTTTGTTTCAATAATTGAAGCCACTTGGCCATCGTGTGCGTCATACGTTCGCTGTATGGACCGGAAAGAAGATTGCTATTGATCCTCATTTTCTCTACAAAATTTTGTTCAGTCATGAGGCTCATTTTTGAGGCTACGTCAACAAAAGAAACATGCCGGCCACAACATAACAATCAATGCAGAGCGCTATAGATCCATGATTTCTCACATTTTCGTTCCCTTATTAATGACGTTAATGTGGAAGAGGTGTGGTTTCAACATGATGGTGCAACATACTACACAGTGCGCGCCATAATCAATTAATTGAAGAAAACATTCAATGAGCGCATAATTTCGTGTAATCGACCTGTTAGTTGGCCTCCAAGATTGGGTGACAGACCTTTGGATTATTTTCTGTAGAGATATGTAAAGTCGCTAGTCTACACGATAAACCTGAGAAGTCAATAATTTCAAGATTATTGGAAACAGCCGCGACTCCATATTGCATGCTCCATATTGCACAACAGCATACATATTATATGTTTTATTTTACGCACTTTCCTAAATTCCTCTGTACCCTAGAGGTAGAGCGCTCGGTTGGTAACCTGTAGGTAGTGGCTCGAATCTAGTCATATTTAAACGCTAACGTCATAAAATTATCTTTCGAATAAAGCCAATAGCATGTCCAGTACTACGATTTGTGTGTTTTATTTAATTTAAAAGTTCCAAAATTCAAAAAAACACCCTATATGTATATTTCTTTCTTGATTTATATCTTCGTTTATACCGCACAGCGCTTACACATGGTGTAGAGAGAATAAGTATATGCTTATTGACAAGCGGCACAACGGACAATTAAAGTAATGTCCAGGTAGAATATTTTTACTTTTTGTCACAAATTCAATGAAATTATTTTTTAGGGAGTGTTCAAAATTCAGAATAATATTCTTTCAAGATTTAATTTAAAAAATTGAGTTTGTTCAATAAAATCATACTAATTTAACTATGTTTGCCTATTTGTAACAAGGATGTACCTTTTTTCCATTTTGTGTTCGTAAATTAATTGTTATAATATATTATACATTTCACGTGGTTTAACTATTGTATTGTTTCAAAGAGAACAAATTTCTTCTGATTTGTGTAGGTAGATATTTGATGACTCGATTGATAATAATAGATAAAGTTTTTCACCGCTTGAACTTGGCAACTAGAATTTCCTTTTTAAATGTTGGTATTTTTCAAGAGCTTTACAAACAGTAGTTATCTTATGAAAATTTTATTAATAACCTAATGCCCATTTCAATTTATAGAGGAGCATTGTATAATTTCACTTGGTTTACTTATTGTTAAAAATATATAACATTTTTCCGTTTTATGTAGATAGATATATTTAAAATAATTATTACCACGCAGAGCTGAGATGTGCGTGTGTGTCAGTATTTTTTAAGCGACCGCTGTCAGGTGACACCAGCTTCTGATTTGAATGATTACAATTCTTGTTTTTTTTCTCAGTAAAATATTTTGTTTGTCTATTGCAACAATGGTATATTTTTCCGTTTTCTATATTTTTTAAAAATAATTGTTGTTTGACACAACATTAGGAATGTTTGTTACCAGAATGCCTGAACGTGATTGTTGAGAGACATTTAACAGGTGACACTATCTATTGGTGCTTAAGATTTGACTTGTTTGATGATAAAGATTTTAGTACTTTTGTTTGGCATTGTTACGATTCGATTATCACTTGAAATGACGCAATTTTAAGTTACAAATGCAATTATCATGCTAATTTGTTGATTGTGATCATAAAAGTTTACTTTGGTTTGCCTCTTGTAACAATGGAAATATAGCTGTTTCCATTTTGTTCAGTAAAATATCTTTACTATAGTAACGAATGTGTGATTGTGAAATTGTTGAGCAATGATTGAAAGGTCGCAATCCTTTATTTTTTTTATTTATAGGCAAGGCAGTTTCAAGTCAAATATTTATATTTTTAATTAGATAATATTAGTTTTTTAAAAATATTCTTTTATTTACAAACAGGTGAAACCTTAGAACTGATTGTTACTCAGTTACTCAACCTCTCTTTTTTTCAAAGATAGCTTAGATAGAAGGATATGACTAGCACAGGACTAGTGGTTAGCATTTGCTTTCGCTTCTTCCATTTTTTTAGGATATGATGAATTGGAGGGAATTCAAGAAATCACACACGTCCTTACATTTTTACAGAAATCCATTAATCAATTGAAAATCAATTGATTTTCAATTTTGTAGTGAACCCGTGACTTCCGTAACCGAAACCAACCAACCGTGACCACTCGACCACGGTGGTTGACAAACGAGTACCAAGTTGAAAAAAATGGCTTTCGAATATTGCCAATTTTACTTGAAAACTGACAAGCCTTGCTGTATATCAATTTGTACTAATTTACATGTGTACATACACAATGAGAAAAAACCTAATGCATAGGATACGATGCGATAATAGTTTCACCGTAATACGGACTTCATATTTCACTATAGGCTGGTTGATATGGACTTATTGTATTATAAAGTTGCTAACTAGAATATGGGCATGAAAGGAAACTGATTTGATTTTCGTCGCATTCGAATACCTATTGTCACATTAAACCGTTCATGATGAACATTTAACTCATCAGAAATGACAGCTCCATTTTCAATGGTATAATAATTTATTTCTATAGAATAGAGATAGCTTTTAATGTTTAAACTGTAAACTTGTAGTTGTAGTCTTGTAGTCAAAATCAGTTAATATATATTTTTTAATCCATGTTCGCTCGCAATGTGTAGCATATGACTTCCTAATGGAGGTGTCTCAACAGAAGTTTTATACAAAAACTGTTTGTTACTCAGTCGATCAACCTCTCTTTTTTCAAAGTGAGTAGTAGGGATAGAAAGATAAGGCTAGAAAAAAACTAGTTATTAAAGTAATGGAAGAGTGAGAGCGAATTATTAGACATAACAAACACCCATGCCTACGAACAGAATTCGATAAATCGATTGACAAAATGCTGTTGCTACTGGGACTCGAACCTGTGAGATCCGGCACTGAAGCCCGCAATGCTAACCGCTACGCCATAGGACCAGACAATTATAGTTATGAGAAAAACTGATCCTGATCTATATTTAAAAACATGTAGAATTAGTAACACTTTTTTTTTTAATTTCTTTACAGCCTATGAACCATCGATTTTTTATAAGTTTTCCTATTTCAATGTATCTTCGCTCACAATTAAACTTGGTGAATAAAACTATACTTAAAATGGTAAATAAAATTCATATTGCTACAGACAAATATTTTTTTTCTTATTTTTCTTTCAGGCGTTACTATTTTTTTGTTATTCTAATTTACCATTACATTTAAAGGATATCCTTTGAAAGGGATCCAAAAACCTTTAGCGCAATCAAATAAATATTTAGTGACTATTGTTTGCATTATCAGAGACGTTCCCTGTCCTTTTTTTGTCTCCGATTCCTTATTTTTAGAGATGTTACTTTTCACGAAAATTTTATGTAAGAGGACATCATAGTCAACAAAAATTGAGATCCTTTTAAACTGTACAAAGAGTTTTGCTAGAAGTATCGATCGTCTAGTTAGTAGTTGTTGCTAACCCTTGTTTTTGTACACTAAAGGATTTTTGTACGCTCCCAATATATATACATTTAAACTCAGGACATAATGGGGTATTTCAAAAGGGTTTTATATTTATTTGTTATTTTCACAATTCTGTAGAATTAGGAAATTCTCTAGAAAGAATGGTTTCAATTCTTTCGTTGAATAGTGACTAAACGAGATGCTTAAATTATTTGTAATCGATTAAAAATATATATCCATTAAAATACAAATTATATTTAGTTTTATTACTTACCATTTACTTAATTTAAAGTATATTTATTTCTGATGGAGCATCAGTTAGGAGCTTGTCAGTTGATCGAGTTTTCTCTCTCGCTTTCAGTGAAGTCAAGAAAAGAAGAATAAACATATAAAAGCATAGGTAGTTTAGCTGGAATTTAAATAAATACTTTCAGTATTTCATAATTTATTACTAGTAAAATATATTTTATGAACATGTATTCTTATTATAGCGGCGTGTTACTTGCAGCCATCAGCACAATACTTGTATTGTCAAAATGGAGTTTTTTCCAGCATAGTTATTATTAGTATAAAATTTATAAATGTCAGTTATTATTCTTTTTAGTGATAATATCTTAATCGAGGATAACTTTGTTATTATTATTTTGAAAATTAAAGTCCCATTGTTAAGTAAAGCACAGCAACAAAAAAACAGGTTAAATATGCACAGTTTTGATTAATTTAAATGATAACCAAAACAACTGTCATATGCTATTTTTTGCATGTGTATGATAAAAGTTTTAACTGCCCATTTATGTGGGAATTTTTCTCCTCTCCAGTATTATCAATATCAGTTCCCAGAGCTTTTACACAAGTGTAGTGTTTTTCTAGCAAATCCGCTTCTAATTTGAAGCATGTGGACTCCTTGTGGAGTTTATTTTCACAGTTTTTTTTCTACAAAAACTTTTCAAATTTAATTGCTTAACCACTCTTTTTTAATAGGGTAGGAATAGAAGGGTAGAGCTAGAAACATAATATTGGTTAGTTACTCGCTCTTGCTGTACTCCATATTTGGTGAGCAACTATTTGAGACATCACAGACATTCATAATTTTGAACAGAAATTTCATAAATCGATCGATTAAAAAATCCGCCATTACTGGGATTTGAACTTGTGAGCTAGTAATTTGTTAATGTCTGTGGCATACTGAATCGTATATTATTTTTAAAACAGTTATATACGTTTAAAAGCGAAATACTATATCAATCTAAACACAATATATCGGCCGTCTAGAAGTAGCATGAACACTGTGGAACTTTATGAATACATACAAATTGCTTGTTCAATTTTGAATCGCAAACCACTGGTGGCCTATCCATATTGTAGTACAATGTTCAACGTATCAGGCGGGTGGGAAACCCTCAAGTTGGTCTTGAGAAACCCTAAACAAATAACGTCGCGTTATGCGTTCAGCAAACGCCCCACTTACCTTTTGTTATCTGTTACGCGAAAGCGTAAATATTCCGCACCACCAAACCAGCCCCTTTCACCCACTACACCACTTTTATGATTATATTTTATTTTTACATAGCAATGCACAAAAGGTGGGTAATAACGCATTACAAAGATATTAACTGGTAGATAACGCTTTTATATTGTAATAAATCTTTTCTGCTACGTTTTATCAGCGAACCCTTACTGTGACTGACATCGGTGAAAGATTATTGATTTGTTAAAAATCAAATTGTTCCACATAACTCATTTTATATGTTTAAATAACTTCGTCAGTTTATTTGTAGTTTAGCATACTGGAAGCTTAGCCAAACGATCAAGAAAACCTTTCACTCGTTACGCTGAATTTTTTTTGTCGTAAAATTTTGCTCACTGTGTGTTTATAAATCTAAATGAAGGAAATTGCTTTCTAGCTTTGATATCTACACTTTACAGAGCAAATACGTGAAAAAGAAGCTACAAACGCTTTTGTTTACACGGGTCGAGCTATTGGAAAATAGCTAACCGTAGTGACTGCGTTTTATTTGACCCGTGTAAAAGAAGTTTTAGCACATCTATTTTAATATATACCATGTGGAATCTCTAGAGCACAATGTATGAACTTCTGATCGAGCATTTGTACATTAGTTAGTTATTTTAATGTTAAATCTTTGTGAGTTAGTACGGACAAATTTCGCACCGTCTAGGTCTGGTTTTCAGGATAAGTGAAATTTAGAAGTCATCCATTAGATAAAAAAATATTAATTGGTTGCGAAATTGACAAAAAAAAATATTAATTACTACATAAATAATAAAATTTAGTTAAAGCTTTTAAAAAAAGAGCTCGCCATTCGTTTAGGAATAGCTGGAGCCACATTCAACTCAGTGCGGACTGTCTGGGACACACAGCTGTACTTAATTAAAACCAAATGCCACTTATTCAACGCTTGCATTCGTCGGTACTGCTTTACGGTTGCGAATCATGACACTTGACGAAGTTTGTATGCACACTTTTTTGTATCGTTTTATTTTTTATTTAATCTTATTCATACGTTGTTTAAACATATTTTGTTTGGCTATATATGCATATATGTAGGCTAAGCCTACATATCATATTGTATGAGAACAGTTTTTAATCTAAGATTGTATAACTAATGATCGCGACTAAGGATTTCAATAATGGTATTACCAAAGTACAGTGCTCTAAAATCAGAAACGACTGTTTTAAACTGTAAAATGTATAATACAAAGTCAAAATGTAAATGTAATTGATTTTTGATTCAACAACTAAAGGGCCTATCGTATTTTATGCTATGCTATTATCCAATTCGCGATTACAGCTATTATTTCATTGTTTAAATATTTACATTAGTTTGCGGCGGTCATCCTAGGTTGAACAATTTCACAATGTATTCGACCGATATTGCAATCCTGATTTGCGGTAATTATTATTTTATTTGCTCACACTCATATAATTTTGAAATGCTAGAATAGAATTTTTTAAAACCGATATTTTACATGAAATATCAAAATCACAACTCTTAATCGTAACCGATTTCATACAGCGATTAAATATTTGTATGAGTTTTGTCGTCAGCCAATTTAAGTGACTGAAAAACCTATCTACTACTTAATCTTTACTAATAATACATGTGCAAAAAATTCTTTAACTGATCTATCTTATGTATAGTTATAAATATTGTATTGAAAGTAAGCATTATCATTCTTTGCAAAATTGTTGTATTTACTTACGATTTATATAAAACACTGTCGCTATTCAACTACCATAATTTTTGGCCCATTCTTGAGTTGAAAGAGCTAAATCTGAGGCATTTTTATGATTTCGACGGAGGGTGACAATCCTAACATTTTTTTGTAAGCACGGTGGATTATATTCACGTGGGACGAATACCAAATTAAGCAGAGGCTGTGAATACAACGTAATCATGTAATTTGTATCACAATACTTTAAGTTAAACATTTATTAAACAAAAATATTATCGCTTTCAAATTACATAACTTACCAATTCTTCAAAGGCATTGTTTTCTAGATATGAAGGTAACTAATTTAATATTATATTAAAACTATTTTCATAATGTACATTTCCAATTTTTTTTATAATGGAAACGTACATTATGAAAATAGTTCTAATATAAACATAAATTTCCATCAAGCACCTTCAGTCGAAATTCTAAATTATAATTTAATATTATTTATAATTTCGACTGAAGGTGCTTGATAGAAATTTATTGTCACATTTGAATTATTTTTATTCTGTACAATTCCATAATTTATTTTGTCGATAAAGACCCGGGTTTCACCTTTCGGCTTATTCTGGTTTTATCCAGTGCACGAATGGACTCGAACTGACGGGCAGCGAACGGTTTTCATATATATATACATAAACAATGTCATAAATTTTCGCTGTCACATTAATTAGGTTAACAATAACTATACTGTGCGAATACACAAAAGTGTTGTTTATGTGTATGCAAACCGTTCGCTGTCCATGAGTGCATTCGTGCACTTGATAAAACCAAAAGATGCCGAAAGGCAAAACCCGGGTCGTTATCGACAAAATAAATTATGGAAGTGTACAGAATAAAAATAATTCAAATGTAATTTAATATTGTTGTATAAAATTATGTCAATATTTATGTACATATAGAGCAGTGTTTCTCAACCTTTTTGGGAACGTGGCCCCCTTTGAGTGTCTTTATTTTTCTGTGGCCCCCATACCATTGTTTTGTCTTTCCATGAAAATTATAATTTCAAAAACCCACCTTTTTTTATAGCTCTTCCGAGATTTTCGAATCTAGAATGCCAGTAATTTATTTTATTTACGGATTTACAGAAAATAGCTGCGCGACGTCCGCCATTATGCCCTTCCCTGTATCGTTTTATAAATGCCCGTGGCCCCCTTTTTGCTTCCCGGGGCTCCCCTAATCCCCGGAAGCTTCTCAGGGCCCCTCAGCTCCTTCCAAGGCCCCCTAGGGGGGCCTGGAGGCCCACTTTGGGAACCTATGATATAGAGGACAGAAAAATATGAGTTTTTGTCGATTGTTGATTGATTATAGAAAATATTTTTCAATAAATTCCGTGGTTTATCTCTCCTGCCAAATATTTTATCATAATTATTAACATTTCATTTTACTGAATTTGTTAATCATTCACTATACTTTAAAATATTGAAAAACCTTTTTACTATTTTTGCAAACGCTTAGTCATATTTTATTATTGAGAATTAGCTTGCATTTTTTTAATTCTACTTTTTACCCGTTTGTAAGGAACATTTTTTCAAATTCATTAATTTATGACATCCAACTTTAGATGTAATTTGTCGAATAATTAAATTACGTCATATTATCAAAGCGTCATTGTGTTAATAGTTATATACTATTAATAACAAAGAAATCTTGAATTTTTCTTTACGACTTATTTGATTAAAAAGATGAACAGCTAGGTGAAAATTAATTATATACATATTTTTTTTATTATTATTTTTTCGGAGTGGGTAACGATTAAACATTGGAGTAAGAAAGTAATGATGTTTAGTTAATCGCTGTCCGTTTAACTAAAAATCATTACATCCGTCCCGTTTTAAGCATATTAAATTAAGTGGAAAGGAAGGGCCGAAAATAAATATTAGAGAAAACAACAACATATAAAACATGTCTATAAGTCAATTGAAAAATAAATGTTTTCGTTTGAGTTGCAAATCTAAGATTCGGCGACCGTAGACAACAAATACTAAAAAGCGTTCGTTGATGACTTGAATTAGTGGTCATTCAAAAATAATTAGGTATTATTTAAACATGTGCTGCAATTTTTATAAAAAAAATCATAATACTGTTAATGTGTTTAAATTTAAGCAAACACTTATTTACCAGGCAAATCCTAAAAACACACATCCCATATAGGGATTCCAATACCGGACGAATATAATAATACCGGTATCTCATATTAACTGTTGGTATTATAACACATAAAAAAGTTTAAATAAAGGAAAAAAAGTACAACCGACTCGGATGTCATCTCCGGACGAGTAAATTTAAATCGGTATTTCGATATGATTCAATGAAATACTTCAATTATCATAGATCATATGCATAATGATGAACGAGTGATTTTTATAAATGACTAATGGGTTTTATAAATGAAAATAATAAACCATTAAAAACAGTCATCAATTCTGGAACCTGTCAATATTGACACAACTCTTTACGGCTTAAAATATTTCAACTCATCGCTAGCAATTCTATCTAAGTATGTGATGGTTTCTATACATTTAAAATTCGGTTTTGGTTAATTTGACACTGAAATATCGGTATTATTTCATTATTGAAACCGGTGTTTTAGTATTGAAATAATACTACGAATTTCGGAATCCCTAATGCCATCCACTACCTGCCGAGTCATTTCTTATCATCTACAATCTACATAATTGTGATTAAGATAATTGAGCGTAGACGTACATATAGGCAAACCAGTATATTATGGAGATTTTATCTAAGCGTGTAACGTCCCAAAATGTTTGAGCCACAAGGCTGTTTTTGAGATTTTCTCAACCTGACAATCATCATAATATAGCGGTTTACCTGTCTCTATAGCATTGTTATGAAAGTGTAGATTTAAACTGTTGAATGCTTTGACTTCATTTTCTCAAAATAAACTAAAAGAACAATGACGCAACAAATAATACTACTTGACAAACAATATGAAAAATCTCTGCACACGTAACATATTTTCACATTCGTTCAAAGAAAATTTGAAATCGTACCATTTTTATAACTTACTTTAATCCAAGCAAATTCATCGATTACTGATGATGGTAAAATAAAAATATATTATATAGAAAAGTTACCCATACAGTAGTTTTAGATATTATACAATGAATTCAGTACCGACACTATTTCTATGTAAACAATTTACAAAAAAGGGATATTAGGAAATATTTACCATCAAAATTAAAGGGTTTGCTGCCGCAATTGTCGGCTACCCGCGTCGGCGGACTACAGCAGTTTACATGTCATGCGTACCTGCCAGTTTTGTTTAATCGAAAGTAAAAAAAACGAACGAGAAATAAATTCTGGACCGATTTCGTATATAACTGTATGTAAATTCCTGTTCATGTATGCCCTGCTTCTTTCGAACAGATGTTTTTGCCGCTTTCTATTCGCCGTTTAATGTAACCACGCTTGTGTGTCACATTTTTTTTTTCATATTTTAAACACAATAATGTAGAACGAATTTAGTTGGATTTTAAGGCCACGGCTGGATAATGTGGGAAGTTAAAGAGTTTGAACAGTATTTTAGTGTTTCTTTATAACTTAATAAAATTTATGTTGATTTGTTTGATTACAATTCCGCAAGGCTAATTTTGAGGCAATTTATAAATTTGCAATATCATATGAGAAACGGGATATTCTTGATTCCTCTTACACAGGATACACAGGATACTTAATATCACTTAAATTAAATGGCTGAGAAAACCACATTCTCTTTTTTTCTTTCTATCTTTATTTTATAATTATACCAGTGTATTGCCAAAATATTGGTCCCGTGCAGCTCTGTACCGGGCCAAGAATATGAGGAGTAAATTCTTTGCTTTTCTTGATAGGATCGTGTTATGGATAGCGGCAGTGAAACAGTGGCTGCATACACATAATGGGTTCTGGTGGGATAATCAACAACCAAACTGTACTAAAGTTCTAAATGTTACACATTAATTAAGAAAGAATACGATTGAAAAAAAAACATATTTACAAAATAAACTTATTTATTATTTAAATATTATTATTATCGACACATCAATCGTACTCCATTGCAGATACCGTTCAATTCCATCTGAGACATATAATAATAAGTTTTATTTATTAAAACTATGGTTAGATTGGACTGCGAGAATTAGCATCCAACTGGTTAATAGCGCGAGATTATGGTTTAATTATTTTACTTCTAAATGTTTACACGACACAATAGAATGAACGGTGAAGTACATTAGGTTTGCTCTCTCAGAGCAGAGAAGTAATTGTATGTCATCTTGAAGTCGTACAGATATAGTATAAAATGGCATAAGATTACTGCATTTATGTTTTCAGTCGTATATTTGAAATGAGCACCGCCGTAATAATTTAACGATGATGTGTAATGCATTCCGTATCACAATTGCATAAATAGTAAATTTGTTTTATTCTTAGAAAAAATCATAATTATATTTTTTTAAATGATATTATGTTTACTTTCTTCATTGTTTCTTTTTTGCATTATGACTTTTTTCGTTCATGTATTTTTTGAACAGTGAATAATCCGATTTATATTTGAAGTTTAGAAAAAATAATTTGATGTAAAAATGCTTGTGCTTTTAATGTGATATTTACGGAACGATATTTTTCGAATAGTAATTTAATGACTTTCGCTTTCCTGGTATTGAAAAATAAATCCATAGTTTATTAATTTGTGTGCGTTACATATTTTTGCTTATAAGACAAAATTAGGGCATCGAATCCCGGAACCATTTCTTAATCCCAAAAGTCCGGGATTGAACATTCTTATAAAAGATTCGGGATTTTAAAAATTTTTGCTCGCTGATCTTGAAATCTTAGAAATTTCTCAAACGAAAAAATTTTGGCTGATAGCCTATTTTCAAAAAAAAATCGAATTTTTTTCACTTTTTATTCCCAATCCCGAAATCCCGTGATTATGACAGTACTAATCCTGGGATTTTGGGATCCGGAATACCGGAATACGAGGCCCTAGACACAACTATACCATTTATCTTCGATAACGGTGCGGGAACACCATGGATGGCGATAGCGACGGTTTATTAATGAGTTTGTGATACACATAGCACGAACCACGATCTGAATTTTTCAAACGTTTCCCGATAGATTTATCTAGAAGCGATGACGTTAACTGGCCGTCAAGAGTTTCTGGATTAATGACTACATGTTTGCTTTCAGTGAGATTGTATCGGATGATATATCTAGGATTATAAATCATAACATCTGGTTTTGATCTGAATTTTTTGTAAAGGTTCGAAAATTGCCAATGGTTTGACTAAAATAATTGCAACTAAATTATCTCTTACCATTGATGTATTCTATTGAATTGTAAACCACTTGCGGTAGACGTGAACATACCTTTCCTTGGGCTCTAACATTCGTTGAAAATATATAATATTTGTTAACAATAATGCAGTTACATTCATTAAATACATTTTTATTATTTCACCACTGTTTTTAAAAATTAAAATATAAATTCAATTATCATAAAGAATAGAAAATACGAATGAATTCAAACGTGTAAGCAAGGAACGCGATTTGATAAGTAAAATTAATAACGTTGCATTTGCGGAGGTAATTTCCCGGAAACTTGCAATCATATTAAATTATAATTAAAGCTACCGGATGATGGTTTCCTTGTTGGCCAAAAGAACGTAATAATTACACTTACGTATATGTATATCTGGTGCAATAATAATTAAGATGAAATAATACGACCTAACCTTACATGTTTTCCGCGCGGCGGTACCTTTTCATATTTGGCAATTAATATCTCTAGTTTTCACATTAATTTCCGTTATCTGTGCATTGCAATGATGCCGTGGTCATAATTTTAAGCAGAACTTGGAGCCTTGCACATCTGAATTACTTCGTATAGAAATTCACGAGTAAATAACTACAACTTAAAACGCATATGCAATAAATGGAAACTAAAATTTGTAAATTTCAAAACGCATAGTTTACTAAATTGTCTTCTAATCTTGAACAATTTCCCTTGTATTAGGTTTATAAATGAATTTTATGAAAGCCGTTTTTTGTTTCTGTTTAACTATACTATTTATATTCGGCCTCGAGCCAGGATTAATGATGCTGCTCCTCATTATCAATGATTTTATACAACAATTCACTGCGTATTCAATTCTGAATAAACTATTTATTTATTATCATATTGTTCATTCTAGGTATGTGAATAAATTATTTTAATTCTTTTCTACTTTCATCTAAAAGACTTTGTGTTGTCGACTCTCGTTCAATTAAATTATATTTTTTTAAATGTTTCGATTTTTTATTCATCTAGGTGACTTCTTCAACATTCTACTGCTCGTCGGTGCCGGTGTCTTACTATTAATTTATTTTCTTATTCTGCCGAATATCTAGTAATAACGGTGGAATGGTATGTCTCCTTTTTTTCTAGCCATCAGCGATAAGTGATTCGAATTTGGATTTGCATAGATTTAAGGAGTAACACTTGTCAAGGTATTCTAAATATTTGTTTAAATCTCTGTGTAATTATGTAAGTCTTATGGTTATATTTGGATGATCAGTTATGCAGTTGTAGATTTTGTTGAGAGTTTCAACGAGTAATTGAGTGTTGATTCAATATTGTGAAGTAAAGTAGCGCACAAACCTAGGTGTCTTCGTCATTGGAAATCTGGAAATCTTTTTCAGAGATGGAGGATTAACATGAATGGTGACATACATCATAGTGAACACGCGTAATAACCACAATAATATTTGGTATTTATACCTCCATATATTATTGCTCTAGGAAATAAGGAGACTATTCGTGGACTATATTATATTTTTTATGTATGTATGATTACTTAACACTCATCGATATTTTATTTCGTGAAAACCAGTAGCCAGTCAAATTGGAGAAGGGTCATATTTCTACTGAAGTACGAATTAATTATTGAGTATTATTTTATTAACTAGCATATTTAAATTCACTTAAAAAATTGCAAAACAGGGTGTTCGAGTTGCTTGGAGTTCTGAGCATATGACAGTCGTCAACTTATCGAACTAGCCAACGAATTCTTGAATTGTCTCGCAGCTTGCGCCCAATTGTATTTCTGTGCATAACTTTCTTGGTTGGTTCATTTTTAACCATACAGCGAATATAATTCAATACACATAGCACGCAATTTCTCGATAAGTTGAACTGCCGAAACTGGTGAAAACCCGTAGGGCTCTGATATGACATTTTCGCGATTTTTGTTTCGAAAATATTGTTCAGACTTTGTTAAGTTTTCAATTTGCTTGACAAAAAAGATCATTGACTTTTCAAGTGTGTAGTTAAGAGAGTAAGTGACTCAAATTTAAATGGATATGTTGTGAAAAAATTTAAATGTTGTATTTGTATTTTTTACTATCTGTGTAGGTTATTTAAAATCAATATAAAAATTATCAGTGTCATAAAATCGGTGATTGAATTTCTAACGTATTATTTTATGATAATTTGTTTTAATTTTGTTGTTTATCCAGTTTTATAATAATTAGTGCTGTATGGAATTTTAAAGTTTTTTAGTCCATCCTCTTGCCGAGTAGTAAGAGAAAGTTTTGCGTATTTTGCAAACAATCAGGCCATGTTTGGTTTATCGAGGAAGAGAAAAGCGTCTCAAAAGTGTTTTCAAACATTGGCACGACGCAAGTTCAATATAAGTTTAACAGAATGTTATTTACACCAGAGCTTCATAGCCCGAAGCGTTATCAATTTTCAGGAGAACTTTCACTACCGTAAATATTATATTACTTCAGCGCAAAGACCGATGGCTTGCTTTTCAAATCGATTATTAATTTACGATATAATTTGAAGTGGACCTTACGTATAATATTAAGAATTTTGATATTCTTAATATTATATATTTTCTCTACTGATTTAAAAATTAAATCATCATTCAGAATCTAATTTTAAACACTTTAAATATCAAAACAATTATGTATGTACGATAAATAGAATTGCCTGCTGCGTGATTGGGTGATCAACGTCGTTGGTTTCAGTTATGTGAGTTTTTATAAATTGATTTATAGATTTCTGTCAGAAAAAATGTCTTCAATTACCTTCCACTCTTCCTATCCTCAAAAACGGGAAAAGCATGAGCGATTAGTTAATCACTAGTGTTTTCCTAGTCATATTTTTCTATATATACTCATTTTGAAAAAAAGAGGGGTTGAGAAACTGAGTAACAAGTGGTTCTCATAGAAAAACACTTTTGCTGAGATAAACTCCAGTAGGAGTCTATATGCTCCACATTGGAAGAGGACATAAAAAATACAATATCCAATTTTAGATCATTTTAGCCACCGCCGGTACTTTCAGGGGTACCGATACTGGAGCTTGTAATCTTCTGGCGGAGTATTTCAATTAAATATATTATAAATCAGTTTCTCAATTTCTTTTCTTAGAGAAAAAAATAAATATTAAAATGATCTTAAGGGACGATTGGTAGTCACCTTAATATACACCGAGTTATCTTATATATGTCGTGTCCGTGGTTGAGTTGTCACGAGTTCGAATCCCAATACGGACAGCTTAAAAAAATATTTTTCAATCGAATTATGGTTTTCTGTTCGAAGACATGAATGTCTGTATTGCTCAAAATATCTTACTTCACATACATTGATAAAAAAAAGTCCATAGCAAGAACGATAAGCTAAAGATAAATCGAGTCCTAGACATATATTTCTACCTCCCACTCTTTTTGAAATAGAGAGGTTAAGCTTCTGAATAAAAAGCAGTTCTCAGAAAATTACATTGGAAGCGTTCATGATTTAAAAAAATACACCATTAATTGTATACAAATATCATCGAATTGGATAGCAAGGGTATAGAAAATCTTTTGTTGACGGAAGTCAATCCTGAAATCAAATGTTTTCACTTTAGGCCAACAAGAGTGGGTGATTTTGAATATGAAGCCCCTTCCTTTTTTGATTTGGAAAAATAAAAATAAAAAGTACACAAGGTCAGAAAAATCACCAACGTTAACCAATTAATAGACTACAGTGGTCGTAAATATATCGACTGTGTAAAGGAAAAAGGAAAACCCACACATAACCAATAACAAAAAAGGTCTTTTGATGATTTTGGGCCAAAGGCAAATTACGAAAAACATACAGCCTTGAAGAGCATGGACACTGATAAACTGCTTTTGAATTGACTTTATAAAAGACAAAAAAAAAAACATTTTTTTAGTCTTTTTTCCTGATCGCAGTTTCCACAGGCTCTTCTTTCAATCTTAAAAGCTAGATTTCGACACTAATCCGGCATTTTCATTTTACATCCTTTACATATAACGTGTATCAAGTTGTATACATGGTAATTATCGAAAAAAAACTGTTTTGAAAAATTGTGAGTTACGCCCATTTTCCTTTCCACACTCAATATATATGTCTAATACTTTGGCTATTCTACATATATGATGAGTATGAATATGGTATGATATATTACACAATCCTCGCTCACACTTGCAATCAAATTAAATCTTGAAATGAATTCATACTGTCATTTCAAAACCACTTCTCGGATAACACATTACGGTTTTGTTTGTCTACAAATTGCTTCCATTTAATTTGAGGGCACTCATCGTTTCGCGTTGTCCTACTCAGGCTCTCTCTAAATCGTTGCATATGAAAATAGTTCATGCATTCGTTACGTGTTATTTTTCTTCCCATTTATCCTTGAATTCAGTATTGCAAACCCATCCACCGGTGAAGCGACAAAATGGAACCTCTCGCGGATGGGATCGCTGCATAAGTGCCATCCCCCTATGCATTACACACTAAGGTTAGGGATTACAAAACCGTAACAACAAAACCGGTATTCCGGATTTTTTTTGTTACTGAAATACCATTTTCCAAAACAAAAAATACTAATTTTTCGGAATAAATATATATTGAAACATTATTTAATTTTCAATGAATGTTGATAAAAACACAATATTCTTGTGTATTTTATTTCCACTTTATTTAAAAAGGTCAAGACTGGCTTCGCTCATGGTGAGCATTGTCAACTGACTTTGGCAAATTGTCAGTGTTATTTATACAAAAACAAATTGAAATGAAAAAGTGTAAACAACAATTAAAAATAATTTACAGATTACAGTATAAGTGATTCTATAATTATACAAAATTAAAACGCTTAATATCTCTAACATATAATTTAAAAAATCATCAAAGAATAATAAAGTGGTGACAGCAATATAAAATTTGAATGAAAATCTTTTTTGGCACTATTTGTATTTTTATTTATACTGGCTTAGTGCCTAAATAACTAATGATTCTTTACTGTTGTTGCGGGTCAAAGTATATGTTGCCATTTGTTTAAAAAAACGTATTTATTCATTTGTTTATAATAAACATATTATTTATTTTTATATACTCACAATTTTTAAACTATTTTTCCGAGGCCATAAAACTCTTGAAAAAAACAAACGAAAAAAAATGACTTGCAGTAATAGAAAGATACATTATGAATTTGATAAATGACCACACTTAGCCGTAAATATTTTAACAGCTTACTCATTATGCTTTATTTTAATACCGATTTTGTTATATGCAACACCAATATTCAGTATGAAATACCGAAACAACGGAATTAACAAATGTGTTGAATATTACGATCCCTACTCACGGCATTATCGTGCTTTTGGCTCAATACATTCTCGTAAATAAAACATTAAAATTTAGTGTGCATTTTTATTACTAGTGTTTCGTACATTAACGAACAAGATCATTTACATGTTGCAAGTAATTTACCATTGCTTTTTCTTTTTATTAAATTGTGTATCTACGTTATTTTTCATACAATGCGTACTCGTCAACAAAAAACCAACGAATAATATTTTAAATTCATATATTTTGTACATCGATTGCTTACATCAAAGGTATGAATGTTCCAATTCACTCCAACCAAGTATTTCAATATTACTTCACAAAGCTTAATTCATGACAAAAAATAGTTATAGGAATCAGGGATGGGAAAAATGTATCCTGAACATATAATATGTATTTTTCAATGTGTACAATCGTACCTCAAATTTTGGGTCTTTTGTGCCCGTCAATTCCCGAAAAGGTTCCACTTGTACAAATATTTTATCACTTTTTGTCAGATATTCATACTTCTATTGAAAATATCTTATAAAATGAAAAACTATTTCAATAATTGTACACTTTCAAGGTTTTCACTGACAATACTTGGTGGAAAGGCATTATATTAAAAAACAAAATATTCCTCTGTACTACTTCCAATTTTATTTTGCAAAATCAGGATTGGTTTCGCTCATGACGAGTATTATTAGTTGATGAAGCTCTTCACGAGTGAAACCGGTTTTGATCTTGCTTAATAAAAGTGGAAGTAGTAGAAAGGAATGTTATATTTTTTAATCAATAATTGTAATTGAAATCAAATTGTATCGTTTACTTTTAGCTTTCGAAATATTGAAAAAAAAAATCGTTTCATATCGTTAAACAAAGACAAATGTGAAAATTTTAATTGGTTTAACATTAAAATTGTTATTTTTTTTATTTAAAGTGAAAATGTGCTAATTGTTAAAAGCTTTAAAAATAGTCAACACTTTTCATTATGATATTTGATTTATTAAAAATAACGGTGTATTGTTAAAAATAGATTTAATTTAATAACATTAGTAGTTAGGTAATAAATGTTATTTACAAGTCATAATTATATATTTTGTATTTGTTCAGTTATAAAATATTAAGATGTCTCTCGGAAATAATACAGCGAAACGATATCCAAGTGTCGCTCCTGACCATTTAACCACAGAACGATGGGCGAGCTGTATTGCAGTAGGGCCAGAATGAAAATGGACACTTTTATTTCTAACTGGTAACCATTTAACTGGCGGCCTGAAACTTTTCACATATCATCCCCCTGCACTTTTAGTATACGCTTCTATCTAGCAGTCTAATGTGATGTGGAGAGATTGGACTAACGCCTCTCTGATACAGCCGCACTAAAAAATAAACTGCGTACTTTGTTGTTTCAACTTTAAATTTATGTCATAAATATATGTAAGTGTGCTCAATTCTATAAAATTTTAATACAGTTTGTATAATATTTTGACTTATTATGACTGCTGAATTGTATATTTATTTTGCATTTTGGCAAATGAATTTTTCTATTAGGTTTTATCATTAATGAATGATACGAGTTAAAACTTGCAGATGTTTCCAAGACCTCGTGTACACTTGAATGTAATTTTGCTCTTTACAGATAATATTAATCTTTGAAAATTAAATATGTTATGATTATATCGACTGTGGAAAGGAAAAAGGACGTAACCCACACATATACAATTTTACAGGAGGCCCAAAAAACGTGTTTTGATGATTTTGGTCCATATGCAAATTATGAATTATACACAACCTTGTGCACGGAGACTTCTAAACTGGTGTTTAATTGACATAATCTAATATTAATTAAAGAAATTGTCTAGGAAAAATCTTTATTTCAATCTTTTTTCGTGGTTTTAATTTTTTACAAGGTCATATTTTTCAAACTTAAAAGCTAAATTTAGATACTAATTCGGCATTTGCAGCATGCATCCTTTTGATAGAACGTGTATCAAGTTTGATAGATTGTGATAATCGAAAAAAAACTGTTTTGGAAAAACTGTGGGTTACGACGTCTTTTTTCTTTTCCACAGTCGATATATATATATATATAAATTATAGCTTAAGTTCCTTATGATATGTCTTCACTAATGATCGTTGTAAGATTAATTTCACCAATTTTTGTACATATCTGAATCGCCATACCAAATTAGTAACATTTCGAATACGTACTTACGAATATTATTGTGAATGCAAAAAAAAATGGGCCAACCTATTTGGTCACTACCTAAAAGTTCAAAGTGGATAGAGAACGCAGTTTGCTGTAATTACACAAGTGCACGTAATGAAAAAAGCTCATTTCGAAATTTTCATTTTGGCTTGGCGAATGCGCAATTAGAAGGTGGCACTTCTTGTTCCTAATTGTCCCTGGCTTTTTGCTACGAGTAACATGTTCAAATAAAAACGACTTATAAACTTTACCACTGCTTAACCTTTGTGACATAATTAAAGAAAATTTTAGAGTAAGCCAATTCAATATGACACTAAAAACACTTTCATTATCCACACAGTGTGGTAAATTCAGGCAACAAATTTATAAACCACGAACACCGCTTTTTCATGCAATTTGTATGTTTAATTTATTCGTATATTTTATGTTATACGGGCATGCAATATCGCCAATTTAACAAAAAACAACACCCATATTCAAAAAAAATAATCGTGTTTGAATATTGTTATATGTCCATAACATTCACATACATGTTGTGATGATAGAATCTGTTGACTTGACACTAGTGACTCAACTATTGCCAAGTTATCAAATTTGAATTATTTTCAATAAAATATTTTGACAGCTAGTATTAAAAATGGTTCAAACAACGCAGTAAAATTCCATTTATCTGTTCAAAATAGTAAATATTTGCAATACGTGTATTCTTTTACTAAATAAAATATTTTTTCCCTAATTTGTGCATCAATAGAAGTGTTATTTTCCGTCTCGTTTTTTTTTAAGGTTTTATCGATTATCTCAGAATGTACCAAGAGTCAGAGATTACATTTGATGTGCATCAACGATGTATTAAAATAAATCATTTTTATGTTATTTTATTATTGTAAATTTGTACATATGAGGAAATATGTATTGCATCATCATTGTTACATCATTTTACTTTATATTTTACTGTGGTACCCCGTGATGCAATTCAAAATTTCAAAAAATGCTATTTTTTCCGGTCTCAAGTGCGAATCGTTGTAAGTCGAACCGTCGTAATTCGGGGACTACCTGTATATCATAAATAAATATAGATCTTCAATCGTATTCATTTTAGATATTTTCACAAAATTGGCACAAAATAAAAATACCATTCTACTAATTTAGCTTAATACATAATGAATATTGATTTTTTTAAATCCATGTCCGCTCCCAATGTGGAGAATATGGCCTCCTAATGGAGGTATCTCAACAGAAGTTTTTTCTACGAGAACTGTTTGTTACTCAGTCGCTCAACCTCACTTTTTTCAAAGTGAGTAAGAAGAAAGTGGGAAAGAAGGATAAGGCTAAAACAGGACTAGTGATTGGCTAATCGCTGTTTCTACACCCAGTTAAGTATCAGAAGGATGGGAGGAGAGGAAATGATGTGAATGAACATCTCAAACACCCAGTCTTCGATCACAACTTTGATTTGGATAATTCTCAAATTCACTGTGATCTGACCAGGAATCGAACCCAGACCTGCGTGGTCGGTAGAGCAAGCTTTAACCAACTGGGCCACAGCAGGCGAATATTGAATAACGCATTTTATTTTGGAAATTAAAATTTACTTATTATTGATTTAAAAATATTATAATTCATTGAACTAAGTGAATTATGTGTTTCACTAATACGTATGGATTTTTTTTACCAACTACGTCGTTTTGGCTAAGCTTGAAAGCATTTGCAACTAAAAAGCATATATCGTTGATTGTATAGACTTCGATAGATCATTAAACTATCGTATATATATGGTGATTAAAAATAGAATTATGTGTTTTATTTAATGAGAATTTATTATAAAGATGTAATGTAAAAGTTTAATTTTCGTAAATTGATGAATATCAAATAAATTTATAAAAGTTTCTATACGAAGATTTGAACATGCGGACATCGCAACTGAATAGACCAGGCGTAGGGAACCTGCGGCCTTTTGGCTACTCTGATGCCACCTTCTTGCGAATTCCGCAATTCTGTAAATTTTTATTAATTCGTAAATTCCTGCGATTTTGGAAGAAAAAAAACGTCCCACGCTGGTAATTTTGGGGCAAATTTCTGGGCTTTAGTAATTGGCATGAAATTGTTTCCGGCCAAAGATTTCCCAGTCAATGTTTACTGTGGCTTTATGTCGAATCAAAAAAATGAATGCGGCCTTTAGACAAGAAAAGGTTCCCCATCCTTGTAATAGACCACTCAAGACCGTTGAAATGTCGTTTACCCAAAAGAAAATATACCGAGTTGTTTAATTTGTATCTTTTATCGATCAATGTATGAATTGTGAACAATAAATTCATACGTAAGTGAATTGATAAATAAGTGTGAGTTAACTTTTAATATTTGAATGCATTAAATTTGTGCAGCGGCGTCCGTGCATAAATACAATACATTCCTATTTACTCGTCCTCTTCTGAGCTATTCAAGCTGCGTTGAATAATATTATTACTATTCTTCAAACAACACATTCCTATCTCTTATTTACGTATCTTCATTATTATATTCACATTGACACAGACAAAATATAAATTCTTAGTAATTTTATCGAAACCAGAAATTTCACGTTTATTCAAAGGAATTTATTTCGATTATTTTGTACTTAAATTAATAATAATAACTTAAATTTGCAGAAGCGATAATGGAAATTTATTCCACAGACTTAGGAATATTAACGTTTATTTCATTTTATTTTTATCCGTGCCCGCTCCCAATGTGGAGCATATAGCCTCCTAATCGAGATATCTCAACAGAACTTTTTTCTACGAAAACTTTTGTTACTCAGTCGCTCAACTTCTCTTTTCTAAAGAGAGTAGTAAGGATAGAAGGGTACGGCTAGAACAGGACTAGTTTTTAACTCATCGATCTCGATAACGCCCGGTTATAGAGGGATCGGATGGGTGACAGGGATTTTTTAGACATCACAAACACCCATGCTTTCGAACAGAAATCGATAAATCGATTGAAAAAATGTTGTTCGTACTGGGACTCGAACCCTTGAAATCTGGCACGGACGCGAACAACGCTATCCGCTGCGCCCTAGGACCCGACAACATATAGAGAAAATCCTTTCAAGAAAGACTTTTTCTGGTATAATTTTAAAGAATCACGTAAAATGCATATTCCGCATTGTAAATTATAGTACAAGCGATATGTATATAACGATGGAAAATACGTATGCTGCATGGTTTTTGTCATTACAATTTATCATGACAGACATCAGCTTATAACCAGACTTCTAAAGTTTTAACAACTATTCCTCATAGAATACAATACACATATTATATGGTTTACTGTTTGAATGAAAAAACACAAAAAGATCACGTGGTAAATCCTTATGTTCCATTTAATATGATCGAGTGGATTTATGGATTAAAAGCTTAATTAGCATATTTTAATCGGACTTAACAGTGTGTTTATTTATTAAAAAGTCCCAATGCTATAGGAAAATTTAATTTATGACAGTGTTGAAATACTGACTAACTATGCATCACTACTTTGTTTGTATAGGAGACTAATACTGACTCGCTTGGCTTGTTTGCGCAGAACGAACAAGACTTTTTCGGAAATGTGGGAAGAATTACAAAACAATTTTTTTTTCAATCTACATCAATTGGAATTAAATACATCAAACATATTAATTTTATTATTTTATTGATACCGTTCTCAAGTATTCAATTCTGTTGGGCGGTCGTTCAGTCAATATAGGATTTGTATTTGTGAAGTCTTCTAGCTTCCTCAATTATATAATCGTTCATTAACTTGAGAAGTTTCAATCTATCTATAAGTATATATAAATTTTAATAATCTCAAATACTAAATTCACAACAAATTGTCATATGAAATATATTGAAGTAATTTTTTTATCCTTATAAAAAAATTATATATTGGATTCAGGGTTTATAAGCTGGTGACTTTTTTATCACTGTAAATCATCAATGCGGCTCGCCTAATAAAAAAAAAATTCAGTCGCATTTTACTAACGGCATTAAATAAAAAATTCCTCGCTTGTATTCTGCATCCAACTGACTCATTTATACCATCCATATAATAATATAGTTATGTCACCACATTTCGTTTCAATACTTATTGTAGATGTCTGTAATAATAGCCTTTAGAAAAGTTATTTATGATATTAAATATAATATATATGTATGTAAGTACAGTCGTCTTGAGATTAACGCAAATCACTTCATTCGAACAAAAAAATAAAAACAAAAATCAAGTACTGTAAATCAATTGCATTTGGTTTATCACGTTAAGAAATCACAAACACGAGGCAACGGTTAAAAAGCTTTTGCGTATGATTTTTGAAATTCTGGATCGCATTCATATAGCTGAAGGTAAATCATATTTTTTAATAAATTAAATTGCTGTGGTCCGTCCTCATACGGACCCAATAGGCCAGGCTGACCTGATCTCAGCCAATTTTGAGGCATTCAATAAATTTACAATATCATATGGGGAACTGGATATTTACGAATCCTCTTTAAATTGAACGAGGATTAGATATAAATCTTCCACCACGGTGGATTCTCAGAATACGGATACACAGGATACTTAATATCACTCAAACTAAATAGCTGAGCAAATAACATTCTCTTTTTCTTTCAATTTTTATCTGTTTAAGCACAGCAGTGCATGGTTAAACGATAGGTCCCGTACAGCTCTGTATCGAGACAAGAATAAAAGGAGTAAATTCGTTTCTTTTCTTGATCGCATTGCGTTATGGAAGGCGGGCGTGAAACAGCAAAGACATAACTGGTGGTGGTGGGATAATCAAATTAAAATTAATTCACCTTCCGAACAGTAAAATATTCAGACAAGTATTGGAATAAATATCCTTCCCAATATTTTATGTGTTCCAAATGTATCTAATACGTCATAGATCTCATATTGAGAAACAGCATCAATGATATACATTGAAAATCATACACAAAAATAATAGGACGACATTAAACGAACAACTATAAGAATTAACTGGTGTCTTATATGCTAGATTGTGGACACTTGTTGATACTAGTTACATACATATGTAATGTGCTTTTTTTAAATCAAGATTTTTTTTTAAATGTGTGCGATATATGGTTTCGGTTTACACGATATTTCACGAAACCTATCAACCGCGTCAGTCGAGGGAGGAGTGTACTGTGTTAAATATAAAATGATAATTTAGTACTGTGTAAACCGCACTGTAAAGTTAGCAAATTATTTAGTTACTCTATAATTCAGCTTAATCTTTGGTGGAGATTTTTGTTATAAAAATAATATTTTTTTTATGAATACAAAACAAATAAATAAGACCACGAAGTTTCTTACGAGTGCAGCTACTCAAATTTCAAATATATTGCTCAACTATTTTCAAGCGATATTTTCAATGAACACTTTAATGCGTTTATGAAAAGTTAGTTTATCGATTCTATTTATCGCTCACGCAAAACTTCACGTTGCAAAGTTTATAAGAAAATTACAAATACATACTCAATATGCTTTACCCATAGGCATTCATATACGATAAAGTTTCCTGAGCCGTTCGACCAACGTCATGTCGCGTGCCAAATGCTGGCAAAGTTTTAAATGCACAGTTTCCCGTCGTATGCGAATGACGTTCGCGCGCTCCACTAAACGCCAAACTCTTTTTGGCGGGAAATCAGTTGACGTTCGCGCGAAAAATGCTGTCACACCGGGAATGGAATTTCCCTCGATCGGTAGACTGCTCACTGGCATTGCTCTGGTAGTTGAATACCGACAACTTTGCGTTTCTAATTTTATTCAAACGGCAAACATTACCAGTCTTTCACATTTTTTTATTTGCAGTATTAAACATTAAGACATGAGTCGGCGTCGGGGTTTAAGACATGATGCATTCACAATTTTGTGCGCGTATCATACATTGTAGCGCGATAGTAAACATACAGCTTAAATTTTTCATAAAAGAATCTTAACCTTAGATGTCATGCACTATATAAAACACACTTGTATAATATTCATGAAATTACATGTCAAATTTTAAATTCAAACTAAAGTAGTTCTAGTTTGTTGAAATGTGTATTATCCACATATTGTAATATTTATTTGACAATATGACAATTGGTAACACACAGAAATACCTAAATGCAGTAAAGACTAACACTAATAAAGCAACGTCTACAATTTTTTACATGAAAATATTGTTCGTCCGTTCACAGCATACCTACGTAAAATGATATTGCTATATTAGATATTTTTTACTTTAGCAGAATAAATAATTTTCTTCATAATTACGCCTTTTGGAATATATTAATAAAAATAATTTAAAGTTATTATACATTAAGGGTGAGTAAAAAGGTTAACATCGACATTTATTAATTAGGAAATTATCAAATTATTTTTTATTTCATTCGACTAGATTTAAAAAAATATGTCACCTCCTGTGGCCTAGTTTAGTAGAGCCTGATCTACCGATCACCCAAATCTGGGTTCGATTACCAGTCAGATCACAGTGAATATGTGAATTATTCAATTCAAAGTTGTGATTTCAGTTCACATTATTTCCTCTCCTCCCATCCTTCTGATTGTTTAATAACTGGATGTAGCAATAGCGATTAGTTAACCACTAGTCCTGTTGTAGCCTTATTCTTCTTTCCTTACTACTCACATTTAAAGTGAGATTGAGCGACTGAGTAACATGCAGTTTTCGTAGAAAAAACTTATGTTAAGATACCTCTATTAGGAGGCCACATGCTCCAGATTGGGAGCGGACATGGATAAAAAAATAACACAATAATTTTTAATATTATTATTTAAAAATCTTCTCATTAAGAGATGTCGCTGTGAACTTTTGCACTCTAAAAAATATTTGCTAGTAATTCCTAACATTACTATAAAACCACACTTGAATATATTTCTTTTTGAAATATGTACGTACATTTTTTCTTCAAGTGTGTTAAAAGTACAGCTCAAACTCAAATCCATAGTTTTTATATTAAATTAATTTAACAGGCTACAACTTATTTTTTACTCTTACAGTAATATAAAACAGATTTCGTTTTCAGAAGAGGGAAGTTCTCATTTTCTTTTGTTTCAATGATCTCTCCAAGTTGTATATGAAAATTAATACAAACTAAAAAAGAAGAATGTTCGAGATGAAAAATAATAATCATACTGTTCCACAGGTTTCTCACAACAATATACACAGCTTGAGGATTTAATTACCTTACCTTCCAACATCTTTGAATATCTTAGCGTTGGCTAGACGTTTTAATAAAATTAAAAAAAAACGAACTTCCTGTTGAGGAAATTGCATTCGTTCGAAATAAGCATACGAAGAATATTAAAAAAACATTACAGACTTAACGTCAAAATACGTTTTTAAAAATACACTATTTCTCAATTATAAAATACTTTTTATTATGAAATAATTATAGTGAATATGATCTGTGTATCATTAAATATATAAAAAAAACTTCTTTTGTGTATACATAATGGTATAAATTTAATTGGCTTAGTTTAAAAAATGTTTGAATATTTGAAGACATTAGTTTCTGGATTGGATTTAAAGCCAGTGTTTGGTGCATGCAGTACAGTGAAAATACAGATGATTGAAAACGAATCTAAGCTCAAACTGAAGCCCTTAACTTGAAGAAGGAAAGTATTTTTTTATCTTTAGAATCGTTCAGATATTACTTTTGACAACGAGTTGTAGAAACAAAAACATATGTATTATTATGTGTTCAATCTATCGAAGAATAGACAAAGATAAAAACTTAAAGCAATTTTTCTCTCTCAAAAACCAACCGATCGTTTCAACATTATGATGGTTTTAATAACCGCAATGTATTTATTGACTTGGCATTTACTTGGTATTTAGTTATACAGTTGTTATATTTATTAGTTGATAGATATTTCGGTTTTCGCCATCGCCAGAACTAGTTCTGACGAAACTATATACGAAATATAAAACTGTAGAACTAAATACTTACCTATTTTTATCCAATTAACCGCAATGTATATTACTAAACAATTATACGTATTTCTAAGTCTCTTCTAGTTAAGAGACATTGATTATTGAAGCTTGCGACAAAATAGTCTAAATATAGTTTTGAGAAAAAAAGAAATATATTGGTATAATATTGGAGTATGTACTGAATTTCAAAGAACATAATTGAGAAAGGTGTGTTTTTCTCTGTCCGGGAAAAAGTGGTACTTGTCATATTTAATCCCAAGCTCCTCTTATAATCGACTTATTTGATTTTTATTTTTAATTCTTTACTACGTTAGCCGAAGATTTTTTTTTGTCAATGTAGAGCTTTATTTAAATGAATTTTATATTCTATTGACATTTAATTGGTAGAACTCCATTGTTGTAAGGTGAAAAAATATCAAAGTATTTGAGTTCTATAAATGTATAATATATATACAATGTTTTTTTATTAAATATTAACTATTACTGCCTAATGCGTGGTCTAGTGGTCAACGATGACGACCTTCTGTCACGGAGGTCACAAGTTTGAATCCTAGTACGGACAGTTTTATAAATTGATTTTTCAATGAATTTCCATTCAAAGGAAGAATTCATGGATGTGTGTGATGTCTTAAATTCCCCCTTCCCACCCATCCCATCCTAAAACGTGGCTTAGCGTGAGCGATTAGCTTACCACTAGTCATGTCCTAGTCCAATCCTTATATTTATACTTTCTTTGAAAGAAAGAAAGTTTGAGCCACTGAGTAACAAGTAGTTCTCATAGAAACACTTATGTTGAAATAAACTCTATTAGGAGTATATATGGTCTACATTGGTAGCGGTCATGGTAAACAAAACTATTACAATTAATCTGTAATTTTACATGACCAAACTCAATAATGTAATAGTAATTTATCATCGAGTTCATTTTATATAACAATCAAACAAACTATTACTTGTCCAATTCAACAAAAATAATTCCGGATGGAATTCATTTATTCCATACAAGTGGTATTTTTATTTAAAAAAACTATTGTTGAGTGAGTGAGGGTAAAAAGTTTTGCTGGTAGAAACAGGTGTATACACGTAGACAGAAAAAAAGTATTTTATATAGTTTTAAGCTTTACACGGTAGCTGCGTCCTTTGTGAAAAACAAAGCTTGGAATGCTTTTCGATTCGATACCGAATTGATGCTTTAGTAGCGTTATGCATACGGATGTTTTTTGTGGTTTTTAATCACTTGAATTATCTAACTCTGTGACAGAACATAAATTGGTTTCATAATGGTATTCGCCGATTTACAAAATATGGTTAGACTTAACGCTGATTTATATTCAATTTGAGGTAATCCTCAAACTTCAAAGCGAAATTCATTCATCAATTTGAGGTGATTCGCGTTCATATGTTTGGTGTTTTAAATTACAATACTATATTTATTATTCAAATTTTACACCATCTAATATCAATTGAATGATGAACTCTGACATTAATCTCAATTTCAATATGAAATGGATAATTGAAGAGTTTTTTTTTCAATCAAACGATAATAGGGGCGATATTTGTAAATAGTTAGTTTATTGTATATATTTACATTATTCTTAGCGGGTCACTACTCTTTGTCATGTTCTTCTGTATTATAAGTATTCAGAAAATTCAATATTCCTTTGTACTTTATTTATAAAGGTTAGGACTGGTTTCGCTCATAGCGAGCATTGTCATCTGATGAAGTATTTGAACTTTTATAAAACACTTCAACATTTTTTTATGAGAACTGTTAGTTAATAAGTAACCTGTCTTTTTGAGAAAAAGTTAGCATAGAAAAATAGGGAGAATTTGTGTTGCTAATGCTCTCACGGGGCATTGTTTTCAGAATAGAAAGGGCATATGACATTGACATTACATTAGGTAATTTTTACATCCCGTTGATTTCGATTGCACAGTGGATATTTTTATTCATTTATTTTTCAATCGATTTGTAAATTTGGATCTCAATGATATGTCCCCAACCAACATACTACCTACCCATCACCAATATTCATTCCTGAATTACGTAATGTAGAAAATTTAAGCTAACCATCGATTGTTCTTTTATCCAAATTGTTCCCATAACTTACACCAATCAACCAAAAAATTGCGATTGCAATACGACCAGCTACCGTTAGTTTATTGAGCCACATCAAACGATGATTACATAAAAAGTGAACATAATTAAAATATGTATATTAGAGTTTTAAGCGATATGACGTGTCTTTATTAAATATTTGTCGTCAGATGTTTTAATAAATCATTATGGGTGTCATGAATTCTTATCTAAATTCGTACAATTACATAATTCCGTTTTATTTTTCTTAATATTGGTTGAGATGGTTCGAATAAATAGAGAAGTTATTTAGCGAGAGACTGCAAACCGACGATTCCTTTATTGAGAAGCCCCAGGCCTTTCTCAAAATTTTATGACTCGAGGACTGGGTTTTTATTTTATGAACTGTTTTATAGCAGATTTACCTTTAGGAGGGATGATCATTATGTCAATCCTACGTTATATTTCTGCAAATGACATGATTTTTTTTTAAATCATAAAGCCTTGTTGAAATAATCGCTATATTAAAAAAATACACAGTAGAACCCAGATTTATGATGTTAAAGGACATGAAAAAAACGATGAACGCCATAATTATTTACCGAGACTTTAAATAATATCGGTACATTCGATAAAATAATTTATTTAATAGATATTGTTTATTCAGTAATATTTATGAATAAAGACAATTATGCCTTCTCATATTAAAATTCATAATAAGTGTTTTGTATGTATTTATTAAGTATTAGTATTTTTTGTGTATCATTTAGGAGATGTTATCTTTGGTATTGTTATAATTGTATCAGTATTAATGATAATTGACATATTTTACTTACTCTTTAATTTTACTATATTCGCTCTCAGTAGGGTACGGGCCAAACGTAGTGCAACATAATATTACCAACATTCAATTTTAATCATTGAATTTTACAATTGGATTTTATAATTATTTTTGTTTATTCTGTGGCATGATAATATCATATAATTGAATTACAGTAAGCATTTTTCATTGTCATATTATAAGCATAAAATAAAACACTCTTTTATACTGTTTTTATTATATATCTAGAATAAATATACATTCATTTTACGTTCCTGAATGTGATACTTATGTTAAATATTAATAACAATACTAGTGGTGGTAAATGTTATTTAACTGTGTTTGTTTCTAACAGTGTGTTATTGGTCAAAAAAGCAGTACACTTCAAATCATGAGAATAGTGCAATAAAAAAACATTTTTCTACACAGATTTTATAATTAGTCACATATGTGTATTAATTAAATAGCGATTATTTAATAACTACTGTTGATTTGTTGATGAAATTACCACTAACGAAAATACATTACTGATTTTAATTAACTCGCTCAAACAATTAGTTATATGTATAACAGCGACAAAAATACGTAGATTCTTTTCAATATAAAAAAAGATAATTTTATTAACAGGTAGGTACAACAGCTTTTTTTTAAAAAATAATGCAGTATTTATGAATGAGCCAACTTTTTATTCAATACCAATAAAGTACAAGTTCTTAAAATTGATCACAAAAAACAATAAAAACGTTGACTGTAACTTGTATAGATTTGCACCTCTGACGTCTGTCAAGAAGGCGTGAAGTCATTATATTATATGAGAAATATACATACGAAAATCAAAATAATTCCCTTTAGTAGTATTATCTCCAATTTTCAGCTCTCTGTGAAGAATGGGTAACGAAAGCAAAGTAAAAATAATAGCATTTTTCTTCTTCTGACTTTCCATTACGACCCAAAATAAGTGACATTTTCAAATGAATCAAAGCTGAACTGAGCAGGTTTAATATGACATATTTTCTGCTCTCCACCTTTATACTCGTAGCAACAAAATATTTATGAAGGTTATAAAATGAACGCTCAAGCAGAATGTACGTACTACATTACAGGAGCTAAGAGGCTTTCAGATCTATCAAATCTGTGTTTATACAATAGGCTGAGAGGTGCGTTAACATTAATTATTATTACATTACACGTCAACATTCAAACGATAAAGTAATTAATTACGTATAAAAACGTGATTTTGCTACATTTTTTCACATATACTTTTATTAAATTAAACGTGAAAATGATGTTGAATAATGGTGCAAAATGTCAATTATCGTATATTTGTCTACTGCCAATGTAAAGCATTGTAATACATATTATTTATTGAGAATATTCTGAGACTATATGTATATGAATGGGAAGTTATGTAAACGTCACAAAATGATATTCATGTCTGAAAATGTTCGTTCGTGGTTTGATTCTGTGACTCTGCTTCAATATTTTAACTACAAAGGGAAGCTGTAAAAACGAAAAAGTGAAGGAAAAAATACTACGCGTTCACAGCTGAATATGTTGATTAAATAATCTATTTTACAAAAATTAAAATTTCGTTAGCATTTTTACAAAAAAACTACATATATGCGAAAGTCAATGACTCCTTATAAAACAACGAAAGTATATTTTCTTTTTTGATAAGGCAGTAAAACGAATAATATTTAAAAACTTTTATTTTATTTGAACACAAAAATGAAACGCATATTATAAACATAGGTTTTCCAAAAAAGTTACCGTCTTAACATAAAAAGTATAAGAAGTTTTAAAATGAATCTGTCATATTAACTATGGAGAAGAAAACTGTAATAATGAGAAAAACTAAAGCTTACAAAACAACGAAAAACAGTTTCATCCTATTCCAACTTGATAAATTTATCACGATGTTTTTATGTAAAAGCTGTTGATTGAACAAAATATTAAATAATGAATGGTCTGATTAAAATGTCAAATTTATTTTATGCTATTTTTTTTTCAAACGTTAAATTATACAATATTTTGTCCGCAACGGAGTTTTCAATTACATTATGCGTTTATCCACCCAATTACACGGCCATCTTGTCAAATAATTTTATGGATTGATTTTGCAATCGATATATACATACTTATCCAAAATTTGTAGATAATTATATTGTATTACTCATGGACCACTAGTCCAATATTCTACTATGAAACTGGTGAGCAAAAAGAGATAATTATCTAACTACATACTTTTCCTTTCTTTAATCCATTCATTTACACTTAGAAAGATAACATTAATGTTGAATTACTGACTTACATCCAGTTCTCTCTAAATAGCATATGTAGAAAAGTTTCATCATGAGTTAATATTTTAGTCGTAATAAGAAGCGGACAATTTTATTAAAGTAAGTAAAGATTTATAAAAAAGTTAAATTACTAAACTAAGAACTTAACCAAAAGTTTATAGACAACTTTTAAATCAAAAATCAACTTCTAAGTCTGCAACATTAGAAAATAATAATATTCGCGTTGATTCAGTAAGTATGCGACCACATGTAAAATTTGAAACTGGCCGACTATTCGCGTAGATCAGACATGCACAACCCATTTCTTGTAGTGGGCCACATATAAACAAATAGTCACGTGTTAGGGCCGCAAGGAAACATAGAAATTAAAGTACACTAAATTTTCTTTTATACAGGGGATACGTTCCATGTAAAACAGCCGTGCAATTCGTATAAAAAAGATTAAGTGAGTATAGATATATGAAAGATAGGTTCCATTACATTTGACTGTGTTTTTTCAACATTGTTTAAAAATAAACCGTACAAAAAGATTATGTGTACGTGTTTATGTTTTATTTTATTTTTTAAATACTTATGTATACATTTATTTATATCGTATTGAAAAATTAATGTGATACGTGTCATTGTTAATTTTATTCTAATTCTTTAAAGTTTGATTTAATATTTTTATATTATTAAGCCGCACAATTGAATCCAAATTTTCATCAGTAGCTCATTTTTTATGAAACGATATATTCTTCTTCAATAACGAAAAAGCATCGTCTTATTTAGTAAATTCAATGATTTATTTGAAAAAAATATGTATTTTTATTTTAATTAAGAGAAAAAATATTGGAGGCCGCAAAAAAATCAAAACGGGCCGCATACAGCCCGTGGGCCACGGATTGTGCATCTCTGGCTAAAATAGACCTATTAGACCAACAAAACCAATGATGATGATGAACATGTACAAACATTTGACTGAATTTCGATGATTCTTAGATGTTTGTAAATAAAAATACTTAACAAAGTTTTGTTCGATGTTTATTTAAAACAAATCTACATTGCAATTGAAATAAATGAAACAAGCTTCCTAGAGCCGTAATTAATTTATTCGAATGCTCAGTGACCGCACGAAATAGCATCCATCTAAAAGAATTAAAAGTGGCGCTGATGTTGCAAAATTCAAAACGACTTGCTTAATTCATCGTAGACTTTAATGCCGCTCACTTCTCGACCAAAAGATTACACCGTCTTCACTATTTATTTGTTTCACGACCATTTTCTTCGAGTCTGAGCAGCTTGGGGTGGAGTAACGACGTCGTGATGTTACGGCCAATGTGACAATCGATATAATAATGATTTTAACATTTACTAAACATTAATTCGTTAACCATTATCAACTTCTTGACATGTAAAGCACCTATATACTTTTTTCGATAGATTCAGCGGAAACTCGTCTGTAATATGGAAATTATTTTTTTAAAAAAAACCATTGGAATAAAATAGTTATCAAATTCAATTTTACATTACAATTACACTACACCATTAAAATATACACCGCTTCGACAAGATAGTGTAGATATTAACCGTTCAGACAAAATATTGAAGATATTTAATTAATTTTAAATTTATTTAAAACTATTTTTGTTATAATTTTTAAAACAGCTTTTATAATAATTACCAACGTACTCAGGTTTATCGTGAACATAAAAGCCCAAAATCATAATAAACCTGTCCAATGCATTGATTTAATTCGTCATACATGAAATGTTTTTTATGAATTATTCATCGGAATAAATTCGTTTAAATATTTATTTTATATGGATGAATGTGAAAATGACAGGGTCTTTAAATAATATTTGATAAATATATTGCAACAAACTTAAATTTAAAAATGAAAACAAGTTATGTTTTAAAAGATCAGCATTGAATTTAGCGACTTAAATATTAAAAATAAATCATTATACATCAACATTATTCAGATACTGTAGAAGTCTATTAAGCACCGCAAAACTTTTTCATAAATATCGATATTAATCATAAAAAACTTTAGGTTAATATAGAATTTACACTTCACCCCTGCTAGGCAGCTCAAGAGGCCAGGGCAGTAAAAAGTTTTCCCGAACACCATCTTGTCTAGATGGTAAAATAAAATTGAATACGGCATTCATTTGTTTCGGTGGAAAGAGAAAATTCGCCTCTCACTTATAGATAATCTACTTTCATCTTTGTAAAGAAGCTTTCAAATATCCATGAGTATGATTTTCTTATTGTTATCAAACCATATTAAATTACATACAATGATAATTAAGCCAAATTTGTTTTACTAGATACTTTTTATATCATTTAAAAAGCTTTTTTGTGATATATATATTTTTCATAATTATATATATTTTTTCATAATATTATATATTCTATTCTCCAATTTATAAAAAAAATATTTTACGGTAAGGTATTTTACTATCAATACACAAAGTTTTGTTTTAATAGTAACGAAATTAAACCATATAATTAATTTTGATAATACATCAAAGAATACTTAAATATATATACTGTAGTTAAATGAATGATTTTTTGAATGAATTGAGTTTATCAATAAATAAAAACATTAACAACTTTTCATAAACAACTATTTTTATAGAAGTATGTAATCTATTTTCATCAAGAAATGTATGTTTTTAATATTATTAAATAATAATTCTAAAAGTGTCTATACAATTTAATAATTACATAACATATTTTATCATAATAGCGTTGTTTTCAAAATGAAATAAGGGTGCAAACTCTCCGCAATTCAATCCAGCTAAAGGGGTTACATAGTATTCTATGAAGTCGTTTTTGAGGTAATCATATGTAAATAATATGTGATACAATTTGTAGTTTTCATAAATACGGTTTTGTAAGTAGACGATGTGTTTTCATATATTTTGTATGAATTTAAATAAAAAATAAGAATAATAAGCTCATTTCAAGAAATATACAACCTGTAGTATTTTAGTATCGTGTTTTGTGTAAGATTATATGAAAGTTTAGCAAAATAAGATATGAACACTGTCCAAATTTGTTTCAGTTAAAATAATTATTCTAATTATTCATGAAAAATATATTTTTTTATTGAAATAAAATAACAATAATAATCGAATCAGGTTGCCTTTGTAATCCCATCAAATAAACAAAAATCAATAATCAGATCTTTTATATATCGACTTTGGAAAGAAAAAAGGACGTAACCCACACATATCAAATTTTACATGAGGCGCAAAAAACGTGTTTTGATGATTTTGGGCCATTTGCAGATTATGAATTATACACAACTTTGAAATGCACGGATACTTCTAAACTAGTGTTAAATTGACATAATCTAATATTAATTAAAGATATCGTCTAGGAAAAACCTTTATCTTTTGTCTTGGTTTTAATTTTTTACAATGTCATCTTTTTCATACTTAAAAGCTAAATTTAGATACTAGTTTAGCATTTGCAGGTTGCATCCTTTTGATAGAACCTGTATCAAGTTTGTTACATTGTGATTATCGAAAAAAACCTGTTTTGAAAAAAGTGTGATTTACGACCTTTTTCCTTTCCACAGTCGATATAATTATGTAGAAGAATATGTTGTCTTTAAATTAACACTTTGATTTATTTTTACGTTTAAGATTATTTAATAAATAAGAAAATAAAATTGTTATCCAGTTGCTATTTGTATATTATTTCTTATGGGGCAAAGAACACATGAACAATTCATAAAAAATAGTTTAACCGATTAAAATGTATAAAATAGTTTTAAAAAGTTATGAAGTCACTAGAAGTCTTTTTATGGTAGCTAATGTGTATTATTATCTTTAAAAAGTTTTCTATAAACGATGAAAAGTCTTATTGCCAAGTTAACGCGTCTGTAATTAAAACACGTAATATACTTCATAACTAATTATGGACGTACAAAAATTAACTTAGTGAGATAAAGTTTTTGAGAAAACTTTTATGTTTCTTTTTTGAGAAGATCTTATTTTTTAAGTAATAAGTTAATATTTTTTATCGTTTGAGTGGTACTTGGTGCAAATTATTAAATTAGAACATTAACCGTGACTGAAATTCTTTAAGGACTATTTTAAAGTTGATTTAATTAAGTGAGTGATGTTGAGTTAGTTTTATTGGTAATAATTGTAAATTTAAAAAATACATTTATTTTTTGCATAAATATAATGTAAAGCCCTGATTTCAATACATTGAGCATTGTGAAAACATCTGGCCGAAACTGTCATTTGCAATATGGAAGTTTGGCGTCGTGGCGCGTCACTGGCAACGGGGTGACACCAAGACGTGGCCTATTATAAACGGATTTACCATCTGAAAATTCTCTAACGAAGGCCAGTGGCTTTATGGGCATAATATCGAGACACGTCTATCTTATTTTTAAAATTTGCTTTTCCCCGTTTTTTTTACAGATGAATTATTTTTAAATACAAATTATATTGTTTTTCTAAGCCGCTAAAGTTGATATATCAACTGTCAAGTCCTGTAGCGCAGCGATTAGCGTTGTGAGCTTCCGTGCCGGACTTCACGGGTTCGAGTCCCGGTAAGAACAGCATTCTTTCGATTTCTGTTCGAAGGCATGAGTGTTTGTGATGTCTAAAAAAATCCCTCCCACCCTTTCCCATCCTTAAACAACTGGGCGTAGTGAGAGTGATTAGTTAACCACTAGTCCTGCCTTAGCCTTATCCTTCTATCCCTACTACTCTTTTTGGAAAAAAGAGGTTGAGCGACTGAATTACAAACAGTTCTCATAGAAAAAAATCTGTTGAGATACCTCCATTAGGAGGCCATATGCTCCACATTGGGGGCGGACATGAATTTAAAAAATATATTTTACTATTCTTAAAAAATATTCATCAATTTATATATGTATATATTTAATGTAATGAATCTACTTTATATTAGAATAAATAAATATAAGAAGATATATTTTGTGTTATATTTAAGTTATATTTTGTAGTTTGTTTTTTGACTCTCTTTCACTTGCAAATTTGGATAACGAATGAAATGGATGCGTTGATATGATTTTAACCGAAATCACGAAAACTTCTACTTCACGATTCTAGAAAAAATACTTACGTCAGTTGTTTCCAAACTTTATGTAACTACGTCTCTCTCTGCAGAAAAAAATCTTCGCGCTTCTTCACCCTTTATTTCATATAGTAATAAATACACGTTTTAAATAGTAAATAAGTGTTTTGTACTGTCCACGCCTTCCAGGTTGGAAATTGCTGACATACGTGATGAATTATTTTGTCATTCAAAATACACTTAATAAAAAAAAGGATAAAAATAAAATTCTAAGCTTTGAATATATTTTTAAAATATGGTATAAACCTATACGGCACCAAGGATCAGCGGGGGCAGGATTAAATAACCGAACAGTCTTCTCAATGATGTGATACAAAAATAACTTTTGACCGAATTTTCCTAGGAAATTTAAATAAATTAAATATTACGTAATTAAGGATTATGACAATATAAATTTTATACTGGCCGTTGTGTAAATCCAATATAGATTAACTAATTCACTACGTTTAAAGCTTGTTTATATTTTGGTTTTCAATATATTTAACTAATGTATAATTGCTTAATTTAATTTCCTGTCGAGTAGGCGGTAAGTAAATACCCGCTTCGGGGAATAACGAACTCTATTTTGTCGGATGGTAATAAAACACAAGAAGAATTCTTCGGCTAATTACACCCTCTTTGATAATAATTGATCTGAATATCGATAACTTTGTGAATACTATTCATAACCAAGGGTCAAAATATGAAGTGCTCTTAACGACCCAGTCAAGTTCTGCTAAAATATAATATTCTATGAAATCGTATCCGCTGCCGGCAGACTTAATATAATAATGGACCGGAGACGGCTATTGGAATAGTTCCAGAAGAATAAAGAGATCCTCTCGCATTACTCAACGGCGATTCGATTACAAAAACTCATTCATAACCAATAAGTTTTGAGATTCGTTAGCAAACTTACATATTTTCATTCAACTTTGAAAATAAATTCTACATTTGCATTACAGGCACTATTTTTAGCCGTTGCTTAATATCAATCATGCTGAAAATAGTTCATGCATGAGGAACTAGCTGTACTATTCGAAAAACGGTTTTCTTTCCTTTAACGCTAATTAAGAAAAAGTGAAATATACAATATAAATTGCTATCTTTACCTTGATATTAACTCAATTTACAAAATTTCAATTCAATTAATAATGTTAACTATCATTATCTTTTTTTTTTTTTTTTTTAAACCATGTCCGCTCCCAATGTGGAGCATATGGACTCCTTATGGAATTTATCTCAACAGAAGTGTTTCTACGAGAACTGCTTGTTACTCAGTTGCTCAACCTCTCTTTTTCCAAAGAGAGTAGGGATAGAAGTATTATCTTTAGTTTGTGATAATTATTGTATTTTGTTCAATAGTATATTAAATGCATTTGAAATTTAATTGATTAGATTTTGTCAACACAGTGCCTAGTGTTTTAATCAGCCACAAAAGACACTTGCAGGACTTTTATTATGATGTTATATTCAATTGGGTTTTTAGTTATTACATTCAAATACTGCCAGCCTGTATAGTCAAAGTCTAGAACAAAAAATAAGTAAATATTAAATAAACACATATATGTTCAAGAAAAGGTTCCCTCTACACTTTGGTTTTCCAATATTACAATCCCCGACGAAAAAAACTAGAAACTCGCTTTATATCATGTTTCAGAAGAGCAAATCCGAAATATTATTTACTAATAATTGAGTATTTTTAAGTCATGTATTGATTTCTTTTAATTGTAAGTTATTTTTAATCCATATATTTTCTTTTCAAATATAATTAAAAAAGAACCCGTTACGTGATCGAGTGCTCGATGTCGTTAGCTTTGGTTACAGTGATCTCCGGTTTAAATCCTAATATGAACAGTACTTAAAATTAATCGTTTTTATAATCAATTTATAATTCTCATTAATTTTGTGATATCTCATACTCTCTCTCACTCATCCGATCTCAAGAAACAAGGCGTGGTGACCACCCATTAGAAAACTACTAGTTCTATTCAAAAAAGAGATATTCAACAATTAAGTTATCGGCCGTTCTTGTAAGAAAATTTGTGTTAAAATAAACTCAATTAAGAGTCTATATGCTAAAAATCAAGCTTTTATTTTTCTATCGCGCAAAATAACTAAAAGTGTTTGTTTAATGTGTCGAAATACATTTACTTTATTCACTACAAAAACTATGCTCCGTCAGTTTAATATAAGTGTTGTATTGTATTCATGCTTGTATTTTAAGCATTTTTTGTATTATTAAAAGTATAAAAAAAATATCAAGAAAAAACGTGTAAGTACAAAATAAGCGAATTTAATTGTTTGTCATATTTACATGTCAGGCATCGTAACTTTATTTTAAAAAATTTGTTAAATTAACACCACCTATTACCATTTAACATGTTCGTGGGATTTCTAACAATAAATATATAACACCGACTGTGGAACGGTAGTCGGAAATGTCACTCGACACTAATTAAATTGACGCCAGATGGAATCGTTCTGCAAGTACTCAACAACAACGCTGAAACAGTGGTTACGTTGCTAGAGCAAGAAACTATAGGGTTATATGCAATAAACCACTGCTGTATATATCACAGTTGATAATTCCTATTGTGATAGTACAGTCTGTAGTCGTTTAACAGTGATCTCAAATTCCAGTTCCCAGTTTAACTGTGATGAGCGGTTAGAAACAATCAGAATGTTGTAGTAGAATGTAATAACGGCACGTAAAAATATGTTTTTAAGTTTAAATCAATAACACATTCACATTTTAAACAATTTCTAAAATAAATACAACGTAATATGTTACCTAACGTCTTAAATATAAATTTATTATATGTAATTAGTGTTTATGGGAACGTCGACAGAAAGCTTTCATACGCTTTCATAGCTTCAGAAAACTCATCTCGTCTCTGTACGATAATTTAAAGTTGCACGCATTACTGAAGAGCAATTATTTTATTATTCTAAGTCAAGATATGATATCATATATTTGCAAATTAAATTACGATCGTAATTACTGAAGGAAAAAATAAAACAACAGTTATGTAAACACTTCTGAACTGCCACGAGCAAATTAGTATACTCATAAATGTTGTGGAAATTTAGTCACGTCAGGATTTCTTATAATTGGCACTTTACTTAGTGTACTGAAAAGAGTAATCATACACAATATTGTCATAATTGCTTGTTAAAATCTTATTTTTCTTCGAATAATCAAGAAATTTGTAAAATTATTCAATTAAAGCATTCTACCTGTTGATTTTCATAACATACCTCGTTAAATTTATCATTACCTTTCGAGTGGAAAATTCCCCTTATACAATATTGAATTTACATTTGATTTGACTAATTGGTAAAAACATTATGACGAAGAAAGGTGATACGTGAGCAGTGTAGAGTCAAAGACAGCAGTGTTTACTGCGTACAATTGTTGGAAAGCTAAAATGTATCGTGAAAATATGAACTTATCGACTTGAATTAAATAATTTTCTCAGCCGTGATAAATATGTTTTACATTAGAAATAAAACACGCTACATTGGAAGCAGAAAAAATAAGATTACTTAAAAGAAAAACAACAATTAGTAAATTTTATAATTTAATTTTAAAATTATTAAATTAGTTACCATATATAATTATCAGTCAAATATACTGATACAATTGTAATAACAGCCATAGCGAAAAGGCACATGTCGTGGCTTAACATACATTGAGAAAGCCGCCAGAGAGTGTGATACTCTTTTTTGTGGCAATCCTTCGAGAGCTGCCCTCGTGGTCTTTTTCGATTCACCATCCATCGCTGCTACACGATCTGTATGCTTTATAAATCTCAATAAATGATTTTTGAACCGTAACGGTGAACTGGCATAATATTTTGCTTGCAAAGTTGAATCGAAAGAATGATGAAAAAGAATATACATCGACAATTTTATTGATTAATTAATCAATTCATTTTTTGTTATAAGAATGTTTTAAAATGAATTGAATATTATTGAAAAGGTCAGTTGGTAAAAAAAGATATAGTAAAAGCACTTGAATACAATTCAAACAATTTCTTTACTCCGAAAACATTTTTTTGTAATTTAGGGGGAAATATTTTTGGGAGGTAGTCTAATATACGTCTATTGATATGGGCAAATAAAATTCTTTTCATACTCTGTATGTATTGATTTGTCGTAAAACAAAGGCGCCCCCCGATATCGTCCGTTTTCGCCGTCAGCACCAGCACAGTGGTGGCGCGTGCTCACGTTCCAAATGAGAAGATCTACGTTGGGCATGAATACCTGATAATAAGTAATTTAGTTTGCAGTGATAGAATCTTGAAATACAGAGGCGCACGTGATGACAAAACAATATTGTACGCGCCACAGATGACAAATACTTTCATATTATCCATAAGGACCTACAGCCTTGAATCTATTCTAGAATACAAATAACAGCTCTATTCGTACAATAATAATTGAATGTGACAATCACTCATCGTTGATACTAGAGAGTTTATCTTATTACATTTAATGTTCATTTTTTATACAGTATAAGAAATAATTTACGACGGTGCATTTATAAACATAAAGCTTTTTATAAACTATTTTATGTAGTAATGATCTCTATTACTTCTTTTTGTCCACATAAATTAATATTAAATTTATTTAAATAAGATTGTTTTATTTTTTTACTTTTACTGATACTAAATAAAATTCATCCACGATTTTGTCGAGTAATTGAGCTACAACTAATTCTCATAAAAACAGCTTCTGTTAAGACGATCCATTAGAGCCAATAATATGTTCAAAACTACATTAATATATTATATAACATACGATTTCCAATATATTTCGATACATTTATTTAAACATCTATAGCATCAACTGAATAATCTGTTTTTTTCTTAAAAGTAAAATTATTACTTTCATCAAATATAAAAAATACTTTTTGACAAATTTCAGAGGTATGATTATTATTAGCACTATTGTGCAGCGCTACTGTCTTGCGGGGCAACTTCGATTTAGAAATAAATTTTATTCGTATTCGATTATTTGTCATACGAAAATCTTGGAATTCATTTTTCATATGTTTTCCAACTACATTTACATCAATCAGTACCTACTTGTTTCAGATCACCAGAATTACACGTATTAAAAAAACCTTTTTCGTAGTCATTCCACATTATTTATCAAAGATCAGGACCAGTTCCGCTCAACGCGGGCATTGCTTTTCCACCAAGAATCGATAGAGAACACCTTAAATGTGAGAATAAATAACTCATAGTAAAAGATATATTTATTTAAAACAGTAATTAGTAATATCTTTACCATAAAAATAACTTGTTTTCATCATTGATACAGTCATTTTGATCACTTCTTAAGCAGAAAGTGACTGTGACTGAATTATACGCCTATTTAAAAAAAAATGCATGTACAGCAGTGGCGTACGATAGGTGTTGATGTTAGGTGTTATGTATATCAAAATTTTTTAAAAATAGGTTTTTTTAATCGAATTTTATTATAATATATTACATCAAATTGATTATTTGCTTTTAAGACATGCATTTGTCAATTACGGTGTCGTAAAATATGCCCTTCTGCATTAGCTCGATAGTAATTATTCTATTTTTCATTGAAATTAATCATAAGCCTAGCCTATTGGGGTGGGCGTTGTTTACTAATCACAATTATAATCAGTGGCGGTTCTAGGTACTGGGCTAGGTGGGCTATGCCCGACCTGCATTTTTCACCCAAAACTTTAAATGGCTGAATAAAAATGAACAGCACTTCGGCCGCTGAAAAAAATAAATACATTTATAAGCGTAACTAACCTTTCCCAAATGAAAATAATATCTTTGTTCTAATTTTCCTCTGTCAATATAAGACAATATTACGACAACCTACAATCATATTCTCGATTGTGTTTTGTATTACAATTTTAAGCTGAGCCGGCATAAAAAAAACAATAACCTTATAAATACTTCATAGAGAACAGGCAACGTCACGTCAGTCTGGCAACACCAAAGACTCAGGGGCTAAATCGTTCAAGCCCGCAACCACAGGCAATGTCATGCAATATTTCTTTACACTGGGGCGCAATCAAGCACGATTAGATTTTTTTTGTATTTGTATGTACGGAAACGTCATCAAACACAAACGATTGTGTTTCAATTTGTCAAGCTTCTGTCGATCGTTGGGGGCTAAACTGATTCAGCCCATTACACATACTTATGCATTGCAACACAAATACCAATATCGTTGTATTGTATGAAAGTGACAGGTATTGACTTTCAGTGACAGCAAGTGACAGTTCTGTACTGCTTTTATTTAGTATTTGTTAATTTGCTTGTAGATTAATGTATAAGGTGAAGTGGAAATATGCTTTTCTCTAGCCCACCCAAGATTTTAAGTCAGGAACCGCCACTGATTATAATTAATTTTATCTCAGAACTTCTACATGACAATGAAATATTAAAAATATTACTCATGAGGTGAATAAAATCTAATATAATAAACTTTTATTATGCTTTCCTACGTTTGATAACCGATTTAACCGTGAGTATCAAAAAAGACTATTTAAAGTTCCAAAATAATTAATTATTTAAAACACTATCCAGCATAAAAAATAAAATGTTGTGGCTTTGTGTCAAGAAAGAAACAAAATATACAATTGTGACAAATTAAGCACTAAAATTCTGCTGCCGTTCCCATCATTCAGAGGTCAATGCGACTTAAGTCGTGATTTGTTAGAAAAATGAAGTCATCTCGATATCACAAACTGTGGAGGTTTTTACGAATTAAATTGACAAAATTTTTATCTCACGTAAAAACTCTTCGCAACTCACATCAAGCACATGCGTTGTAGTTTGCATATTATTTTCCTCCGAGTTGTACATGTAACATAAAATATATCTTTATGAAAGTTAAAAATAGTATTGATCATATGCATTTTTTTTAAATTTTGATACTGGGGCGGCATAGATATTTTCACTTCACACAATAAGGTTCAAACTTTGGCCTAGTCCCTCTTTTATCTTTAAGGTTTTTCCTTCAATATCTTTTATTAATAGTTGAAAAATATATGTATGAAAATGTCTAAATTAAAACTCTAAACCTTATGTAAGCTCTTGAACAACGCCGTTTCTCTAATCAATTATTTAGTATGACAATAATTTAATATTTTTTTGCTAATTAAAAACTTCATGTTTGCAGAAAGTAAGTATTGAACGTTTATAGGTCGGCAGTCGGCGCTCACACACCTCCGTTAATGAGAACGCTATACTGAGATAAAACAACGCTACGTCGAATGGCTAACAGCTAATTAGGGTCATTCTATTTAATCAGATGCATATAACCGCTTCGATATTGGTGTTTAATTACGTTGCTCGATAGCCCGATAAACACATTTCACCAAAGTGCTAATTTGGCCAGCCAAAATGCTCGCTTGAAACGTACCTCCCGCACCCACGTTCGAATAATTTGCCCGGGGTATTGTTTGTAGACCCTTCTCACGGCTTTGCCAAGGCCCAAAACCTGTCGATTGCTATCTCGCACTTACTTGCCCTCGGTAATATGAATTTGATACTAGTTCCATTGTGCGAGAAAGTGTTAAGTACACGCAATTCATTTTTGTAATTTTGGTGTGTTTATTTCCCTTCGCTTCCATCGCCCCCTTCGTTTGCAGTATATTTTAGATTTTAATTACTAAACGTTTATCAAAATAACAGTTCATTCAAGCATAAGACTGTGATTTTATTGCACTGCCTCTCCCATGGAACAACTTTTAAGGATTACCATTACACCAAACGTTTATATAATTGTTTTTTATGATATCTGTATTAAAGAGAGCAGGTACATTAGATACGTCTGTTGTTATTTAATATAACATCAATATGTTTTCCCAATTATTTCATTTCACATAGTATGTGTGAACTGCATATTTTTATTTAATTTCCTAAACTAAACACTCTTCTTTATATAATGCTGTCCTGGTAGTAAATTCTTAGATTCCAGTAAAATTGTTTTATTCCTCCATCAAAACTTGCTAGTTGTGAGTTCACTCAAACTACATAATTATCAGACTATTAAGAATATGTTTTTGTAAAACAATCAATATACTACCCATTTTAGTTATACTACGTCCAATTTCAAACAGCTTTGCAAAAAAAACATGCAGTATTCATATTAAAATGAAAGATATATTTCATTATATCGGATCCTGCTCTTAAGAAACCGTGTAAAAATAATATGTGCAAAAAAAGAATTAGGAGCAAGTATAAATGTTTTTTTATAATTAATAGTCAGCACCGTTGGTCGAATGCGGTTTATCAAGATACAAATGTTATAGGTTATATTTATATTTTAACTTTCTAGTAATTCTTTTTACTGATGTATCAATATCAAAATATTACACGAGATATTCTATAATATTTTGCGATTGATTTCAAAGCAATCACATTATGTAAATCAGTTCTCAAGGCCCTATACAAACTTTCCCATGGCAATACGAATTTGTTACCGAGACGTCCATTTATCCAAGCCTTCGTAGCATGCTGTAATTTGATGTATTTAGGTGTTATATATTTAGTGAAGGGTAATGAAACAATCAAGAATGTTCTGTTGCTATGAAGATTGGCAAAATTCTCAAACAATCTTATTCCGGGCTTGTTTCTTGGCGACAAGCTAGGTAAACAATAACTTCACAAGATATCAAAAACAACTTGAAGGCCACGAGATATATTTATCAGATAATATATCTGCGTATAAACTTAATTCTTTGTAGTATTGAAACATTACTTTTTACTTACTAACATTTACTTAAGGCATTAAAGTCATATTGTTGATATTTAAAGCTTAGTTGTTTACACTTTAGAATTTTGTGCTACCGTTATTTTATACTACAGTTGCAGATATTTTATTTTTTCAATAAACATTGTCCAACAAAATTAGATCTTTTTTTTGCATCTGCATGGATACTTTTATTTATTTCACCGCTACCTTTTACTTTTTCCTGAAAACTAAAGAAATAATCAGTCACTAAAACTTTAAAAGTCCACTTTTAAATCTAAAGTCAATTTTATTCAATTAATTGGTTTGTTCTCAATTACAACACTATTATAATACTGTACAAAATAACAATTTATTAAGTTCGACAAGAACTATTTCATATTTTTCAGGGTCTTGATTATACGTTGGCACGTATTAAAGTGCTGAAAACATTTTTTTTTAATTTTAAACATTGTTGTAAATTTGGTTATCTTTGTTGGTGTTCATCATATCCAGGTTAGACATGGCAAACTAAAATACAATAAGTAGTATAAGCACTATTTTTGTGCACTGGTAATGATATTTTTTATATATTCTCATGTTATTTACGGAGCACTTGTCGTTTTATAGTTTGGTATAAAAAAAACCTCTAGGAGGAATGTCTGCGAAAAATAACAAAAGATATAAATATCAACGCGTTGCCAAGGGCGACGACCATAAATAATAATGCGTTTTTTCGGAACGAGCAATTCATAAAGACGTGATATGTAGAATTTTTGGATAGTGACAGACAGTATAAGCTTTTTTTATAAATTTAATTACCCGAACTTCATTATATTTTTCCCTTTTTAGTATTTCTTCGTTTCTAAATTCATTATATATTGATTTCTTTTTCTTTTGAAATAAATAGTCTTAAAATTATAGCAATGCATATCGCGAAGCATTGTATTACATAAAAACTTCCACAGGTCTGAAAATGACAGTTCTAAATGACACCACCGTACAACAATAGTATTTTAATCTAAGGGGCGGTCGTAACCATCAAAAATTGTCAAAGCATATTATCTAGTTCAATACAATGGCAAGAAATTATTAGAGACATCTGAATTTAGTTTAATTTTATTCGGAAAATAAATGGACCGCAAAACAGTTACTAAATCAAATAAATGATTATTTTGGGATATGACAAGAGTATTTTAGGATAATGTGGCATTGTTTTCACTTCAATGTAAATTTTATACCTGTATGTTCATACGATTATTTGCCAAATTGAAACCCATAGCCTAGTAGTTATGCTCTAAAGTGATCGTGGATAAAATACAAAACAAATATATTTTCAATCAATGTCAATATAATTCCACGAAATCTTGCATTTTTTAAAATAATATTGTGATTGAGAGAATTTAAATAGAAGATTAATTATTTGACCTACGTAGAAATTTGGTAAGATATCCTAGCGATCATTAAATATCACGTTTGCTTATTATTCAATAGTTCTTAGTAATAATTTAAAATTTAAGACATAATATACGGATGTTTGAAATGCCTACTTCTTTGAAATTATCGTAGATCAGGGACACAGCGTTGGTGAGGGATCTGGTGGCGATCAACACCCCCTCTGCCCCTCCCTTAGCTATGGAAATACAGTTTAGACTAAAATATGTATTAAGATTGAAGTTTTAAATTAATATTTATTATAATATATCATTAAATGTATTATTTCACTGGTTATTTTAATGTAAAAATATTTGATTAACATATTTTTTTCTTATGAATATTTGATAAGAATCATTGATAGAATCTTAAGATATCTGGCGCAGTGACAATAGGCATTTATGGTATTTTATTTTTAGAAATATATGAATATGCATTTTATAATTAATCACAATTCCAGTTAGTCAATTGAAAGTTATTATATACTTGAAACCGATGCTTTTTTCACATGTAACGCAGTGGAACGGCGTTCCGGCACCTATTTTCAACATTTTTAATGTTTCAAAATAAGAATTCTCCCGCCTCCCTAAAATTAAAAAAAAATTGCCGCGCCTCCCCTATTTTTTTTTAACAAATAAAGTAAAACAGGCAAGTTTTAAATAATAATAATTTTATTACTTTAGGAATATATAAAGCTTCGTAATAAATTACAAAAATAGCCACTGTTTGAAACCGTTATTCATATTTTACATAGTTTTCTTTTAGTAATTTATCTCATGTGTACAGTGGTGATTTTTGTATTTTATTACGAAGCTTTATATATTCCTAAACTATATTATAAAAGAGATGATTTTGTAAGAATCTGGTAACACTTTAAACGAAAATATAATTTTCGCCCCAAGGTTTCTATTAAATGTACTTCTTTTCTTTTATTAAGATCATTATTATGTCTTTCATTCACAATAATTGTAGCAATACAATCCTTGTTATTCTTTTAATTATCTCTGATGTTAATTAAGGCTTGTATATTTTTCCGTTAGCTGGTTGTGAAATGCTCGCTAATTACAATAAGGTGCTTTATATTAAATTTTCTTTCATCATTTATTGCAAAAATAGTGTGACGAGGAATGTACTTATTTTAAAGAATAAATAAAGAACAAAATTTCAATGAAGAATCAAAAGAAAATTGTGCACACCTTTAAAAAATCTAAGTCCTTACCTGTGTTATGTGGACAAAAGCTGTGTCAAAAGCTCTCCCATTTCAATATAACAAGTTCCTTAATAGCTCGTTTACGTACAAATGAATGGGAACAACACTCTCTCCCCGTGTACAGGAGCTTTTCTCTGACTTCTCTTATTAAAAACGTCAACAAGAAAATGTTTTCATCTCAGGGATGGACAACTTTACGGCGAAAATCATATTATTTTTTGAATAAATGAATTCCTGACACAAAAAAAAATACTGCTTATTTTTTTCTTCATTTACATTACTTGACTCACTTACAAAAAGCTTTTTATTTAAGTGCCGCATTAATTATTTTTAATTAAAAATGGACCACTGAATTAAATTACTGTTTATTGGTAGATACAATTTATTATCGATGAAATTCAATTACTAAACTTTTTTTAAATTTAAGACTGGAAATTAAAGCTGTATACACCGAACAGACGAGACCAAACATGAGTCATGATTACGCTTGCTGTTCGCTTTAATAATAATAATAATGGAATGTTCACAGTGTTATGACAACCATAGCGTCGCATTCAAGAATTGAAAAGCCATACACTTAACTTGCGTAATAAAATTTCATATTATATCATTTTATTACCATACTATTTTTTTGAAAAAAAAACAATTGTTGCTCAATTTATAAGCTTCTAAGTATTACTGGATAGGTATTTCAGGGCTGTGGAGTCGGAGTCGTGAAAAATGAACGACTCGATTTTTTTTTGAAAAATATTTGTAATGATGTGTATTCAAACAAAATAGGCCAAAGTGCTGACATTTAATGCTTGGTTGACTAAAGATGATCTGATGGAATACATATATATGAGTTAAAAAGAAATTTTTGAAAAATTTCCTTGGAGTTGTAGTGGGAGTCGTAAATTATTTTAAAACTGGAGTCGAAGTCGTCTTTTTTTTACACAACTCCACAGCCCTGGTTTTTTTTCATGAAATCGTGTTATTGAATCGTGAAAATTATTCACTGAAATATATTTTTTTTCGAATCCCAGTTGTAATCTTTTCTAGTATTACATAACACTTTAGAAATCAAAAATTAGATTAAAAATATATCGGTTTGATTTAAATTAACGTTTACTAATTTTATTTCTAGTGTGACAAGGTATTACGATCTCATAAACTCACAAGCAAAAGACAAACGCCTTATTAAAAAACTCTTTCTAAGTATGAGTAACATGAAAGTGAGTAGACAAAATGTACATTATTTCAAAAAAAAAATGCGTAAATATAAGTGAAAGATTAAGAAATAAATATTATTCGTAGATATTCCTAAATTACTTTAATTTACTCTGAATTGACCCAGATCCCGGATTGATTTCCCTAGTATTGGATAGTTTGGTAAAGCAGTAATTTATTAATTAAAAGGTTATGTTCATTGGTGGTTTATAATTCTATTATGTATACTAGCAAACAACAGTACCATTGCCTCGACAGTATACTTACAAATTATCTTACTTATGACTATTATTTATTTTTTAAACTGTGTTGTGTATAAAATTGTTAGCGTTGAGAAAATTATTATATTACTTGACTACCACTTCTTTTCATATGTTTATTGTATTTCTAATGAAAAAAACAAAGAATCACTAGATAATTATATAAAGCGAGTCATTTACACCATTGCTCTGCAACCTTTTCTCACCTACGACACACCAAAATTCTTCCCAGCATTCCGCGACCCACCAAAAGCTAAAATATATAGGTATTAAATTGATATACAAATTTTACAATAAACTTTTGTTTTTTATTTGAAAAGTATACATACATAAAACTATAATATATTTACTTTTATGCAATCTTATATTAATATCGGTTGATTCGTCGATCTGAAGCGCAAATTTTTCAGCCAATAATAGTTTTCTAATCAGTGTTCCTAAAATATCGCTTGACATGTCGTGAATACGTCTTTCAACAGTATCGGCAGACAAAAAAACTTTATTCACTTCCTTAACTTCATTGGGCCCAAGCATAAGTCGAACAATTGCCATGCACGCTGACTTAATAAATGTTTCGCCAACAGTCTGGTTTCTTCTGACGTGCAATTAATTTTGCAACATGTTAGCTAGCTTCTAAGGCCTTTTCAAAAACTATAACGGCCGATTTCATAAATTTCTTTTTTCATTTTCTCCTAAGCTCCTCTAAAAGTATTGTCTGTCCTCGATGGCGTAACAGGGATCGTTTGAATTTAGATGGCGATTTAATTTACTGGGTGTCATTGACTCGTTTGATAGCTGTTCACCGCAAATGATGCACTGTGGCTTAGGAGCCGGTTCTACACCACGAGAATCCATATTCAATGTAGTCTTCGTTGAACTTCCTTTTCACTATCTTCTTTAGTTTTTTTTGTATAACTTGTGCTGGATTCTTCATCATCTGTACATGATTAACTTTTCATTATGTATTTGACCGCGGCACACCTGTATCCGGCTCACAGCACACCAGTGTCCCGCGGCACACCAGTTTCGGGGCACTGATTAACACTACAATGTTCTAAGTATTGTATCACCGTATGTGAAAATGTTAGCTAGACGTAAACAAAAATAAAACCACTCAGTATTAGATCAGATTACACGGATAGGGGAAACTCATTGTTCTTGCCGCAACTATAACTTTCCTTTTTAGATTTTCTTTGTTACTTAAGTCATTCAAACACAAAACTATTTTCCTATTTTATCGTTTCCATTATGAAAATAATACTAGCTGTAAGCCCGTTGACCTCAACGGGGGGATTTTTGTTGCATTTTTAAGAAGTCAGAAAATTACAAACCTATTTATTGAATAAGCCAGAAATTCTAAAAATAAAATAAATATATCTCGGGGCATATATCGACAGCATGCCCTGTTGTATTTAAATTGTAAATTATTTAATTTTTGGAATAATGTTGAGTTTGCTAACAATTATTTTTCCTATAAGCAGAAATATACCTCGTAAATTACCTAATTTTTGGAATAATGTTTAAGTTTGCTAACATTTTTTTTCGTAGTGACAGAAATTTCGTAAAATATTAAATCTTTGAAATAATGTTCAAGTTTGCTAACAATCATTTTTCATAGTAGCATAAATCGACCTCGGCGCATATATCGACAGCCCTGCAGTTTTAAATTGTAAATTACTTAATTTTGAAATAATGTTTAAGTTTGCTAATAATCATTTTTCACATGCAAAATGGTATAAATTAATTGCACATTTTATCAAAACAAAATTATCAAAATGTTGACTGATTCTCCAAACAGAACTTGTTTTTTAAAATATATATAATGATTTTTACTGAAGTTATTTTATTACACATACTGAAATTATGCTTTCGCCAACAACTAACTATACCACGTATGTACCTAGATTAAAAACAAATCTTGAAATAATTGCGTCTTATATTTATTTTTTGAAAAACATATTTCGCTAGTCAATCGGATTTTGTTATTTTGGTAGCATTTATTTTCATACGATCAAGATGTACTGTGATTTAAAAAGAAAGTTTTCAAAAAAAAAAAATGTTATAAACCCAAAAAAAAGCGCTCTAGGCTAGATTCGAACCAAGTTCCTACAGATTACCAGCCGAGCGCCTTACCTCTAGGGTACAGTAGAATTGAGAAAAGCTCGTAAAATAAAACATATAATATGCATGCTGTTTTTTAAATAAAAAACGAAAGGTTCCATTTTCAAACGAAATTTAATATATATTATATATTTTCATCGTTTCTGATAATTGTGACGTTAGCTCAGTTGACAAAGAGCTCGGCTGATAATTCATAATTATGGGATCGATCGACGGTCGCGGCGCTTTTTTGTATGAGAATCCAAATTTTCAGCCATTTGATAATTCAACTGTTTATGTATGCATGTGAAGTATGCGTATTTTGGAATTTTTAGAATAATTTAAATGTGTGCTTAATAGATATAATTAAATCAGATCGATGCTGACAGTTGTTCGTTTGCCCGAGCGGTAACGATTTCAACTCATAATCCAGAAGCGATGGTTCGAACCACGGCCGCGGCGCTTTTTTGTATGAGAATTCAAATTTTCAGCCATTGATTCGTTTCGTCAAATAACAGTGTATTAATTAATGGCGACAGCGGGGCAGGATGGGGTGGGGGGGAGGAGGACCGTCTTTCTTGACGTCATCGAAAAGGCGAAATCGCGACCATATACAAACGAAAAAAGTATGTATTTAGTATGAATAAAAAAATGGTTGACAGCGGGGTTGGGGCGGAGGAGGGGGAGGGAAAATCGGGGACAATTTACAGACGGACGAACGGACGGCCATTATCGACTATTAATATATATACTAGCTGTAAGCCCGTTGACCTCAACGGGGGGATTTTTGTTGCATTTTTAAGTAGTCAGAAAATTTACAGGCGTCAAAAATAAATTACTAACCTATTTATTGAATAATCCAGAAATTCTGATAGTAAAAGAAATATATCTCGGGGCGTATATCGACAGCCCTGCCCTGCAGTATTTAAATTGTATATAATATAACTTTTAGAATAATTGAAATGTTTAAGTTTGCTAACAAATATATTTCGTAGTAGCTGAAATCGACCTCGGCGCATATATCGACAGTCCTGAAGTATATAAATTGTACATTATTTAATTTTTGGAATAATGTTCAAGTTTGCTATCAATCATTTTTCGTAGTAACAGAAATCGACCTCGCCGCATATATCGACAGCCCTGCAGTTTTTAAATTGTAAATTATTAAATTTTTGGAATAATGTTTAGGTTTGCTAACAATCATTTTTCGTAGTAGAAGTAGAATATTCCTAATGCATGTAAGAAATTAAAAAGATTTCATGGCCGGATGCAAAATATAACTATACCTTCCAATAATCGAATCAATGACACTGATTAAAATCTGTCAAATCAGCTCCCAGCCCTACAATTATAGCTTCAATAAATTGAATCAGTATATTTGATTATTTAAAAAACTTCGTAGCGATGCAAATTCAAATGCAGCTTTCAAATAAAGTTCTCTTAATATTATTACGATGCTTCAGTTCTAAGCCAGGAAATTTGAATTTTGAATATAAAAGACGTCCATTCCAATTGGACGAACGAAATATGCGATTCAAAATAAACCCCCGTTGAGGTCAAGCGGCTTACAGCTAGTGTATCTTACTTTGCGTAGTTCATATTCCTAATGAAATAATAACTGTACAAGTATAAATATTTTCTTCTTTATTTCCGTCAAATATAAAATGGTTTGACTAAATCGTCCTCATTTGAATTACATCCGTGAAATAAGTGTATTATGAATATTTTACTTAAAATAAGTTTCACTTTTAGAGTGAGCTCTGTCATTTTTTTTATCCACGTTCGCTTCCAATGTGGAGCATAAAGCATCCTAATGGAAGTGTCTCAACAGAGGTTTTTCTACGAGAATTGTTTGTTACTCAGTTTGTTCTTTCTTTTCAGGGTAGTAGTAGGTAAAAAAGTATAAGGCTAGGAAAGGATAAGTATTAAATAGTCGCTCTCGCTACGACCAGTTATTTATGAATCGGAAAGGGTGAGAGCGATTTTTTTTAGATATCACAAACACCCATGCTTTCGAACAGTAATCGATAAATCAATCGAAAAATTCTGTTCGTACTGAGACTCAAGCCCGTGAGATCCAGCACGCAAGCCCACAAAGCTAACCAGGGGTGGGCTGGAGGGGGCTCGGAGGGGCTCGAGCGAGCCTCTTGTTCAATTTTATGAAGGCCGGCGAGCCCTTTGTTAATTAAAGATAAAACAATATTCTCAGATCAAATTAGTATATAACTGCAATTTTTGACTCGTATATAATCTACCACAGCTTCAGTATACACAGTAGTACATTTTTAGCCATTTGGATTGATAAGTTTACGGTGAACCGCATATTGTTACATATTATAAGTGTATTCAGTAAAAATCGATTGTTTATTGAAGTATTACATATAATTGCACAGGAGTGATAAAAAAATCATTCCTGCTCCAGAACACCGATAATTGCTTTTAGATTGAGCGAGTCCTTTGTCACTGTATTGGCAGCCCACCGCAGACGCTAACCGCTGTGCCATAGGCTCCGACAAGCTCTGTCAATAATTATTGGAAATGCATTTTTTTTTCAAAAAATAAATTACTCATTTGTACTAATTGCATTTTTCATCACGATTTTCATTTGACAATGCTCGTCATGAATGAAACCGGCAAAGTTGTTCTTGCCATATTATTTGTTAATTTATCATTCTTTTACAATCTATTAGGCCTTTTACGACATTTAATTAAATAGCGTACTATGATGAGTAGGGGATCCAATCCCGAGCCAAAATATTGATCCCGGGATTTCGGGATTACAATTTTATGTTCCCGGGGATAGTCCCGAAATTGGGTTTTTTTTTATAGTGCTACACATTTTATTTTTATTAATGAAATTTATAATATTGGTCATAAATTAATAATACAACTTATTTTATATTATATTCTCCATTATAGTCTCTTGGGAATACGACTGTAGAAATAATGAGTCTCATTTTAAAGAGTTACTATTTTATTGTTTTACCACCTCAAACAGAAATTTTATTTTTAAAAAAGTCATATACATATGTATAACAATAGAAAAATCACAGAGTTGTGAGTTAAGTTTTACTAAATTAGGTTTTTTCTTATATTTTGATTATTTGTAGTATTGCCACACACAAAAACATAAAAAGATTTTTTGAATACGGACCAATCTGGGAAGAATATTAGTTATTATTATTATTGTTTGAAGAAGTAAATATTTTTTTCAAATTATAAAACTCGTAGTTAAAAATGTAAAGTAAACTATTTCTTTATTAATTTTGAATATTTTTCTAGAAGCTATTACTTCGCTTTTGCGTCAAGATTTTTTTTGCTCTCATCTGTCTCGTGTGCCGCTCTACAGACAACGATTCCAAGAAGGAATCGATCCCAAATAGAATTTTACGCTCAATATTATATGGCTACCGATTTTTTTACAAATGTTAGCCTTTTTTAAAAAACCTTTTCTAATTTGCAACATAAAATAAAAATAATGTGGCGAAACTGGTGGATGTGTCTAGTATCCATATCTGAAGAAATAACAAAAATTCAATAAAAATTATGAGAATGGCAATAGATAATAGATGACAAGCTACTCCGACGTACGGGTATGGCGATACTCATCAAAGGGTTAAGTTATCTTCACACTGGATTTGACAGATAATAATAAACATAGCAACGCATAAAACATAAAGCAAAGCCGAAATGGCATAAAAATAAATAAAAAGTCAATTAACATTGCAATATGAGAAAGAAACAAGAAACATTTCATACAAATAAAAATTGTCTTATCGCCAAAAGTGTCCACTTACAGTAATCTATAATATGTTCTAGAATTAAACTATTTGTTATATTCATTAAAAAGTAATTTATTACCATAAGTGACTTCTAGTATTTCATTTCATAGTTTTCGTCTGCAGAGTTTATTTTCGAATATGTTATCTTAAATTTATTATATTTGAGGATTCCACAATCAATTGGGTGCGTTTTATTTTACAAAGTCAAGACCATTATATTTATAAGAAAATCAATCCCGAAAGTTTCGGGATCATGTCTTCTAATCCCGAGATTGAAATGTATCGTAAACTGCACGAGATCCCGGGATTGGATTTCCTAATCATGAGGATACTCAAGCCAATATTCCATTAATGTTCCTTGTGTTACTGTTAAAATACAATGTGGTTTCATATGAAGTTACTTATATTTCAATAAAGACAGTAGTGCAACATGATGGCAGTTCTAAGTATGCAGTAATTATCGAACAACCATACCAAATTTAATATAATACTAGCTGTAAGCCCGTTGACCTCAACGGAGGGATTTTTGTTGCATTTTTAAGTAGTCAGAAAAGTTACTGGCGTGAAAAATAAATTACTAACCTATTTATTGAATAATCCAGAATTTCTGATAGTAAAAGAAATATCTCGGGGCGTATATCGACAGCCCTGCCCTGCAGTATTTAAATTGTAAATTATTTATTTTTGGAATAATGTTCTAGTTTGCTAACAACCATTTTTCTTAGAAGCAGAAATTTCGTAAATTATTTTATTTTTGGTATAATTTTTAAGTTTGCTAACAATTATTTTTCCTATTAGCAGAAATAGACCTCGTAAATTATTTAATATTTGGAATAATGTTTAAGTTTGCTAACAAACATTTTTCTTAGAAGCAGAAATTTCGTAAATTATTTTATTTTTGGTATAATTTTTAAGTTTGCTAACAATTATTTTTCCTATTAGCAGAAATATACCTCGTAAATTATTTAATTTTTGGAATAATGTTTAAGTTTGCTAACAACTATTTTTCGTATTAGCGGAAATTTCGTAAATTATTCAATATTTGGAATAATGTTTAAGTTTGCTAACAACCATTTTTCGTATATATATAAATAGTTAATTAAATTATTATATATAATTGAGCAGCCCTATATAGCCTCTCACAACCAAGCAGTTTGAAATCTTGGAATTTTCAGAACAATTTAAATTCGTTTAGTGCAAGGTTTCACCCACAGATGTCATTATTAGTTCACTAAAAACGCGTTTTTATTTTTTGCTTTGTATTATTTAAATTATATAGAGTTTTTATATCGCTTTTCTCAATTAGATTCGTAGAGCAGTGGTAAGCTGTCCGAACGTCGCGCATGAAAATTGGGGCATGGTAACGAATCCCACAGCTTGAGAGAATATTTTTGGTTAGTACGATAATTTTGTTTGACTTCAAAAATTCACACATAGACGTCAGAGAAAAATGAAGAAATGAATTAATTGCGACAGCGGGGCAGGATGGGGGGGGGGAGGAGGACCGTCTTTCTTGACGTCATCGAAAAGGCGAAATCGCGACCATATACAAACGAAAAAAGTATGTATTTAGTATGAATAAAAAAATGGCGACAGCGGGGCTGGGGCGGAGGAGGGGGAGGAGAAATCGCGGACAATCATACAGACGGACGGACATTATCGACTATTAATATATAGATAAACAACAATGCTTTGGATTATGAAGTGGAATGATTACTCAAGTTATTGCAAAGACCGACAATTAAATGTCTCACACAGAAGATGAGATATTTCATAATATGTGTATTGTATACGTTGGGACGTTGAAATACACTAAAATAAATTTGTTTCAAAACTCTAATGTCAAAAAACAAACATAAATTCGTTTGAACCTCATAATTATAATTATTCTGATTCATTACTTAATAGCCATAGTATATTATCTACAAAAGCCATTTTTTGACACTTTTGAAAAACACAATGCATTTTTTTTTATATATGTACACCCTGTCCTTTCATTTTTTTTTTTGCGCGATTTTGATTTAACGTGATTTTTTGGACAGAACCATCACTTTTTATACACGATTTACTCATTGTTACGGGATTTTTTTTCGATTTTTTTTTAAAGGAGAAATGGTTATCCTGTGTTTAAAGAAGTGATAGATAACCCCGCGCAAAATCATGTGTTGTAATTCTGCTTTGAAACTTATTTAAATATAATGCATTTATAAAATTCGTTGAATAGCACGTTTCTCAGTCATAAATTTTACCACCGAGAGTTGTTATGTAAAATAAATGCACTCCAGAGGTCCAAATAATGCAAATACAAAATAATAATTACGAACGAAAGATTTTTAATTAAAAACATTCATATGGTGATGTTTAAGGAACGTACCAAATATAATACTTAAAATACAATAATACAAAATAAAATAATATGTATTGAAAAAAATCAGTTTCAACTGTTTTGACAAAACAAATCCAATGTAATAATAATTGACTCAGATCAAGAATCTAGGAAAAACAGCATTTCATCAAACGAGTCCGAGCAAAATTCAATACGTTCGTTGAAAAAATCGCGAATGATTATATTTCGCAACCAACAGAGACAGCAGTGAATAACTCCTACAAGTGAATACAATTATGCATTATACATATTATGTATCTGTTTCTCATTTTATTATTATTATCAACAAAGAAATAAAATTTAACATATACAAAAAAGCAAATTTTGTTTTTTCATACATTTTCGATACTTTTTTACGCGATATTTCAATTTTTGGAAACAATTTATCAAATTATATGAATGTGATGTTTTTTTAACGTACCACTTTCTGGAACCAATGTATCGCGTAAAAAAAGGATTGGGTGTAATCAGTGGCGGTTCCTGACCTAAAATCTTGGGTGGGCTAGAGAAAAGCATATTTCTACTTCACCTTATACATTAATCTACAAGCAAATTAACAAATACTACGATACTACTGCAATGCATAAATTATTATATAATAAAATCAATGCTAATGTAACTAAGAAATAATAGAATAATAACACGGAATCCTTAAATTCGTCTCTTTCAAAGTGAAATAACAAGTACCTACTAAAAGCAATACAGAACTGTCACACTGAAAGTCAATACCTGTCACTTTCATACAATACAACGATATTGGTTTTGTGTTTCAATGCATAAGTATGCGTAATGGGCAGATTGTGTTTAGCCCCCAACGATCAACAGAAGCTTGACAGATTGAAACACAATCCTTTGTGTTTGATGACGTTTCCGTACATACAAATACAAAAAAAATCTAATCGTGCTTGATTGCGCCCCAGTGTAAAGAAATATTGTCTGTGGTTACGGTCTAAACATCTAATAGCCCCTGAGTGGTGTTGCCAGAGTGACGTTGCCTTTTCCCTGTGAAGTATTTATAGGGTTATTGTGCCGGCTCAGTTTAAAATTGTAATACAAAACACAATCGGGAATATGATTGTAGGTAGACGTAAAATTGTTTTATATTGACAGAGGAAAATTAAAACAAAGATATTGTATTCATTCGGGAAAGGTTAGTTACGATTATAAATGTATTTATTTTGTTCAGCGGCCGAATTGCTGTTCATTTTTATTCAGCCATCTAAAGTTTTGGGTGAAAAATGCAGGTCGGGCTTAGCCCACCTAGCCCAGTACCTAGAACCGCCACTGGGTGTAATTGACATACAAATATTCAAAACTAACACAAAAGCATTTTTCCCAGAACGGCTACAAACCACATGAATCTGTGAACATGTACCGTAAATTTATAAATTATGTGATGAAGTTTAAAAATAATAAATACGTCAATGGAAAAGCTTAACAAAATAAGATTGCTTCATTTGACAAAGTACGGCGGGGTTATTACAAACCGTATACAAAAACTTCCTACTTCCATTTTATTATAACGTGACTCGATTATTTTCTTTTTTCCACTTGAAGCCGCTTCAAAGCAAGTTTAATTGAATTTCCATCCACACTCGCTTTGAGTATATATATGCACACATTGTTATTTCAAGTAACAATTATGCTTTCAATTTAATTTAAAGCGTATGTATTAGATTTCGTTCAATCTTGTCGCAGCTCAACTTTTTTACAGTAGACTTTTTTAACTTCATAATTATAATATTAATTACTACCTTTTTGCTAAACACCTAACGTTTATTTAAACAAAAATAACGAATTATCAATATTTCAGTATGAATTTCATAATGATAATATTCGAACGTGAATTAGTTTAAATAGTCAAACATCTAGCCTCGGCATGACGCATTTCATTTGACCTAAATTAATAGACACGAGATATTACCAGCCTTTAATGATGCCGTAGTTAAATAAACAATAAATAGTATATATTATATAAAATCCACTGTTAGAGAGTAAAATTTCAATAATCAGTCATATAACTAAAATTACACATTCCTCTGTTGTGAACCTTCAAGTGGCATCTTTTTACCGAAATTTTGTCACTTTGAAAACTGACCCAATTTAAGAAATCCTATTTTTTTATTATTATAATATATATATAATATAATATTAGTAATTTATTCAAATAAATAAATAAACGCCGGCTGTCGAGTGGTCAACGTCGTTGGCTTCGGTTACGGAGGTCACGGGTTCGAATCCCAGTACGGACAGTTTTATAAATTGATTTTTCAATCGATTTATGAATTTCTGTTTGATGGCATGGATGTATGTGATGATTCTCCCCCTTCCATCCTATCCTATGAACGGTATAAAGAGCGACTAGCTAACCATTAGTCCTGTCCTAGGCGTATCCTTTTATTCCTACTCTCTTTGGAAAAAAGATAGGTATAGAAACTGAGTAACAAGCAGTTCTCGTAGAAAACACTTCTGTTGAAATAAACTCCATTAGGAGTCCATATTCACCACACTGGGAGCGGATATGGTTAAAAAAAAATAAGAACATTTTTGTTGTCACGTGATTATTTATAATTTAAATTTATAGAAATTCAATACGTTTTCTAATTAATTACAATATCAGACATTCTTTACACAATAAGAGACATTTTTGTTCAACTTTATATCCGTTTTATCACCAATTTATTTTTATTATACTATAGTATAATCTATTACAGTCATGTAGACGAGTGGTAAAGTTATCAGAAATTATCCAAAGCATGGGTATATGCAGGGCCGGCGCCACCATACAGACGAAATAGGCAAACGCCTAGGGCGCAAACCATTAGGAATAAATGGAATATTAAAATTATTTTTATAAACTCCAATAATAAGGTTTATTTTATTTTGACGTTTGTATTTGTTCATTGTAATTATGTATCGTATTCTACATAATTCTAAAAAGAGAGCTTGAGCGACAAACGAGTAACAAACAGTTCACGTAGAAAAACTTTTGATGAGATAATTCCATTAACACTACCCCTACGATGCTAAAAAATACTTCCGATATGTTGCTGGCTCTTAAAGAACCAATTGAAAAATACGTTTTTTTTTTAATGTACGTCCTGGGTTTTTACCGTCCATCAAAGGCGGTAAGTGTTAAAACATGTTTTTTCACTTGGTCCTTTATAGCCAGTATGTTTAGCGCCGTAGTGGAATTGTTAATACACCATTGGGAGCAGACATGGATATATAAAAACAAATTTCTATGATCCCGAGCTCCTTTTTTTCATTATTTCGAAAAAAAGGGGCGCGCCAATAATCGTTGCCTAAGGCGCCAAATAACCTCGCGCCGGCACTGGGTGTATGTGATGTTTTCGTTCCTTTCCGAAATCTCCTAGGCGAGAAAGGTTAAATAACTTCGAGTGCTTTCCTACAGTTTTTCTTTTCACCGACCGACTCACAGCCAGTTATTTTTTTTTCTGTTGAAATGCTACATTAAGATTAAATATGCACACAACTACATTTATTTCTTGTTTATATAGATTCAAAATATATTAAAAATTACACTGATTTTCCGCTTGCATTTCAAATATTTCAAAAAGCGTGGACAAGTTTTACAAAAAGAACGTTAGTTTCAATATTTGGTTTGTTAAAAAAGCAATCTCAATTAAATTGTCAAAATTATGCCATGCTCCATTTTTCATGAAGGTATGCTTCAAGCCCTGTTAACTCAATGAGTTATTTGAATTTTTGTACGCAAATAAATTTATTACATGCGAGTAAAATGAAATTGTAGACATTTAAGTCATAACTAATTGAAACTTATTGGCGTATTGCCACTCGAATAAATTATATTAATAAATAGATACATACGGGATCGTAAGTGTTCAAGCAACAATTGATAGCTTTAATAATTTGTGTTTATGATTAGCCATGCGATATTCATTATATTTGCTTGGTTTTAGTTTAATGATATTTTCAATATACAACTCGTAAAACATTAGGTAGAAATGAGATAATCATTTGAATCCTTGTCAACACGTTGGCCGTTTCAATATGTATCTAAAAATAATGACATAATACTTGACGTGTAAACTTCAAGCTCCTTTATTAAATATTACGAAGCTTCACAACACATTTCTTTGTGTTTGAATAATATATTTTCGATCATTATTTCTGCAATTAAAATATATTAGCACACTATACAAAAAATATATTTGCCAGAAGAAGATTTCGGCTGGACACGAGAAAAAATTAGCAGACCATACATTTATTGGTACATATATTGAATATTATTTTTTGACATACATTTAGTTTTGAAATTTCAAAAAAACTATCATTGGTGATATAACTTTTATGCATTTTTCTAAATATGTAACATATATGTGGCAAAAAAAAATAGTCTAATACAACTCTGTAATGGGTTAACGGTGTTAATTTTATTTTTTTATTTAATGGATGACAGGGATAGATTCATTTTTTGTGGTAGTAACATATATTTATGAGAAAAAAAGGTAATTGATATTTGCCAACATTCGTGCTCCTTACCTTAAAATCTATTTATATATAGCATTGTAATTCTTATGCTCACACTAATTCTGTTATCCTATAAATAAACCTGCATATAATCTGTAAAATATGGATGGCAATTCTAATAAAAGCTTCAATATAGTTTTTCACGTCTCTCCTTCAGCGATTATAGAATATTTCTCTTTTGATTGGTTTTTGATAATACGAAACGTTAATAAATCACGTCGTGTCGATGTTATTTGGCCGCCGCGAATTTCATTCCTGCTCCTATCTTTTCTATCTTTTACGCCCAGAGATTTCAATCCCTTGATCAAAACTCACTTCACCACACCAGAGATGAGAGGGATAAGGGGTGCAAGCCTGAATTCCTCATTACAGAAGAAATAAATGACTACTAATGACATTTAGAGCGCAGATGCTCTTGTATACATTGTTTAGACATTTAAAGCGAAAGCTCACGAAATGTCATATCTAAACCATTGTTACTTACAAATCTTACAATACACTCTTCCCGGGAAGACGTTTAAAGTATTGGCTAAGATGTGAGACTGCTTAGTAGCCTTAAAGTTAAGCAACTAGACACTTTTTAAAGTCAAACAAATTTGACATTGAATTTCCATCAAGCACCTTCAGTCGAAGTTCTAAATTTTTTTAAGTGTTTTCATTATTTCATATATTTTTCATTTCAAATAATGACCACACGGTTCCTCCGGGATTCTCTATCCCCCGCCAGTCGATCTACATCAGTGATGCCCAAACTTGATTTAAACTTGAAAAACATGACCATGAGCCCCCAAGTAAAATAACTTTACATAACTGCTCAATACAAAAATTTAAAAAATTAGCTTAGATCATATATACCGAATTATTAATGGTGATGTAAAAATACAACATAGATACATTTTGATATTTGAAGTAGGTAGAATTTATTAATGTTAAACTTTAGTTTTAAGTACAAAAAAAAATTCTTAATGAGATGGATATGTTGTCTCGTATTATAATCGACTGTCAGGGTGCAGTCTCAGCCAACGTCGAATCACACCAGTGTAAGAGTAGGGACGTGTCGACATAATCCAACCCAGCCTCCTTCAAATAAGGCTTTCGCTGCGTCCACTTCTTTGTCATAATAACCCCATCAAAATATCATCTTATAACGTTTACTCTCTTCTTTGTCTCTCTTTTGTATTGGACTTTTCGCAAGCGACGTGAAATTTAATGCATGCTTAAGTTAAATTGTTATACAAGCCATTATTTCTAATGTCATCATCTTTCATTTTTAAGCCGGAGCTTAATAAATACGTTCATAGAAGGCTTTACCGAGTGATAATTAAAATTTAAAACATTTTCCTTTTCACTTCATTTGCACGGATCCAAATTCTTGACTTCATAAACAGCATTAATATTACTATTTTCCATAACAACGCATTCTGTATTTAAATACTTATTGTTTTCTACATATAAAGTAAAGATACGATCAGATCATAGGTAATGTTTTTTAAATAGTGTATTTTTTATGTTATTAACCCGGTGCAAGAGTTGAAAAAGTTGTATTCAGCTTATTTAAATCAGTGCTTTTTTCCAATGTAACGCGGTGGAATGGCGTTACGGCACCTCTTTCCTTGGCATTTTTAATGTTTCAAATCAATATTCGAGAAAATTTAATTTGTATAAAAAATAAAATTGGCTGTTTATCCCTATCTTGGGTACATTTTGAATGTCATATACATACCTGGTATCGTAACACTCACAAATTAATGTCAATACAAAACAATAACGGGTCCCATACACTTACTCTGTGACCAGAACTAGGGATAAAATGCGTGATTTAGTGCGCTTATTGTATCAGGTATTCTCCATCTGTAATAGTTTTGTCACATTTGTTTATCAAACTCGTCATTGCACCTTTGACATTTTTCTCTCCTTCATAATACATTGATCGATAGTCACTCAGAGGAAAACAAGGCTTCCGTAATGGATGTCACAGATTCGAATCCCAGTGCGAACAGCTTATCTTCAATCGATTTATGTTCCAAGGCATGGGTGTTTGTGATAACATTAAAAAAAAACTCCCAGCCTGCCAATCCTAAAATGAACGGGAAGAGTGACTAGTTAACCATTAGTTCCGTCCTAGCCCTATACTTATGGATGACAAAAACGTATGTAAAAAACTTGACAAGAAGCGTTCTGGTACCTATTTTTTTTCAAAAAAAAATATTAAAGTTATCAAAAATAGTAAAACTCTCATAGGTATGCGGTTTCAATTTAAGATCGAGAATTGGTTCCCCTAAATTTTCTTTTACCAAAAGAAAATTTAGGGGAACCAATTGTGACGTATGTTACATGGAAAGGTTTGATGTTTAAACACAATAATTGACGCACTCTTTAAAAGTTGGCCGTATTAAAAACGGCTGTGTACAGAAAGAATCATTCTTGGGAAACATTTTATGTTGTAGTTCACTATTAAGTTTTGACAAATAATATTTAACGCGTAGCCTATTTATGTCATGAGTATAAGCGTTGATCGTTGATTTTGTGAGACGGCTGTTGCCAGAGCACTACCATTCAGATTCATGCAGACCGTTATCAAACATTTAGCTAGATTCAACAACTAACTAAGCAATATTGTAAAATATTACTAGAGTAACCATCGTGCTTCACCATGAATTATGATTTCATTAGAGAGGAAAATAAGAAGAAGCACTGTTCACAAATCCAAGTGAAAATATTCATAAGATTTTTGTATAAATAAATATTTTTAAATACACAATTATCGTATTGTTTCTTTATATACATGCGTTAGTTTTATATCACGATAGTTCTGAATACAATAAAAGTATAATGAATCTGAAGCTATTAGATCTATTGTCGAATCCAATGCCCTTTGACTTCCTTTATACTCGGTTACGTAGTCGAGAATTCGAGCACACGAATGTAAAATTCATCAATTGATCCTATGCATCAATGAAATTATCTAGTTATCAGCTGGTTTATATATAGTCCAGAGAGAACAAACGAATTATTATCAGTTGGAGTTGAGTCAACTTATAAGTAGTAAGTAATACATAGGATTTCATATATTGTAAGAATACATTTTACTCTCTTACGACGGAATTTTTTTTTTTTTTGTGATGAATAAAAACATATTTTCGGTTATAAAAATTGATTGCGATTACTGTAAGTAGAATTTGTACTGATTAGCGACATAAAACTAATAATATAGAATAATTACGAAAAAAAACCCGCAAGATGAATAAGTTATAAGACAATGTTTAAAAGAGCTTTACATTATTAGAAAACCTAAAATTGTCATACAAAAAGTATGGTAAATGGAATTGGCGAATTGGTCTGATGATCTATAGTAATCTATGACAACACTGTTGATGTCAGTGCAAGTAGTTCAAGCACTAGAGAAGCTAATAACTAGCTTATAAGGGAACGAATATAGAAGGGAAATATTAAACAAAGCCCCTAGCGATGCAATCACAAGTAGGACAAGGAACAGTACTATTTTTTTCGAAATGATAATCTACATATTTGAATTAATCGGTCTACGTATTGTATTAAAGTGGCACCAACCGGACTTTGAAATACGTTTCTTGTCAAATGTCAACCTATATATGTAGCATAGCGATAAGAAAGTTTTTTAGTAATTTGTGTTCAAGTTCTGGTAAGGTTAACACCAAATTTTAATTTTTTTTAACAGTTTAGGTTGTTCTTGTTAACGTCGATGTCAAGTATTTTTTTAAAAAGTCTCCTTAAGAATGAGAGGAAAAAAGGGGAGGCAAGGGTGACTTTCGCTCATTTTTATAGGTCGGCAACAGATGGAAGTAAATATCGAATTCCCAATCTTCCGAATATCAATCAATGTAGTTGATTTTAATAGCACATTCTTTGAATATATTTTTTAAAAAATATTTTCTTGACACAAAAGAAAAAAAATATTGGACTACTGTTGGACATTCATTGAAGCATTTCAGACTCAATTAGTCGGAAAAAAACCAAACTTATTTTCGCGTAATTTTTAATCGGTCAGTTGTACTTTATTCATTTTAAAAATTAATCCCTGAATTTGGTTGAGATTACTCTGAGATTAGTAAGCTATGTAACTTATTTTCATTTAAACACGAGTCACTGATTTTGTTATCCATAACGACAATATTTAATAGCCATGTCTGCCAATACGTAAATATGTACGATGTTTTCACACAAGTGATTTTTTTAACAAAAAATCCGAAATTGTCAAACATGCGGCAATTGAACTCGAAGAACTGATAAAAAAAGAATATTATTTCATTATTTTTCTTATACACAAGGATAGCTTAATATATTCACAAATTTTGAAATATAATAGGCATTAAGTGCAAAAAAAGTGAGTATGTATACAGAAATATGTTCTCTGGCAGTGCTTCCAAAATTGGGGGCCGCGGAATTTCTCCGTGGGCCGCCGCAGAACATGTCTTATATTGAGGAGGGCCGCGGATTATTTTTTCAGATTTAGGGGGCCGTGGAATGAAAAGCTTGGGAATCACTGTTCTATGAGACACTTACGCACTCATAGAACATTTCTGCATACTCATTTTTTATTTTCCAATGCCCTAATAACTAAATCTCCTACACTGAAATTATGCCTAACCTAAAGGAAAGCTTAATATATTCACAAATTTTGAAATAAAATAATCACTAAATACCAAAAAAAAATGAGTTCACAGAAATAAGTTCTATGAGGAACTTACACACTCGTAAAACATTTCTGCGAACTCTCTTTTATCTTTCCTATCTAAATCTTTCCTGCCTATTGTCTTTTCTAACTACTGTCCTTTCCTAACTAATTGTCTTATGCCAGTACAGCTAAATTATACTTTTGATTAAGACTACTCAGAATCAAACTTAGGCGGTCGACTTACATCTAACCTACTCGCTACCACCGGGCCACGCGCCCAAAAATCCATATAAAAATTGTTTTTTTACAAAATGTGCCAATATTAACCGTCGCGACATCTAGTGGAAAATAATAACACTCATTGTTACAAAAATGTGTACATAAAGCTTTCACGTTTTGCCACAAACATCCAAGTACATAATATCGTATAATAATCTTTAACAGATTAATCGAATATTCGCGGTACAGCACAATATTCAGAGATAACTATAATATTCTTCCATCTGACTATAACCTATCCTTATGTTAGGTGCCCCCCAAACAAAGGACGTGCTATATTAAATTCAAAGGAATTTGAAAAAACGGTTAGTTTTATCACAGAACCGGCATTCAAAATGAAAATGAGAAAATAGGTTATCCATCTTTCACTTCTCATTGTAAAATAACTATTTAATTACTTTAATATTTATTGGCGGCGCTATAATTACGCTGGAATATTGTCGGAAATGCGGTCTAAACGTTACAGCTGAAAGCTACAATAGATATGCTAGTAGGTAACCTACGTTGCTATTGTGCAGTGGTGAACGTCGTTGGCTTCCATGCCATACGATCCCCGTCGATTCCCAGTACGCTCAGAATTTTTTAAATCGATTATTTTGATTTCTGTTCGAAGGCACGGATGTTTGAGACGACTACAAATGGGGCCTCAAAAATAGCATATAGTATAATATTTTTTCTTATTTTAGGTAGTTTTTCGAATAAAAAGGCCTGCAAATTTTATTGCGCCAGGGGCCTCCCAAGAACGTAATCTGTCACTGATTGTATAGTTTTTTAATACACATTTTTGTATATTAAAACTGCTATAATTAAATAATTTTACTATAAATTTAACATCAAGATTTTAATAAGAAGACATTTGTTCACCTACAACAAGATTTTTGTAAAATATTGCACATTTCAAATTGCTGTAACTTGACTACTTAAAAATATTTATTGTTTTTTTTGTTTTATTCCATTGATTAATTACCAATAGTGTTACTATTTTACAGTGTATAATTAAGTAATTTTACTATGAATTTAACATAAGGTCATTTATCCACCCGCTATAACATTTTTTTGTGGCTGTCAATGGAGTAAGTTCATTTACCCACAAAGAGTAGATTGTATGGAATATAATTACATTAACACTATTTGGTAGATATTATTGATTTGAACTTACAAGTAAGTAAAACCTTGACCATAATAAATGATTTTAATGTAAACATGTTTTTTAATAAAGTTGCTTTATGTTTCTTTTTTGATTTAGCTTGTAATTTTAATATTTTTTGTACATACTATATGGCATCTTCAATTTTGTACTGTATTTTATTTTTTAATCAGTTATTGTTTTATTAAACTTTGTCAATGGTTGTTATATTTTAGAGCAGTGCTCCGCAACCTTTTATCTTTTACGGCACACCAACGTGTTCTTCAAAATTTCGCGGCACACCACAAGTAAAAATATGTATAACATACAGAAATTACATTAGTTTGTGTTTATATATGATACATATTACAAAAGAACCATATGGATATTTTATTCCCATGTCCGCTACCAATGTAGAGCACATGTACTCCTAATGGAGTATATATAATAATTGTAAATTTAAATTAAAAAACATTTAATGAATACAACGAATTGTTAATTCTACTACCCTGGTTATAAGCTCATTATTAGCTGTTCCAAATGTTAAAAACGGTCAAAACACTTATATTTAAGATGTGGGTACATGCTTAGACAAATTTGTAATGATTTTCATAAAGAAATAATTCATCTGTAGTCTTAAACGACATTTTAAAATATAAAACTGAATTTTTGCAAGGTGCGCGAAACATTCTTGCGCAGACAGGACATATAACATATTCTTTCAACCAAAAAAATAATTATTTCTGCTTCTCTATGATAGTGTCTAGGGCCAGATCCATGTTCTTCTTTTCTAACGTGATTTTTCTCTGTGATGATTTAGAATGACATTTTATAAATACTGGCTACGATTTATAAAATTGTAGATAGTGTTGAATGCTGACCATTTAGTATAAATACTGTCCAAAAGTTGATTTCAATACTGACCAGATAAATAAACGTCAAATTTAATGTCAATGTTTTTAGATTTTCGTCCCACTCGATTGCGCTGTCTACATGCTTAAAAGTACATATAAACAATTTTAGAAAAGGAATTTGTAAATAAAAAAATTGGTAGTGTGATCGATTCCCTGGATATTTGAAATGTTTGTGTTATGCTCCCACCAGTCTTTTCCTAAAAACACGATGTAGCCAAAGATATTAGATAATTACATGTTCTTTTCTAAAGTCATCCATCTATCTTTGCGATCTTCACAAAAATAGGTTTATCGAATGCATTAAAATCAGTTCACAGAATACAAATGATGTCTTCAAACTCAATTAGGAGTACACATACATTCTTCTTTTGGAATGGATATGTTTGAAAAAGAAAATTACCAAATAAACAAGGTAATATATTTTTTACTATTATTTTCTTAACATACGTCCCTATACCGAGCTATATTCTAAGTCAGCGATGTGCAACACGTGGCCCAATTAAGAATTTTCGGAGACCCATATTGAAGAATTCGTAGCAAAACTCAAGCATTATAAAAATCAGAAGACATTAAAGTCACAAATACAGTCAGCATGACAAGTACAAATGACGTCATAAAATTAATATAAACACTAAGCTAGCATTCACCAAACTACGGCCCGCGGGCCGGGTTCGGTCCTCCAAAGGTTTCCATCCCGCCCTTGATTTTAATATATAAATATTTTCCATCGACTATTAGATTCCCTAGATTAGAATTTGAATTCTCATATATCAATGCAAAAGTATGAGGAAATTTTCAATATATTCTTAACATCATTTAATATGATGGAATATGCTCATCCAAACTTACTAATGAAACGATGCTCGAAAGGAATTAATGTGAGGTTTTATCAGAAATAAAATAAATCTTTGAAGATAAATTTCCAAAATTAAAACAAACAGCTATGTGGAGGGGGCTTGGAGGGGCTTAGCATACATGAGCCCATTTCTAAATTTAACAGGCCAGCAAGCCACTTCTTAAATTAAGAGAAACAATATTCTTATAGCAAACCAGTACTCAATTGTTATTTCTGAAATATGTAATGTTATCTACAATGGTGTAAGTATAACGTTTCAACATGAAATTGTAGTGAAAAGAATAATATCTTCCTACTTCTGCATCAATCTTAGAACTCTTCATAATTTAACACAGGTATTTTTGTTAACATATTGGTAGCCTACCTGACTAGCTGACTGCAGCTGTATTTAGAACCACATGTTGTTGCCAATCGAACTTTTCGAAATAAAGTAGTTAATATAAATGATATGTTTCAGTAATCAATCAACTTCAATGCACATTGGCCAAATTGGTTAACACATGACAGACTAATCTTTAAGTTTTATTTCAATTAAATTTAATGGTTTGTTTTCATGTGCTGCCCGGTACAGATTGCATAGGACCACTTGGTCTATCAAATGATTTTAATTGGATATCCAACTGAAATTACTGCATTTAGAAATATAATGAATAGTATTGGATACAATCATTAACATTATCGCTGTGAATTCCATAAATACATGACCTGCTTCAATCCATTGTGCTACAAAAATGTTGCATCATACAATGTAAAAATAAAATTCAATAACTCAGTAAGTAAACCGTTTTATATTTTCTTTCCTTATTGTAAAATTAATCAACTACAGCAATAATTATTATGCATTAGTAAAAATGTGAAAACTTTCAAATATCACTTTAAATAATATATCAATCATAACGTTTTGAATACAATACAATAATTGCTCCATGAAAACAAAAAGAAACTTTTATGTAACCCTATGTGCCCTAGTATTAAAATATTTTATTCGGTAATAATATTTTACTTAAAACTATATTATTGCATTCATTATAACTAATCTAAAATTAAAATAACATCATCAGGCCATTAAATACATAAAAAGTGATCTCTTTCGGATTCACTAAAATAACTCTAGATATTTCATCAATAATTTTCGTTCTTGGTGGTAGTTCTGAAGGCTTGAATTATACTCATCTTCCATCGAATGTACCTGGATTTCTCCCGATTCAAACTGCAATATCTGCAACAATGCAATGGTAACTTACTTAAATCGGGTAAAATAAATTTAAATAATGTTTCATTACGACAATATTTATGGTATGCTTGGAAATTTACAACCATTATCACTCTAAGCATACATATAAGTACATATTAACAGTTGTAAATCTGCTAGCACATATAATTTTCGGAGAATAAGCACCTACAATAAATAGTGAATTCTTTGCACATAAATACATAGCTTGGACAAACAGCTTAATCTCATGATTATTATAATTACAAATGATCATTTGACTGCCGCCCAGAGCAAAAATCTCATATCTTAACATTTTCAATATCAATAACAACAATACCTACTTATGATCACTCCACGGTGACCGTGTTTTCTATTTACAGTTGCTGCCTTAATACATTACAATTTTATTATTATTAATTATTAAAAATGAATATGTATCATATTGTATTTTGACAAAAAAAACTTTTCCTTTGGTTAAAAACATGTATGACAAAACGTCTTATTGTTAATGAAAAATAAAGAAAATCACAGCAACATCTATAAATATAAAACAAAGTGGGGTTATTTACACCACGTATATCTCGAGAATTACTGCACGCATTTCAATGATCTTTGATTTATTAAATTTGTGTCCACCTAGAATAGCAGAATAAGCATTAAAACATCGGAAAAATATCACTGGAAAGAAATTATAAAGAAAATTAATATTCTCATAGAGTTTTCCAATGACGAACAGCTTCAAAAGATAAAATGTCATATGCTGGTTTCAGAAAAATCCACCAGATTGCACTGTTTTCTATATTTGTTTGTTTTTGCTTCTTTTGCGTACGATTGACTTATAAATAATTTTAAATTTAGTATACGGAATATGGATTAGAATAAAAGAAATCGATGATATGAAATGAAAACGAAAGAAAATCGGATAATATTGAAATAAGGTTATGTTTATAATTAGGAATGATAAATTTTTGACAACAATATTTTGCACGAATGTTGCTCTACTCTGAGATGAGATACACGTTATTACACTTGGAACGCTATATCGAAGAAACTTTAATGTCAAAAGCAAGGCGATGCGGTTCCTGATCACCCGAATGACTACTGATGCTCTTGGTCGCATTTACACAGTCATCCGAAAAATGACGAATGCTTCGACTTGCACGTCAACAGCTCAATTTGCTTGAAAATGATACTTATTGAGACATGACAATCCCTGAAGAAATTGTTTCTGAATCTCCAAGTCAGATACGCACATTATTTTCTATCATTATTTTGACTTGCTTCACATCGAATCCATGTGAACTGTGGAACAAGTACAAGGATGACATGTCGGAAGACATTTTACATGGAATTTGTGTCAGTTCGGGAAATCCCGATCTCGAGGTGAATGAAGAGATAAATAACCAGGCTTTGATTTAGATCGAAGACATGTGTTACCTCATGTGAGACAGTTTGTTAGTCAAGTTAGGAATGCCAACGCCACATCGTGGAATGAACGACGCTTTCAATCGAGAATTGGAACGTAAACGTGAATATGATCGAGATGCATTGAACCAATCACTTCGAACGAATGTACCACTGTTGAACCCACAACAGAAGAAGGTGTACTTGTGCAATGAATGCAATTGATGATGGAAATGGTGGCTTATTTTTCCTCGGCGCGCCTGGTGGAACTGGGAAGATATTCCTTATGTCATTGATTATGGCGAGACCCAAAATTGCTGTAGCAGTTTATTCTTCAGGAATAGCGGCCACGTTGATAGAAGGATGGCGAACGGCTCATTCAGTGCTGAAATTTCTGTTAAACCTTTAAACGACTGAAAAACTGACATGCAAGATTGCGAAACACTCAGCAATGACCAAATTTTTGGTAGCAAGTAAAATCATCACCTGGGATTAATGCACAATGACGCACAGACGCGCATTAGAAGCACTCAATCGAATATCTGTGGAATGACTTAAGATGTTTTGGAGGCGCGATGATTTAACTATCTGGCGATTTCCGCCAAACACTACCAGTCATTCCATGATCGACCGCTGCCAATGAAATAAACGCTTGCCTCAAAACATCGACTTTGTGGCGCTATTTCTGCCGAAGATTTCTCCAAGCAATTGCTGACTATCGTCGGTAACGGCCGTGTTCCTGTTGACGAATCGAACGGATTGATTTCGATTCCGCCGAATTTTTGCAATTTCGTCTCAACGAAGGACGGCTTCATCAACAAAATGTTCTCAAACATCTAATCACAAAAATCACAATTGATTAAGTGAACGAGCAATTCTTGCGACTAAGAAAAAAGATGTTGATCAAATAAACTTCACAATTCTAAATCAAATCGTTGATCTACTGTATTCCTTTAAATCTATCTACTGTGCCACGTGAATTACATCATTTCAATGTAATTTAAATACTTTTCATTTTGAATTTTGCACATTTATTGAACTTAATTCATTTTGAGTATTCATTCAAACTGAATTTAACTCATCCAATAAATTAACACAACATTTATTGATTCTGAGGCGGTACGAAGTTCGTCGGCCAGCTAGTATTATATAAAAGAATTAATATCCAAAGTTTATTATACATTTTAAATTGTTTTCTTCACTCAAAATAAACTACTACTACCTGTTAATATTTATAAGTGATGTCTAAAACAACCGTACAATACCTTATGTATTATTAATTTTAAATCTAAAAAAAAATTGTAAGGTAGTGAAACCTCGATTTAATCATTAAGAGTTAGTTTAAGCACATATTATTCGTATAAAGACATCTAAGAGCTGAAAGATTATATTTTTAAGCCACAAGATTAATTGTAGAAAACTACAACAATGTTAAATTCTATACAATTGCAATTAAACTATACCATGTGCTCCTTTTTTTGGCCAGACTCTCCATCAAACATCGGTAATATTTTAAGTTCTTGAATCAGACTTTTACTTGTTGAATCAGCACAACCAGATTGTTTATGAGTAACATCACTACTTGTTAAATCCCATTCTATAAACCTTCCATTTCTGCTGATTGCAAAGAATCGACATGGCTTACTTTTAGACCACTGTACACTTATAATATCATTTCCTAGAGATTTTTTCTCTTCCATGATCCTTGCTTCTTTCTTTATTACATATTTTGAATTAGAGACATATGTGAACTTCTCAATAGAATTTGTAGATATGAAATTTTTTATTGGTCTTGGTGAATCTAGAGAATATAAATGGATAGTGCTGTCGTGGCATCCCACAAGGAAATATGGTATTTTGTATGGACATATTTCAATAGATGTTGTTGAAACGGCATTATCTGAAATCAACATTAAAAGTAATTTAATAGGGATAATGAACTAAAAATTTTGCAGAATGCAGAGTATTATAAACTTCACGATATTATATCAATTACCCTTTAATAAATCACTCTATATAAATCAATTATTCAGATATATCAATGATATGTAAAGCATAAGAATCATTTAAACATTGATATATTATATTTTGGCAGTATCAGCAAAAATGTTTACATTTGTTGTAATAATTCAATGATGGTGTAATGTAATAATTGTTAGTTATTTTATAACTTACTATAAATACAATCAATTTTAAATCACCTTGGCTATGATTAACGATTCGCCAAATGAATATAGCATAGATAAAAATAGTAAAAATAACAAAAAGCTTGCTTTAAAAGTGACACTGAAATCCAACGAAGATATGCAAAACCATCTTGGACCGATTTTTGACGAAAATCAGTTATGAACGCAGTTCAGCGCTCTATCAAAAGAGCTACCATTTTTTCCATTTCAAATTTGCAAATTCTATTCTGTTTCATCAAAAACTTAAAATTAATATTGACGCAAGTCGCAAAACCCACCCCGCACGAAAATATTGATTTACAAAACCCTCTCTACATAACAGATTAATCAGACGTCGCTATTCGGACAGTTGATTGGACTATCTCATCGATGATGTCAAAACGTGTACTGACATTCAGTGAAAAAGGCTGTGATTTTGCGCTGCTTACTTGGTAGTTTTTATTAATTAATCATGGATGTTTCTTTAGTAAATGTAACAGAATCTCAACCAGCTTTAGCAACAGTTTTAGATATTCGTCTAAAAAATCACCAGAGTATCCTCAGTGTAAACACAGCAGTAAGCAATTCAAATAAAAACGGTATCCAGAATTTTCATACTGTGTTTTATGAAAATACGAAAAAACTTAAACTTGCTTAGGATACATTTTTATTAAAGTTTTGCTAAGGATCTGATGCAGAGCCCTGATTCTGATGTTACTTTTATTTTTATTATATTTACATATGTTAAAATACCTATACTTGGCCATATGCATACATTTATGCATCTTTTTCGTTATAAATAAATATTGATTCTTGTATACCTATAATACGATTTTTTTCACTGAACGCACTATTATGAAATCAAGACAAATAAATCGCAGAAAAAAAAAAATATTTATCAGTACACAAGAACAGTATCAGAGAACAAGTTAATATAAAATTAAAAATAGCTTTCCTTATTCTACGTGTTGTGTTACTAATAGTGTTATTACAAGCGTTGCGCCTCTTTCTGAGGCATCTTCAAATTATCTTACTCTCACAAAGGTTGTTTATGTAATAAAGCCCGCAAGGTTCTTTAGATTCAAATATTTGTTCACACATGTAATGGCATGTGACCCAAGTGCGGCCCGCACTAATCCCCACGTAAAATATTTGGCACTTTTACAACAAAAGGTTGCCGAGCCTTGATATAAATAATGCCATTTGTAATGATACTAAACATGTGTATGATATTTACAGTTTATTGTATTATAATATTACAAATACTTGTTTCTATCTAATAATAATTATCCATTTAACAGATTTTGGTGTCATTATTGTATTCAAAAAATATATAGAGCTGTTAAATATATTTAGTTACTTAAAATATTAAATACAGATGAATTACACAAAAGAAACAAAAAAAATACTAAAGCAATTCAAGAAAGGCTATTTATAAAAAAACAGTATACCCATAATAAACTTGTATTGAATATTACAATAAGCTAATGAGACCATTTTGGCAATCAGCATTGATAAATTTAATATATCATTGATTATGATTATTTAAAAATAGATGAATTACTGAACTACGCTATGGCAGATGCTTATCAATAAAAGCAGTTTACAAAAATCGCTTGCCAGCTATTCAATTTACATTTCAAAAACCAGGCAGAATTGTCGCCTGTCAAAACTCTATCAACTCGCAATATGCACCAATAGAGACAGAGAGTATGTATTTCTGTACGTACCTTCGTCAGACAGATAGAGAGGCAGATAAAATCAAGACAAATATGTTATTGTAATTCGTCAAATTATGATCCCATTATGGTAATCAAACTATCAATTGTCTAAAAATATATCAAAAAATATATTAAATATATATTATCAGCATTAGTAGGTACCTAAAACTTTTTTAAGACTTCTGGCCAAAAGTATATGAATAGATAAGTTGAGTTTCGCGCCAATACTTTTCATGTGTGTCATAATGTATAGGAAATAGGAAACTGTTTCTTAAGACATATTTACTCACCCCCGCAAGAAAACAAAAATAATTTCTTTTGCAACGACTTTTGTAAATGATGAACAATTTTTCCTCCATTACAAGCAACTAAAAAATGTCCAACTCCGCTCTTGTCTATTAAATGTTTTACTTTTAAGCAAATTATATTCCCATCCCAAAAACTTCTTGGTGTATTATCAGAATCCATCACTGTATACTTTGTCGATATAGTATCATATAAATTGGATTCTACCTTTTTTTTGGGTTCAAGGTCAAAATCTTTATGGTCTGATTTTATTTCTTGTCCAAATAGTGTATATTTAGTTTTATCTATATCAAACTTCATTGACTGCATTTTTCTTGTCATCCCATTTTTTAGGTTGTCATTGTTTTCGAATACCTTTGTGATATCACCTTTTTTCAAAGAATTTCTCCTTTGAGCTGTGATCAAGTCAAACTCTTGAATTCTATTAGTTTTACCAAATGAATCCGATATGTGATTTGGAGAATTTTGTAAATTATTCGAACTGAATGATTTTCGTAAATCAATAACATGACTTTTATGGAGTACAAGATTTGAGCAGTAACTATCTATAGATACCATGTTTTCTGGTTTGAAAACAGCTGAATTAATAATAGTCCAAACAGTCAAGAATCCACATTGATGTAAAGTAGAGACCTGTTGATAAAATTAATGTAATGCCATAGATTTAAATTTATAAAATTACAAATTGTTATTCACCATTTATCATTTTTTATAAAAAAACAAAAATATGCAATTTTTTAAAAACTTTCATTTGACATAATATGAAATGTAATAGCTTTAATTTCCAATTAAAATTCATGATATATTTAGCGTTAAGAATCATATTATTTTTATAAAAATTTACCCACCTGATTATTATATTTAAGTGTTTTTTCAAAATCAGTATTATTTGGTATCAAAGACTTTAAAAATATAATATCAACTATTGCTCCCATCCATAAAGTATTTGTGTTTATAGTACTCAAATTAGCATTACTAAATGAACAACCCCTCAACAAAACTTCGTTCACTTTGTTTCTTTTTTTGTCCAAAATATTGTCTGAATCGTTTTTACTTAATTTTAAGTTACTTTTGTTACCCATCCTTGAATCGTCTTCAATGGCTTTTGATATTAATATTTGCCCGTTATCAGATTCATTTAAATCCCATGCATAGAGAATTCTGAAATTTAACAATGAATGTTATTAAAATTTAATAAAAAATTTAAGAATATATCCTTAACTCTCGCGGCTCGGAGACTAGAAAAATACTTCTCGGCCGATGGGGGTCTTTTAGGGACCCCAGTGGTTTCCTCATTATTGGCCTTATTCTTATGAATTTCAAAAAAATAAATAGTCTAAGGGCTTTAAAATATCTCTCTGCATCATTCCTCATACATTTTTTTATAAAAATCCGTGGTTTTTTAATAAATAATCATATTTTAAGTTGCGCGTAAAATATACGTCGTTTCAATGCAAATATCAATGTGCTACTGGCGCGCTTTGCTTAGCGGCGTTCAGCCTATTATCTTACAAACGATCGCTGATAAGCGGGCGCTTATCTCTTATCTTATCGTATTTATATAAACTACAAAAGGTCCAAAAAACTATGATATAAGAATACCTTAATTATAAACATTGTATCACCCATATTAAAATAGATATTTAAGAAAATGTGGGTATTGGGGTCACATTTCTTGAGCTTAGAACCGGAAAAGTTAATCTGCGAATGCATTGTATTGTGTCGGGTGAAATAAATCATAATCTTTTCATATAAAAATGATTTATTAAGCTTATACTTACTTGTTTTAAGAAATATTGAATACAATTATCAACATACTATAAAAACTTCAGTAACATTATGAATATTTCTAATGCATAAATTTAATACTAAGGCTTACCCATTCTTAGATCCTGAAATAACCATACCAGTAAGACCGCCATTGAAACCGCAAGAACAAATGTTTTCCACAGCTACCAGTATTTTCACAGGAGTGGTTGCTATGTAGTTTTGTGATGTCCAAATACATATTAATGTTCTCATGGAAAATAAATTTTTCAAATCCTTTGTGTATGATTCACTGGTAAAATCTTTTTCAGGATGTACTGTTAAAAAGCAGTTTACAGTGGTTTCAGAAAAAGACAAGATTGCAGGGGGACGATCTATCAGATAATCCTTATCGAAGGTATGCGGCAAAAGAGTAGTAAATCGTTTACTGAAAGGGAATTCTGATTTTTGAGTCTGATTTGTGTCAAGCGAATGACATTTCTCATTTAAATAATTTATCATTATGTTTCCTGTAGTTTGCATAAATCTCAAAGTTTTTAAAAATAGGTTTTTGTTTGAGAGTATAATTTTTTTATCTATTTCTTCTTTCGAATATGAAAAATCTATGCTACAGCCTAGTCTCTGTTTACAATAAATTTGTAATGGACATGACATCTTAACAAATTTTATTTGTTCATAATATTTCATATGTCGTTTGTGTGGATTGCATATTGTATTCAAATAATTGTCGGTGATTGTGTCATTTCTATTATCATTCATAACTTGAATTTCATTTTCTGAAAAATCAACTGGGTATTGTGTCCACTTGTTGTCCATTTCAGTAAAATTTGTTTGAATCGCTTCTTCTATACTATCATCATTTGTTTGTGATGACCCTTGAGTTGAATTAGATTTTCCAAATGTTTTCATATAAATGTCATATGGTATAGGAGACATGTCAAACAAGGAATATTTCACCGTATCTAATGATATTAAGCTTAGCAATTCTTTTACTCTCAACTTTTTTCCTTCATCAATGATCTTTTCCTTATGACGTTTTACCGATTTATCGAAGAACTGAACACCAATATCAAATACATTTCCTTGTATGGGTTGCTCTTCTTGCCGTGATAAAATTGATGTAGATGAAAAACCTCCTGAGTTCTCATCAAATCCTTCATCAGTATAAGATACATGCCTTGCTGAATCTGCACTTTTTAAATAATCATGCATTAAAACATTTGTGCTATCATTTATACCATCTCTTATACTATTTGTTTTAGAATAAGTTTCTCGAAGTTCATAATTTCCTGAGTCTAAATGTTTCTCATCTTCTTTGATTTGAATTATTTTTATGTCGTTTTTGGACACAGCATGTTCGCTAGCATTATCAGATTCTATCTCAGAATTATCAGAGTTTGTATCATCTCTACTGTCAACTTCCATACTTTCTGTTGAACTGCAAGCCTCAAAATCCGACTCATATGACTCAAAATCGTCATCGTAGCTAATAGAATTATTATCTTCTGGGGTAACAGAATTTTCAGTACTTTTATGTTCTATAACGTTCGTTGATATACTTTTTTCTTCCAATGGAATATAAAATGCTTTGGGTGTTTTTATTAAAGGTTTTGCCACATTTTTTACACCACTTATAAGACTTTTCATAGCAATTGTGTTAATTTCTGAATTCTCTGGAATTCCCACAACTTTTACTTCATGTGACTCTAATGTTCTTGTTCGAAACCGTTGATGTTTTTTAGACTTATGCACTTCCGATTCATCGTTGTGATTACTCTTTGATTCATAATTATCATTGTATAGCAAATCACCAAAGATTGTATTTGATGTAGAGCTTAAAGATTCAGAATCATCATAATTGCTATATTTTTCAGAGTTCTTATGAACTGGTGAATTTATTGTCACATTTGTTGGAGAAACTTTCTTTGGCTTTTCAGTAATTCTTTTATCACTTTTAAAATAATCAGATGTCCGTTTTACAGGAACTTCGGCAGTTTTTTTTATTCTTGAAATTTTATTATCTACTATTTTTGAAACAGGCTTTGTATTTGCTAATTTGGAAGAAACTATTCTTCGTTCTGATTCAACACTTATTTTCTGATCGTTCGTTAACTTTGAAGAGACCAAAGATGTATTTTTACCTTTTTTTAAGTCTGTGGAATTTTGTTTGACCAGACTTATTGATTTTTCATTTATTTTTCTGGAATCTTTGGCTACAGCATGATTTTTTGATTTATCACTATTTTTATTTATCAAGTCTTTACTAGATACCCTTGGTGTTTTATCCACTTTAATTATTTTCTTTGCCACACTAATTGAGTCATTTTTCTTAACCAAAGGCACTTTAAGAATCAGTTTTTCCTCAGATTTAATGTTAGAACTGTTTGCTGTTTCTTGTTTCGTTACATCCTTAGAAATTACTTTTTTAATTTTTCGCACTCTCTTGTCATCATTATTGCCTTTTACTAAATTTGATTGAGAATTAGTTATTGACATTTTCTTTCTCACTTATATAAAATGCAATATGAAAAACCTTTTCAGATTGTTATAAATTAGTTAAAATTCAATACTACTTTGTTGAAATGTTTTCTTTTCACAAAAGCACTTTGAATATCACTTGTGTTCAGAAAATATGAAAGAATCTTTTTGCTGGCGAAATTATTGTAAAATTAAAAAACACATGTTTTGAACAAATATATGTATACAAATATTACAAACATGTTTTTGAAATAACACAATTGTAAATTTTGGTGAATCTTTTACTCAAGATTAGAAAAATTCACATGGAGATATAAATAACAAACAATACGCACACACTTTCAAGGTTTCTATTAGATGGATACTCTTGATTTTATATGACATCATTGTATGTACAATTTCGTATCCATGGCAACTGGAAACAACATTATTAAATAGCATGTTGGTAAGTTTTCACTACAGGCCAAGGAATAAATTAAAATTCCATGATTATTGATTCCAAAAGGTTTGGCTTGTTTATTATTATTATTTAACAGTTTAACACATTATATCATAAGAAAGTCATAAAAAAACAAAATTTTATATTCTGATGCTCTATCTATTGAGCTTTTTTTATTTAATGAATATTCTGATTTATAGTTTTCCTATGAATTTCATAAAAAGGTTAGATTTTATTGCAGCAACAGTATTTTTAAAATATGAATGCTATTGATTATATGAAACAAAGCTATCAAAAATTTAAAATACATCTTATTTGATTAAAAGATTCTTTGTTTTATACTATTCCACTAAACGTTTACTGTGTGACGTGAATTGGGCGCCAGTGGCGTGCTTAATCATTGACAGAAGAACAGTTTCTCAGGTGACAGTGGCAGTGGCGGATTAAGCACTGGCGAGGCCCCAGGCGCAATAAATTTTAGAGGCCCTTTTTTCGGAGTGCAGAACACGTTGTAAAAAAAATCGTTGGTGTTTTTCAATACCAAGTATATTCGGCGTTTTCATAGCAAAATTGCAAACCTGCAAAAAAATAAATAAAAAAAAGATAAAATTATCCGCATCTGAGTGTAAAAGAATACTTTTATAATTTAAGATTTCGACTGGGGGGGCTTGGTGGAATATCAATATTAAATTTGAAACGTTCAAATTATGTACATTCACAAGTTTTGTTACTAACGACCCGGGTTTTGCCTTTCGGAATCTTCAGGCGTTCAAGTGCCCGTATGAACTTGAACGGACGTTCAGTAAATAAATGTATCACTGAAATTAAGGCTTTTGTTGGTAAAATGGATTAACTCATGAGAATGCCTACAGATTGATTTCTGTTCCTAGGCATGGATGTTTATGATGTCTAAAAATCCCTTCCACTTATGAAATCCCAAACAAAGCAGATAAATGAAATCCCAGAGAAGGCAATAACCTTATCACTTATACTCTCCTAACCTAATCTTTCTCTCTACTTTCCTAAAAAAATATGGATTGAGTAACCTTTAGCAGTAGTTTTCTTATAAAAACGTCTGCTGAGAAAAACGCCATAAAGATTCTACATAATTTACATTGGTAGAAGACATGGTTAAAAAAATCGTTAAAAATATCAAAATGAAAGAAATGTCTGTTTTGGTGAAGCAAAAAAAATACATATTGATGTAATAATTGTGAGAGCGCCTGCGTGGTCGAGTGGACAACGTCTTTGGCTTTGGTTATGAAGGCTAAGAGTTAAAATTCTAGTACGGACAGTTATATAAATTGGTTTGTTAATTCTTGCTCGAAGGTATGGATGTTTGTGACGTCTTGAATTTCCCCCTCCCACCCATCTTACCCTTTGATGTGTATCGCCGTACCCGTACGTCTAAGTGTCTTGCCTTCTATTATCTATTGCTATCCTCATATTTTGTATTGAATATTTGATATTTCTTCAGATATGGATACTAGATACATCCATCAGTGATTTTTGGTCGCCACATAAGTTTTATCATGCTTTATAAATGAAAAAAAGGTTTTTTAAAAAAAGTTTAAGGTTTGTAATTAATTTGGTAGTCATATAATATTGAGCGTAAAATACCATTTGGGATCGATTCCTTTCTTGAAATCGACGCCTGTAAAGTGTCACATGTACACAGACGAGAGAAAAAATACAGTAATAAACAAAATCGCAGTAATAGCTTCTAAAAAAATATTTATGGGTAATAACGAATCAGTTTACTCACTCCTCAAAGGGTTAACGTGAAAATGTAGCGATAAGCTGATCACTAGTCCTAGCCTAGCCCTATTCTTATATTCCTACTCACTTTAGAAGCAAAGAGAGAATGAGCAACGGAGATACAAGTAGTTCTCATAGAAACACTAATGTTGAGTCCATATGCTCCACATTTGGCGGGGACATGGTAAAAAATCTTAGAGCAGAAACAAATTACAGTGTTCATATCAGCGGAAAGGATAATAAGAAATAATAAATCTTTGATCAAGTATTTGTCTACTTTCTACAACTAAGCCATGAAGGATGTCTCCATGGGACATTCCTTCAAATTAAAAAATAAATAAATGGAACGCCATAGAATACACTCTGCAAGAGGATTGTGAAATCGTAGCCGGTGGTCGTGCGTACAAATTTGAGTACAACACGAAATAAAAAAAAGCTTACTGAGAATAAAAAAAAGGAGTCTTTCAAAATATTTTGAAAATCATTTCGTAGTTAAAAATGGAGGATAATTGCTAAAAAATAATTATATCTAATTTTCTGGATCTATTTATTTCGGTGAACTATTTTTCAAATAACATGATCGTTTTATTATCGACTATTTTTTTCTTGGGTGCTCCCTATATATTTGTTTACAGTATAATAAATAATACCGAATGCTTGTAATAATGCGAACTGTGATAATTTGAAAATCTTATTAAGCTTGATTCATAATAAAAATAAAAAAAAGCTTACTGAGAATAAAAAAAAAGGAGTCTTTCAAAATATTTTGAAAATCATTTCGTAGTTAAAGATGGAGGATAATTGCTAAAAAATAATTATATCTAATTTTCTGGATCTATTTATTTCGGTGAACTATTTTTCAAATAACATGATCGTTTTATTATCGACTATTTTTTTCTTGGGTGCTCCCTATATATTTGTTTACAGTATAATAAATAATACCGAATGCTTGTAATAATGCGAACTGTGATAATTTGAAAATCTTATTAAGCTTGATTCAGTGGCCTACCGCCCACGGCGTTTCTTGAATTTGCCTTGCCGCCCCCCCCCAATAATTGCCCCACTTAAATAAAAATTCTCCACTTCTTTTGCTTTAGTTATGAGATTACACTACATGTGGCTTTTTTTTATAAATATAATTTCTCTACAAATATTGTATTTTGTTATTTTTTTTTCCTTTTTGATTTTTTTCAAAGCAATTTTCGTGAAATAAGGAACGTTGTTTTTCAATAGGAAAATGTAAATATTTTGTACAAAATTAAATATTTAGAATAAATAAGTTATGTGTAATACTTTTTTTTTTCATTGAAAATATTTGGAAGATAAATTTTATTAAGAATGCAATGAATTGAATTTTCAGCAAAATTGGTTTGAGCTTTTCAGCGTATACTTTTATAAAATCTTTGGGATTCACGAGATTTTCATAGGACCGTTAACGTTAATAATGTGGCCACAGTAAAGTTTTACGTGAGAACCACTTTATTTTAAATTACGAGTAGAAACTCGTAATCTAGAAAATAAAATTTAGTTGTTCGGACGTCTTACGAGAGACGTTTTGTTTTAGGGCGCATATCAGATTCCAAGCTAGTTTCTAACACATAAAAACCCCATTGCCAATTATCATCTCGTATAGATTAAAGAAAATAGCTTGTCACTATAAAATGTATGTGTCACTTCAAAAAAAATGGTATTTGGTAAATATTTTTTAGTTGGATTGCGGTATTTCAAAAATGACTACCAAAATTAGAATCAAATATTAGGGCCTCACTCCTTGAAATAAATATTTTTTATTAAAAGTGTTACATGTTAAATAAATGAACATTCACATCTAAAAATATATGGAAACAAAGATATTTTTGAGGCCCCTAAAATTTGGAGGCCCCAAGCAAGCGCCTCTTGCGCTTATGGGATAATCCGCCACTGGACAGTGGGATTGATCTGTAAGACTTGGACAACATCATCAGATGCCGATCAAGTGCCATGATGCTTCAAATGCAGTCTGCTAATGCTGTAAATTACTAGATTATCAAAATTGGAGAACAAGTACAACTATTTTTAGCATCTCTAGGTTAAAGAAATTATTCCTCAAAGAATGAGAAATGAGTTTATGAAACTGCCACTTGGATTCTCAATGGAAGATACTTAACCTGAAACTGATAAGGAAGAAAGAAATGAGCACAATACACCGATGACCGCATAAAAAATGTGGGACAACAATTTTACGATAAAACTGAATAGTTGATTGCACTTTTATTGTAAGCTCTTACATACAAAATATTATTTTAAAAAGTTATATTTTTTGATTTGCCTAAAAGCCTAACAATGCCTTCTTTCGTAAAATATATCAGTACTTTTGTTATTTATTTAAAAACTTTATTATTAATACCATTATAATAAACATCAAATTATTCAAAAAACAATTAGGTACACCAAACAGCGTGAACGACATTTCAGATGATGTTTTATGCAAAATAGTATTAACGCCATTATCTTGAGAACTGAAAGTAGTGGGACAATTGTATTATTATATCAGTATAGGCATTGATTATATATATTATTAATGGGGTTGCCAGATTTCTTGCAAGTCAAACCGGGACATTTGTCCGATTTGCCGAATTTTTCCGAGACTTTCGAATCCAAAAACCCAAGAATTTACCGATTTGCCCAAAGTACCAGCGTGACTCGTTTTTTTTTAGCTCTTCCAAGACTTTCGATTACCAATTTCCCCAAGTTATCAGGGTCGTAAGCCGGAACATTTGGGTGTCCCGAGAAGTTTGTTCGGGACACCGAGACACGAGACTCAAAACCGGTGACAGTCCCGGATAATCGGGACGCCTGGCAACCCTAATTATTAACCGTATTTAAGGAACTCGTTTTTCGAACTTATTTCGAGAGCAATTAAAAAAACCCTTATTCTGTAAAATTTATAAATTATCGGTTACGTTTTTTTGGAAACTTGTTTAAGTACGGGTTGATATAATATAATTAAAAATAATGTTACCTTGTTTTACTTCATGTTGAAATATTATTTTGTCCATAATTAAATACTCTTTTTATAGATTTACTTTGTTGAAATTATTGTTATATTATATTACAATAAATAGTTTCAATACGATATTTATGGATGAGACATTATAATCGTTTCCCAATTTATGAAAATGCATTTTTTATTACTGCCACATTACTTTTTTTCTCTATTAATATTTCGCCTGACAGTTTTGTAAACCAAATTTCAATAATGACAGATAATATTATCATGTATATTATACACTAGAAAGCCTCCAGAGCGCCGTTTTCAAAAGTTCCTCATAAGTTTGGTGTTAGTTACTTCATCAGGATAACTTTCGAATTCGGTTTCTTCATTTATTTATCTCTGAAGTTATAGCAAATATTTTCCAAGTTGAGTGAATCTGCACCTCTAGTTTATTTGGATGGTAATATAACCATTCTTCATAACATCTATCTGAACGACGTAATGTAGTAATACGGTTATAAAAATATTAAAGTTACGCATAAGTTGACTGTAACCAATTATTAGGATACATACCATTATGATAATGATTTTTTTTTCCATGCGATGAATATATTAAATACAGTGGAACTCCGATCTACCGTTCTCTCATTGTTCGTTCTCATAGTTACGGCCAAACACCCATTAGAACAATGTTAAATAATCCCGTATTAATCATTCCCCGATTTACCGTTTTTCTCGATATATTGTCTAAATATTTTGGTCCCATCACAAATATTATCCCGATTGACCGTATTCGTTGAATATTTCTCGGTAATTGTGTGTTAAAGCTAGTCATGGATTATTACAGTGGAAAACTTCACAAAGTAAGCTAAAAACAACGCTACGATTTAAAATTATTTTTTGTGGGCTTGATAATCGCATTAAAATCACACATTAATATGAAAAACACTGATAAATTATGCGAAATACGAAATATTTTTCACTACCTCGCCTCCTTTATTCATTATGGCCGCCGCGCTCTCAATGTGGAGCATATGGCCTCTGAGATGAAGGTATCTCAACTGTTTGTTACACAGTCGCGCAACATCTCTTTTTCGCAGAGGGTAATAGGGATACAAAGGATCAGTCAGGAAAGGGCTAGTAGTTGGGTAATCACTCTGGCTACACCCTTTTATTTCAGGATTGGAAAGATAGGGGAAGGGATTTTAGACATCACAAACATCTATCCCTTCTAACAGAAATGAAAAATGATGCTATTCGTACTGGGATTCAAACCGGTGAGGTCCGGTATTGAAACCAACGATGAAACCAATGAAATCTATTGTTTCTTATGCAGCTAACCTCTCGTCTTAGAGAGAACATTGGTTATGAGTTTTTCAACTTTAACACTATTCTGGGTTACAAGCAGTGAATTAGGCGTGCGCTTGGGGCCTCCGAATTTTAGGGGCCTCAAAAATTGCTTGTTTTATAAAACCCGTATACTTTTTGTTCAAATTTTAGTATATTTTTATTATTTTACATGGAATTTTTTGATGTTTAATCTTATCCGAAATCAAAGGGCCTCCAAATTTTATTGTGCCGGGCCTATTATGTGCTTAATTTGCCACTGGTTACAAGTAGTCAACTTCAAACCATTGATATATTTCATTTAAATCCCATGTATTTTGGGCTGGTAAATTATGTATTGATGTCGTTTACTTCCAATCTTGAAGAGTTCAAATAAATATTCACCGACTAGAGTCAGCATGGTATGTAATATAATATAGAGACTTAAATAGGGGGCAGATGAAAAGCATCACACCAAATCATAACAGGAAAAGGTATATTGCCCTGGTTATGTCTCAGATTCGGTGACCGGATTCTTTGTTCAAGAATTTTCCGCACAATGAAAATCCGCACTCTGCACAATGATTATTCAAGCTACGATTGATTTACACCAACTGCATCAACTCATTAAACACCACTGTGTCAAATTGACAAGTGTACCAAATGCAGCTTATCTCTTTCAGTCTTTCATATACATATAAGATACCATTGGTAAAATCATTTATATTTGAGATGTGGATACATGCTTGGACAAATTTGTAATGATACTTTTTAAGATATAATTTATCTAAACTCTTAAAGAATATTTTGCAATACAAAACTGAATTTTCGCAAGGGGCGCGAAACATTTGTGCAAGTAATGTATATAAAAAATGATTCTTTGCTTAGAAAAAAATTTCAGGTGAAATTCTGGGCAATATGCTTTACCAGAGCTCTACAGTCAATCCTCTTATTTATATATTTTTTTTTATTTTTTATATTTTTTATATTTTATATTTATGCGATTTTAAAGTTATGCAGTTTTTTAGAAATACAATTTTTCAAAAAATGTACTATATGTATATACATACAAAATATTACAGCAAGAGCACATATCGTTGTATTTTGAATAGAATAGAGAATGAATCATTAACGCTAACCGACATTTGGAAAACAAATACGATTTTGGACTAATAAATCATGTTGCATCTGCCATCGCTGAATTAAGTTCAGTTCCAGTTCCCTAACTGCGAAAATAATTCAAGAAGGTTTCCAACTTTACAGTAAATTAGGAATCATTTCATTCTAAATAATTCCAATTCTGAACGCGCATTTAAGTTTTAACGAGAGCTTACAAATGTATTCATGGGTATAACGAAATGCATAAACAAGTAATCATCGAAAAAAGAAAATCCGAACAAACTTTGATCACTAATTTCATTGTTAGAAAAAACCAACACAGAATGATTCTATGATGGACACTAATTCCATGCGTATGGTCTTTTGAAATTGATGCGCATACTATTTCTCCCGAAAAAGAGTGATTTCGAATAGATGCAAAACGCACTTAGCATTGTTATACAGTGACGGTAGGTTTACTTAAAATGTTAGTAAAGTGAAGTGAAAATGAAGTAAAGTGAAAATATTTTAAAGTTATCATTATGTCGTGTTTTTCCCCCAATTTTCATAAACTTTTTATGCGATTCTGGGTATATTTTATCTCGCCATTTCAAAGATATGCGGATTTTGAAATTCATGGAACGTATCCCCACTTTTTGTATGGAAGTCAAGTCTTTTTTATGCAATTCTGGGTATATTTTGACTCACTTTTTCAAACTTATGCGGTTTAAAGTCAAGTCTTTTTTTATGTAGTATTTTGTGGAACGCATCTACCGCAAAAAAAGAGAATTGACTGTATAGTAATTCTAAAAATCTCCGACCGTAGTATCGAATGTATATTTTTTTTGCACCTTTCTATTATCACTTGAATATATATATTTTTTTAAATCGTGTCTGTCTTAATGTGGAGCATATAGAATTCTAATGAACTTTATCTCGACAGAAGAGTTTTAACGAGAATTGCTTGTTCAACCTCTCTTTTTTTTCCAAAGAAAATTGTGATAGAAGGTTGGGGCTAGGATTTGACTAGTAGTTAGCTAATTGCTGTTGCTACCATTATCACTGAGTACATACAGCATGGTAACGAGACCGCACTAGTTTATTTTCATAGTAAGCATTTATTGGTTGTGTATAGCGTCACGCTGTACGCGGTCTACTGCGTTAATTTATAGACCAGCGCCTAAAATCTCTATAGTTTTTGCATGAAGTTTTGTTAATTTCCCTGCCTTTTTTTATGAACCATCCTGATTAATAATGATTTTCATCTTGTCAAGTATCTTAAGCATGTCAATGTATTAAAGGTAAGTTTCCTTTCCACTGAGCTTTAGTCATAAAACCCATTCAAGTAATATGTAAAATAAAAAGAGCTAAAATAAATAAATCTTGATTTATGTAATGTCTTCATTAAACAAACGCATTTGTTCATGCTTGTGGTACTTAGTCATGTATGCCTAAAGACTGCTTTGGGACTATCACGTCCAGTGTTTCCCAAAAAGTGTTTGATAGAACTCTATATTCAATTATAAAACAATCGGACATTAAACAATTTTTTGCAGAAATTAAAACAACCCTGTCCGTCTCAAAAATGAATTCTCCATTTTGATGAGGTCCAATGCCAGATGTTAATTAATTACGGATATCAAAGAAAGCTTATTTTAATTTTTGTTTATTAAATATTTATTTTACATCACAGGAGAATGAGACCACTAACTCTCCCTGCATCATTGTCAATCAACAAAACGAAGTAATGAATAAATACAATACATTTCATTATCTTTTACTACACCTAATTCCCTCGCTGCATTGATTTCTTTTGCATTAAGTGTATTCCTCTTGTAAAAATATAATTATTTTGTAACCCATAAATTAAAGAAATTTCATTGATGTAGAAATACACTTATAACTACTCACCTAAGTTGGCATAAACTATTGTTCCGTTCATTGGTTGGTTTGACCTGCTCATTCTTTGGTTTTCTTTACCGAGTATGCTTTGTTCAAGAGGAAACAGCAGCTACAACTTTTCATTTTAATTTAAAGTAAATCTCATTAAAATTGTATATGAAAAAAACTAGTGCTTTTCCAAACAGTAGATATGACTTTTTCGCTAACTCAGAGGTCATAAAACATCAGGCTTTAAACAAATTCGTAAAAGGGCTGTTAACTTTCATACAAACTTTGAATGAAAGTTTGCAGCCCTGAACAAATTCTCTTAGAGTGTGAATTTATGGCCCCCGGGTTATGGTGCTGTTGTCTGTTATGTTTTCAACCTCTTTTGATCTCCTGTAAATTGAGTATAATTTCTATTCAGAATAACCTCTGAGCTTTTAATATACCTTCTCTTGGAAAATGATGGCCAACAACCATTTATCTGTTATTATGTATTGCAAATAAGAACCTGCTCATTTTTGCTTCAGACTTTTTTGTCATTAATAAAGAAAAACCAAAGCACTCTGCTTCTTGTTGAATGATCGTCCACTTCATTAGTTAGACTACTCCAAAAACCGAAATTAGAGATACATATTCAGTTACTTCTAAAAAAATAAACACAACGTTGGCATTGTCTGGGTCATTACATGAATATTTCGTAATGTCCTACTGCTGAACCTGACATAAGTAAATAATCTGTAAACATCTGTTCATAAAATGCTTAAATCTCGGGAAACAAATGAATAATATTTAATATATTAATGGTGATAATTTGAATATTATCTCATAATCTGTCGGATCATATTGTGCAAAGGTGTTGTTGTCTTCCGTACCAGATCTCACGGGTTCGAGTCCCAGTACGAACATCATTTTTTCAATCGATTTTCGACGATAGTTTAAGGTGACAACGTCATAAGAAAACATTGATGAAATGATTGCATACTTTTATGAATAAAATGGAATCATTTTTATTGAATTATCATTATTTTGTATGGATACGAAGAAGGAGTGAAATGAAATCTACAATTTTTTATTGATATATTTTATTCGCACTCATTAATTCAAATATGTTTATTACTTTGATGAACAGTTTATTTACAAGTAACAATGTGCTAGAGATAGATGCGGCACAATCCGAACGGTAGGCCGATCGTGCCTCTCTATCGCTTATCCGCGCTCTCGCTCGCACGCTTGCCTTCGGCGCAACGCAACAAACGGGACAATGAGTCATGTTTTTTCGTGCGTGCAGCGGGCGTCATCGATTTATAAGACGTTGTCACGTCAAAAAAAAATCTCAAAAAATGTTATTTGTTGCTGTCTGACTAATGAACTGGACGATCGATGCTTATGTTCCAAACGATCAAACTAAAAATTATAAAAAAGCGGCTTAAATTGTTAAGGTGTTGTCTTCTATTTAAATATATATGGCAGTGTTAATATTATCCTTGAGTCTTATGGAAAGCAGTTTGAAAAACATAGGCGGCTCAGCTGAGTGGTCGGTAGTCCGCCGCACCGTAGACCGACATAAAATGTAACGGTGAAAGGCGAATATATTTCGTCGGTAGTGGGGAGATTCTGTCTCTGACTTCACAACAGGAACCGAACTTGTACCAGTCTCCAAAAGAACTTGCGTGCGGAATAAGCCGACGTGAAGATAATTCGAAAATCAAACAAACAAAAAAATCGGAACTGTCAGCAATTTTAAAATTCGAACACAACACAAGGGTTGGCGCTTGTTGACAGTAAAATGTATCAAATCCGTCGCGTGTGACTTTAGTGAAGTTCAACCCTGTGAACTTAAATAAAATAAATTAAAGCATAGTTTTCTTTTTTACATTACTTTTTATTATATTTTTAATGTGATTCTGATCTGAATCAAATACGAAATGTGTGAACGAGAAGCGGTGGTCGGACAAATGATGTCCCGGCTTTTATTTGCTATATTTTTTATTGGATTAATTCATGATTCCAGATCACAAGGTAACTTTTTTAATTCAAAATTCATTTATTAACAGCTTATTTGTCAATCTGTCGTTACTGTTATTAAGAAAAAATAATATTAAATATACTGTAAAGTTACCGCGCTTTTGTTGTGATTTCAAGCTTCATAACTATTTGTTATCAAATTGTCAATAACTAATTGTACAATTAAATTGCATTTTTACAACTGTGTCCATCCACACTATTATAAAACCAAAATCCTTATGAGAAAGGCACTGCGATGTTATTTTACCCAATTTTCAAATAAATGAAAACAACTCATAATCTATGAAACACTCTTATATAAATTATGTCTAATAAATACCGATAAGAACTTGTATCGTCAGTTGCGTAACTAGCAACTGCAATATGATTAGTAATTGATATTCAGTTGTTAATCGTCAACATACGAAATATATATATATGTTTATGCACAACACGAATTATTGACACCGAGGAGGGTTATGAATTTTACTTATTACGCCACTGATTATGCTTAGATAAAACGGTGCTAAAAACCTCTTTTTAAATTATATTTGAAATCGAATAAGAGTTTACAGCTTCAAAAGTGAGGAGTTAATATTTGCTAAAAGTTAAAAGTTCGAACTCTATAACGAGGTTTCAATACTATAATAACGTTTTTATGTATACTTCTATGTTTCTAATTAATTAATAAACATAAATATGGTAAAACATATCTAATAGTGACATTTTTACTGTTGTGTTGGGCATATCGTGCCTCGTCGATATAGAAATCGTAATTTTACAAATATTGTAAGTGCACATGGCAGGGCTGGTCAACAAGACAGCAGAAGAACCGTTTTTTGCTGTCTATCCTGTCATCCTGAATCAGAAACATGCTTATTCGCTACGTCAGTGGCGGATTATTCTATAAGCCAGTGTTTCCCAACCTTATTTGTGACATTCCCCACATCGACGCTTCAAAAATCTCCATGTTCCTACCCCTCAATCAAAATTTTATAGTTAGCTACCCACAGAATTCGGAAAAAATGCACATAGTGAATACTATTTTTAATTTAACCTTCGTATATTATGTGACACTTAAAACTCGGAAAAAATAACATTAAAATGAATGCAAATTTAGTGCTTGATGTGAGCTTTAAAGAGCTTTATATGATTTAGTAATTTGATATTTTTTTCGAATATGCGTTTTAACAATAAACAAATGTTGAGAAACACCGCTATAAGCGAATGAGGCGCGAGCTTAGGGCCTCCTAATTTTTGGGGGCTCAAAAATAGCCCGTATATTATGACTCGTATAGTTTTTGTTCATATTTAATTATTTTATATGAAATTTTCTGTCGTTTTTATGTTATCTGAAAAAACAGCTACAAATTTCTTTGCGCCTGAGGTCTATCATGTGCTTAATCCGCTACTGCGCTAAGTTATGGATGGCTCTGTAAACATAAGAAAAAAACTCGCATATATTATACTTCTCTAAACTTATTTATCCGTCAATGTTTAAGCTAGAGTTAATTACCCACAGATGAATGTTGTAAAATATAAGTGATATAAAGAATCAAAATACGCTTCGAATTTTGCATTATTTTAGAGTCAAAAATTTACAAAATTTGCTTGCGTATAAACTTTTAAGCAGATGGCTCGCCGCTAAAATGGTTGTTAAAATGGAAAAGTTGATAGCAACATCGAACAAGTTGGATACCTCTAGACTTAGGTACAGTTTTTTCTACATAAAATTGTCTTGTATAATAAAATACCTTGCTTAAATATCAATGATACTCCATTAATGATTCAACATCGATATCTATCAGTTATTATGGAAATAAAATTTTATTAAAATTGATAAATTATGTTTATCAGTGGCGTGCCATACAACGATACGAAATATTTTTATTACTTACCTAGTCACTTCGAAAATAAAATTGGTGATCAAGAATGGCATACAAATATTTAACTATTTATTCACAGTCCACCAATTAATATTGCATGCTGATCAAACGAAACCTATCCCGACGTGTAAATTTAATGTTAAAGTTTACTACCTACCTTGTTTTTTATAATTTCTTAAAATGACATTCTACGAATAATTAAAACTTAAAACTATATTATACTTGAGAGCTCGTAAGAAAAATGCGTTAGTTTTTATAATCCCAAAGTGTTGGCAAATCAATTAAAAGGTTTTTTTTATAAATAAAATGTCTGCAAAAAGTAATGTAAATTATTTTTATTGGTCATCTTCCTTTTTAAATGAAATTTACATGTTTTTGTGAAAACCCTTCAATAGCTGCTGTTTGCTTTACAGAACTAGGAAAACTTACGGTTTTGTTGCAATCTCTAATTTAATTTTTCAAAAATGTACATGTTAGACTGTCAAAGATTTATTTTAAAAAAAATCTTGTTAATTAGGATATGCAGAATTGCGATGCTACACGATGACGTATCTAACTTGTTTTCTACAAAAGATGGTGACTGCCGTCATTGTTTCTTATACTCTTGTTTGCATAATGTTGTGGATCTCTCGCTACATTCCTTGTAAACAAGGCAAAAAGAAATTTATTAAAACATTCAAAACTTCTTGGCAGTATCAATATTTCTTCATACTATCCGATAGGAAAATATCGAGGCTCTTGTCATACGAATCAGTTATTCCTTTAAAAAGCCCTGTTCTTTACTATACTTACTACTGCATTATATGTACGTATTTTCGCACTGACGTTGTAAGCGGATATCAGGGCTGTAAATATAAGTCAAGAAAGAGGCAAATGTGTCTTAGTAAATAAGGTATGATAGTTAAACATCATTTGAATCAAATAATTATACAACATTCTTAGAAGTTATTGATGGAAACATGAATAATCAAAAAAATATGAACGCGTATATTGCATTCGAAATTAACGGTCAATGATAATAACACAAAAATACTACAATTTAATTAACCTTCTTTTGAAGTAGGTGATATGTATGCAGTTTTTCTTCTTGGATATTTGCATTTCTCTCGATATGTCTGTGAATAGAAAAAATATTCAATACGTACGTTGATTAACATTTTTAATTATTCTATTTATGATGATTCATATTTTACATGAGCAAAATTCAACGTCGATTTGTTATAAATTACCAATATTTTCTGAATGTTAAATTTGAATTATTCAAAAACTTTTCTGGTTTGTAATATATGACCGAAAAGTTGCAGTCGAGCCAGGTGATTACTTGATTAAATAGTTTTGCTTGTGGCGTAAACACTTTGAAAGTTACGTGACGTGACAATAATAAATTTTGCAGTCAGTCGAGTCAATTCATTTACGACATTATCGAAAACAAATTAAAGGTTTGGCAACAGACCGGTAGTTGACATCTAATATTGAAAGTGTTGCATGACGAATCGATAATTCTAAATCCAAAATTTAATTTATTGAGTAAATCATGACAGTGTTTACGTATAATATTCGAAGTAACAGATGCCCATACCGAAAAAAACGATAAGATGGCCGTTATAACAATTAAAAGTTGTATTTTTCCTGGAGAACTTGCTTTAGTTATTATAAATATAACATCCATTCAACACTGCAAAGTTTACCTATGTATGTACATTATTCAAGATTTACACTTATTATTATATATGATTTATATAATAAATACAATAATTAATGTATCGTATATTATTAAAAAAAAAGTGTAGTGAGTAAAATTGAGACATGGTTGGAAAGAATTCTTATTCGCCTTAAAAAAATGGGAGCTAACGATTGCTTGAATGGTGAGAACCAATCCTTGTAAAACACATGACTCTGTATAGATAAAGTATCTACTAATTAGGTGCTTATGGCGGTGAACGGTAACCACCAGACGTTTCAAAACTGCTACAGTTTCCTCTTGATACGTTCATAGTGAGACTTGTTAATCACATTAAATATAAGAATTTGATTTGGTTTTGGTATCACTTTTTAAACCCCTGTTAAGCTCAAATTCCATCAACTTGAGTTATACCATTATTATTCTAAGCGACACAATTTATAGTATGTATAAGAAATTGAGTATAATACATATATATTATCAAACCTATTATGTTTTGACTCTTATTAAAGAACTACGTAATCAGTAAATGTTGATAGACCTATTCCAGGCATGGACAGAATATCGGTCACAGTCTACTGGTCTTCCGTGGAGTTATTAAATGTATGGTTGTATAGTATCAAATATATAAAATGTACATAGTAATAAAATGGTAAATATATTCCAGGCTTCATGTCAACATGTTTACAGTAAGTAAATCTTTTTTATCTGTGATATACATTTTATTGGAGAAATTTATGTTATAAATTTTTAAGTTTTTTCAATCATGTTTACAACTTAACGAAAACAAAAAATATTTCTCTGAGATCTCTTATGGCTGAAAATTTATAAATATAATAGGAGAGGATGTATCAAAAAAATCAATACAAAATTTAACTGTGTCGCATTTAAAATTTACGTTTACGAGATATTATAAGCCTGAATTTAATCTTATCTTTGAGTATTATCGATTATAATTTCAGTAACAAATCACTTCATAAGCCAAATAATTTTTCCATCCAAAATAATGTTATTGGTTGATTAGATGAAAAATGTTCATATATTATTGTCATTTTTTTGGGCGAATAGAGTCCATTTTTTTCACCGAGTTATTCATGGCATGATTTTGTTCATCGTTCGACACTGCAAATCAGCTGTCTCCATTTCCTTCTTTCTTCTGTCAACCTTGATGCGGATACCGGTTGTTTGTATAGTCTTTAGTCACCTAGTGATTTCATCTGGTTGGTAGGGGCGCAGTAGAGGTCTGCACGGGCCAAAATTTTACAAAACTACCCGGTCCGAGCCCGAAAAACTCACGCCCGACCCGGCCCGGGCCCGAGTCTAATGCCGCACTTGTTACCCGAACCCGACCCGAAGCACCGAGAAATTTGAAATCCTCGATTTGGTATACTTTTTCCGCAGATTATCTCCGAAAGTCCTTTTTTTTTTTTTTTTAGCTCACCGAGGTATTTGAAATCCTCAATTTGGTATATTTTTCCCAACATTATATCCCAAATTCCAAAGCCCGGCCCGGCCCGAGCCCGACTCTCGATTGCGCTTACCCGCCCGAGCCCGGCCCACGGGCCGGGTCGGGTAAGAGCCCGTGGGCCAGGCCCGGGCCCGTGCAGACCTCTAGGGCGCAGGTATTAAACTATCGATATATCTCTAAATAATATTAATACTATTGTAGCGAACAATGTGTATAATTTATATAATATGCATCTTTCAAAATATGATTTTAGGATAGCAGTGAACTACTTGAAAATTTTAAAAAATATGTTATAATCAGCGGTTTCACTCATCAGGAGTATTATAATGAGTTTTCTATTTCAATATAATGCCTTTCCACTAAGAATATACATTAAATAGATTAATTGTATTGTATATTTAATCCAATTGTCTTTATCGGACGGCTCACGTTTGATCTTTTAAAATGTTGTCAAAATGACAACTCAATTCCTGTTACCTGTTGATAATTAGTTCATATTGGTGTTTTTTTTTGTTGTATAAAATGAAGACGTACCGCGTCCAATATGAAATCTAAAGCACCGGCCCGAACACGTTACTATTATTTTATTGTATGGAAAGAGAATGGTGAGACTCAAGGTGAACCTGTCAAGTAGGAACTGAAATGTCGCCGTACAGTGCCAAACACTATTTTTAAATGTTACTTGATTATTTTTGCCTGCGGACTATATATTTTATGATTTACTTTTTATGGCAATTTAATAATACTTATCAAATAAAAATAATTGCATGTAAGCTCACATACAACAATATTTCTTTAATCATAATTAAATAAATTACAAAAATCATATGCCATGTTAAATCATTATTTAAAGTTGATGATGTATTTTTTTCCCAAAAAAAAACTCGCTACTATTCTATAATTCAAAAATCTAACCGGTATAATAAAAATAATTATAATTTTTTGTTTGTATAATTGTATGTGGGTATCTTTCATTTTAGTATTCATTTTTTTACATACTGCAAACCGTTAATTTAGATGTACCAACGAGATTTTTTTGTCAAATACATATGTAAATACGATTAGAAGTAGAATATTGGAATGTATACAAAGTAATTATAATATACAGGCCTGTGGAGTCAGTTTTAACTTTTTGTGTATACAAATCAATATGATGTACATATGTTACTAAGCCTAAAAAATTGTTGATGTCCGAAATCATTGAACAAAATTAAACTATCATATAAATCAATAGTATTTTGTAGGAGTACACAAATCAGGGAAGAATTTCTTAATTCTTCAACCAGGTAATAAGATAAAATACTGATGTGAGGAATTCTCACCGCCGTTAACCTAGGAAGTGGTAATCCGTAAATATGTATAATACATTCAGTATTAGTAAGCCAAATATATGCGAAAATTAACTTATTCATCGTACTTATCGGTGAAATAATGAATGAATGTCTTAGAATAGCAGAAAATTATTAAAAGTATTGAAGACCGTTTCAAGGGTGGATTTTTTCATCATTTTTTAAGCCGACTTGAGAGTCGGGGTCGTGCTTTAATTGAAGGTCGGAGTCGTTTTTTACGATTCCACAGCTCTGATAAAATGTCAAACATATCTTTTTTTATTATTATTTTATAATATCTATTATGTATTCACTGTAGATTAATTATAATGTCATTCCACCAAAAAATAATACTGAACAGTTTAAAAATCCTGGCCTGTCTTGTGGGTATGCGTAATGTATAATATATAAGCATTATAAAAAAGAAAGTAAAACAAAACGTATCGCATTTTAGCTACTTGACAACGCGCCAGATATTGTCAAATCACTTGAGATTGACTCGAAGATATTTTTTACATAACCACTCGAGATTTATTCGACGAGTGACGACATGATACACAACCATTATCGATGCATCAAATTTTAAATTTAAACAAAAAAAATACTTCATATTGATCAATCCAGGAACCCAGAATTTGATCGCTTGTCATCAACGTAAGTGAAGTGCAAAGATATCATATTTTAGGAATACATTGTATTATTTTTATTATAATATAATCATTCCACAATTTTAACTAGGTAATTAAAAATTGTCGTAGAATAATTCTATTAATATTGTATATTTACATATTATAGACAGGTGTATCGCTAAATCCAGGAAATTTAGTAAACATAGAATACTCTTATGTAAATTAACAAGTGTTTACTTTACTCTGTATAGATGGATTTTCGGACACACATTTATATCATAAAATGCACACTTGCTACAGTGCTATGCAATCTATGTCTACAGCTCAAACGATAATGGTTTGGCAGTAGAAGGTAGAATCACAATAGAATTATGGTCAACACGTACATGTCGACAAGTCTATTGCACCTAATTGAAAGAGTTTCACTTTTACAAAAACGATTCATCGGTCACTTCACTACGTGATTAAGACTTACTTACCACCAACTTAAATTTAATTAACTGATGAGCTTAGTAGCTGAAATTGTGTAATAATTGTATGCCATAAACGTTTGCCGTCTGTTTTTTTCAGGATTGTGTATTTATCTATTCCATTCATCACTATCACAAATTACAGCTTTTATTCTGATAACGAAGTGTCGGTATGAAACTATTAGTGTGAAAATTGCCTGCAATAAAATGTATAAAAACACAAATGTTATTAACCAATGCATCTTTTTACTTTATTTATTTTATTACGTCCAAATATATTTAAATGAAGATCCCAAAAATGTTAAATATTATTTTGAAAAAAGATTTTTCGTGGCTAAATAGTTCATATTTCAGCGTGAGATTCCAGGATAAACAAACAAGTCTGACATGTTTTTGTTCGTTTTCACATAACTGATTTCAAGTGGCTTACAAGATTTTTTTCGTTAGACGCTGATATCTACGAATAGTTTTAAATTCTGTTCGTCTTATGTGTGCTTAAGATATTTACTTAAAAAATAAAGGAACATGATTATCTGTCATGTTATACGGTAGCCCCATTAACCCGCTCACAATAGATAATAGTATCTTAAAATGAGATAGGTTTTGCTTATTGAATAGAAAACAGTTCCGCAGACAAATGTCGTTTTTTGTTATTTAAAGGGTGAGTTTTTAATGGTGAAATACTTTTATCTGATAATTACTACATAAGACATTATTTAATACATTAACAAACTCTTGAAACAGGCTGAAAACGCTGATTAGTTAATGTCTTATCTCTTTCCTCCCAGGGTACCAAACTTTGTACCCGAACTAAACCTATGTACAATCTCAACTATACGTATTCCTTACACAGCAGCGTCAAGTTCTCTCGAATGGTTACCAAGAATGTCTTGAGAGCTGATACTCAAATAGCTTGTGTGAGCTAATATCTACTCGCTGTACACATGGCGCTGGATAGTTACTAAATGCGGTATAATTTAAGGCACTGTACCCTACTTTCCAAAGGTATCTTCTTCAAATGTGATGGTGACAGGTTTGGATCCCAGCACGGACACTTTAACATATATTTTCTTCAATCGGTTTATGGTCTTGTGTTCGAATATTTGTATGTCAAAATTTTCCTCCCACTCGTACGTTCTTTAAACAAATGATACTGATTAATCAACTACTAATAGTTTCCTTGCCCCATATTTGTTTTCTTATTCTCTCCGAAAAAAGAGGTTGGGCGGTTGAATAACAAACAGTTCTCATCGGAGTATTTTGTCATCTTTCAATACTTCGTATATGTTCTAAGCTGGGAGTTGATATGATAAACCACGTCTTTCTTGCAATAACGTTGCCGTAGCTTGAGGTGTTCTTGTCTGATCCAACATATTTACTTATAATTAGCATAATCAATAACAATCAATGTTCCCTCTAAGCTGCGCGCGTGCGCGGTCGCGCAGCAGTTGGGAAGCCCCCGCGCACTCATTCCGGGTTGGCGCGCACTACAAGACAGTTGTTCAATTAATATTTGATCGGTCCGCGCAGCCTTTGAAATTTCCGCGTAGCTAACCTCTTGCTGAACATTGATTTCAATATGGCGAATCATTCCATCAGAAATTTAAAAGAACTTAGGAGCATGACAGCTTTTATGTTTAGCTCTAAATTAGCAGATGTTGCAAATTAACGAAAAAAAGTAGCAAATAACACACTCAATCCCCATCCCATATTATTGGATATAACATAATAATATTGTTTGACACTTTTTTTAATCCATGTCCGCTCTTAATTCGGAACATATGGCCTCCTAATAGTGGTATCTTAACATAAGTTTTTCTGCGAGAACTGCTAGTTACTCAGTTGCTCAACTACTCTTTTTTCGTAAGGACGAATGGATAGAGCTATTTTATGACTGACTAGTGGTTAGCTAATCGATCTCGGTAAGCTTCAGACATCATATACACCCATGTCTTCAAACAGAAATCTATTTATCGATTTAAAAAAAATGCTTTTCATACTGGGACTTGCACCCGTGAAATGACGTTACCTCTGCACCACCGATTATATAATAATATATGCAATGTAAGCATATTTATAATCACTCCATATATGAACATTACAGTTTTCAAAAACTTTGAGAAATATTACCGCTTGAGGAGAGAAGATCCGCGAAACACATGTTGAAAATCATCAAACCCCGAGGCAACTTTCGCCATGCAAAATGCACGTAGGTGTAGGTGTGAGTGTTGCAACTCCACTTTTAGAAATGACCGCTGGAATTAGAGCCTTACGAACGTGACTTGAATAACACGATTTCATTGATACTATCATTCGAAAACTTTGTAGCATTACAATAAATTGCCGATTGTATACCATATTTTATTGTAGTTAGAGACAATAAATCTGGCTCAAAAACATTGCCAATAGTTAAAAAAGTTTTTAGTTTTGGTCTACTGTATTTTTATTTTTTTTAATCTTTTTCCAACACAATGATCAATATTATAACTATACAAAAAAGTACGAGTAAAATAATCATTACTATTTTATTACTAGATTATTTTTTATCCATTGAATCCATTGGTATATATTTTTTTATTTTTATTATTCCATATCCGCTCCTTATACGGAGCATATGGTCACCACGAAATTCCTCCATGACTCTATCTCCAGCCAGTCTCCTTGCTTCCTCCCAGGTCATCCCAGCGTCCCGCAACTCCGCTGAGTACATCCTGAGAATGGTCATCAGTGGCCTTCCAAGACGCCGGTATCCATCCGGTTGGAAGAAGAGACAGGCAGAGTTCAGGCTCTCTTGAGGCATCCTTAACACGTGTCCAAGCCAGGACCACCGCCGCTTCTTTATTTTGGACGTGATAAGAGGCTGGTTAGTCCGCTCTCTAATCTCCGTATTCCTGACAAAGTCAGACCATTTCACTCCAAGCATTCGCCGCAGGCATCTGTTTTCGAAACACAGTATACGGTTACTTTGCGCTTTCGTAAGGTGCCATGATTCGCAACCGTAAAGAAGCACTGTCAAGATACATGCGTTGAACAGGAGGCACTTGGTTCTGACCGAGTACAGCCGTGAATCCCAGACTTTCCGCATTGAGTTAAAGGTTGCTCCAGCTATCCCTAATCGGATCGCGAGCTCTTTACACGGATTGCCATCTCCCGTGATGTGTACTCCCAGGTACCTGAAACCGTCGACTCTTTCAATGTTTTGACCGGCGCTCGTCAAAGGGTAGTGTGTATTGTATCTTGAATACCCTCGACAGATTTGTCAAATATAACAGCGTCGTCTGCATACTCGAGGTCGCATAGCTTTAGATTGGGGGCAACGGTCACACCTCGGTCAGGTGGAATTGACTTCCTCAGAATAAAGTCGAAGATTATAATGAACAGGAACGGAGCTAAGACGCAGCCCTGTCTGACCCCGGTTGAGACCCCAAACCATTCAGTGGTTATATCACCGATTCTTATGCAGCATTCGCTCCCCTCGTGCAAGCATTTGATGATGGCAACAATCTTGGTTGGGATTCCGTACAATTTTAATATGTTCCATATAGAGGACCGGTGCGGACTATCAAAGGCCTTCTCGTAGTCTACAAAGCAACATGCCAGCGAGCTGTTGTATTCGTTGCTTTGCTGAAGAAGGCACCTAAGATTGTGTATTTGGTCCGCGCAGGATCGGCCAGGTAAGAACCCGGCCTGATTTTCCCTGAGGATATTCATAATTGGAATCCTTATTCTCGCCAATACTATCTGCGCCAGAACCTTGCCAGGCACGCTGAGCAGCGTTATACCACGGTAATTGTCACAGCGCAGTGGGTCACCTTTTTATACATCTTATCAATTATTCAATACTTCTTTATACATTTTGAAGTCCTTACTAATTTGTGTATTATATATATAAAATATATCAATTTAATAGTATGTCGGTGAGGCACGCTGTTTTTTTTGAAGCACCTTTTTATGCATTTATTCTAACAGAAAAAGTTGATTAAATAAATGACACGTGATTTCCATGAATAAAATATGATGTCTTACATATTATACTACGTAGTATAAATTGAAAGTCTTTTTTATTCAATTTTCGATCTAATGTTCGAGTTTTCGTTTCGGACTATCGAATCTTCATTAGTTTATTGTGAAAATTACATTATTTTTAAAATACCGTGAACAACGGCAAAATTTCCAAGCAAGCGTATACATACATCAGAAAAATAAAATCAACATGACAGTAAAAATATTCTCACATTTGCCTAAACACCTGTCTATTGTTTCGCAGTCGTGACGAAATTTCATACATGCATTACAGATCCGCAGAAGCAATAAATAATTAATATCACCATAATTAGAAATAATCAACCTACTATTACATGTCATGTAGTTAGGTGACACGGTTCATGGATAATTGGTTGTAGAAAGTTGATGGCGTATAGTCCACTGTACAAACTCTCTTGGGATGGAAGGGATTTTTATTATTTTAACGCCCTGAATGATTTCCGCTTAATTTATTATATGTACCAACATTCAACTAAGTACACTTTTGTTTTTACTTCCCATATATATCAAACAATATCGTGTAGGCACGGTTTTTTTTTGTTGTTGTTTATCGCTAAAATATTACGATATTGCATTTTTATTTAACCGTTATACCTTTCTAAGGACCAAATATCTGTGAAGAATTTTTAATTTGGTCAACTGAGCCAAATATAAGCTATACAAATTAAAAAAAAAAAAAACTTTATAAGTTGGTACATTATAATTAACTTGATTAGGGTACTCCCAAGATGGCTTTTGCTTAAAAGGTCCTCAATCTGATAGAGATACATTCACTGAGAACGCCCCCATCTAAATTTAGGTTTTATGACCGAAAACCGACTTCTGGGCGTGGGTCACGAAGTTTCAATCGCACTGTATGTGGTATTTTGTGCAAGAGCCACAATCAAGGGGCCAAAGAGCCTCAGTTTGCGACCACTGCACTAGATAATGGTTTTTCAACATAATAAAATCAAATTCAACATAATAAACACATGACACGACTAATTTATAAAACTTGTTATTAAACAACAATAATTTTCCTTTTACCGAGTGAAGCACAAAAAATATTAATTTATTCAATTGAAGAATTGTATACTTGTAGTGTTGCATATAATACGAGTACGTGTATTACTATAGTTTATAATTATGTTTATAGTATATAAACATTAATGGCATTGGACTGATTCTACTATTTTTCTAACGGAAATGTAGACTAAGTGAGTAGGTTTTTGAAATGACTACGATAATCTCATTTAATTTAAAAAACCTACAAAGACTATTTGCTAAGTAAATATTTCCCAAGCTGTAAAGTTAATCCATGACGCTATCGAAAGCTGTTAAATTAGTGATACATTTATTTCTTAAATAAACACGATACACGTATTTACTAAACGTTCAAACCAATCCGTGCACTTGAACGCCTGTAGATGTCGAAAGGCGAAACCCGGGTCGCTAGTGACAAAACTTGTGTGAATTATTATACATAAATTGAATGATTCAAATTTAATATTTAAATTCCACCAAGCACCTTCAGTCCCACTACAATTTATGACGTATGTATTATTTACGAATGCTTCAGTATACATAGCAGTATATTTTTAGCCATTCACATCAACTAGTTTACGGTAAATTGCTTATTGTTACATATCATAATTGTATTAAGTAACAACTGATTGCTTATTTAAGTATTGAATATAATTGCACAGGAGTGATAGAAAAATTCAGTCCTTCCCCAGAATAACGAGAATTGCTTTGAAATTAAGCGAACCCATTGTTAACGTATCGGCAGCCCGCCGCTGCCTTTATACTTAACATTATTATAATATTATTTTCCGAATTTTATACCCGTTAATCAAAGTGTTCAAGATGTCCAGCATGAACATCGAACATCTCTTTCGAAGATGTTGCTAATAGCAAACCAGCTGCTAGTTTTTTTTATGTTGCCCTTTGGAGCCCTCGTTTTGAAAAAAGTTGCACAACATTTTAAATCACGTCCTAGTTTCCACGCACTCTGACAATGCAGTGAAACGATATGGTGGATGTGAAAATGTTACCACTCGAAACAACTTATCGAGCACCGCTGGCAGCATAAATGGCAGCATCGTAGCCATTTATTTCTTACAGATATCGTTAGCCCTTTGAGGAGTATGGCCGCATACGTGTAGTCAAATATTGTGTATCATTATTTCTCCACGTATGGATTAAAACATATATATCTGTAGTTTTTGGCAGTTGCACTATTTTTATTATTTGGTACAAATGAACAGAACAATTTAGTAAAAAGGTGAATATTTGTACACAAATCGGTAGCCGCACAATATTTAGCGTAAAATTACATTTCGGCGCGATTCCTTTCCTGAAATCAACGTCAGTAGAGCGGAACATGTTTACAGATGAAAGTAAAATAAGATCTAGGCTCAAATCGGAAGAAATAGCTACCTGAAAATTATTGAAATGTAAAAATTAGTTCGATTATTTTTAATTATGCGTTGTAAAATTAAAAAATAATATTTACCACTTGAAATATTGTTGTGTTTATCAATGGTAAATATAATCAAAATGTACAAAAAAATCTATTTTATTAAAAGTTAACTTACTACTGAAAAGGTTAACTATAATTCAATATTATTATTGCTCTTAATTTCTTCCCCGTGAATAAGTACGACTTCGTTTATTAGTATCCATCCTCAAGTATAAATAAGAGTTAAAGCTTTAACTATCGAAAATAATAATTCATTAAAAACTTCCTAAATTCGCCACCATAGACAAAGATGAAATAATTATGTTATCAAAACCATGTCGGCTTTACGCACACCAAAAAAGTATTCGAAATATACGTTAATTTCTCGGATTTTGTAAAAATTCATCTGCATACCATCCGATCGTTCATTTCAACAAATGTAACATTTTTGAATGCAGGTATTATTTAAATTAACATATAAACAAACAACGCTAACGGTATTAGGTAATATATTGACAGTTTGCCCTACTTTTATTGCCATTCAAAGATCATTGGATAAAACAGTGATGAAAACAGTAAAACAAAAACAAAAAATACAACTTTTAAAAAGATTCGTTGCAATTTTATTGCGATGCGCTCCAATATTTTAAATGAAAAACGAAAAAAATGTAAGCGGAGATGAAACTTGGTTTTATAATAGCGTTACAGCAATAGCATTTTTTTTTTTAATTTTACTGGACTACATTTATATTATTTAACGTATTCTGGTATTCACATTTTACTTAATTTAATGCTGTTGTTGTTTCACTGCGTAGTACGAATATAAATGATACATAATATCTGTTTAAAAAAATTGTACTCAACTGATGTTATAGCGAATCAAAAAAAACTTTTTTATTAATTAATGTACAAAATTTTATTGAATAATGTACTTCAAATCTGCGTAACTTTGAAAATGAACGAATATTTTCAAAATGACCTTTTATTCATTACAAATCAAGTAATAACAACCACTTTTTTATTCAATCATTGTTATGAGTGCAATTAGCTAATTCGAAGCTTTTTAACACTACCACCCACCTTTTTTATTAAGCCCATTAAAAAAGAGTGGTTGGCCGACCGATTTGAAAACAGTTTCGTAAATCAACTTTTGTTAAGATCTATATATTAATACTCGATAATGTCCGTCCGTCTGAATGATTGTCCGCGATTTTCCCTCCCCCTCCTCCGCCCCAGCCCCGCTGTCACCATTTTTTTATTCATACCAAATACATACTTTTTTCGTTTGTATATGGTCGCGATTTCGCCTTTTCGATGACGTCAAGAAAGACGGTCCTCCTCCCCCCCCCCCCAATCCTGCTCCGCTGTCGCCATTAATTATTTTTTTTATTCATACTAAAGACATATTTTCCAAATACACTGTTTATTATTTGACGAAACAAATCAAATAGCTGAAAAAATTTCATACAAAAAAACGCCGCGACCGTGGATCGAACACAGAACTCTGGATTACCAGTCGAGCTCTCTATCAACTGAGCTAACGTCATAAATATCAAGGCGATAAAAATAGTGTATTTAAAATAAAAATTTGAAAATGGAACGATATTTGCGATTCCTACTGACTTCGATTGTTTGTATAAAAGATTCAAAAATGGAATATTGTCAAATAATGAATGACAAGGTAAATTTATGCTCAAATAGTAATATAAATAAAGTAAGCGAAATAGTTTGATAGATTGGGGTCAACGAGATTAAAATACGGCAAAGTGAGCCAAGTTAGGATGATGGGAAAAAGTGAACTGAACCCACCCTTTTTATTGCATAATTTCAATCATTTTTTCTCTAAAATACATTGTTTATGCTTTCGATGGATTCGTCGGTAACTTTTTGGAAGTTCATTTGAATATAAAATAAAAAGATTATTCCACGTATTGTGCTACAAACTGTGACACGTGTTTCGCCTCTTTCAGAGGCATCCTCAGACAGACTTACTTTTACTTACTGAAAGTAAGTCTGTCTGAGGATGTCCTGAGCGTTTTTTTTTGGTTTATAACATTTTTTTTTTTGAAAACTTTCTTTTTAAATCACATTACATCTTGATCGTATGAAAATAAATGCTATCAAAATAACAAAATCCGATTGACTAGCCAAGTAAGTTTTTCAAAAAATAAATATAAGACGCAATTATTTCAAGATTTGTTTTTAATCTAGATACATACGTGGTATAGTTAGTTGTTGGCGAAAGCATAGTTTCAGTATGATTAGTAAAATAACATCAGTAAAAATCATTATATATATTCTAAAAAACAAGTTCTATTTGGAGAATAAGTCAAAATTTTGATAATTTTGTTTTGATAAAATGTCCAATTAATTTATAATATTTTGCATGTGAAAATTGCATTTTTTATATAAATATAATTTAATTCTTTGCCCATTTATTTTCCGACTTTTTTCTCACATTCCATTGAAGTGAAAAAAAAGTTCAATAGATATTAAATTATTCTAAAAATTAGAATATTAGATTATTCTAAAAATTCCAAAATCTATATATTAATAGTCGATAAAATAATCACTTTTCACAAATCACAATTAACAATTCACAATTCACAAATGTGTGCGTACTGATGTCCTCGGGTCTTATTCTTTTTCTACGAAATATTTTTGTTAGCATACTTGAAAATTAGTTGAATAAAATATATATACTACGAAAAATGATTGTTAGCAACCTTGAACATTATTCCAAAAATTTAATAATTTACAATTTAAAAACTGCAGGGCTGTCGATATATGCGCCGAGATCGATTTATGCTACTATGAAAAATGATTGTTAGCAAACTTGAACATTATTCCAAAGATATAATAATTTACGAAATTTCTGCTACTTCGAAAAATAGTTGTTAACAAACATAAACATTATTCCAAAAATTAGGTAATTTACGAGGTCTATTTCTGCTAATAGGAAAAATAATTGTTAGCAAACTTAACATTATTTCAAAAATTAAATAATTTACAATTTAAATACTACAGGGCAGGGCTGTCGATATACGCCCCGATATATTTATTTTATTTTAAGAATCTCTGGCTTATTCAATAAATAGGTTTGTAATTTTCTGACTACTTAAAAATGCAACAAAAATCCCCCCGTTGAGGTCAACGGGCTTACAGCTAGTGTTCTATTAAGAGTCTATCTGTTCGACATATATGTACAATTAAAGCACCGTATTCAATATATGGACATTGAGAAAGAATATTCTTTCTTGGGTGTCATGTTAGTTATAATAGCTATAATATGAATATATTTTGAGCTAATTCACCGTGTCGAAACATTTTATTAGTTCCCGATGTTTATGATACAGTTACAGATATTTAATTTCGGAAAATCCGTGTTCAATCAATTTTCGTAATAAATATTATGTGAAGACGATTTATAATATTCTTCATCAACACTTCTCCAAAACGATACAAATATTTAAGCCCGATTAACATGAATCGGTATGTAAACACCGCGTAGAGGAATCACAGATCCATTCACTTGTTTGTTTTGAGGGAAAAATAGGACTTGACAGTATTTATGTACAACTATAGATGTACCAACGTAACTTGACTGCCCGCGAGGGCGCCACCATCGCACCATTAACGTTGCCATAGTCAACACGTCCTAGGGCGACAATTTTAGTTCTGAGTTCTACCACAGTCAAGTTAAAATGGTACATCTCTACTTAGTAGAGATTTCAGATGTACATATAATGTAAAGCCACATGTGTCCTGGGCGCGTGCTACGAACTTCCTCTTAAACAGATGTTAAGGATATTAACATCCTGTAACATTTTTTTAATATTATTCTTTCATCAGTTTGTAAATCTTTGCATTTTTAGCTAAGTATACCTACGCTTCGAGTGAGAATTAATTCTAGCATAAAATTTGGTTGCTCAAAACTTTTTGGTTTGAGTGAAATCAAAGTCACCAAAATAAAAATTATCAGCTTTTTAAGTGTAGTAAACATTTTTTCTCGAATCCTATGGCGCAGCAGTTAGCGTAATGGGCTTCCGTACCAGATCTCACGGGTTCGAGTCCCAGTACGAACAGTATTTTTTTGACCGATTTTTCGTTTTCTTTTCGAAGGTATGGGTGTTTGTGATGTCTAGACATTGCCTCCCACCCTTTCCGATCCTTTAATAACTGAGCGCAGCGGAAGCGATTAGTTCATCATTACTCCTGTCCTGGCTGCATCGTTCTATCCCTACTACTTACTCTATTTTAAAAAGATAATTTGAGCGACTGAGTAACAGACAGCTCTTTAAAAAAAACTTTTGTTGATATACCTCCATATGCTCCACATTGGGAACGGACATGGATAAAAAAAAAATCGATTTTGACGGTATCTATTCACATTGATTTTGGTTTAAAATAGTAAAATAAAATTAAAATTATTTTTTTATGTTTACGTATGTTTTAAAAACTGTTCATATTATTTGGTTCAATTAAAAAAACCGAACTATTGTAGTGAACTAAACCAGCTCATTTGCATCTATAGAAATATTAGAATCATCGCGAATCTCTTTCTCTCCCACTGTTACACACATAGTAAGTATACGAATGATTTTCCGAAAATCTCTGTGGATTTATACGACTCGAAGTATTAGATTTGCACCTAGTTGACTAGTAAGTCGTCGTGTCGAGTATAAAAATTAGCTACAATATATTATTATCATAAATGCTGGTGACTTTTCAGTGATTTTTCGACGAGACACGTGACATTGACATCACCACTTCTTACTATTAGTAATCTAAATTTGTATACAATATTTTATAGGTGATTCACGTGGTTAAGCCTGTATAGAATTTTGCGTTAATATTGTGTTAATATGTACTTACGCCTATTATCTTACACATGTGGACAGCCTTTTAATTGCCATCTTATCCATTAAAAAAAATATAATGTATTATTTATTATTATTCTATCTACCCTTTTTTATTATTATAATGTTCTTTTAGAGGGCATGATTGCCATTCTGGCATTACTAGTAAGTTATTAGTGCTTAAAAATAGACTTTAGAAATTTGACAAAAATCCTTTGTATCTTTCAAGTTAAATTTGTAATATTTAAATGGTACTAAACATATTTTTGCATCGTTATTCAACAAAAGAAGTGCTTTAACCTTTTCAACATGTGGCATCTGACCACCCGGAAAACTCTTTCCTGCCTATGGACATTAGAACACTTTTATAAAAAGCATTTTTTTTAAACAATGCGTTACCCAAGTCAAGATGATAATTAGTATGAAGGGAATGAACACATCCAAAAAGGTTGTAAAACAATAAATTGTAAATGAACAATATAACATACCTAGTATTTCTAAAAAAAAAAAAAATTTAAGACAACCGTTTACAACTATGTACAAACTTCAATTAATTGTTTTATGTCGCTTAATAAGTACAATTTATTATCACTTTGTGGGCTGAATTTGATTTGAACCCGAAGTTTTAATAAAAATCTTTTGTTGAGTTTGCATTTAAAATCTAAAAAAAATATATTATTACGCAAATTATTGATTTCCTACGTGTATTTAAAAAAAATATCATTCAGCTCATGGAACTAACTGTAATAGGTTGAAATAAATATCAAAAAAAGACTTAGATGGTGGGACGACTTACAAGATAGCAAAACATGTAATTGAATAAATAATAGAAATGAAAAAAGAAACGTTAATCAGTCTCCAACTTTTCTTAGTCATTTTTTTCATCGTGTAAGGCTATAAATATTTTTTAGTTACAACGAATAAATTTATTATATATATATTTAAATAAATTCAAAGTCGAAATCCTTGACTGATTCAACCACTCCAATATTGCATATTGATTGTTTTGGATTAGTTCTATTATGGCAAAAGGGAAACCCACACGAAATGATAGTCAATAAATAAATTATCTTGAAGTATCTACGTCTTGCGAATTCCATAAATCATATACGCAATTTATTGGACCATGTAATTATTTATCAACATAGATTTTTTTCATCGAAGATTTGCTCGTAGTGAGAAGGCACGACTGGTATTTTATTCTGGCCGTATTAGTACTTTTAAAACAGATTTTTAGGTTAGGTAATCAACAATTTAATTTTTTATCCGTTTAACTTAAACGTGAATTATTCAATGCTTAATGGTATTAAAAAAAAAAGTGTTTGGTACAAATTAATCATTAATTTGAGCTGTATTAAATATCGTTTGTTAATTTGATATCTTTTGGTATTTTTAAAGTGTTAGTTTTGACAGACTAAGCCCACATTTATTTTGTAAGAAATACAGAAAAGGCTAGTTTAAATGTCAATAAATACATCATAAATACAAATAAAAGTGTTAAATAACAGTGTGCTTAAATGCCGATCATTTTCTAACACTAAATGGTAAAACACGCAGTTTATTTTGCTACACAAATCTGGTGAATAATTATTCCCAAAATTCCTCCTTTTCTATTCGCAAGCTGTGTTGATAACTTGTTACACTATTTGAGAATCTTTCTCAATTTTTAAGCTAGTAATTATTATAAGTTAGTTCAACATCAGATAGCTGCAATCCATGAGGAAAGACTTCCAGGAACAACTTATATAATATTTTAAACAAATCGCAGATAATTTACAGTTTATGGTGTATCACTGCATTTACTTAAATGTCTACGAAGAAAGACAAGACTATACAGGTTTTTATTAAATGTTTAACTGGCCACAAATTCAGATACAAATAATCGATGGATTGTTTAAATATTGTATTTTTTTTGTAATATTGGATTTTGGACGTTAGATTACAAAAAAGAAAATTAGTACTGATAGATGTATGTGTTTGTAAGGCGATAGTGTTTAAAAATTGACAATTGGTAAAAATTAAAAACACAATTTTTGACTTAGCTTCTATTTTCAGAATGAGAGGATTATAAAATACTATATAAGGCTTAAATTTTTACTGCAATTATGCTAATAAAACTCACATTTAAATAAACGTAATAAATATATAAATGGAAAGGTTTAGCTATTATGATCGAATTCTGGTGATATTTTAATTTCATTATATACCATGCATAATTTGTAAATGCCAGTTCAGTTATTAACGAAAAGATCGACAGCTTAAAAATAGGATGCAAATAGATAAATCTTACATAATGTTTTAATACCAATAAAAAGCATAATAAGCAAACCGGTATATCAGCGTGTGACCATTTATGGCAGAGATGACCGATGCATCCTACGTGTACAAAATTTACCTCATATTAACTTTATTGTATCTCGCGATTCTTTGTGAAGTGCGGTACGTACGCTCGAAATAATTTTGTGTCTACTTATTTTACATTGCACAACTGACTTTCACTTTCACACTAACTGGCAACACTTTTGTGGCGTATGTTCGCCACGCAGTCGCGATAGTAAATATTTGCGAAAATACGCTAAAACGGAAAAAAAAACATTATTTAATCAAATGTGAGCTGTCACGGTGCATTATTTGCTGTCTGTTACATTATTAATGATCATGTTATGGAACTTGTAGGAAAATAATTATTAGATCATTTGTAGATATTAGGGCATCCAATCCCGGGATCCTGTCCAATTTTCTGATCCCGAAATCCCAGGATTGATACGGTCGCGATCCCGGGATTTTGGGATTGAGAAATTTTGAGCAAATCCAGAAAATTGGCAAAAAAGTGTAGCGAATCGAGGATTTCAAAGTCCTCGATGAGCTAAAAAGAAAAAAACAGTTTCGGAGATATTCTGGGAAAAAAGTATAGCGAATTGAGGATTTCAAATTTCTCGGTGAGCTAAAAAAAAAACGATTTGCCAACACTTTAAAATTATACATGATTTCACGTTGAGTGCCCAGTCCAGGGATCCCGGGAATGACAATTAGTCTATCCCGAAATCCTGGGATTAGAAAAAGGCTCCGGGATTAGATACCCTAGTAGTTATTATTAATGTCCAATGTAAAAGCTTAATTTGTTCTGAAAATGTGGAATGATAGGCATTATGTATTATATCGAATATTAACAATAGATATTCGGGCCTTGAGGGAACAAGATAAATTAGTACAATTTACTTATATTGATTACTTTATACATGTTTGATTATGATAGTAAATATTCAGGGACTTACAAGATATGGGTCCATTTTTTACAATTTATGTACGTATAATTTATCACAGTGTTAGTAATTTATCAAACCCGTGAAATCTCGAATAGTACATAGATTAATTTACTACATTACAAATAATAAATAGGAGATCACGCATAAAAATCTGGTAAATTATAGCATTCTTATAAATTACGATTTTAGAAACGTTAATTAACAACAACAATAAAAAATATTATAATACTAATCGATTCTAAGCTATTACCCAAACCGGTGTCGAAGAATAACGCAAGATGGAGAGATGTGCTCACAAATAGTTGTTATGCTATGAATATTATACTGTCAATTCAAAATAATTGTTGTTTGTGATAGAAAGTTGTTGTAATATAAGAAATTATTTCAATCGAAAGCTTTATGGATTTTTTAACGCAAGTTTACAATTTTATAAAACAGGTAGTAATATAATTTTGATATTATCGAGTGATAAACATTGTTTCTGTATGAAGTAAGCCGAAAGAATAAATATTACGATAGTTTTGTATTGTGCCACAAACAATAGTAAATTCATAATATGTTTTTTTCGATTTAAGTATTTCAGCCAATAAACAAAAAATCCTCTGATGCGTGGTCGAGTGTCAGTGCCGTTTGGCTTAGAGCACGTAGGTCACGGGTTCAAATCCCAGTACGGACAGTATCTTGTAGATTGATTTTGAATCAATTTATCGACTTCTGTTCGAAGGTATGGATGTATATGATGTCTTGAATTCCTTTTCCCCCACCCTCTCCTAAAAAGATTATCTAATTACTAGCCCTGTCCTAGCCCTATATTTATATCCTTACTCTCTAAGAGAGTTTAAACAACTGAGTCTTTTGTTGAGATAAACTTAATTATGAGTTCATATGCTCCACATTAGGAGCGGACATAATAAAACAAAAATATGGGTGATGTCGGTCAATATCCCCATGTAAGTAAAAAAAAATATTCAATTACTACATTCATAATTGTCAGCACAAACACAGTCAACGGTAAAAAATGCTGCCAAATTTTAATATTGTAAATTTTACATGAATTACACGAAGTGTTAACTAGGGCATCCAATCCCGGGGTCCCGTTCAATTTTCTGATCCCGAAATCCCGGGATTGACATGGTCGCGATCCCGGGATTTCGCGATTGAGAAATTTTGTGTAAATCTCGAAAAGTGAGATGAAATTGGCAAATTGTCGATTCCAATTTCCCCGTTGAGCTAAAAAAAAAAAAAAAACGAAGTTTCGTGAGAATTCGGGGAAAAAGTATACCAAATCGGAGATTTCAAATTCCTCGGTAAATTTATCTCAATCCCGGGATTGAAAATTTATCAATCCCGAAATCCCGGGATTGGAAAAAGGCTCCGGGATTGGATACCCTAGTGTTAACGTTATCTTTTACAATCGAAAAGCGGAATGCTCTCCAATGTGCTTATCTTAAATTTGCTATTTTTTTTCATGCCGACATTTTAATTACTTAGGAATATTATAACAATGTAAGGTCAACAATATTTCGTGTGGTAGTAGTTATGGTTGTTGTAAAAAAACGAATTCAATTTGACTCATACGTTTATAAAGAATTTGTTCAATGTCACGTAGCCTTTGTTGTTACCCTCGATATAATATTGAACAAGTGTAACTTGGGGTTCCGTGAGTCGTGAGCGACACACCGGAAGAGTATCGCAGTCTCGAATTATTACACGTCATTAGCACACCGCCACAATTCAGTGCATATGCAAACGATTCGCAATGCAGATAGACAATTCGAAAAAGGGCAATTCGGAAAGGCCAGCTGTCACGCTCTGCATGCTCAAATTGCCAAAAAGGGCGGAGACTTCATTAGGCTTCTGTTTCGCATCATGTGCATGAAATAAATCAATAGTTTAATGGACATACATATAATATCGTATTTCAAAACGTATTCTTCAGAAATACCGCAGCGGGAGATCAGCAAACATAATAGAAGTTTCCTACATATATACAGTTAACTTAAGTTCGTCCGACATTCCGCACACGTTGTCTAAAAATCTTCTCAGAACACACTATTTGTTCTCAATTAAGTATCTCTATTCTGATTTTTCGACGTATATTTTATTCAATTAGAGTTGTCTTGTCAGGATGAAATAAATACATTAGGGTTACTATTATACTTGCAATCTATTTTTTATATTGATATACCCAATACCTAAAATAGCAGAGATAAAATAATCACTAATCAGTCATCTGATTTGTCAAAAAAGTCTTAACCTTAATAAGAAATCATGATTATCTATTGAATTTTTATTTTCTTCAGTTGGATAATAAAAACAAATGGATAAGTGTTAATGTATAATGTATATATCAAAGGCTTAATCCAGAGATGGCAAAACTATGGCCTGAGGATTTAAGCTATGTTTCGCCTGGAGGTTTCAAGTAGCTCACATTTTAAATTTCCGTTATTAAAATAATTAAAAACAATATCCATCGAAAAAAATTGTGCCTAGAATAAGCTGAAATTATTATTTTAGTTTTATACTAGTATTAATTTATGTTACGTTAGAGTAAAAGAAATCTACATAACTGTGAAATGATTGACAGTTTAAGCAATAAATGATTTGTTCGTCATTATATAAGAACATTTCTCAGAGCTTTGCATAATATCCTTCCTTCTGGGAGAACTTTTAATTTAAGTGAATATTCTATGACAGTTATTTTTTCAACAATTATTAGGATACGAGCGACCTTATTCTCGTATCGGTTAAGTAGCTGGCAATATAAAATCATTAATCCGACTAGGTTGAAATAAATCGAAGATAATTATGCAAAAGATGCTGTACGTTTTCATTTTGTAGTTTACAGCAAGTGCAAGAAATCGTGTTATTTTCAATAAATATAACGTATTTCCGATCCGAGGATTTTCAAACTTGGAAAGAAGTCCAACTTTTGAGATTTTTATGGAATTTCATTTAGTTAAATATAAATAATCTATTTTCAGTAATCAATATTAATCATTCATATTTTAAGTAATAATGATTTATAGCATCAATGGATCGGTGATAGATTTGTAGAAAATATTGTTAACATAAATTTAAATTTAATTTAAAGAAACTTCCTAAAGTGACGAAACACGAGTCATTCTTCTTTCCAAGTTTGAAAATTCTCGGATCGGAAATACGTTCATTTATTGAAAATAACACGATTTCTTGCACTTGCTGCAAACTACAAAATGAAAACGTGCAGCATCTTTTGCATTTGTTATACAATTAATTAGTGGAATAAAAAAGTTGTCAAATTTATTTTATAGCAAAAATGATTTCTATTCAATATAACTTTTTTTTAAATGAAGTAAGCTTTGAGTCTCAATTTCACTAATCTTATTTATATATCATTCACATACAAATTATATGCTAGTTAATATCGGATGTATTTGTAAAATTACTAATTTTATCAACGGAGTATTTTAATATTTCACAAGTTTACTTTGTTTACTAAAAGTTGTTATTCATTCAATGTATATAATTTAAAAATATTAAGTGATTTATCAATTTAATCTAAATTGTTATTTCTGTATTTTATAATACGTTCTGTATCCTAATTAATTACACTGTGTTTTAATTGAACGATGTGATGCAAAGGTATTTTAAATTCACATGGTTCTAGCTTCTAACAATTCTATTGTTTTTTGTCTATGACATCATTGAAGTTATTATCTCTGAATATCAGAGAAGTGTTACATGTTGCGTTAAAAAATGCAAATAAGAATGAAAAGCACGGCTAGCTAACCTAAATGTCATTTAGGAGCCACGCACCGCTAAGTGCTTAATTATATTCCAGTTAGTATGAATAAATTAGCCGATTTAATGCCAACAGAATGGCTATATAACCAAGGCCAGCTGCATTGATCTGAGTTATTATTTAATCCAAAAAGAATTGTATATTTACATAGTTAATGCATAATTATTCCATTATTAGTGAATTGGAACTGCAGTCTCCTCAATTTAAATGTTTCTAAATCGATGTAAAGTTTAAATGTGAAAAAACTCGATGATCTTTTAATGTTTCAAATTATAATAAGTTGCAAAATATTTTTTATTGTTTTCTTAATATACGTGTGAAACATGCAACACTGTTAAATGTTTTTTCGACTTGATTACAAATACATATTATGATTATGTTTTGACATTTTTTAAATTAAGATAATCAAAAATTTGAAAATCAATTTTCAGTGCACTTTTATTATTTGATTATTATTTTATTAAAACAGTTTTTTTACAATAATTATAATTTAAAATTTCGACTGAAGGTGCTTGGTCTAGTTTCAAGCCAGTTAAAGTTCATCAGTGAATTTGAACGACTGAAGATGCCAAAAGATGAAACCAGGAACGTTTGTGACAAAACGTGTGGGAATATACAAAATTTGAAAGATTCAAATTAAATGTTTTTTAATTTTTGTTGGAACTTGTACTCAATGTATTTGTCGGTATTGTTTTTCATTAAATAACAATCCTTACATTTTTGGCTTAGAGATTTACAAAAAACGGTTTTGTGTCATTGACAAATTAGCTTACAATTAAAAAAGCTTTTGATAGAAATAATTATTTTCTTAATTAGTAAGTAAGAACAATTTATTTCAAGTTTTGTTTTAGAAAACAAGTCTTAAAACCAGTTATAAATCAATTCCAAATTAGCATATTATATTATTTTTCATCGTGCGCCATAAGTAGCAAGACAACTAAAGTAAATTATAATATAAGTAAGTACTTTACTTTCTAACGGACATGTATGTATGTATATTATTGTAGTGATGTTGATTGCTTTTGATTTAAAAAAAAAAATGCACACTATTTATATATTTTTGATTGAAATTTTCTATGTCCCACATATAAATATGTGCAACTTGTAAAGTGATAGTGCACTATTCCACACTTGACATTTTAGTCAAGACTAACAACTTTTAGAATCCACCTCGTTAGTTTGGCTACTTTTTTATATTTGACAATAAAATAGTTATGCAACATACTTGGTCAATCACACACTAATGGTGTAGCATTTAATATACGGTATCTAATATTTATATGGTCTGTGTGTTGCTAATTTAATTTATACATCCGAAATGCATTGTTTTTAATTAACGAATATTTTATTCCACTATGATATCATATACTTAAAATTTAAAAAAAACAAGGCTTCATGTTGGAATATTAAATTAATCTACAACTAATATAAAAATGTGAATAAAATATATTGCTCCGTTTAGTTTATAAAATAAATAAAATAAACTTTACCTTGAATTGTAACAATTATTTGGTATGTATTCTTTTTGAGCGATATAAAGATGTATTTTAAGAAGTGCGGCTTAATTAATATCACATAATGATTCGCTCGATATTTCTTAAAACTGTAGGATGTTTGGATAGTCTCCATCCTAGACCCAGAATAAGGACTTCCGTTTATGGACGATTGCATCAAATAATTTGCAAACCTTATCCTAAGGAAACATTGACATGAAACAATATGTAAAATAGGCATTTCCTCTACGTTTACTTATGACCAGCTTTGATTGACAATGTAAAGCCAGCTATTGTAACAAAGTGGTTAATTAGTACGCATTTCCGTCCCAAAAGAATCAAATTACTGCACTAAAAGCTTAGTATCCCCGATTCGTTCCCGAAATGTTTCACAGTTTTATATACGAGTGGGTGCTTTGTTTTTCAGCAGACCAACTCGAATGAGGTTTTACAGCACGGCTTAATAATTTCCCTCCCAAAGCTCATAATCTTTACACAACACATCATTATACCCTTTATGTACTAATACAGTCTTCCCATTATAAATTATTTTATGAACGAAGCGACGTGGATTTGGTATTTCTAGCATATACCTAATACCTATATCTTATTAATCTACAACGGTTAAAGTATAATGCATGAAAAGTGTAATTGAAACAAAAATATTACATATACTGTTCTTTGCAAACTTGGAACTATTCTCATTTGCAACCTTATGTCATGCACTACATTTTTAAGGTATTTTTATTGATTAATCACCCCTTCCCCGATCACCGCAAATAGCTTTGAGATGAAGCGAGCACTTTTTTTATTGTGTTGGCATCCCACACTGTCGCATGTTACCATATTTACTGACGCATTTCCAAGAAAGAAGGCAATAACTCACAAAATTAGTAAATTTAACAAATCTATATTTGTTACCAATGTGAAGCACATGACCTCTTAATCGAAGCATCTCAACGGCTACGAGGACTGGTTGTTACTCAGTTGCTCAACCTCTTTTTTTCGAAGAGTATAGGGATATACAAATTGTAGTTAGGACAGGACAATTGATGAAATAATTGATTTCTTTTAGATATCACAAACACCGATGGCTTCAAACATAAATTGATAAATCGCTTGAAAAAATCTGTTCGTATTGGGACTTGAACCCGTGATATCAATGATGAACCCAACCCCTGACAAAAAGAGTTGGAGCTAAATACTGTTTAGTAATAAATAAACACATATTCTCTTTTATCGAAATGAACCGAAAATTAAATACGTTTATTTTCATTTTTCATTTAGACAAGAAATTAAATAGTATTTCTTGCTCAATAAAAAATGAATAACCTTATTCAAACTTAATAGGTTTATTATATCGTTAAGATATAAAAATGTTAGGAAACAAAAAAAGTCAAAATAAAATTGTATTTACCCTGACATTTGCGGTTATTAAAGAGTTAATCAATTACAACATGTTTTTCCAGTACATACGGAATAAACTTCTTTAGCGGGCAGCTTATTCACATTAGTAATATTTAATAATATAAATGAATGAAACATCGATATTTAGCATATTTGTGTTTGTCGTATTATTTCTTGACCATACAAAATAAAGTTATTATAAAAAAATTAACCCCTTGAATCTAGAATAACTATTCTAGGTTCAAAGAGACTTTTAATAAAAAAAAAATCAATTCAATCAAAAATTGAAATACCAATATAATTTACAAATATTTATTTCATTGAATTCAAAAAAATCAGCGTTTCATATTTAAAACTTATTTCGAAATTAAATAAATCTCCTATTTTGATAATTTGTTCTGTATTGTAAGGGTCAAACGGATACGAAAAGTGATGGCATAAGCATGACTATTAAATCCACACGTGCGTCTGTTTATTTATGACCCATTTGGATATTTGGGGTAACTATTAGGGTTGCCAGGTAGTCGTGTATTCTAAATGCTAATATTTGAATTTTGACGTAAAAAAATAATATCTTATAATATAATATAGAATCAAATATTTGTATTCTAAGTATATAAAGTATTGTAATTTTTCTTTAGTAACGACAAATATTTGTTCAAACGATCAATTCGAAGCAAAATTCATGTTTATTATAAATATTTCAAACATGTTTTGCCTAGATTTGGAAACATATTATGTGGGAGAAATAAAATACTGTTGATTGAAAATTGATGATTTAATGTAGTAGGTATACAAGAAAGGCAATCAGAAAAAAGACGTTTTTTCTCGATGTATGGCTTTCACCACGAGAACATCTCAAATTAGAAACAATTTCAGTCGTTACATAATATGTCCCCCATGCAATTTGACGCTCTGTTTTTTTTACCATGTTCGCTACCAATGAGGAGCATATGTACTCTTAATGGAATTCATCTCAACATAAGTGTTTCTACAAAATCTGCATGTTACTTAGTTGCTCAACATCATTTTTTTTCAAAGAGAGTAGGGATAGAAAGATATGAATAGGACAAGACTATAATAATATAATAGGAGAATAATAGTTAGCTAATCACTTTTGTTACATCCCGTTTTTAGGATAGGGTGGGTGGAATTCGAGAATTCAAAACATCACCTACATTCATGCCTTCGAACAGAAATTAATAATTCGATTTAATAATCAATTTATTAAAACTGTACATAATGGGATTCGACGTTGACGACTCGACCACACGGCTGGCAGACTAAAGATTTTATTTATGGTATGAAAAAATTGCACATGTCAAAAAATGTTGTTAATGTCTTTGTTATACAATAAAAATTTGCTTCTCGCCTCTAATTTATTAACAAAAATATATTAGTTCTAATATCAATAAATTTAAAATTTAAACTAAACATGAATACTCATTGAAAATATATATATAAGGGTACTCTGTTTGGCACCCCTAAGCTGGGAAATGTTTCATTTGTTAATCCGAGATTCCAGTCTCTCTGAAAAATAATTCAACCAAATAAAACAGAAAGTGTTTAAATAGTTTCGGTGTGTTGTTTTAACATAGTTTCGACAAATGTACTTCTTATTGTGGTAGGCATCTTGCACTCTTCAATGGTTTTCGTCGACATCAAAATTAACTTTTCCGGTTCTAAGCTCAAGAAATGCGACACCAATACCCACATTTTCTTAAATATCTATTTTAATATGGGTGATACAATGTTTATAATTAAGGTATTCTTATATCATAGTTTTTCGAACCTTTTGTAGTTTATATAAATACGCGATAACGCGATAATGCGATAACGAGATAAGCGCCTGCTTATCAGCGATCGTTCGTAAGATAACTGGGCCGAACGCGTCAGTAGCAAATTCATATTTGTACTGGAATGACGTCTTTTTTACGCGCAACTTAAAATATGATTATTTTTTAAAAAACTACGAATTTTTATAAAAAAAAACGTATGAGGAATGATGCAGAGAGATATTTTAAAGCCCTTAGACTATTTTTTATTGAAATTCATAAGAATAGGGCCAATAATGAGGAAACCACTGGGGTCCCTAAACGACCCCCATCGGCAGAGGAGTATTTTTCTAGTCTCCGAGTCGCGAGAGTTAATAAACAAACCTCTACTAACGCCTGTTAAATAATATTGTGTAAGTTTTATCAGTGAATTTGAAACGAATGGATGGATGATATGTAATACAATCTTAGGTTTATTTAAATTTCTTTTTCGATAGATTTCTTCATACCGTAGAATTATTAGCAATCTGGAGCACTGTGGAAATCTATTATACATACCTTTTTCACTATATATAGACAGATGCTAAAACAAAGGAAATCAATCAATTTTTTCATAAACTCGTATAAATGTAAAAAAAAATAGTAATAATAATAGTATACAACTGATTATCTGGTCTAATGGCTGGGTGAGGTTGCACGGATAACCGAAAAATACGGATAATCTGAAATATGTTTTTTTTTATTTATATTATACGTTTCTAAAGTCGATAATTATTTTAACGTGTGTAATACTCATTATTTAATTTTAAAGCACTGTGATTTTAGTTTTTTTGCTTGAATCTTTTACGAATTTTGTAATATCAATTAGAAAATTTCTTATAGCTAGTATATCATTATATTCAAAACCCTTTTGGTTGATGTACTCTAAAAAAGTATCTAAAGAAGTCAGTGCCGTGTTGTAACTATCATAATACAATTGGTAATTTCTTCTTTCTCACTTTTAGCCTCACTCTTATTATATTCTGGTCGAATAAGATTGGAAATAATATAACATGGTGACATTACTCGTAATTTATTTTAGAGCGAGTTTCATTTATTGTGAGACATTTCTACTATTGTTAAAGATGTTAAGCCCCAAAAATAAATCCCCACTAATAAAAGTCATTAAGACTGATACCGTTTGGTATAAACTTGACGTAAATAGGTAGGTAGAAATAAAATAAAACGCATCGCTCTACTATCACGGAAACGTTTATTTAAGAACTTGCAATCACCGAATTAATTACATAAAATGTTTAACAGACAAAATTTTGAATTAACACCAAACACAATACACAATAATTATTATACAACTTAGCTTGCTCACACGATTTTATAAATGTTGAAAAAATAACAAAAATTGAAGCTACCATCCGCGCGGGATCAAAATGAATTTTCTTTTTTGTCGAAATGGAAAAAATACCAGTTCTTTCATCTCGGACAAAAAAAAAACGAAACCACAAAAGAAAAAGAACTGCAAGTGAATTTACAACTAAAGGTTGTAAGCGGGAAGTGTCCCCTACATACGTTGTGTCCGGTTCGTGTCCCAAAGACCAAGGAAGAAAAAAACAAAAATCACATCGGATATCGAAAAACAATATTGCCATTTAAGGCCATAAACACTAAAACAATTGATATTACGGGTTACCTGATAACAAAATTTAAACATAATTAATTTAGCTACACATTTTAAAATTCTGTCAGTTTTCATCACAAAAGTGGTCGTGTGAGCGGGTGACAATAAGCCCAACCATCACTTTTAGGGTGTTCACTGTCAATACTTGGTGGAAAGGAAAAATTATATTAATAAAAACACAATATTCTTTTTACTTCATTCCACTTTATTTAATATGTCAGGACCGGTTTCGCTCATTACGAGCATCGTCAACTCGTGTCGATAGATTGCAAGTTCCCGAATACTATGTCGTTTCTTAAATCTGGTTAGCCAACCAGAGAAAGTAAGCGAATATTTAACATTTTTTTACGGATTTACGGATAATTGGGAGTATACTGTAAAAAGAAAATTTTGAGAATTATAAAGAGTCGGTGTCGGTAATTAATCTGAACCAACGCAATACTGACAATATTAAATGTTACTGATTGCTCATATCGTTTACTGTGTAAATAGTAACTGATATTTTTTTTTATTTGAATAAATTACGGATAAAATATTAGTTGCCAAAAAATAATGTATGAGTTTACAATATCGCCCATTAACGACACAGTATATTTTTCACAAAACTGTTAGCATCAATACGAATAATCGTAGTAACTCGTGACATCAACAAATTGCTGTAACAAATAATTAAATTATCGACTACTTACTAAAAATACAGGTGAATGTCCAGATTTTTTGTTTGTTTGAATAAATACTGTATTGATTTTTTTTTCATCGACTTAATTTTTGAAGCGGTGTGTCTGTTTGGGAAAGTTTTGCTGCAGTTTTTTTCTTCAAATAAATGGTATTATTGAATTTGTCAATTAAACTTCAGATATGTTAATAATTTTAATATGTGTAGATCTTTGGTTGCATTGGATTAAATGATCAATCAATCAACACAATTGGAAAGTTTCTCCGATTTATGTTTCTCTATCACTTTTATTTCTACTTAATTGCTGAGTGAACTAATCAATCTATTAATTCGTACAGACGTATTACATTATTTGACATTATTAATTAACTTATTTACAACATCGGTAACGATACTATTTTTTGCTTAATTAAGATGGACATCTTGAATAGGACAATTCCTAAGCATTAAACCTTGGGCCGACGAATGGTGGTATAACATACTACATAATATATCGACGAAGATTTATAAAATAATATTAACATAAAAAGTTTTTTATTTATTCTATTTGAGAAGGTGATATTGTGCCAGCTTATCCTTACAACGAATATAGCTTTTTAAATGAAAATTCAAATGATTTTAGGCTATAGTTCAGTCGCGTGCAGGCAAGTTCTTTTATACTTGTATAATTTATTTCTACAAACACATTATGAGTTGATCTTCAAAAAAATCTCGGGAAAGCAAAATATATATATTTCCGTTCCGCTAGACATATATAACTCTTTTTTTAAACTTATAACCGTAAGCAAATATAAAATTTCTATCAAAGATAATATGGACAATATTCATTTGTACTTCATTCCACTTTATTTAATATGTCAGGACCGGTTTCGCTCATTACGAGCATCGTCAACTGATAAAAATTATAATTTAACAATTCTATTTATACAAAAATTAACAGTTATAAACAACAATTGGCATTGAAAAGAAATTACCAATTACATTAAAAGTGATTCTAAAATAACACAAAATTAAAATGTTTAACACATCTAACATATAATTAAAAAGTCATCTCAGAATAATAAATTTAGAATGGCGATTGAAAGTAATTACAAACATAATTGAAATTCGGGAAATTTTTGACAAAGTGATAAACATTTTGCTTTGTGTTAAACATTTTAATTTTGTGTTATTTTAGAATCTCTTTTAATGTAATTGGTAATTTCTTTTCAATGCCAATTGTTGTTTATAACTGTTCATTTTTGTATAAATAGCATTGTTAAATTATATTTCTTATCAGTTGACGATGCTCGTAATGAGCGAAACCGGTCCTGACATATTAAATAAAGTGGAATGAAGTATAAAGGAATATTGTGTTTTTACTAATATAATGCCTTTCCACCAAGTATTGACAGTGAACACCCTAAAAGTGATCAAAGATAATATGGATGTTAGGAACATATTATCCTGTGTTCTCACTTTTAAGGTCACTTCTCACTGTCAATCTCAACTCACTGTCGCCCGCTGTGGTCTAGTTCGTTAGAGCTTGCTCTACTGATCAGGTGAGTCTGGGTTCGATTCCCGGTAAGATCAATGTCAAATTGGATTTTTTGAATTTTAATTTGAGATCTAAGACATGGGTGATTGTGAAGTCAATTCTCCTTGAGTTAATCTCGTATGATCTTTCAACTTCAAAATATTTGACGCATTGGTGTAAGCTGTAATGTCAAATATTTAAAAAAAAATACTTGTTGATATAAAAAAACCGGACCAGATCATATGAAATAAATGTAGAATTAGGTAATACAAGAGTGTATTTTTTATAAAAAATATTGTGTTGAGTGAATTCGGTGGTTAATTTGTGAAAAGTCGTAGTAATGTAAAGATACAATCATTAATTAACTTTATGAATCCTCGTTCGGTTTTTAATTAGACATATTACGACTGAGACTGTGTTCATAACAAAACATAAATAAGTTGAAATCATTTAATTGTATGAACCCATATTGAATAATTAACATCTTAATATATAAGTTAGATTTTTTTAATGATCACGGTTACATATATGTTTGGGAATACTTTGAATGGAAGAGCCAGAGACTCCACAGCGATATTATAAATGTATAACAACAACAGCTTTTAATTCGGAATAAGCGATTGTTTTTTTCGGTCCCGGATAACCTTGCTAAATAGTATTGACAGTAACTGACATTAAATTTTAATTTTACACGTTAGCAAGGTCATAAAAATAGAGCTCCATTTATTATTTTTATGTTCATCTCGTTTCGCAGTGTAATAAAATTGTTTGTGGCATGAATTTTTTAGTCATTCATTTTAAAAGGGACCGTAACTTCAAAAAAAAGTATTCTATTTTGTAGTAACCAGAGATATGCATTGCTTTACTTTGGACTTAAAAGTTTAATGACTCCGTCGTAATCCACTCAATATCAACGAATATATACTTTCCCTTTCGAATAAAACGTTACTTATTTCAAAACGATAATCCTTGGCCACGATTTTTTATACAGTTATTCTTGAAACTTAACCCCCGTTCAAAATGACAACCATTTTAAAACAGGCTTACTTGAACCATGTCACGATTTTATGTTTTATCTTATATTTCATTTTTTACATATTCCTTATTTTAATACAAAAAATAACTGACATTACAGCTAACGGCCAAAATGACATATTTTTTATTATCATTTAACCATAGTTGCTCGAGATCAAACCAAGCAGAAGAGATATCACTATAACCCGTGTCTAAGATTTCAAATTAAATTTGAAAAAATCCTTTACCGTTCTAAAAAGGAATGATTTTTTATCAACATTTTTTAAACTGATTTTTTTATATATCTACGAAAAAAAATGTATGTTCTTGTGTACGAAAATTTTAGTGGGGGCAAGGCTTTAATTCATGATTTTTTTATGTAGGTATTAAACAAAAATACGTATATAAAAACACTGTTGGAAATTGTTTTATTATAAAAATATGTGGTAGTAAATCAGGAAGAATTTAAATTTTATTTGTTTACATATCATAGTGAATCCCAAAATCCCGGGATCGGTATAAAGACAATCTCGGGAATGAATTGATCGGGATACCGGATCCCATGAGTGGATGCCCTAGTAACACTGAATGTTGAGCTTACAATAAAACCAATCAGATGGATATCATACATTCGAACTAAAAAGTATTGAACAGTATTGCATTATTTTTTTACCGGATTGTTATACATAGCATACAATTATTTAAATTAAAAAACGTTTCCCCAATAGTGTTATTTACTGATTGAAAGATTAAGGTGCGTTATAGTCAACTATTATTATTTCAACATTTCGATTATGTTCAGTGTAATAAAAAAATAATTATAGTGTCCACAAAGTGTATTTTCGAATATACCTTACAATTATTAATAACTTTATTTATCTACTTATATTACCTACGAAGTATACCGGTATTTTCTATCAATATTTTCGACACTTTGAAAACGAGGTCGATAAAATTTGTTGTAGATTATTGTGACACAAGTCAATCATTTTTTATATAAATACATTACTGTGATTTAAAGATATGATTTAAAATCGAACCTTTTGATTATTACATTAATATAATTTCGTTAGATATACTAAAATAGATTGATAATTCAGACTTACGCAAGGACTGATAATTGAATTTCATTTGATACAATTATTTGAAAAAATTGTAGAAATCTTATTTTTATCAAAACGCATACCCGTGTATGATCAAATGTAACATAATTGTGTGGTAAAGAACCAAAGTTGCCTATACAAGAACACCAAAGAAAAATTGTAATACTGCTATCGTTTTTTTTCGCAAAAACAATCGTAATATTTTTTTATGTCACATCTGCATATCATACAACAAATTAATAGAAAAAAAAAACATTGAGAATGCAATACTTTATTTATCTGGAAACGTTAAGTCTATTTATCTCATCGTAACATATCAACTTTGGAAAGGAAAAAGGACGTAACCCACAGATAGCAAATTTTACAGGAGGCACAAAAACGTATCTTGATGATTTTAGGCCATATGCATATTACGAAATATACACAACCTTGAAGTGCACGAAGACTTCTAAACTGGTGTTTAATTGACATATTCTAATATTAATGAAAGAAACTGTCTAGGAAAAATCTTTTTTTCAGTCTTTTTTCTTGGTTTCAATTTTAACAAGCTCATCTTTTTTCAAACGTAAAAGCTAAATTTATATACTAATTCGACATTTGCAGCTTGCATCCTTTTGATAGAAAGTGTATCAAGTTTGATACATTATTGAAATAAGCTGTTTCCTATGTATTCGTTGTATTGGCTGATTTGACTCTTTGCCAATCAATTGTTGTAAAATCAGTTGCAAAAAACTTAAAATCAACAAATTTTTCAAGTTTCATCGTCTAGTATAACACAAACACAATATTTGCAATTTAAACAAGAATTAGTACACTAGTTACAACTCATTATTAAATTAATAAAACAGTTTACATTTTATGATATTTGAACAGCTAACTGCAAAATGTTTAACTGTATGTGATTGATACAAGCCTATCAAACATCGATTTACCCTAAACTTATATTTATGCTATGCAGGCTAAACGTAAGTCTTAGCATATAAGATAACATTTTTTGTCGTACAATTATGGTGAAATGTTTTATGAAAGTGCAATTTAATTATTTAATACTGTTTATTGTATATGCCAATTTGAGACTTCTGAATAATGAATGTAATTCACTTTATATAATACAATAAATGTCAAGGACTAACATTCAACCTACCTATTATATTGATTGATATATCGTCTAATATTATACTGTCATGTAATTAATTACAACTATCATATTTCGAAAGTATAATCTTTGGTTATATTTAAATTTACTTAAGTGGGCAATTTTTTATATGAATTCCGTTACCATAACAATAATGAAAAAAACAAGACAAACAAATTCTATATTCGATGCTGTACATATATTTACGCAATTAAAATATTGAAAGTTGTAGCTGTGCGTATTTTATCAAGACATATTTTTGATCATTTTTTTTATTATGTTATTTTTAAATTATCAAAATGGTAATCAAACAAACTCAAACAGATATCCAAATGTAAAAAATATATTCCAGTATTTATGTTATGCACGTTGATTAATCTGAATCACTTATTAAACTCGAATAATTATGATATATTATATTGAGAATTGAATTCCTATATTTTATAAAACAAACATTGAATATTATACTTTACTATTTTTTAATACTAGAGTTTCACAAATTTGTATTATATGTAGAAATTATTTGATTTGCGTGTGGCAAAATCAAATAGCTGAAAAACAATCTAGCTCTGGGAACTTAAATAAATTATTTTTCAATATAATTCGTAACAATTAACAATAATTGGTCTTGAATGTTTACTTTTACTCGGCGAAAGCGATCATGAAGTATACAACTTTTGATTTATTTACCTTGTTGATTTGATTCAATAAAGTTTTTTTAAATTTAAAAGCCACATTAGTATAGAGTAAATAATTTCAATTAGCTGGCATAAATATATCTTTATAGTGCTTGTCTTATAAGTGAAAAGTTAAGACTCTGGCGGTGCGGTGCTATTTCCGAGTACACGGCATTTATTTTAAACAATCTAAGATACTAACTACACTATCACGTTTTGATTATACAGACGTCACAAACACAATTACTTAACAAGTATTTCAGACCGTCCAAAAATAAGTGTGTACGTGCTGGAATAACACCACTGTACCTAGGTCTGTAGGGCTATTACTTATTAGGGAATAGCAATACTGGGCGTTTAACCTGTTCCGTTACGTGGTCACAGGATTGAATCTCCGAAACAATACTGTCATATATTTATTTTTCAATCGATATATGGTATTTTTTCAAAGTTATAGATGTGAAAAATGTTTACATTCCGTCCAATTCACCTCTAATCACTGTTCGAGGCGCAGAGAGAGAAGGATTAACCATCTTCTAATCCTCTCGGGAGTGATTTAACCCCATCCTTTCCTAACCTTATTCGAAAACGGTTAACGGTTTCCTAGCCTTATCATTTCCCGCAAAACATGTGCTAAAATTAGCCATTCATAATTCATATCCTCTAGATCAGTGTTCTTCAACCCGTGGTCCACGGACCAGCACCGGTCCGCAAAAGTTTATTGCCGGTCCGCGAATAGTCGTATGTTGAGAACCGATTGACCGTAAACATGTGTCTTTGATTGACGCCAGTCCGCGAAATATTTTTCCAATTTTTACCGGTCCGTGGATGTAAAAAGGTTGAAGAACATTGATCTAGATTGCATATACGAATTGGTTTTTTATGGATTGGTAATAGTATGTATTATAATATATTCGTGTATGCGATAAAAAAAAACCTCCAATGAACCGGTCAGTTTGAATCCACGATGATTGATCAAAAATGAGAAATTGCATTTATTGCTGATTTTTGTTTATTCAGGGTAATTCTATTATATGATAGCTTCAGTTTGAATATGCAATCAAATTTTATTAAAGCAAGAATTTTCATTTCAGCTTGGAAGAATACGTGAAGTATGTATAGAACTAAAAAAGCAGCTTCACAGTTTTTATCTCCGCTGATAAAATTGCTTTCTGTCAGTTATGGAGTTTCCTAAACGACCAATTCAAATATAATATTATACACGAGTAAGTGTCTAAATAAATGTTTTTTTTAAGTATACCTATAAATAAAGTATTTATCTGACCATGATGCAAGTTTTTGGTTTTATTTCTTCGTGATTAAAATCACTGCCAGTGCCCTTGTGTATTTAGGTATACAAAAAGAGATTGTTCGAAGTCTGCCGCCTGAATATCGAATTCAACGGTGAGAGAGAGAGTTACTGATCTAAGAAATTCGTCAGTTTTTTGGAGGTCTCGTTAAAACGATTCTTGCTCTAACGATTTCATGATAAAAACTTAGGTAAACATTCAACTGATACCGAAAAAATCGCAAACCTAACCGCTAATAGACTCTTTTGGGAAATTTTAAATGCCACACATATCTCAGCATGGTTAAATCGATTTAAAATAAAATAAAAAGACATTTATTATTATTCCACTATTTACTGTAGTTGCTGTAAAAAGTAAAAGTTAAACACAGTTCCTAAAAAAGCTATTTTTTGTACAGATTTTCTACGAGTACTATTTTCATTTTATTCGTAACCATTCACTTCCAATTAGAAAATTTTCATAAAATAAAAATAATAAAACATTTTTAGTTCTTTTTCCACATAAAATTTATTGGATCAGAACCGGTTTCGCTCATCGCGAGCATTATCAACTGATAAGAAAAATATATAAACAGTGCTATTTATACAAATTTAAATTTAAATAAATGGTGTAAGCAACTTTTAACAATGAAAAGGATTTACAAATTACATAATAATTACACAAAATTAAAATGCTTCCTAATCCAATACATTTTATGTGGAAAAAGTACTAAAAATGTTTTATTATTTTTATTATAGTGCCATTCCACCAAGTATTGACAGTGAACACCTTAAAAGTAGACAGTTTTCATTGGTATAATTAAAATTCTTATTTCATTATAAACGAGTTAACATCAATAGGTCTGAACCTTTTAAAAAGCTCACATTTTTTTAGTATGATGTGACAAAACTGCATGAAAATCTTTTACAATGTTAAATCTATATTTATCCATCTGTAATATTTATATTGAATTGTTTAATGATAGCCAAATTGTAATGTGGTTTGAATTTTTAAGAAATCTTCTTTTGAACATTTTTTTTACGATTGGTATGAATAACATCTTTATTTCAATACAAAAATTGATTTTTGTAACATGTTCTTCAGAATTTCCACGACCGCTATTCAAAATAAATTGATAAATTATGACATAATTCACTTGACTGATTTGTATTGTTTATGAAGTCATTAAGACATAATAAAACTAACATGGACATAAATAAATAATAGCAGTCGTCGGCGTTTTTAGCACGTTAAAATAAACAAAAAATAAAAAAAAGATACATTAAACAATCGCAAAGCTTTCGGAGATTTTCTAAAGAATATAATAATTTAAGAATGTAACAAAATGGTCGAATATCCGAGGTAATGTATTACATGTTCACATAAGAAATTAATCAAATACTTTGATTTGTATACCTAATTGCGTTTCGAAAACTAATTACTTGAGTTGAAATTCTATATGGATTTTTTATTTATTTGTTTTCTCATTTTGCCCGGTAATTTAATTTAAGTAATATTAGAGTTCAAAAAATAAAAAAAAAACTCATTTCTTCTAATTCCACTTTCATTTAATATGATCACGACTGGTTTCGCTCATGACGAGCATTATTAAATAAAAATGTTAGAGTGAGACAAAATATATGTCAAATAAAAACGGATTATTCAGGAGTTACTTATTTTCTCGCTTTGTGTAATATTCACAAAGTGAGTGATTTGCGAAGATTTTTATATTCCCATACATACACAATTCTGTGAGTTTAAGGTCGTTTGGTTGTATTCATTCATGAAGTAACAAACTGCTAATTACTGGACGTACCAACCGATGGATCCCATCGACGCTGAAGACCTCTGAAGACCATCCATAGGATGTACTCGGTAAAGTTACTAGACTCTGAGGATTGAGACTGGTGGGTGGGGGGAGTAGAGAATTTTGAAGTAACCGTGTGGTGGTCATATGATCCCAATTAGAGGCGAATATAGATTTTTTAAAGTATTTTCTAAAACCATATTTTTTCATTTATTTTCCATGTAAAATAAAATAGTGATATTGACAATAAATGATGACTTGCCTATTCCAACACGTTTTTTTTTCCAGCAAATTTGTAAGCAATTATCCACAAAAAGAAAACAAAGTGAGCGCGTGACAGTATGTGCACAATTATCATTACTAATAAATGACATTTATTATGATCGACTTAAATTTAATGATAGTAATAACTTTCCTGTTTTTTATCTTTTAAATATTTCTTTTTAATTTTGAAAAAATAACTTTTCGATGATGACTGAGCAAGTCACATTCTCTTTTTTTCTATCTTTATTTCTTAAGCACACCAGATAAAAGAATGGTACCGTGCAGCTATGTATTGGGCCAATAATGTGAGGATTAATTTCGTTTCTTTTTTTATCGTATTGCGTTATGAAAGATGGCCGTCAAACAGCGACTGCATACACATAACAAACGGGTGGTGGTCGAATAATTAACAACCAACTTTTATATACATATAAAAATACTTCTAATAGTTTCTTCGCCTCTGAGAAATAAAAGAAAAAAATCCATTATACACATTTTAAAAATATTATTGGAAAAATATAAAAACTATATAGGAATATAAAAACTTTTGAATGAACGAAGGTTATTTTATATAAAATATTTTTTTTCATAAAACCATAGAAAAGTCATTTATTTGTTGGCACAGTTTATTTAAAAAAAATATTACATCATATCAATTCAATGTTCATGCAACGAGTTCTCATCATTGTTTATGTCAATCGTATGCAATCAGATTTCTATTAACTTGTCCTTTAATATTTACGTTTAAGCCAACGGTTCTCAATGATGGTGTTGTTTTATTAAATATTGCTTTATTTTCAGAGCTACAAAAAAGCTTAAACAAAATAACAATTATACACACCAAGTGAGATTTTTGATTATTTATATAAATACATATATGATGAGTCAGAAAGTCGTTTCAGCTTTTTTCAAGAGGAAGCCCTTCCCCCTCTCTCAAATGACGAGTTTTCAATCAATCCCTTTATATTTGATTCAAATTAAAGTTATATCAAAATGGTGTTTAAGCTTGTATTATATTTTAAATATGTTGATATTCAACCGTGGAATTGTGATATATGTCCAATATATGTAGAATATTGCAACGTAAAGTTAAATATTATTAAGTTATTTCACTTAATTAAGTGGAAACTTAGGAAAAAAACGATTTTAAAATGGAAGAACCTATAAACAGGAAGGATTTGTGGACATCGAAATTCTTTTAAATTCGAAACATTCTTACGTTTAATTTATTGTCGTCCTGCTTTGAACTCTACAAAATATATATATTTTTTAATTGAAATAATATTACAATATATTATAAAATACAAATGATAATTTTATTAAAATAAACTAAAGAGACGTAAATATATATAAAAAAATATTTTATCAATTACTTAAAAAATATCCGTTGTTTCTAATAAAAAAGGGCATAAAGCATGTTACGAGACGAAATGTTATACTTGAAAAACACTGATTTTACTCAGTTTTTTTAAAAGCCTCTATGATGTAACCGCTCATTCAGAACATAAACATGGTTTTAAGTGGAATGTTAGCAGCTGTCTTTTCTTAATTATGGAAGTATTCATAAAATATTCCTTTGATGTAAATTAAGAGTTTATTTTAAACAACTTCTTTCAGTATCATTAAACATTCATTCATTTTTAATTCGATTAAATTACCTTAGGTATATTATCTAAAATTATAATTTCCGTTTATTGAATGATCCCACTGAATCTGGGCAGTATTTTTTTGTGCTGCATTCAAACCAAATTTATTTAACGAAATCAACTTATTTGATGATGTACACCTATCTACTGGTCTGTAAACGATACAGTTTTTAAGTATCGTGTAAAATATCAATTCGAATCAAAGCCTGTCACTGTTTTTCCCTGGCAAATACCACGGAACTACTGAGTATTCCGATAAATTGACGAGTTAGTGAAATTTGGCGAAATATATTATCATGAGACAAAGAAATATTAAGGAATTGTATTAATTTGTAAATTGAAAGCGACAACACAAATAATAACGAATTTGTATTACGTTTCTTTATTAAAAAGAAAAAGATGTAGCTAACTCTATATAAAGATATTTGGATGAATTCTTAACTCATTATTCGTGCAGTAGTGAAATCTTCATATACGTTTATACCATAGATGGTGTGGGAAAGTTGACTTTATATCTCAAACAATCAAAATTGCAACTATATGGTTGAAAAGATAATCGAAAATTTGTCGCATTATGAAATGCATTCAGTTGTATTGAAGACGAAAGAAATATGTGGAGCAGCAATTCGTGCATCGCTTTTTGACACCCACAATCTTTGCCAATTGTTTCGCAATAATAAAATAATACTGTGAAAACAACAAGAGAAACAAAAGAATACTATTATCCTTGCAATACATTGATATAATTGTATAATTTATCGTCTATATTTTTTTATAAAATAATTTAAAATTTGAAATTTTAACACGTATGCAGGGACGTTATACGTTTATTCCTTGTCGCACAGGCTTGTACATATTAATTATAGACTATTAATTATAGACTATAAAATAGCAAGATGACTTTTGCAGCCACCGAATATGAAATTTAACTGAAATTACGTTCTGACGTGTAGATAAATTAATTTTCTTAATTAACTGTCTTAACCATCGTACAGAAGAGCGCTCAAAAGTTGTAAATACATTATTAATTTATGCTTATTTTAGATATCTGTGTTCAAATTAACAACATAATTAACATTGACGAACTGGCATATTAGTATTATTTTCAACTAGCAAGTAAAGCATAGCTTTACAATTTCAATTGGTTTGCTTAACATTTGGCAATATCATTGTTTTTCAATTCAATTTATATCTAATCTAACTACTTGCTACTATTGCAGATATGTTTATGTTACATTATGCATACAGATTGGATTGCTGTGATTTCAATCCTGTTAGACACAACCAAGGAAATTACAGAAGCTTTTTGACATTTTTAAAGATGGACTGTATATTTAAATCAAACAATATGTCATCTCAAAAGTTGATAGAATAAGTAGAATACGGTAAAAAAAAAACCAGGAAACGTTAATATATTGAGTATACATAATATAATATGTCAAACTAAATACAAATGCTTCTTGATCCTTTTCGTAGAATTTTTTTTTCTTTGAATACAATTGAAATAATTGTTCTTAGATGTTCTCTTTCGGTGTTAAAAGATGTCTATGCTAAACGCCTTAATTCTTTTGTCTACTGAGAAACTATTGACAATGGTTTTAGAACCTAAATAAACAAAGTCAAATCCGGTTCACCGGAAACAATAAGTCAAGTTCATTCTTTCATAAATCACAAAAAATGGTAACATGAGCAAAATAATAAAATGCGTTCGATCCATTTGTAATGCTAGCTCTGACGAATAATGGTCACTTAGCTATGCAGCAATTAATCATGGTCATTGTCCTGTCGGAGGTCAAGATGCTGAACTTGTAATGGTGACGGTCTCCAACTGCTCGGGGCATTGCTACAACCATTAAAAATGTATTAAAAAAAAACATTTATGAATGTGATCCTAATTTTGACAGAAGGAGATTACAAAAAAGGCCACCAGGGTCGTCAGGGGAGGGCATATCACAAAAGTATTAAAATAAAAAAAATATTTTAACTATACGTATATGTATTGACTCTAACACGTACATTGACTCTAAATCACATACAACAATTTCGTCTTGTTGATTCAACTACCATTACAATGTTTTTATATTCATATTATTTTGTTCCTCGTGTTTCACATCAACATTCCATAATTTCCAGTTCACAATGTGTAACGAAATATTGCATTACTTCACTGTTTATCAGTTTTCTTTAGTTAACGTTTCCCGGATAAAATCCCTATCTATTAACACAATCGCCGATGTGGAGTTGTATCGCGTTATAATAACATGTAACGCATGTAGTAAAGTAAAAAAAAACAACTGCGTAAATCGATAAATATTTGACTGACTGATTGGTTTTCACTTTTTTAATTTGAATATTTGGAAAGTTTCAGTTTTCTTTTCCTCGATTGAACATTTAAAAACATTGCAATGGTAAGCTACGATAATCAATTTGGTTCTTCGATCGGCAAAATTATTTGCGGTAAATTTAAATACTAAAGTCGTGAGCGAAAGTAATTTCTTGCGGGATTAAACTACAAAACACTTGCAAACGAAACGTTTTAGCCTCGGTCACTTTTCGTTATACAGCTGCGATTTTCTATTTAACGAACTGTTACTTAACATTATTTACGAACAATGAAGTTAGTCTATTTATGGATGTACCTAACTTAAGCTTTGATCTTATAAACCAGTTATCTGCATTATGTTGGTAAGATACCATTTTGTTCACAGTAACCTATATATATATATATATATATCTTCATTGAAACAAATTTAATCTACCAGCTGTCGACCGGTGAGTGTACAATAGAAGGGAATTCTCACAAGCTAAAAGGTCAGAAGTCTCTTTAGTATTTCTATGAAAGAATGTGAAATCCTGATTACCGAAAAAATACTTAATTTACTAAATTCATGGCGTTAGATTTAGATGCATGTATTTTTTCAGTTTTTTTAAACTACACAATGTATTTTTTAGAATTTTCCTAAAAACAATAATATCAGGGCTGTGGAGACGTGATAAAAAGATCGCGGATTAGATTTCGACATTTAAAAAATAAAGTCTGAACGAGAACGAAAAAAAATAACGAGTCTGAATGTCCGAGTGGCCTGTTAGTTTTCGCCGGTTTCGTTAGTTTCGGATTCCACCCAAAGCACAACGTCTCCGACAACCCTGATTTGAACTGAAAAATCAAGTTAGAATAATCTTTTTCATTACTTAAATGCTTTACACGTTTATCGGAACCGGTTTCAATGCCATTGAATACATTTTCTAGAAGTATTTTCGTTATATCATATATATTATAAGAAGTATTTAAATATGCTTAAAGCATTGTCTACATTTTGCTGAAGAAGAATATCATATTCTTACAATGCGATTTTGGCTGCCGTCGAAATAAGGACGTCTCTAGAACGCCGGCCTTAACTTGCAATTATTAATTTAATTAGTTATTTATGAGATAATACTCGTCACTGGCATATTGAGGACGACAAATTAGACGACATATCTAGTCGGTGGCATCTATCCGGTTAAATTGTAACTGAACAGTACAGCGAAGATCGATATTATTGTTTATATTTCCTTTAAAACAAATATCATTAAAATTTCCCAAAATTCAAAGTTTTTAAATGTCTTCCTGGTGTCTCAGTTACGGTAAATAACTAATCACTCAACCGAGCAATTAAGGTTTAATCAGATATTTTCTTTAAATACGTTTTTATAACGCGGCTTAATAGAAACTGAACCAAACATTGTTAATTTTAATTTGTTTTTAAGAAAATAGACAATTAACAGAATACTTGCAAAATAACTTTGTAACTCTGAGTAATGTAGTTTCTACAGTGATTTTCTACAATCAAGTTTTCTTATATCATTTCGAATAATCGGGTCTATGTTTTATTTATGTTTTAATAACAATTGTTGATAAATCTATTTTATTAAAAACGCAGTGCATTTATTATATATATTTTGATTAATTGATAACTTTTAAGATTGTTTAATCAGTATAAAGTAATTAAATTTAATCTAATTCATTAAAGAAAAGAAAATAGTTTTAAGCAAAATTTATTTGAATTTCTACAGTACCATTTTTCCTTAAATTCTTAATTAGTATGATCAAATGAGAACTCAATGTGTACCGTTACCACACCATACATAGTTCAAAATGTCTTATTTAAAATCGTAAAGGTTTTATGATGCTATTATTTCCAGAGAATTACTAAATTTGTTTATTATATATTTGATGACACAAAAATTTAATAACTTAATCGATGAAGACCAAAATTGGTTTAGTTTGCCATTCATTAACATTTCTATAAAAAACGTTTTTTCAAACATTTATTTCAACGAGACGAAGTATCGTGTTGTATAATTTTGACAAAATCGTCAATCTAAATGTTACTAAAATTCGAATGAACAAAAACTTTTGTATTCATTAAATTATTAATTATTAAGACCTTTTTAATCATATTACCGCTGTTGATAATGCTCGCCATGACCGAAACTGGTCCTAATTTTTGTAAATAAATTCTTAATGTTTCTCATACAAAATGGTTTACAGTGATATCACATTTGCTATTAAAACAGGGTTGTGGAATCCGAGTTGGTTCCAAAGAAACATAGTAACTTCAGCTGCATTATTACTACCCCACTTTTAAATTATTTAGTATCAATAAAAATAATGTATATGAGCACTGTATAAATAATCAATATCTGTCTACTGATATACATAGTGTGTATGTATCGCAGGCCAGAATAAATTTATACAAATCTGAAAGGTATTCTCTTCTTGTTTTTTAGTGAAATTCCTTACTTAAAGTATGATTTTTTTATTACTATGCATGCCAATCAAATCCAAAAGTTTAACCAAGCAATACATATATTACGTCATAAGTGTGAAATCTATGAACAGAGAAAAACTGGTGAGAAAAAATCACTTTGTCATGATTAAAATCGAAGATGGAGTAAAACTGTGGAACAATGTTTAAATTGGAGTCGCGTGTTTGACGGTTCCTCGAGGATGTTTGATTAATGATAAATTTGAATAATTGGTATATTTAAAACAATATTCCGGATCTGTTAATTGTTTGTGGGTAAATAAAGTCTTCTCATAAAACCTTCTGTATACTGAAGAGATGATGATATAAGAGTTATGACAATACACAGTTAAGTAGTAAGTCAAAAGGTCGATAGACTGACATCATTTGGTTCACACTTACGCTGAACCTACTTAAATTTATTATTATTCGTTCGCTAAGAGCCGTTATGTATTTGGGAGGCCGAAGACACGATAATGTACCATTTGGCATACAAAAACACAACTCGGCGAAGAGATGCATGCCCACGATTGCTTCGCCAGTGACGTCGTAATATGCTAAGATGAATGTTTTTTTTATTTACGGTAACACACTTTAAATTTCATTGACCTGTTCGGTAAATTTATATTTTTTCTGTGATGCCCATAGCACATGACCCATTAACCATGAAACGTTATTTCAACAACCCTTCATAGCGGCGCGGCGCCGGTGTCGCTGATATTCCTTTGTAGTATTTACATTTTATATTTTCATGGTTGCGTGTGATGTTGAATTAGTTTTTAAACTTATTAGACAGATTAAAAATGAATTACATAAGACAAGCACCTTCGCATTCAAAAGTAATTCTTATAAAGGCATTATTACAATTATAAGCATTTTTTACATTATATTTTATTATGAAAAATGATATGTTTTATAGCTAAATAAATGTTTAAATACATATAGCTCTGGTGTACACTGGGGATAAATTATTTTTTTTCCCAGCCTGGCTACTAAAAGATATCTGAATTTTTTTAACGAAAATCCATAGTGTTTTTCATAAGCAAAATAATAAAAAAATCTTTTGTAATTGTTTGAATATAAATAAACGTGTATAACAAAATGTGCAATATATTTTTTTTCCAACAATAATAAATAATAGTGAACACATTAAAAGTGAATAATAGCATGTATAAATGTGCGATTTACTGCCACCGTGATATCTGAAACTCATTTCAAATATTACAAAGTAGTCATTCTCGCTTAGAACGACGCCACTGGTTGTTGTATGTCATTCATAGTATGTGAGTACTGAATGACCTACAAGTATTAAAACCCTGCCCCAGGCACAACCACGTGGTTGGCGCACTAGCTTTTGCTCTCGTGCCGTTGGTTACCCAACACGGACTCAGAATGGATACTGTACACGTATTATTGACATTATATTATTTATTCCAGTATAATTAAAACGATTTTGAAATTTCAAGAGCAAACGCGTCAAGTTAAATGCTGCACTAAATATTTCGTAATGCATACATATGTCTGACCTTGCTATAAGCATTTGTAGCTCACTGTAGGATAGAAGTTGCAAGTTGACATCATCATAAAATAGTTATATTACCCTATACATACTTTGTTATAAGCATTAAATTACAGTCATATTATCAACATTTCCACTCACCTTGTATAATCACTTTCGCTCAGGGCTGTGGAGAAAAAAATAGTATAAAATATTGTTTTCCTCTCTTGAAATGGTTTTTATTTTTTTATAATCATTTACGTCGCATCTAGAACAAACATTCATTATTACACCAGTAGCAGTTTTTATCAGTATTTTATCTCATTAAATCGATAAAGAATTGGGAAATGCTTCCTTGATTTTTTATCATCTTACAAAATACTTTGTATGCATTCAATAGATTAATTGCTTATGATGGGTTTGGATCTCTAATATATTTTATATTTAGCATGCAGGGACATCATTTTTATCTGTATTGATTTGTATACACGACAATTATAAGATTATTTAGTTTTTCCTCCACTCTGATTCCGGTTAAAACAAACCGACTCTACAGCTTTGCTTTAGTCACAGACTTTATGAAATATTAGATACTGAGTAAAATTTACACAGACATATATTTTTCTATTCATGCCCATTTCATCGCAGTCAATATTTTTTATTGGTTAACGTTTTTACTGTTCAATAAGGCCCATAGCCGTCTTCCAAGTCTTTCACCGTGAATCTCTTTCATGAAACGAGAATTGCTGCAAAATCATCTCTAAGGTGAACCTAACATACATATAATTATAAATGTCGAGTGTTTGCTGGGGTTCTTTATTATACATCGCGAAGAACTCTAGGTTTTCTGTTTTCGATATTATTATTTTAATCGAATAACTCGGATTATGTATGAAGATTTTATTTAAATACTTTGATAGTATTCTTCTTCTTTTTCATAAAACTATACTTCACGTTCATACAAAATAAATGGTTTCACGTGTACGTTGTATATCCAGAAATTTCATCTTCGATAGAACAAGTACGTTCAGTTTTGAAGTGCTTAAAACTTTTGATCTTTCTTTTGACAAACAGAGAATTCTGTTTAAGATTGTTACACATTATAATATATATGATTACAAAATGTTTAAAGTAGTTCAGATTAGGTATGTCTGTAATATTTAGCTGGAAAGGTAGATTATCTAAAAAATATTCAAGATTTAGAGTACACGATTTAAAAGAATAAAAATGTATATTTTCACAAACATTCATTAACACGACAATAATAATTAAATTACGCTCGTCGTTATCTTTTCAGTGAAAAAATCATTCTTAAGCGGTCACTTTTTCGCTCAAATAACTCATTCAATTACAGTCATTAAGTAGTCCATACATTTATCAATTATGATTCTCTAAAAGCATCAAAAGACGTTTTTTTCTAATAGAAGGAAGCGGTCTTGTCAGATTCCGAGGGTCATAATCATCATCCATCAATTAAATGGGTACATACTTTGAATTAATTGCCTAAACAATAATTACTCAAAAATGATGTTTGTGCTTAGAATCAGCAAAAGTTTTCAAAGTTTTATATACACATAAACTAAATTTAACTGTAGTATATGACACTCTTTTGTAGCATCAAACTAAACTGGGCAAATTCAATTATGTAGATTATGTTTTAAAAAATTATGATCATGATTTGGGTTAGCAAGACAATTTTTAAAAATAGTTCTTGTTTCATATTTGTTTCAATCATCAAATTATGAGACGGTTCGTTGCGCCAAGATCATGTTATCTCATAATAAACAGGGACTCTCAAGATACGTTGTTTTTTGTTATTTTAAACCTAATCATTTTATAATTAATTAAAAATACTCGGAATACTTACTGATTAAATAAATTCGTATCATATTCCTTTATTTCAACAAACTAAGTTATATTTTAACTATAGATATTTGTAGATATTTTGGATTACAGTTGATTTCATTTGATTTATGTATGTACATCATTACTAGTTTAAAAGCTTAAATAGTCTATATAAGTATCTTAAAGACTTATCATATGGACCACGGAGAGGTAAAGCGAGCCAAGTGATATTTTAATAAAAAATGAGTTAGATACGTTATAATCTTATAATATTTAAATTATTGTAAAAGTGAAGTAATGTCAGTAAATATACACTCCAATAGTGATATCTCTCTCTTAAATAAATATATACCATCCACCAAAACACCAAATAAGATGTGATGAAAAAGTCAAATAGAAAGCTTTTGTCACTTTACTACTTGGCTCACTTCACTTCTCGAGGGTTCATATAGTTTATACGATTAAAATTGAAAGATCTGAGATAATAACAGCACACAATTTTCTATGCTGTTGTGATATACATAGATATCGTCTAATTTGCAATAACGAAGTATTTTTGAAAAGATGACTGAAAAGTATTTAAATTGCGAATACGATATATGTACTTTGTTTTTGTACAATTTGTTTACTATTGTTATGAACGCAAACACCTAAAAAGTACGCAAATTAATAATGGCAATTAAACAAAAATCTCGCATGTTGCAATGCAGCATGAAAGCAAGTAAAGTGCATTAACGATGCATTGTATGTAGTAAACAACTTTCCATTTCTTACTCACAATTTTATATTTTACTTAAGAAATGCATGAATTCTATATAATATAATCATAATTACTACAAACTAGTAACATGCTATTGATATGTTAAATGTACACTTACTTAATCAGAAATGATCAGGAATTTTTCAATAAATGTATTGTTATTTTATTTACCCACTCAGAAAAAAAATAGCCAAGAATTTGAATTTGGTTTAATTCCATACGACAACCGGCCCCTAAACCGAGCGATGAACGCTCTTGGGCACTTATTTCATTCAGTGTGTCCAGTTTTTGAAATAATTTATGTCCCAAGTTTTGTATGTTCGTGATTTTTATATTCCACTCCATCCCATGCATGTGATTCTTAAAAACGGCATTATACTTCTACTCCAGTCCTTGTCACACTTTTCTATTCTATCCGAAAGGATTGGTGGCTAAATACCAACCAGTTTCTGATAAGACATCTGTTGATATGCTATATTAGGAGTCCATATACTCCACATTGGTTAGAAAACATTTACACGACTATGGTTAGAAAACATATACATGGCATATTTATCAAAAAATAATAAAGTATGTACTCATTTTACTGTTATTTATTAGTATCGGGAGCGGTTTTGCTTATCACAAGAATTTTCAACTGATGATGAATATATATTGACACAGAACAATTTATACAAAACAAGAAAGACTAATATGGGTGTTACAAACAAATTGGTAATACAAATGGGAAAAAAATATAGATACAGATACAAATTACAAATAGTTTTTAATATATTGTTTAATAATTTTATTGTAAATTGTATAAATAGCTCTGTTTCACTATATATTTTTTTATCAATTAAAAATGCTCATGATGAGCGAATAAATAATAGTGGAATAAGTATTATACGAAAGAGTGTTTTATTATTTTTTAATACAATGGCTTTTCATCAAGTATTGACAGTGAACACCTTAAAAGTGATATATGTATATTATAATATATCAGTTTTTAATGTAGTGTGCGCTCTCAAGGTTTCGATTTAATATCCCTGTAATTTTGTCATTAAGTTTCTGGATTGTGTCATGGTTGAATTGTTAATTGGATGACTTATTTAGTTTTGTAATACCTATTTTTATTACACAAATTGATGCTTACGCGTATCTAGATTAGGTGTGGATAGAGACAATCTAATTCTTATTTCCTCAAGATTGTAACCTTCTAGTAATGGCCATTGGCCATGTCAATATTGCATGTCATACAAGTTGATTGCTATAATAGCAAAAGCTGTGAAATATATTCACAACCAAAAATGTATACAAAACATTCACATTTCATTTTTAAGTAAAATATATCTATCAGATATGTGTATAATGTGTTTAAAAATACAATAATGAATGAGACAATATATTTCTTGCATGATTAGTACTGAACTTACATAAATGCTATTATAATGTATACTTAAATTATTTTAAAATTCACCATTGCCATTCTTTCAGTGCTGTTCTGATATTTCGAAATAAAAAGCTGAAATTTGGTATTTCGTCGATTTATGGTTTTGTGAATTGAATACAAATAAGTTTCTAATATTGCAAACAATTTACAGAAATATCAACAATTTTCATTGGTTTTCAACAGTCATACTTATCAATTTTCATAACATCAAAATTATATTAAAAATTTCAAAATATGGCGACCAGGTATGTGAATATTGTCAGATAATAAATACAATACGGTATCTTAACTGTTATAGATCATGTATTTTTTAAAAATTTTAGGCTTACCTTCTACATTTTGTGTTCATAATAATATAAACCCAAAAATATTCACCCATTACAATATGTACATAAATATAATGTTGTCTCAAATATACTCGCGTATCCAATAAACATTCCGAACAAATAACTTATTTCATTTATTTTTCCAATTATCTGTTATTGTATTATATTTAAATAAATTAAATAAAAACATAAATTTAAATAAGTTGTCAGTATTCACACACAATGAGTGGTATGATTACTAAATTAAATTGAGATTTAATCATTAATGTATGAGATGGTCAGTAATTCAAAGGAATTGGCTGGCTAATTATGACATCACGTTAACCTATTACTAATCTATGTTATATGATTTACTGCTGACCATTAGCTATTTTTTATTAACTGTTTTTAGTTACGGAAAGTTTATGCATTTAGCTACTGACCAAATATACCACTACTTACAATTGAATACACTTCAATTATCATTTTTTTTCCGATATACATAGTTTATATATAGATTTAAAAATATGTTACTTTTCCGTTGAAATGAGGCGACTAAGACTGTCATCTAGTCGTATATGATGGCTATAATTATGTTTTCCAACTGTACATAAAAAAGAACCGATACAAAGTTATTCTTGCAAAACTGTGGATTGTTTCAACACTGCGTGTTCATAATTGTGTGATTTCAATTTGAGATAGGCAGGATGTCGGCCTGCAAGTTGCTTTTTTGTGTATTTGCAATTTTTCGTGCTGGAAGCGGAGCTCATGTCGTCAATAATATTTGAGACATTACTTTAGTAGGTAAACGCAATTTCTTCACATATATTATTCCATCAATCTATAACTATAAAAAAATATCATTAGTGTTTTTTTATGTGCGAAGGTAATTACTAACATTAACCTCCTGGATTGGAATGTAGGCTCGTACAATATCTATCAAAGCTTGTTTTGGCTGTAGTTAACTAATAACTGTTTTTCAGAATGTAAAATGAAAGAGAAATATACATTGACTATAAATTTTGATTGTTGATGATCGAAGATTATTTCAATTATTAGCACTTTTTTATATTAATGATTCAGAACGATTTCTTTATGGTGGCTTTGCACAATTACGTGATCATCTAAATAATTTCAATAGAACCAAGGTTGTACCTTTGTTCATGATAACTTAAAGTAAAATTTATATGGTACTGTTGAACTCAACATAAAAACCTGTGAAGTAAAGTAACTAAATGTAATTAAAAAATACAAAAAACTTGGAAGTATTTATTATAATGATATAGAATGCATTATATTTTTTAGTTCTGATATTTTTGTGTTTACCGCATATAAGGAGTTGTATTATAAGTTATAAGTTCAAATAAGGAGTTGTATTATGTATGTGATAAATGGATGCTGTGTTTGTAATTGTTATTAATGTGATTGAATTGGTTGATGAGAATTTTGGCAGATCCCACGGATTAACGAAGCCGAAGTCACAGAGCAGTCTTAAAATATTTTTTCGCACGCCTCCATTGTCCTTCACAGCGGCTAAGCGGCTTATTCTATGATATTTTTCTTTTCTTTCCGTTCAAATTGGTTTTATTAGCTAAATTGGCCAAACATTTGGAAAAAATATGCGAGTCCGGTTAATCAGTCGCTTGTTATTACGATTATGCCACGATTATCATTTCTCCTTCATTGGTATAAGATGAAATTGCAGAAGTCGCGTAACGGTACTTAACAAGGTTATCCAATTATATGAATGTTAAATTATAGCCAACATCCTTTATATATTATAATGATTCTAGTTTGACTTAATCTTTTCAATAACTTAAATGTAGATGTGTAAACTTACAAAAAATACAAGGATATCTATCTATTCATCTCTTTTAAAGATAAAGAAATAATTCTAATGACACTGCTAAAGTGCCAAAGTTTCTTTACAAAATATTTTTTTAATATTCTGAATCTGATCATAATTATATGTATGTCGTCACGGAAAACAGCAGAAAGTGACCAAGAATGAATAGTAACATATTTTTTTACAGAACTTTGTTTACAGAATCACTTTTATTGCATTCACATCACCATGTTGTAAATTTAAATTTAGAAGCATAAAAATATTTTTAAACATATTTTATGTTGTTCATTTAATTTGAGTGAACAATGAACTTATTTACATTCTCTTGTATGACGGCTATATTCCGTTTATATTAAATATAAATTGTAAAGTTTTTAGCAACTATTTAACAATTATTCTAAGGAGAACAACAAAAAAAATAAATACTGATTCATTTTAAGAATATTTTGTAACTTACTTACACTCATACTGAAACAAAAAGTAACGATATTAAATATTTACACGTCATATGACGACATGGTTGTTATTTTTTTTTAAATATTAAATACAGCCCTAGTCATAATTTTGTTTGTTTTAATATTTTATTGGAGAGCTAATAACATATTTTGTAGAAAAACTTATAATTAAAACAATAAAAATTATTCTTACAGTTTACAATCAAAGTTGGCAGTTTTCGAGGATCATTAAAATATTCAATCCAAGTAATTGTCAATAATCAAACAATAAGAATTTCTGTATTCGATAATTATTTATTAACTACATAATTATAGCTCTTGAAATCACAATATCATTACTTTTTACAAAAAATTTAAAATCTATAATTAAATTAAATGTTGATATCTTTTATGTAAGAATATTTTCATAATGTTTGAATAAAATATTTTTTCCGACTAATAAGTATACAATGCGTACTTCATTATTAAATAAAGAGTTAACATTTGTGCGAATTTCGGCTGGTTATACATTTGGCGGCTTAGTTTTTTCCATCGTAAAATAATTCACAACCAAACAACACATTACTACGTTTAATGTGTTATTTTTTTTTTGTTTTCTTGGTGAATCTTAATAAATTTCAATTAATGTTCATTAATTTATAATGTGGCGGCCGTAAAACACGGAATTTTTTGTTATTCAGGTTGAATGTAAAATTATTTAAATTGGCTCTTTTCTGTATTACGATATATTTTTTAACTAATTCTGTAATACAATGTTATGTTATACTAGTGCGGTAATGGCATATTTAATTTTATTTACGTAGTATACATAATCCGTGCAAGTATCTATGGCTCTGTTATAATTTAAAAAAAAATGCCTGATACAATAGAATGACTACATTACAAGACCGTCGAGTTATGTTGAGTTTATGCATTGAATGCAATTAGATAAGATCGATTAATATCTAAAGTGTGCCAGAGTACCTAACTGTCATCGAATCCACGTCATATAATCACTAAAATAAAGGTTATCTGCATACAACCATCCTTATTTAAAGATCTTCTAATATAATCGTATTCTTTTTTTGTAAAATATTTACGTATGTACAGTGACTAAAGCAGCTAAAAATAGTTAAATAAAACGGAACTTCAAAAGTTACACGGTACAAAAGTACAAAATAGCATTTGCAATAGTTTTTCTCATTATTCAACTACAGTTTTCACTACAATTTTTTAAACTTTTCTTATTATTATTAATTAAAATACAAGTCAATTAAAAAATGTCTTAATATCTTCAAAATTTATTTTTGTAAGTAAACATTTTTTTGCTTAGAAGTCTTCCTATAAAATGGCATTATAATTAATCGCTTAGGCTTAACTCAATAGGTAAGTTTTTCGCGTCAGTTCAAGTTCATCTGTGCACTTGAATATCTGAAGATACTGAAAGGTGAAACCCGGGTCGTTAGTGACAAAATCTGTGTGAATGTACATAATTTGAATTATTTGTTATTAAATTTTAATCTCTAAGAGTTTTAGCCTATATTTGTGTAAGAATATCTATACCCACTGATTTCATTATGGTCATTTTTTCATCATAAATGAATTCGGTATATTAAATAATTTTACTTTAACTATTATTTATTCACATAAAACAATACGAACTATTCGCTAACTGTAAGTTCATTTGATATCCCGAAAGTGTCAATATTGTCATTCGTGACAAAACGCATAGAAGCGAATAAAACTGTATTGATTCTACGTGATCTTCGAGATCCATCAAGAATATTTTGTGTCCTATTGAGAACTCAATAAGAATGAACAGTTATATTTTATTGATAAAATGCTAATTTTAAATTAGCATTTATTTGGCGTTTTTAAGCGATGACGCAATACATTATGGCGAATATGTGTGCCAATGAGGTAGTATGTTAATCGATATATTTGACTTCATAAATACTTGAGTATACATAATTTATTATTTTATTTATTGACAAAAAAAGCTGGAAACTGTTTAATAATATTTCCTGAATATAGTACGAATATAATTTGAATAATATTGGACATTATAAATTAATGTTTTTCGGATAATTGTAATATTTACTCAAACTCACTAACTAGAGCTATAAGCTCGTGTTAAACAAATACATAAAATAGTTTAAATTATTCATAATAAGATATTTAAAAATAATAATATCTGATTGAGTTATATCTAGATATTTTAAAATGAGATATTTTCAAATATAAAGAAAAATATTTTAATTGCTACATTTGGTACGTAAAAGTCAACACAGTAGGAAATAAAACGTAGGCTTTGTTTATAATTGTATGTATCAAGTTTAAGCCCGAGCAAAAGTGACACATTCGGAATTCAAAATGAACCGCTAACTGCAATTTAGATGCCATTTGAAATACACTAGTTTGTTTTTGATTGTCCCACCGACAGCCGTTGTGTGTATGCAGCCACTGTTTTACGGCCGCTTTCCCTAACGCAATGACGATCAAGAAAATAAACGAAATTGCTGCTCATATTTTAATCAAATATAATCACGAAAAGCACTTTCAACACAAAAAATGTTGGTGATTGACTTATAACCAACAATTAAACAAGATATTTTTTTAATTTAGAATTTCGACTGAAGATGCTGGATGGAATTTCAATTTCAAATTTGAATTGTCTGAATGCTTTCATCTTCCATTAATCTTGTCGTTAACGACCCGAGTTTCGCCTTTCGGCATCTTCAGGTTTTATCAAGTGCACGAATGTACTTGAACTGACTGCACTGAGATTAATGAAAGAGTACAGCATTCAGACAATTCAAATTAGAAAACTGGGCTGCATAAAAATACGTATCGGGCCTGTGTTAACTGAAAAAACAGGTGCCGTTTTTATAAATATAATTAATTAAATATTAAATATATGATCAAAATTGTTTGTGTAGGATATAAAATATAAATTCTGCTCAATCTTTGATGGACCATTTTGTCGTTTTCTATTACAAAACTTTTGCATCTTCTTTCTGAAAGATTACTGTGCAATCAAATATATATGATTGTGCTAACAATATGCTTCTGATGACAGTCGTAATAGGTCTGCTTGTGTTACTTTTCTGTTGAAGTACAACGAGAACAGCAATATTATTCTTCTTCTATTAGCAAAATTGACGCGATAAGTTTAGTCGAACAACACTCACTACTCGAGATCGAGCGTTGACCGCCACTCGACTTTTCTTATTGGTGGAAAGAATTATTTCGAAAGACGAGTACCGTTAAAACTTCTAAATACCATTTGCACACAAACCTCGGAGGAAAGGAGAAAAAATAGCGTTAGAACTATCCTATTGACCCCAATACTTTGTTTAATGGTATTTTTTAATGAAAAAAAACGCGTGGAAAAAGAATTCTTAAAATATATTTTTTTTTCACCATATGCGTGTTCTTACAAATAACCAATGCTTCAGAGATCTAATAAATTATTAAATAGAAACATACACCAACGACCTATCTGCACCGTCTGAATATTCTAAATACCTACAAGCAGTGACGTTGCTACGCAAAGTTTTAAATAGAGCTTTTACCATTTTTTTCTAAAAATTAAAGCAATCGAACGTTACTTCATATAGTTGTATTGTATAACAAAACGTAATATACGGTCAGATAATTAATATCAATAGCTAAACAATTTAAAACCAGCTCCAATATTAGCACAGCAATATGTACTATTCTTTTCTCTCTTGTTCCATGTTTCAAACATTCTACATCTTAGATACGTAATACATAAAAATCAAGAATTGCAGTTATGTACTGATTTCATTTGAGATTTTTTTTCCTCAGTTTATTAAGGGGCTCGCACGTCACCCCTTTGTCATGTTCAATATTTAGAAAAGATACAATGAAAACAATTGATAACAATTTAATAAAAAAATATTTTTGACAATTTTTGCAGTCGATAAAGAGAAACGGTATGTTTAAGTGGTGTATAATTTTCCATATCTATATTGTTGGAATTTTTTTAATCTCCATGTCCTCCTATAGGAGTAAGATTAACTATAAATTCATTTTATTTATTGATTTGGCATTTACTTGGGAGAACTCCATTTTAATAGAGTAAAATATCAAGGTATTTCAGTTCTACAGTTTTTAAAATAGCTATCAACCTTTAACTTTTTTAAAAACTGTAGAACTGAAATACCTTGATATTTTACCCTATTATAAATTCATTATTTACAGCTTTTAATCTTACCATTTTTATGACCGTCTCTGGATAGTACACTAGATAGAATATTAACTTGAATGATAAAATTATTTTAAAATAATAAAAAAATACAGAACCAAAAAGAAAAGACTGTAAATAAACAATATTGAATGAAATTTGTAGCAGAAGCTCCGCACGGACGCTGATTGTGTAAACCCGTTATGTTTCTCTATTTTATTCTTAGCAAATACCTACTCATCCATCCATCAATCCATCCATCAGTTTACTTGTGTAATTAGGAATTACTGTATTCTGAGTGAGATTCCAGTACGGAGACACTCTTTCGAAGATCACGTATGAAATCGACATTACCAGCCAGTGGCTTGCCGTCAATGATTAAAAATTACTCTGCGGTGCTATATTTTAGACGTTCTAAAATACTCAAAAACTCGTAATTGTGTTGAGTATTTCAATTCGTTCAAAATAAGTGTATGCTCGGGGAAATAGGATGGCTGATAATTTCATATTATATTAAAACTATTCATACTACTCCCTCTAAAAAGTCAATCAGCCTTTTGGCTGCCGTAGAAAAAAGTACGTTTGTACCTAGCACGCCGGCTAGAATTTGCAATTATTAATTTAATTAGTTATTGACAAGGTAACTCATCTCTGGCGTGTTGAGCATGAAAATATTGACGAGATATCTCGTGTGTGGCAGGTATACATGAATCGCTATGCAACTAGGTTATAGACAGTTTTAATTAGTATAACAATGATGAAAACTTTTTTTCTATAATCAAATCGATGTAAGACGGGACTGATTTTCATATGTAAAAATTATATATTCGGTACTTTTAAAAAACTTTTTCATAGTTTTACTGAATTAAATAAATGTAATATACTTTAAAATTTGGTCATAAATAAATAAGAACTTGCCCTCCATGTGTCGATAATAAAGTTTGTTCCCTCTCGTTACCTTGCTGGCCGTCACCAAATAATAAACAATCGTGAAGAATTACAAGTAAAATTCGCCACACTGTAAATATTAAGAAAATGCGCTACTCTATGTCTTCTATGGAATATTTTCAATAACACAACTGTCAGAAATCTTTTATTCAAAGCATGTACACTACAACTACCCTTCATCTATATTATACGCAACGTCTTTAAAATTACAATGCAAGCATATTCACTAAGAAATCTATGTTTCCTGTGTAAACTGGCAAACTCCAAATTCGTTACCAAAAATCTGAAAATTATATAATCAATATAGCTGCTAGATGGAGTAGGACCAATTAATACTAATATACAATAATAAATACTTAAAAGATATCTGCGAGTTACGACAAAACTCGTGTTTAAAGCTTTTAAATAAATGCTGTACTACACACTCACTTGACTTTCGACCTTCCATGCCGACTATAAATTTTGTTTTTATGTCTTATTATACCGTACCACTTTCTTCGATAATATTTATCGCAAAGAAAACTACAAATTTCTGATAGTGCAAAGAAATATGGATGGCAACAGTGACGTGGATAGAAAAATGATTGTCTCGGCTAAAAAAACCTACGTTAATGGATCAATGTGTAAGGCGTTTGCGAATAAATAATAAAGAACATACTGCTATTTAGCCGCCATACATCGAAAGAAAAAAGATGAATGATTTTGAAAACATTATCTAACGTTTCAAAAGCAATGAATCAAACAGTATACAATTTTGTGCAGTAGTACAAATAGTTGATGTATATTATCGATGACTCTTCTTTCCACTGGCACAGGCTTCTCGATGTTCCAATGCGTCATATTGAACTGTTGGCTGACCAAGTTGCATTTAAGAGGAAACCGAGTCTCACACACTGAGCTGTGTCTGGGTTAAGAGGCGATTGCCTTTTGTAAAAAAATGTTCGCAGCTCCACAAACAAACTGAAATTTTGTTTCCCCAAGTGCCAAACCACAATCAAAACAACACTGGGAGTGTTGCGATAATACTTCTTGAAATAACCTTTGCGTTTGACGCTCTAATCACTATTAAGTGATTAATTTCCAATGACTTATTTTGAATTTTGTATCGTCTCTTATTTACGAAAACTAATTTGATTTATTTATATTTCTGTTTCAGGTAAGTGAGGCTACCGTAGAAAAACCGTTATAACAAAGGAGATGTAAGTGCTTTTTTTCAGTAAATGGATTTCACAAGCACTCAAGGAAAATCGTTGATTATTATAATGATTTATCTCGCACTTTGCTTGTTAACGTTTTCAATATTGATATCGCAATTGCAGAGTTTCCTCTTTAATCATGTTATTATCATTTTTCACCAATTACTCGATACTCACTCTTATTATGAGATAGTTGTATATATTTTTTTATTATATCCAGGCAACATCGTGATTCTTTTCAACGTTATTAAGTCAATTAGTTTTTTACTGATTGACAATCTATTATTAATTATTATCTGTACCACTTTATGTATATTTTTTACATATCTAATGCAGTGTCTGCCAAACTGTGTGCCCGCGGCACACTACTGTGCCGCAAGAAGTCTCAGGTGTGCCGCGGTGGAAGAAGCCTTAAAAATGTCAATTTTAAATAATGCCTATTCAAAAACAAATATTTGTCATGTAGGATTTCGGAAGCAAAACTGTAGCAAATCAAAGATTTCAAATTCCTCGGTGACCTAAAAAAAAGAAGTTTCGGAGATAATCTGCGGCATCTTGGTGTGCCGCGGTACTAGTTCCATTCATCAGTGTGCCGTAAAGTAAAAAAGTTTGGCAGACACTGATCTAATGTCATATCTGGTTATGATAAATTTCTTCTTACGTGATAGAATAAAAATAATCACATTTATATAATTGCTGCGTTTATAATCTTGAGTACATATTACACACATAAAAAATATAAAAATGACTTAGAATCCCTTTAAAGTTTATTAATTACTGAAGGCTCTTAAGCCTTTGTAATGAATTTAGAGTATCTGAATAATGTATATACGTTGATTAGAATTTATAATTCATTCATGGGCAACAGGTCTAGCAAAATTGTTTTATCTTATCATATTTTCTTTTTGATACAGCTAATAGTCGGTTATTGAAATATATTGAACAATCATTTTAATTTATAATGAAATTTAAAACAATAGGTCCAAATATCAAATTTGAATATAAATCGTCAAAAAACCGAATTTTCGCATTTAATATTGTAAAACATACTATGTTTAATCTGGAAAAGGAGTTTCCAATAGTTACAGGGGAGGAATTGTTGAATCGCCAGATTCTTATTATTTTTGTTAAGTTATTTAATGTATTATTTTAAATACATTTATATTTAACAAATTCACTTTTTTATGTTTTTGAATTCTACTGAAGTTTTTGTTCATTGAAATATACTCCACTAATTTCATAAATTAGAAAAAATCATTTCAATAGATTTATAATATTATTTTCGTAAATACCTCCACATTAAAAAAGATTTTCAACACGCATTGCGTACATACATATTATTTCAAATATACCTTTTGAGTGAAAATATCTTAGATAGGAGAGGAATTATATTTTCAACAATGGTGTGACGGTGGAATGGAGCGAATAAGGTTGGGAACCCCTGCTCTAGAACATCAATTTTAATATGCGGCTAATTATTAATGTATCGATAAATACTCCGGATATAATATAATCACAGATCAATTTATTACTATAGAGTAGGGTTTCTCAAAGTGGAGCTACAGCGTGCTCCAAGGGTGTACCGCAAAGCGGTTTAGGGGGGCCACGGGCAAATTTTCCGAAATCCATAAATTGTTGTGTTTTAGAAATTGAAATGTCTAAGGAGAGATAAAGAGAAAGTCTTGCGGTGTTCATTTTGGGAAATCCGCAAATTCCTGGGACTTTGGGTTAAAAATTCTTGGGTTTTTGAAATTCGAAATTATAGTAAGGCCTACAATGAAAAAAGTCGCGCAACTTTTCGTTTTGGGTCCCAAAAATTCGTATAACATTTATACTTTAATAGTACAAATCAGGTATGGAGGCCACAGAAAAATAAGAAACTCAAAAGGGGTCACGGGCCCAAAAATGTTGGGAAACACTGCTTTAGAGCATTCACGCGAAAAAGGTTGATAAATAATCTCATTTTGAAGATTTTTTTTTCTTTTAAAACTTTAATTTACTACTATTGTGCTCCGCATAGCATTAGAAGTATTTTAGAAAATAAACCTATGCGATATGTTATGTATTATATGATTAAATAACATTTTAGCTTTATCATTATTCACACCAAGCCTGTATATGACAGACTATCATTAGTAGTTCACGTCATTTCTCATTGTCCAATTTCTTTTCTAAAGTTAACTTTTTAACCCGCTAAACACGACTTGGGCATTAAAGTGACACTGCATTCTCTACAGTCTACGACGATTGTCAATACGCCCAATTAAGTGAACGGTTTTTGCCGTACGTGATTTGTATCGTAATAAAGTATGTATAAGCAAAGTATTGATGACATGTTTGCAATTCGTTTCATGTCTACAAGTTAATAGACATGTATGCATAAAAAATGCAAATGTCGTAAGTAGCTGTGATTGAAATGTTTTATCGTCTAAACGATTTGTATAGTGAATTTCCTCTAATATTACGGTTTGTGACTTCTAAATAATGACATTAAAATTATACAACATACTTTCATCAACATAGAAATTCGCGTTCTTCTATGTAATGAGCAAACTTCAAAAAGTAATTTGTCACTTGAAAAATGCCGTTTAATATCAGTTCTGAAAGTCAATAATAAAATTTATGAATGGAAATTACAATTGGTGTTCAAAAAAGGTTGTTTCCTATAAAAAATAAATCATTATATTGACACATTCAAAAAACCGTGATTTCTCCAACACTCAAACCATCATTTCCCAAGCTCTGTATTTGTGTGACAAATCACTTTTTGAATGTTTGCTCCTCATGTATAGCCTTTGAATACAACTCCTACAACACTTTTAAATATATCAGACACATATTAGATACACCTTTAACCTTTAAATGCATGATGTTCTGCTTTTAAATAAAAACAATATTTTCATATACAATGGGTGAGTGTGATTGCAAGAAAAATATTTTTTTCGATAGTTTTTTAAATGTATTTTTATCCAAAAACACTTGAAATAGTACATACTCTTAAAAAGCACCTAGGCATTAGAGGTATAAAACATGATTTTCATACAGTATATAAAAAGGCAAAAATTAGAATACACAATTAAACTATTATACTTAATACCATTATGATGAACTATGTTTTTTATTGTGAAAAATATACTAAAAACGGTCGAAAATCAATGGCCGCCAAAACTCCAGCTTGCTCTGTTCGAATGAAGGTTATAATGGTTTAGCATGTGTGGACAAGAAAGACATCTATTGAAACAATATGAATAATAAATATGTATTTTACCATTGGGTATAACGGTATAAGAATAAAAGGTAAAATCGATTTATATTTTGCGAAAAAGCTAAAATAAAATTTTGTACATTTCGTAGTAATCTATGTATTTAAGGGTTAAGTATATTTTTATAAGGTTGTAATCACACACAATAGTCATCAGTTTTTATGTTTTATATACATATTGTTCCAAATGTTTTCATTTTTGTTCGGTTAAAATAAACAGCGGTTTTACCTTTCTATTATAAATGACCTTAAATAATAATTTACACACCCATTCTTGGAAAAAATGTATTTATAATAATGGAAATGATTACTTTTTCTAGGCACTGCTTCATTTAAGAATGTTAAATATCAACCGAATATAAATAAATGTCAGTTACTATTAAAGAAAACAATGGCATGTTAAAATATTTCAGACTGAAAAAGCTTTTTAAAAACACATCGTAACAGGGAATCGGAAGTCAAGGAAGAAAGCCCAAGGTTAGAATTAAAATGCCACCACTAAATGACGAAAAATTAATTATTAATTGAATTATCATTTACTCATTTCTACCGCACCTTTATTAAACACGATTCTAAGCTCAAAAAATTCGCATTGCAGAGGGTCGGATTTAATCCAGATCCAATAACACAATGTTTAAACACACTTTTCATTTAATAACAAAATGTATTTTGGGTGCCACACGAACTATAAATATATGATAAATAAATCATATATTATATAGTTAATGTGTGTTATATTACCGATATGAATTTTTGTCACGATGAACAATAAAATCCTTTTATTTATTAAACCATTCACGAGTATAATCACTTATTAAAGTAATTGTCTTATTACAGTTATTTTAAGTCACTTAATTTTCGTTTCTAAGATAATAAGAAGCTTAGCTGAAATGTCGGTAGAGCTTTGTACCATCGCTAATATGCTTCGTCGGCATCTCGTGACGATTAAAATAAACAAGAATTTAAAATTATGAAACAGAAGTTTCATAAAGAAAGTCAGATAATTGCAACAATTATCAAAGGCATTTTTTACATACACTAAGATTACCGCCCTACCATAATGTTAGGGGCATTGACTTATGAAATTGTCATAATATAGATAACATCATTTTTCGCATACTATTTTTAAGTCAAATATAATTGTTGCAAATTTAATTGTTTAATTGTTGCAAAATTTAAATGGTACAGTAGAACCTCGATATGACAAACTAATGCTGATAAGGAGGCGACCGTTAAAGCCAAATGTTTGTTCTTTAAAAGTAGGCTTTCTGAATACGATTTTTTTCACCAAGAATATAAACGGTACAATATGTGATATTTCCATAAATAGATTGAAAACGTTATGTAAATTTAAAAATGATCGAAAGAAGGAAAGTATCGAAACATTAATTCATGTAAAAGTTTTCTTTTATTAAATAAATAAACATTTTTTTGTTTATTGAAAAAACACTTTATTAAATATGGTATAAAGTTAAAACTATAAATATTGGTCCGTTATATCGAGGTTATGGTGTAATGTTACTCACCAGTCTAAACTTATTTTTCAAAGCTAATTAATTTTTAATTTAACATTATTTTTGATTTATCAACGTATTATATTAAATGTATATTTTTATTATATACACTGATAATAATTCATAATATAGTCACGAGCACATGTGGAGGTTAAGCAATCCAATATATTTATGAACATATATCTCAATACGTCGTATAAGAAAGCATTGTCTTTTATTATATCAACATATAATATATTCGAGGGTGATTAAAATTCGACTGGAATTTGTTATATTTTAAGTTATGGTATATTATTAACCTATTGTTAAGTCAAGTTATCTTATATGAAATTATTAAATGTTTAAAAAATACTTATCTTCATAACATTCAAATTGCCATCTGTGAATTTACTTTATTAAAAGTAAACTTAACAACCTAATTTTAATGGTAATCAGAAAATGTTGTCATTTAATTTAAGTACATACTCCTGGATTCTCGAAATGATGAAGTGAAATGATACATAGATAACGTATAAATTATACATAGAGGCAAAGAAAAATTTGACATAGGTTTCTCAAGAATGAACTGAGTAGCTGTATACTGTGCTTTGTAAAACAAATAGATGCCCGCGACGAATAGTAAAGGTACAGACTACAGAGTTTTACTTTGTCGAGAACACGGAGATTAGCGAACTGACTTGCAACCCCCTTATTACGGACAATATAAAAAAAATGACGATGGACTTGACCATGACATGTAATGCGGATGCTCCAGAAAACATGAATCCTGTCTGTTTCTTCTACTGGAATGCAACTGATGACCATCCATAGGACGTAGGAGGCTTGGGAGGAAGCAAAGAGATTAGCGGGGGGGGGATAGTGGATTGGAAGCACCGTGTTGTGGTCATATACTTTAAGCAATGAAAATAATAATAGAATTATATATATTCTAATAATTAAGAAATAATAATTTAGTCACAATAATAAGCGTGATTTAATAATACTTAAAAAATCTAAATTCACATAGCTTTCTTTGTCCAACTTATATTACGATCACCATTGTGTTATATATTATTAAAATGATATTTTATACAATTCCATTAATTTTGGTATGTGGTGGTATTTATAATGTCTTGTGGCATTTCTATAATATATATAATACATATCTACTTATCTAAAAAAATGTGGTCTAGAGTTGTTGTTTATAAAAACTTAATTAGTGGGAATACCACAAATAATCACCTACCTCATCTTACAGATATTCAGACAATTTTATTTTAAATCACTTGGAAAGTGATACTAATATGTACCAAATGTAACCGCAGGCTATAAAAATATTGCGTTTCATTAATTGAATTTGCTTTCCTTTAAAATTAAAATAAAACGAAATCGAAATTACTTTATTGAATGGAATATTCCTGTGAAACAAATGTTTAAATTTTATGAACATTATTGACATCTTGCTTTAATGCAATCAATGTGTGAGTCGGTTCAAAACAATCTTAAAAAAAACATATTTTCGTTGCTGTGAATAAACAAAGTATTGTATTCTATTGCAGAACGACCTCCTCATTCTTCCTTGATACATTTAAAAATAAAATGTCACAACTAATGTAGATCAAAATCGAATAAGTCCAATGCAGATGATACCGCAAGTTATGTTGCGTCAAATATGAACACATGTACCTAACAAAGTGTCACAAATCCGAGGTGATTTTTTTATTTGCAATTATATGCTTCGACTTGAAATTCATTAGAGATGCTAAGTTTGATCTGTACCGACCGACTCGTTGATTTCTATATGTTTATACATTATGCACGATTCGCGATACGTTTTTTTCACACATAAATAAATTAGGAAATAAACTGAACACAATAGAGTAGAAAAAATATTAAATTATAAAAAATATATATCTGCTTCCATATCAATCTATGCATATTTAGCATCACCAATGTGTTACTCAGGAACCGGATGAAAAATCTTGTTAAGATTTAATGAATAGTAATATAAATAGTTTAGATTGGTCTGTATTTATCTTTTCAATTATTTGTGAAAAGAAAAATATTATCTCGTGATTTTGTTCTAAAGACACTGATGTAATTAATCCAGTTAAATAAACAAGGACTTACATTGTGCTGGGTCAACCGGGACCGCTGCATGCACAATAAAAAATATATAAAGAAAAAAGACATGCATTCACCGACTAGCCTTTTCGTAATAACACAAATTTTCCCAACTTTCACTATAATTTATTTGTAACTGTTTTTTATTTAATTCATTTTCCATCACTTTCCGAATTACTTGAGTAAAATTGATTTTGATTATAATCAAATAACATCCTTTGACATATAACGTCATTATTGCATGCGAGTAAAGTATAATTTTGTGATATGGCGTATAACATAATATATGAACATAAGACTCACTACGTGGTCTATAGAAGTCTTGTACCGCATGCTGTTACGTTTATTAGTTCATCACTATCCGATAAAGCTATAAATATCGATATTACGAGTAAAATTAATCGTGCTAACGGTGTATTGTATTACAGTGTGGATTATTGCTTAAGTTATTTTGTGAAACAGGGCAAACTTCTTTATTACTTTCAGTATAAGCAGTTCAATAAACTCGTTTGTTGGACCTACATAAAGCATTTGTTGGTAGTTATTATATTTTGCTGTCCCACAATATAAATTTTCTGCGGTTGTTTAGTGTTTAATGGACTTGTACTGCTTTTATGTTTCCATAACGCTGCAGGCTCTACACTAAATTCTTGCAGAACTATTCTGAACCATAAAATACTATCCGTTAACAGTAGTGAAGATACTTTTATGACGGGCGTCTTATTAAAATGACAATTGATAAAATAAATAGTGACGTTTATGAGTCATGTACTTAGAAAGTCACTCCAAATATTCAAGGTTCCAATTACCTCTAAATAGAAATCTTTAGTATTGGATTATAAACTGCAACCGTGACATCAATTTGATGCATATGTAACTTCATGTTGATGGTCTAATTGAATGTTAACTATGATTATACATTAAATTATTATTTATAATCCGTTTAAGCAGTGTAAATTCTGCTCATTATAAACAACGGACGTCATCGATTCACCACTTCATTATAATATTATATAATAGGAATACGTTCATTATTTTGCGTTAATCCCAATTATTTCAAACGTTCAATCGCTTCTGGTACTGTTACTTCACTGGTACGTGCTTAAAGTGCGTATGTTTTCTGAATGACTAAATTTGTTTTGTGCTTAACAAAACCAACTCAGATCCAAAAAAGATTTTTTTAACTGTATCGTCAACGTCCTGGCAAAAAAAATCATACAGAATAAATCTATTTGAATAATTAATTACATTGTTTTATAATATAGTCTGGTAGAGTTGACTGATTCATTGAATTCAGACACGTATATTAAAGAACATACATTAAGTGAAATAAAAATTGGTTCAAAAAGTCAATTGTATTATCTAACTAAATTTCTCAACAGTGTTTTTACGATACTTGAATACCAAATTGTTGAATTGCTTGTGATTGACACATAAATGTTCAATATCGATTTTTTTGTAAACTAGTGAAATACCAATCGAACTGAAAGTAATGTTGTAAGTTTATGGGATTAATCTTTCATCGACAGTTCGCAGTTTGAATGCAATAATGCTCAAAGAACGATTGAAAGACACCGTACTTAAAATTTCTGACTTATGTATTTCATAAAGTGATCGACGTAAAAACAATTTCTTCTTCAGGCATTCTCTGATACGCAGTGCTATTGATAATTTAAACTCTATTATCATTGGGTTTGTTATCAGCCTGAGCAAAAACTTTGATACTTTTGAACCATTCTTTCTTTGTTTAAGTTAAGTCACTTGAATGTGATATAGATCTGCTTATATATGTACTTATAATACATACAACTATTTTGCTTCTACAGCTTTGAAAGAATTCTACAGTTAATGGAAATACTTAACTTAAGATTAGTTATGTCTTAGATATCTTTCTTCGTAACATAATACGTATAACGATATACAGACAGTAGACATATTATACATTGCTTGCATTTTACTATGCACGAATGTTAGCATCAACTCGTAACATTTTCCGTGCACTCTCGTGCGTAATATTGATGTATGCAAGAAATTGATTTTTTACATTGCAACTTTCTCTCTTTATAAATTTTCTAACTTGTTTATAATTGCATTTCAGAGGTAGAGAAAACTTTTGTAATTTGAATCTCTTTTTGTTTATAATCTGTTAATTACTGTGCCAATGATAATTTAATATGACAGAGCTTTATCGAGTAATTATTCTAAACCAGTTGCTACTTCCTATTATGGAAAATCTGTCAAGTCATATAATTTATTATAAGCAAATATTCCATGGATTTAATTGGTGTTTGATAAAATAGCAAATCTCTTTAATCACTCTAATAATAAGTTCAAATGTACACGCTAAAAATTTTCATTTATTTAGTTATCAAAAACTTCCATAAATATTTTTAAAAAAAAACAAGATTTATAAACATAGTAATTAGACTGTAAATTCTCTTAAACATTGGTGTAGTGGTAAATAAATAAGTACTCGGTCGGTCATTAATTTATTCCCTATTTTTTTGTTTTATTTTTATATTCGTCCAAAGTTAAAAACCCACAAGTTTCAACAATTGAATCAATAAAAAAAACGCGCTTCCACGCTCGAGAATGATCAACGCTTAGATCTCAGAAAGAGGGGTGGTATTCACGTTACAATATGTACATTTATTTTGTAAAATTTGTCGGGTAGATTTGTTTTGAGTTTTGATATAATGCTTTTAAATTTTATGAACAGTATTTTGAATATATGTACATGTACATGAAAATTAAGTTGCAAGTGAATAAGGTGGAAGGGCGGCGCTCTGGCTCATTTTTAGGTGCCAGGTCACCGACCTGGCCCCACTACACCACTGCTCTTAACTACAGATTAAATTCTATATTACGCACAACCAAATGACATATATAAAATGAAGTTTCTTTCTGAGCTTCAAGCTTATTGTTTTTTTTAAAGCACGCATTCAATATGTATACTAAGCAATACGTATGAACTGATATTTTTTATCATATGTATAAGTACAACTACTGTTGCTGTTTTGGATATGAAAACTGCACGCATATTTTATGAAAATGTTATGCTTACAATAATTACATATTTATACTGAATATTTTGCAATTTTCGTAGTCATTTTTATACATAAGAATATTGTTTTGTATAATATTGTTAACTGCGTAATTCTAAGCGGATTTCATTGTAGAAAGATCCGTATCAACTGTGAATTAAATTGATAATTTCGAGTTCTTACACGCAATGGAGTCGCTTTGAAACGTTTAAAGCCTTTTTTCCATCAAGTCAAATCCGTTGCGTTAGGTAATATTTCAACAACGGTAAAATTGGTGCTGTCGCGGCACATTTAGGAAATCATTTTCTACGTTAGCGGTGTCAAAGTGATTTTGTGTATTATTAACGTCATGTCGAAATATGGGAGATTTTAACATTTAAAACATACAACCGAATTTCATATCGTCTATTTCATCATCAACAACAAATAGTAAATCTATAACAAAACGAATCTTTGAAAATTTAAAAAAATATCTTTAACTGCCATATTTCTACACTGTCTGTTTCAAACGCTACTTAAATTTTAATATATCATATATCTATGATTGAAATGTCATAATCGAATCTGTTTAAAAGATTACACTCTCTATCGCTTTTGTTTACTTCATAACGAGTATAATATAATCAAACAAACATAAAGAAAATTATTATTTTATAACACTTTTCTATTAATCGATTATATTATACTTTCACTAACTATATCAATGTTGTAGTTTTACAGCTTCAATAAAAACAGTCATGAAAGTTTGTTATATCTTCATTTAATCGATGCTTTTTATCAATAAGACATTTTTCGTCGATAGAAGCAACACGATTTATAGAAAGTCGTAAACCGATGTATGACGTTTGTGCTGGTAAATAAAATATTTATGTTCCTAAAATATACATTTCATTAATCTTTGTGTTTACGATAGCTTTGGTGTAGGGTTTTGTTGGTTTTCAAAAACCATATTTGAAAACCCGGGGCTTAGAAAAATTAGCGACTTTTGAAAGCCGATTTTTTCAACATGGTAATCAAATTTTTTTCAATATGAATAATCCTAATTAACTGAAATAAAACATTTAGACAATTCAACTAGAATTAAATTCTTATCTATTATCAGAACAAGAAATTGATCTAAATGGAATATATAATAAGATTAGTTTGAACGACATATTTTTTTTAATAAATTCATAAAATATGTTAATAAGTTTATAAGCGGCTGATCATTTGTTTGATTGTTCTTATTTTCTTAATATGTAATTTAAGATTTCGACTGAAGGTGCTTGGTGGAATTTCAATATTAAATTTGAATCATTCAAATTATGTACACTCCCACAGATTTCACTAACGACCCGGGTTTCGCCTTTCGGCATCTGTGCTTGAAATAATAAAATGAGCTCTGTTATTTCGTGTGTTTTATTTAATACACTTATTAGAAAAAAAAATTGTATGAATTATTGAATGGTAATATTTTTTTTTATTATTTCACTAAAACCGTTAATATTTTGAGTTGAAACTGCCATGGTTACACATACATCGAGATGAAGTTATAGCCAGTAAACATCAATGAATGGGCTAAAAATATTATATTTAAGTTTAATTGGAACATATTTTCGATGTGCTTCAAAACTCAAAGGTGTAAGAATTAGTCCACCGTCGAATAAAAACGCTGTATATTTTAAAATATTTTTCTTTTGTTTATATTAAATAGTTGAAATTTAAAAAATGATATTTTAATTGAAATTATTCTTTTTTTATGAAACTTCGATAACCGATCATAACCTTTTGTTTAAGAATATATCGGGATTCAATAACCAGTTTTTTCAAATGCCGGTTTTTGTATAAGCCCTACATTGGTGGATGGAAGTGCTGGCTATTGTTGAATGGAAACGTGCAAATCTGGTGTGGACTGTGAAAAGAGAGTGGCTTATTCTATAACTTGTTAACAGCCAAGATTTGATACCTTTACCCACGATTTAGCCATGCTGTGATCTCAGTGATGCATAACCAATGCAATTTCATTTATTAAAACTCCCGAAATTACTTCTCATATAACTTATATTTTTTGTTATCATAAAAAAGCATGGAATCTATTTTCATTTAAAACAGAATGTTGAAAAATAACAACAAATTAAGTACAAATAACTAATTCTTTCACTTCAGCCCATAATTATTCCAACAATTTGGTTAAAAATATCAAACTAAAAATAGTAATAAGTAGTATTATTATATTATATCCTTATATGAATACAATTTAAAAAAAAATCGGAATTAAGCAGTTATATGTTCGTGAATATATTTTAGACGGAACAATTTTGTCTTTCAAAGAATTACATATTTTGAGGCTGCGCGTGGTTTATGGTTGTTGTCACGGCGTGAAAAATATGGATTTTGAATAAACCACTCTTTTGTTATGAATATAAAGGAATTTTAATATTAAATTAATATCAACGAGAGTAATCATATATATTTTTTTTATTAATTTTTCTAAAATGCATTATTTGAGCTATTAAATTATACTCAGCATGATCTTGCTCATTTACAACGAGTTGAGCATTTATTGAAAAGGTATACACCTATTATTTGTACTCACAATTCCCCGGAAGTAATTGACCACCATATTTAAATAAAAAATGTTTAAGTACCATAAATTAAGTTATTTTGTTATTCAATTATATAATATGGTATAGGTATGGCAAAGGTATGCACCTAGCTATCTAGCATGCAATTTTTATTTTGACCTTTAAAAATATCAACAATTTACTAAATAAACAAAACACGTAACCTAAATAGCAGTTATTTAAACATTATAAATTAAATTTTATGCTCAATAAGCAAAACATACATACCGTTACTTTATCCGTTGCATTAAACCTTTTTAACTATTCTTTTATATATATTTAAAAAATAAATATTTCTTTTGTTAGAATTGATATGGTCTTTGAAAAAGTCCTTTTTCAGAATCTTCTTGGCTGTCGATTTTGTTTAAGTATGTACACACACCAACTACTTAGAAGCGGGGTAAACTATCATTAAGCCTATTCACTTTATTAATGTAGCATTCTATCACTTTGTCGAAAATTTCCCAAATTTAAATTATGTTTGTTTATTACTTTCAATCACCACTCTAAATTTATTAATCTGGGATGACTTTTTAATTATACGTTAGATGTGTTATACATTTTAATGTTGTGTTATTTTAGAATCACTTTTAATGTAATTGGTAATTTCTTTTCAAAGCCAATTGTTGTTCACAACTTTTCATTTTTGTGTAAATAGCATTGTTAAATTATATTTCTTATCAGTTGACAATGCTCGCAATGAGCGAAACCGGTCCTGACATATTAAATAAAGTTGAATGAAGTACAAAGGAATATTGTGTTTTTATTAAAACATACATAACCAACATTTTTTATTGATTTTTTAAAAATACTATGCCCCGTGACGATTTAGATACATCAATGTATCTTAAATATATTTTTTTCATATCCGCTCTCTATACGGAGCATATGATCACCACATGGTTCCTCCAATAATCTCTATCTCCCTTCAGTCTCTTTGCTTCCTCCCTGGCCATGGTCATTCTAGCGTCCCGTAGCTCCGCTGAATACATACTGTGGATAGTCATCAATGGCTTTCCACGAAGTCAGGATCCACCTGGTAAGTGAAAAAAACAGGCAGGATTCAGTGTCTCTTGGGGCATCCGCAGCACATTTCCAAGCCAGGTCCTTCGTTGAAACGTAAATTACATATTTTTAATTTAGTTTTTAGTCTGATAAATTGTTTTATGGACTGATTCCATTCCAGTATATGTATTCAGTTTCAAGAATTGATTTTTCAACCGATTAATAAATTTATATTTGAAGTCATACATGTCTGTGATTTCTACAACTCCCTCCCACCAATCCTATTCTAAAACGGGTTGTAACGAGTGTAATTAACTAACCATTAGTTATATCCTAACCCTACATATCTTTTTTCACTTCATTACCCTCGTCAAACAAAAGAGGTTGAGGACAGATTTACAAGAAGTTCTCGCAGAAAAAAAACGCCTAAAGCTAACGCTATAACGCTCTATTTGGAGCTAATAATATATTTTACATTGATAGCAGAAATAATTAAAAAAATGAATAAAAAGTTAATTTGCACTTATAAGATCCAATCATAAATATTTATAACTCTGGAAATACATAATCTCTTGGTTAATTTTGATAACCATTTGTTGAGAGTCTGTGATATAATATATGTTTACATTGTTAATAACATTAATTTGATTTTTAAATATTAACTGACTTTAATCACAAAATATGCATTTTTGAACAGTTCCGGATTACCCCATAACCGCAAGAGGCGCACGCTTGAGGCCTCTAAATTTTAGGGGCCTCAAAAATAGGATAAATTATAAAAACCATTATATTTCATTTTCAGTTTTCAATATTCATTATTATTCTACAAAGAGTTTTGCAACACTTTTATGTTATTCGAAAAACAGGACCTCCAAAATTTATTGCACCTAGGGCCTCCAAAGTGATTAATCCGCCACTGTTTGTGAATAAATAATGTTACCTATTACTGTACCATGAAATGGTTATTTAATTTTAATTTAATTTGTCTATGATTTGAGTTATACCTGCGTTTTGTTTGTATGGTTGCATTAAAGCGTAATTTAATTATGACGTCATTATTCTAAAACAATTTAAATAACTATACATGTAATCGTGCTTAAAACTGCGTATGTAGGAAAAAACATGGTTTGACTCCTTTCGTACATGGTCAATTTTCATTGGTAGTTGTTTAATCAAAACTATTTTAATGTGTATTATTTAGTATGCATCTGAAATGCATGCGCAAGTGTTATGTGTTCTTCATAGCGTGTAGTACTTGAATGAACACTAATGTAATGGTTTGTCGTAAAATATAGTTCATTAAAGAACAGACAATTTCAATGGAAAGTCTGTTTGCTAGAACCCATTAATAATTTCTTGTGAAAGCAGTATTAATCATAAAGCACTGTCAAAGCATTCAGAATGATATCTAGTACAAGTTGTCACCAAATGCGGCACACGTACAAATTAATGCAATCATTCATGTTGAACAAAAAAAAATACACTTCCAGAAAATGTGTTATTAAGACAGCGTGTATTGATTTATCGTAATGGCATTATATCAGGGAGTTGAGTGGATTCGTAGTGTTTTGGGTAGAGTCATAGCCGTTAAAAAAATTTTGACATCTTTTATGATTAAATTAAAAATACAATAAGTTATGCATTTTAGTAACCGTTAAAAAAGTACCTATGCAACTATAAAATTTCGCATCGTTTTTTTTAATTCAAAGTCAACAAAAAATGCTTACTTTGCCAATTCATAATACCTACTAACTAACGTGTTAAATAGTTTTTCTGGAGAATATTAATATTTTTTACCACAATCTTTATTGAACAGATTTAACACTATTTACTGTTGACTTTAAAAAGTTAACAAGCACAATTATTATTAAATTATGAACACACTGTAATAATTGTTAATATAAATAAAATTTAAAGAATTTATTTAGTTTATTTATGACAATTTATCTTTTTAATCGTTGAAAAAATATTTGATTTATAAAATCGAGCACAATTAGTAGTACATATTTATAAAGCAATAATTCTAAATTTTGTTCACGATTTGTTTCGATCAATTGTTAATTAATGTTCATCGCTGAGCGAAATCGATCCTACTCAAATAATAATATTTTTAAATTATGACCACACATTGTGAAACTTTATCATTTAAGATGATTACTTGAGTCATTATAATCAAGGCATTATTGATAATAATTATCTTATAATATTCTTGATTTTAAATTGAAATTGCAAAAGAAAAATGTATCGCGCCCCTAAAACAGTAAGCATTTGATTACTCGATTAATAGTTTTAACTGATTAACGCATTTGCACTATAGAATGCACCATTGCCACTAGAGTCTCCAATACCGGGATCTCGTTCAATTTTGTAATCCCGAAATCCCGGGATTGGTATGGTTGCAATCCCAGGAGTTCGGGATTGAGAAATTTCTAGCAAATCCCGAAAATTTATCGTATTTTGGATTTGGAAGATAAAAAAAACGAGCCACGGAGATATATTGGGGAAAAATAATAGGGATTTGAAGATTTCAAATTCCTCGATGAGCCTAAAAAAACGAGTCACTGAGATATATTGGGGAAAAAGTATAGAGATTTTAGGATTTCAAATTCCTCGGTGAGTTAAACACGATTTCACGTTGAGCGCCCAATCCCGAAATCCCGGGATCACAAAAAGGCTCCGGGATTGGATACCCTAATTACTACATAAAGCACAGGTCACCAACTTTTTTCAATTTTGGATTTGAACGACAAAACTAAAACTACAGTCGATTAAAATTACCTTATTGAAAAAAATGTCCTTTTCAATTGCATCGGGGCTTTTATAAAAAGAGGTCACCACCCGGAAAAGGTTGGGAACCTATGACCTAAAGAGATCAATGTTTATTATTTGGCGTCCATAATATCCTGAATCCTTTTACCACACCCGCTGTATGTTGGAATAATGCAGCGAACACATTAAAATAACACGCAAAATGCACTTAATCAGAATACCTAAGAGGTTTTTAATAAGTTAGTAAATACTATCATGTAAGTAATAAGTACTGCTAACACTTCTTGTAAAAGTTCAAGTATCAATTTTATCCATAATAACAATACATATAGCAGTGTTCTATTTTATTATTGTGTACAAATTCTACACATATCATTTCTCATATATATATGCCAACTTGTCATGAAAATAAAATAGTAATAAAGAACACATTTTAAAAAAGTCGTTGTTTCGCCACCTTCTTCAAACCTGTTATTTAAAAAAAATATTTTTATTACAAGTCACAGAAATAAACAATAAACATTTAAAAGGTTACGAAATGTTGATAATAAATTAGTGGTATACATATTTAATAGTGCCATTTTATAACTAATTTCCTTTTATTGTAAATACCATGTAAAATTGACACATTCATTTTGTCTTAAATGTTTTGTTTTTGTCTAATATTTCTACGAAAAACCTATTTTTCCCATTGTTATACAAATAAAAAATCTTGTATTTTTGACGCCACTGATATGATAACACACAATTTTCTAGCAATACGATTACGAATATTTTTACCGATTGTAACTTAAAATAACGATTGTCATCGACCACGAAAAATAATGATTGTTTTGTTGATAGTTAATATTTTCCATTGGCCAACATATCTAATATAAAATTGGTTAAAATATATGTGCATTACCAAAATATACGTAACACGACTTTATACTGTATTTAACTGAAATTAAAGTAAGAAAACTTTAATAAACAATTGGTGGCGGTCTTGTCTTTCCGCTCAGATCCGTTTTCAATTGTACTATCTTGGAATGGAATCGTCCATACAATAATTTTTCAACGGATTAATGAATTTTGTATCCAAAAGCAGTGAATGTCTTGATTCTTTTGACGTATTGACTCCTTCACCGTCTCCAAATTTATTTATCTCTTTTCGTGTGATGCAACATATTATCTTCAATAAAACATACTGAACTTAAAGGATTATGTAACTGGAAAAAAACACACAGTAGACCACCCCATCTCCATCGTTCTTTTCAGACCGCATCTCTTTTGCAAAAGTGAACGTTTAAACAACAGGCTCTCAACTAGGACATTCAATCCAATTTCCAAAACCCCAGGAATTTTTTTTCAGCTCTCGCGCGAATTTTTCAAAATTTCCTCTGGTTGCTTATTTTCAACATCGTTTCGAGCACAAAATTTGACGGGATTCTGGGATTGCAGGCCCTACTCTCAACTAGCTGTCGTCGAGATTTAAATCAGCTTAAAAAATGTCGGAATTCTTTTCATGTATCATAAAATTTAATACTAGCTTGTTTGATTACGTTTTGTATGAACAATGGTTGATTAGATTAATTGATCAGAAGATACCGGCAATAGAAACCGTGTCTTGATTGTAATCAATTGATTCAATGTATTTACTAAACACAATGTAGAGAGTGAGGCTTGTTCGCCTTTGACGCGATCAATTATGTGAAACGTACGTCGTCTCGGCGAGATTCTTTGATTAATCGTTTCAGAATCAAACATGCGCCCGCCTGTCTTGCGAAGAAGATGCTCAGGTGAAAGTGCAGTACGATATCTTCTTGTGAATATCATCACTCTTAGCACTTTCAGCGTTCTGACATTCAATTGATAATTGTAATTAAATCATCATAACCTTTATCAAACGGTGGGAAAAATCTTTTATTGTTGTATTATAAATTTGTGGGTATTCAAAAATACAACGCATTCTTCTACAATTAAAAATAGTATTTTGTCAGTGCCCATAGATAAAATGTCTCATTTAACTCATAAAATACTATTTTATTTGGTTGATTTATGCGTTTGGCGTTTCTTGGGAAACTTTAATATTGTCTCCTTTCTCGGTTTTGCATAATGACTGCAATTAGTTACATTTATAGTTTTTTTTTTAATTTTTCGACTTACAAAACACACAATTTCATAAATGTAATTTCAAATCAATACTTAAAAATGCATAAATAGATATAAAAAGGAAGAAAGGACATGAAAACTTTTAATCATACAATAATATCTATGAGAATGTAATCAATTGAAATCTTTACATAATTGACAAGTATATTGAAAATGAATTTACTCAAAATTAATATTCCTTGTTTATACTGCCAGAAAAACAAAAGTATATTTCACACAATGACTATTTTTATTTATTTCTTTACTTCTGTTCTTGACACGTTTTTTTATATTATTAGACAATATTTCGCATAGATTATGCTTATTTATTCAACTGAGCGCACAGAAAGATTATGAAAGATTATTTAAATTCCAAAATGATACATTAAAATCTGCCTAAATCGTTCATAAAATAAAATTTAATGATCGGTTTTTTAAATATAATATGCACGATAGATGGTTAATTTATTATGAGATTGCGATCAAACACACCCAAATCCAGTTTTGAAAAACACGAGATATTAGTACAATATTGGAGTTCTGATTCAAAAGAACATACTTATTTTTTTTAACGTCACTAAAAATCTCGTAATTTCCATGCAATTAAGAGTCAAAATATGAACTTATAAAATCAAAACTATGTAAATTTGCTTTACAACATGCTACTCTTTGTCTCCTTGAAAGTTTACTAAATCCCACAAAAACAATGCAATTCTTTGTAAATCTTAATTGCTAATACTGAAATATCAAAAAAAACTCTACGTTAGAATCATGTTAACCGATAATTTGTGCGAATTACGAAATATTATTGAATATTCGTCGGCCACATCTTAAATTTTTTCTATTGTTTCTTCTTATTGTTCTTAAAAGTGGATCTGGTCAATTTTGATTCCGAACTCCTCAATAATAAACAAATGTGAAAACGCTTAATTATAAATTTAATGTGGCATTGGAATAATTTAATCCGAGAATCAGAGTGTTAAGTAAGTGAAATGCGTTTGATAACACTGACCTATGTAGTGATTGTATCCACCTACGTGGTTCGAACACATTACACGCAACTCTATAAATTATTTTCATTTATTATTGGATATATTTATGCATATGATATGGGATAATGGCGTGTTTTAACCATCAAACTTGGATTCAATTATATGCAAAATTTGGATTTCTTATTGCAAATGTATTTACGAAGCACGTAAACATAAAAAAAAATGTTTGTTGATCGGTATTCTATGACAAATTTCACAGGAACCTTATTATAAAAACAGTATTTTTTTTATTTATAAAAATAGAATACATATCTTCAATACTGGTTTCGTTCATTGCAAACACAGATTATTGTAAAAATTCAATAAAAATACACGCTTTGTAAAAAAAATATGATTAATTTGTTAGCTACTTTCAAGTTTATTCTTTTTAATCATTAAGTTATCAAAATCTATTTCGCTGAATGAATCACTTTTCTGGTAATCTAATCATAGAAATATCCTTAGCACATATCGTCTAAATTTAGCTTTAACCACATTATTAATTCATGAAGAATGTTTTGATTAATTTTCAATGGCGTCACCATAAACCTCAAGACGGAGTCAACAAGATAACATAATATACATATGTTAAATTATAAATGAAAATGAGTTATATACAGTTTGAGAAAAATTCCAAAGACTGTCATCGGTAAAATCCTTCATCTTTAAAATGTACTATTTCCAGTACTTTAATGACTGGGAAAATATTTAAAAAATTAAAACATTTTTTTACCTACGATACGTCTGAGCTGAAAATGCCTTTTATATAGGCAAAATAAGTGTTAAATTATTCTCACAACAGGTCGAATACCAATTTTGTATTTTATAATGCCAGTATGCTTAATACTTTCTATTAACCGTTCAAATCACATTTTTTCATCAATATTCTGATGAACTATATAATCTATGTTTGTTCTGCTTAATTAATGACATTTCGTCCGTTGTGGTCTAGTTGGTTTTAGAGCTTGCTCTTCCGATCAGGCGGGTCTGGTTTCGATTCCCGGTAAGGTCAATTTCAAATTTAGATTTTTAAATTTAAATTTGAGACCTAAGACATGAGCGTTTGTGATGTCAATTATCCTCAAGTTGATCTTGAGTGACTTACAAAAAACTCTCATCGAGTTTTTCTCGTATGATCTTTCGACTTTAAATTAAATTTCAGTTTCAATTTCTAACTCAATCAGGTTACACGACATTTTCAATTACTAGACTACTATTATAATCGTATAGATCATGAGCTGTACAATTTAAATCTCAGAACGAACCAACACATCAAAAACCGTATTAAAATATAATGAAACATTTTAATCTCATATTTTCACTGTTCTATAGTTATTTTGTATCTATACAGGAACTCGTAAAGTTCTAGAACTGATTTTAATTTTGTTTATTGTCTCCAACATAATTTGTTGCTATTGATTTATGTAGATAAAAAACGTTATAGAAAGTGTCACTTTTTCTTTTTGTGCACAGCAGTCTTCTGCGAAACTTGTTTGTATAGGGAATAAAAAAATACTATTTGGTTGATTGACGTACATTAATAGTAAACTTTTCGAGTTTAACCTGTAATATTCTTTTAAATACTAACTATAAAATATTGTCAAGGTTATTTAATTTCACTTTTAAGGTGTTCACTGTCAATACTTGGTGGAATGGCATTATAATAAAAATAATAAAAGATTTTTAGTACTTTTTCCACTTAAAATTTTATTTGATCAGGACCGGTTTCCCTCCTCACGAGCATTATCAACTGATAAGTTAAATTAAAATAAATTAAACAGTGCTATTTATACAAGTTAAATAAAAAGGTGTAAGTAATTACTAACAATTAAAAGGATTTACAAATTACATTATAATTACACAAAATTAAAATGCTTAACACCTATAACATACAATTAAAAAATCATCAATAATAAGTGGCAAATGATATCAATTATAAACACAATTAAAATTTGGGAAATTTTTAAACAAAATGAAACTACATTACTAAAGTGAATAACTTAATGATTTTTTTATTATTGTTATATAATTTATTTTTATAATATCCTCACGATCCAAGACCCTAAATTCAAATTGAAAAAATCTAAATTTGATACTGATCTTGCCGCGGTTCGAACCCGTGCCCATCTGATCGCTTGGTTATAAATTTTATCACCAACTCTTCGAAGCCAACAGTATATCATATATGCAATGTTTATTTCAATTAAAGATAAAATAAAAAAAGCATGTTTTTATAAATATCATTGAATAGATAAATGCAATCGCCACATCCGTCGTAATTCTTTCCAGGAAGTTAATAATATAATATACTCCGCACATGTCGATGTCGACTTCACTTATCACATCTGATATCATCGTTTTAAAAACCACTGATATTAATAGGCACATGAAACAAATATTAACACATTGTTAATGTTTGGCTTGATTGTCGAAGTAGGTAATTTTTTCATTTCCATTCTCCCAGGAATGGGCTGGAGGGGGCTCGGGGGGGTTCGCCCGAGCCCCTTGTTAAAATTCGGCGTGGCCGGCGAGCCCCTTGTTAAGTTAAGAAAATCATTCGTCTCAATTGCAACTGCAAATATTTTACTATTAAATTGTAATACGAAACAGAAGACCCTTCAATTTTTTTCAAAAAATAATTTACTTCGGTTATTATAATAAAATATACCTAGCTGTTTATTGTCTCCTGTCCGGCAATGTTTAAAAATACCAACCTTGGATAATATTATATTGTTAACATATGTTTTTTTTGGATGGTACAGACATTCTTATTTACTGAACACGTGTATACTTTTTCATTTTACGACCTTTACCTTAATTTATTATTCTGCGAGTTTATATATTTCTTTTGGTTTTAATATAGCCTAATTCTCGGAACGACGAAAATATATTTGTAATTGAAGGATAAACAAAAACACGAAAGAAAGCGATTTTATGGTGTCTGATTTTTTGAAAATTTATTACTTACTTATCAACCATATCAACTAAAAATAGTCAGTAAACGGAATTCGGCATTGATTATTTTATTTTTGTTTTGGCAAAAGTTTGCTTTTCGGATAACATAAAAACGTCAAAAAATTGAATGTAAAATAATAAAAATCTGATACGAAATTTAAGGAAATATACGAAGTTTAAGGATTGCGAATAATATAATTACAAGAAAAGAAGCAAACGGTCAATCAAGCATGTGACATGTTTAATGATGACTAAAATTAACAAGATAGTTTCCATTACATTATGTAGTATTATTTCGAACGTGAATTTTCAAAAGAGGATTCGGTATACTTATTCACATACACCCGATCCTTTTTTACGCGATACATTCGTTCCAGAAATCGACACGTATAGAAAATCGCGTAAAATAAACCTAATTTTCATATAATTTGATAAGTTGTTTCCGAAAATCAAATTATCGCGTAAAAAGGTATTATAACTGTATGAAAAACTTAAATTTTCTCTTCGAATTCGCACAAAAAAGTTATTATTTACTCAATAACCATTACTTAACACATTATAGGCGTGAAACGTAAAAATACGTGTATCGTGTACTGTCAGTTTTGTTGGTATATTGACTCATAATTTAATGGTTTCTTCAAAATAACTGCCGTTTATGACAATAAGCAATAATCCTCATAATTAATTATGCCCTGAATTTTTGAATCACCTTTAGGATGTTCACTGACAATATTTGGTGATAAGGCATTATATTTTTTTAAAAAAATCTCAATTTCACTGATAACACCTTTTCACCGGATTCGCTCATGATGAGCATTATCAACTGAAAAGAGAATACAATCTTACAGTGTTGTTTATATAGAAAAAATAAACCCTCATAATTAAATTATTTATATAGAAAAAATAACGTAATAACAATAAGTAAATCGTGTAAATAAAAAGAACGGCGCCATCAAAAAAAGTCGCATTAAAATTAAATCGTGCAACAAAAAAAACGTGTAAAAAAGGACCGGTGTATTTTTTTTTCAATGGCCACAATAATAACCAACGTGGCCCGCGAGCCACGGAGTATGCATCATCCATAGTGTAAAGCCATTATGGCTGAGATTTACCGAGCCCCTTTTTAGCATATTGGCAGCCCACCGCTGCATTCTCCCCGTTTCTATGCAAAGTAATCAATCAGGTTGCCTATTGCAATACCAGATTATTATATCAAAACTTGTATTACGAAGAAATTTTGAATATAACTAAAAAAAGGCCAGTTGAGATCATTACAACACCGGGCGATTAAATCAATCATTATTGAATGATTTACATAAAAAAAAACCTACGATTTGTTTTGTAATACTAATGCATCATTGAAAAGCTCATCAATTCTGGAACCTGACAATATAAAAAATGATTTTGCAATACGGTTTTCTGTTCTAAAGGTTTATTTTCGTGCGATATTTAAGTGCCTTCCCAAGTATCCTGCAAACGCTGTATAACGAAAGCGATAAGTAGAATATTAATAAGTTGACTTCACCTAGCCCCTTTTTAACCATCTCTCCCCGAAATGGAGATTGCTGAATAACATGCATTTATCCTAAAAATAGCTTACGTTAATATGCTCAATAAGAAATTCATGTTATTCACATTGTAAGTAGACATGATTTTACTAAAAAATTCATGTTATTCACATTGGAAATAGACATGATTTTATAAAAAAATTCATGGTATTCACATTGGAAGTATACATGATTTATTAAAAAATTCATGTTATTCACGTTGGAAGTTTACATGATTTTATTGAAAAATTCATGTTATTCGCATTGAAAGTAGACAAGATTTATTAAAAAATTCATGTTATTCACGTTGGAAGTAGACATGATTTTATAAAAAGAAATCATTAGTCGTCAACAACATGGTAAATAGGGAAACATGCTTTGTTGAAGAAAATCGTGATATTAAACACAATAACATTTCAAAACTAAATGCGATCGCGCATAACATCATAGATATTTCTTTTTCGTTTGATAATATAACATAATCATTATTTCAGTTTTACAATGAGCAAATCACCTTCAATCGATTCGAAATAGTGAATAATAGTTGTGGCTGTAATCATTAATAAAATTCTTGGATTTTTTTCAGTCAGCTTCGGGCATGAGATTTATTTAGTCTGCACGTTAACCAAGTATTGGTTACTTATTATTTCAATTTTATGTATGACCATATTTTTCATTACACGGTTTAATAATTTCTATGATTCAAACTTGAAATTTTAACACTAATATTATAACACTGAACAACTCAACTGATATATTTTGGAACAATATGAAATCACACATCCAACTCAGTTTTATTGTTGCACTTTTAAATTAAATTTGTATTTTATGTTATTATAACAATATTTAAAACAAGTACAGTACATACTACTACAATATAATATATATAAAGTTACTTTGGCTGGGAAATCAGTTTAAATTCACTTGTTTTCGACTAGTAATAGTAAACCAGATGCACTCATGTCGAATAGAGTTTTTTGACGCAAATTTTTGTAATTGATGAATGACACATATGATAACAAAGTATTGCATAAATTCAAAACGTGGAAACGACTATAAAAAGACATTTAAATGTAAATGAACTATATGTTATAATTACAAATGAATGATATTTACTCTTTCGACTATGATAAACAAAACATAAATGTCAAGAAATGATAAATATTGTTGGAAGGTGAAAGTTAACTAAAAATTACGTTGAAATCAGTCAATAAATCGCTAGAAAAATATTTTTTTTCTACACAATACTGTTTTAAATAGGTTTGGCATACATAGTATTTTTGATCGAGTTGTTTTTCACGATAGACTTGGCGTGGCATTGGCTCCGGCAGTATTGTGTTTATAAGTTATTTTTGAATCCGGATACATTAAAACGTTCAGTTGTTCAGTCAAATTGAATAGATCGTGCGACTATTGGCCGTAGTTTCATAAAAAAATATGAAAAGATGAAATAGTCCTGTAAACATATGGTATCTCTATACTCCCGTTAAATAATTAGCGATCACCAATTGCAAAAAAAAAATATTCTTAACGTAAATAATTATGACTTCAAATTAAATATTTAAATTATTCCATTACAAATATTTTTTTTGATTACGAATGGAGTAAATAAAATCATTTTTACATATAATCACTACTGCCTGTAGCTGTCATTTTTAATGAATGTATGGTATGTTAAGTACACTTAAGATATCTGACAAATCAAAGCATTTTTAGTTTTCAATGTGAATATTATATATCTATAGTTAGAGTATGAAATTTTCACCTAACCTAACCTAATAATCAACTTTTTATGGCAATATTCTGCCGAACATATGTGGTCGTTTATGACCTAGCAACACACAACATTATTGTACCATCATCAGCAACATTTTATAGTATTTATGACGGTGGCGTACAAGTTTAATGTTACTAGTTACTACGACACTTCATTTAAAAAATTGGCTTCCCCTCCGTTTTTCATAAAATAAAAGTCTTCTTGTAAACAGTCAAAAGTTATTCGATTCAAAAATGTAGTTAAAAATGAAATACTAGAAACAATGTCGTTGATCGAATAATAACAAGCAGGGTTACAAAATACATATTGATATTTTAATATTTTTATTGATTGTCCCCGGGCGCACTGTACACAGTATTGATAAATATTGTTTGTACATTTAAAAATATATACTGCACTGTTGAATATTTCTTATACTTTTTAGCACTTTCCACAAAACATAAATTTAACATCGTTTGTATAAATGAGGTACCTGCTTATTTCACCTTTGGCGACTGTAGGAATTTGCTGGCCATTCTAATACCGCTACTCCCACGCTTATTAAATTATAACTAGTATTGAATTTCAATAAAAATAAATAAAAAATAACCTAACTATTTATTTTCTTTTTTTAATTGTATATGCAACATGTTATATATGTATATTTGTCATTGTCATTTACATTGAATATTTTTGTATGAAATCTGAATGCCTACGTCATAATCATTATCTATTGAAAATCCAGTAGTGTATAAAACCTTCTACACCCCTTTTCATTTTTGCAATATTCTGATATTGATCACCAGTCAGACAACTCCAAAAAATTGAAATTGGAGCTATATATGCAATATTAGTTTAATTGTACGCTCTACCGGGTCCAATTATCGTTTACCACTGAAAAATATTAATGTCGGTAAACTCATAAAGAATATTAAAAAAAAACATGTTGGTAGCGCCTAAGTCATTTCACGAATATATCTTGATATCCTCTTACTGAACCTAATCTGTAAATATTGATAAAATGTATAAATCTCGCGCAGAAAATGGATAATACTTATTTTGGCCATTTAAATATCGATTATTATAACAGGTTATTTGGAGCTGTTTGACTAATGAACTTTACTGGACGATCGACATGAGCGCAAATCATAATTATTTCATAAATCCGGTGCCCTTAGGGCGGCCTCTTGATAATTTAATATCTTTACTGGACGACTGGCCTTGTCCGGCGATTGTCCGTTATTCTAGCTATACGTCCCGCCTACTACTATTTTATTCCTTTGGCAGCCTTACACGAGGGCTACGAAACGTCGCGCTATAAGCAAATTCATTACACGCTTCAAACATCCATACAAATTGTATGGAAGTTTGTAGCGCTTAACGAAAGTGTTTAGAGCGTGATTTTTTGTGGCACTCGGGTTACTGACACAGCATACTCATGTTTGTTCCCTTATACATTTGTTTATTGTCTGTTCTCTCTTTCCTCGGAATACCCATCATGCAACACGTATTTAACTAATATGTATGCTTAACAATTTTACTTCATCTACACACTTAACGATTTTTTTTTCTGTTTACCTATAAATTACACTACGTATTTATATTATATGGATAAAAAATAGTTAAATGAAGTATGTAAACAATGGTAACTTTTGAAAAATGGATGATCAGAAGTAACAATGCTTTATTTGTTACTTTAAAAATGATTAAAACATACAAAAACCTTTTTTAAAAATCAATGGTGTACACCTGTACAAAACAGTAATTAGCTCAAACGAACTCATAATCACCTTCATTACACACTAAATGTATTTTTCCCCTCCTAATGTAGGTATTTCAACAGAAGAACCGTTTGTTACTCAGTTGCTCAACCTCTCTTTTTCTAAAAGAGTAGGGATAGAAGGATAGGGCTAGGACAGGATTAGTGGAAAACTAATCGCACTTATTACGCCCCTTTTTTTAGGATAGGTAGCTTACGGATAGAAATCTTTAAATCAATTTATTAAAACTGTCAGTTCTAGGGATTCGAACTCGTGACCTCCGCAACCAAAGCCATCAACGTTGACTACTCGACCACGCAGCCGGCTACTTAATGTTGTCAGGTCTCCGATATTTATGAACGGAAAGGGCAATATAAATCATTTTATATAAATAATGAGTTTTGAATTATGTTTTTTATATCAATTGTTCTGGCAAGAAAATTTATCAAGGAAATATAGGTTTTTTACGTGTTAAAGCACTTGACCCATCTTAGATGTTTTAGTTCTCATCTACATGTACATATATTAAACTGGAATCAAGTAAATGTGGCTGTCATAAAATTCCATATTATAGACATTTATCATAATCATTTTCAGATTGCAACAAGTGCTACAAATGATTTCCATAAATTATGTCACCTTGAAATTTTTGACTTCAGTAAATATTTATACTGACTTAACAGTGTGCAATGCGTTGAACCAAAAAAGTCCAAGCCTCCAACTGTAGCCATTTCAAGGTCGACCCAGTTTGGTTGTATGTATGCGTAAACGGTTAAAGTGTTGTTATTTCATTCTTAAGCAGTATTAGTGCGAGACATATATGATAACTTTTGCTTTTGACTCTCCTTGACTCCGATAATATTTTGGAGAAGCAAAAATTCAATTATGTTCGTGGCCGCTTGCGGACCGCGAGAAAATCTTCCTAGCGGAACTGCCTGCCAACCGGCTAGATAACACTTTCGTATTACCACTTCAGCGCTTATATGTATTAACATTATGATGATTATTAATTTAATTACAGGCAGCTAAACGGCGATAACACAGCCAGTTTGTTCATTTTACTGCCTCCATGTTGGTCAACTTACCAGAAGCCAATCTGAATAAACTGCAATTATATGTCAACATTCTCGAGAAGATAACCAAATGGTAATCTGTATAAATACAGAGACTCGAGTAGATTTTATATTTAATATTTTAGTAATCGTTCAGGTATTTTGTTTTGGTCATTATTAATAATATATGTGAATATATTTTTCACTATTAAAATTAAAACACTTTTGTAATAATTCCATATTATTTATTATACAACGATCAGGCAACTCACAAAAAGAACCTTTTTACTAAATTAGCTTTTAAATAGGCTCTATTTTTCAACGTAAACTAGTAGTATTCTTTCTAATATATTACAAACATTTTAATTATAGATAATTTCGATATTTTGGAACCACTGATGTAGAATGTGTTGATCCTAATAAAGCTTTCCAAAATATGGACTCAAATAGAACTGGTTGGAAGTCAGTCGGTCAACCTTAGTTTTACGAGAGAGTAGATATAGAAGTGTGGTGTGGAAACTTGTGCGCGTTAGCCAATATATAGTTTAAAATTGGACAGGTGATGGTTGGGAAGAATCGAAAAAATTCAGGCATGCGTTCCTCGTTTTTGTTGAATAATGACTCGATCGGTAATCCGACATACATTTTACTTGCTAACCGTTCAATGTATACAAAATAATAAAAAAAACACCATTTTAAATTGTAATATTTCGGGCTAGATCAAATTAATCGTGACATAAAACTATTTTTTCACTAAGCTTTAGATGTCTCAAATAACAAGTAAAAGAAAGGAGTTCCAAGTTTGTACGTTAATAACCTTACGATAGTTTGTCTGAAGATACGTGTCACAAACTGTAGAATAACGAAGGTTATCAAATTATTTTTTTACAAAGTTATTTCCAAATCCACCGAAAATATAGTTATAAGTAGTTTTATTAAAAAAATATATATATTTTCAATCAATGAAGATTTTTTTCCAACGACTAAAAAAACAATAAATATTATGGGTATTTTTAATATTAGTTTTTGCGAATTTTTGCATTAGCTAAAATGTTGTTAACAAAAAAATGACAAAGACAAAAACTCTTAAAACCAACGTGGTTTGTATGTACTTAAGACTAATAAGATATAGAGTCATTATCCCGATTATAAGATGGTTCTGTTTTCTTGACAAGACAATTTAGAATGCATGCATACGAGCTACTTTACTTAACTATTCTTTTACAACTCATGTAAGCATTCAAAAATAAATGAAAAGTCGTAATAGTATATTATATATTAATTATATTTAAGCTTGATTACTCGTCACGATATTATTTAGAGATACTATTCACTTTCGAATATTATTTAAATATTCCATACACACCTAAATAAATTATCTATTATCATAAACATGCATTCATCAATGATATGTCTAACGAATGGAATAACAAGTTCAATGATAAATGTCTCTTTTCTTTAGATGTATGAATAAAAAGATATTTATAATTAAATTCAGAACTAATCAAAAGTTTCGGCAGACCAGTTCAAATCATCAAGATCGATCTCCGTATTCTAATGTTTAATTTTATTAAATTATTATATCATCCGTGTGATTTGTGTTAAAATATAAGTGAAACATATAAAAATAATATATTTATATATTTTATAATTCTTATCAAAACTTTTTTCTTTCTAAATTTTCTTCTTGGTCACTTTTAATGTTGTTAACTTCTGGGTCACTGTGAATTCTTGTTGGAGAGACGTTATATTTTGTGTTGATAATTTTAGCGACGAGCGAATCGAGTTGATCTCGAGTGATCTTCGACTGAAACAATTCTTATTTGGTCAATCTCAACTAATTTTAAAAATTCAAAATATCTAGTGAATTGGTGTTTATGAGTTGTAGTGGCAAATATATTTTTTAAATAAAACGAGTGGGTCTATATAATAAGTTATTATATTCAATTTTATAACATAAATCAATTGTTTATTTAATCAATCGACGGAAAAAAATGATTTAGGGCATCACGTTTACAACACAAGATAAAATTAAATTATAATCAAAATCCTCCATTTTGTTTATAAAATGTTTTCTGACAAACTTTAATTCTGAAATTCCGAATATTTTTTTTTCATCAAAGCTCTTATCAATAATATTAAAAAAGATGTCATATTAAATACATTTTAATTTTTTCATCAGCACCAATCAACTAATTAGGTTTTTAATAAAAAATAACAGACTTAGTTTTTTAAAAATGTCGATTCCGCGTGTTTTCCGGTTTTTTACGGTCATAAAATACCAAAATAACGTTGATGCATAATTTTATAACATGAAAACATCGATAAATTTATTGAAATAATGTCTGTAGACCTACCGATGTGGATGCTATATCAAAGCGGATTAAATACAATTTCGACAGACAATGATATTGACGTAGATTTGCCGCTATGCGAAGTTTTCAAACGTATTTCATCGCTTGTGTGAACATTAACTGTCAATCAGTTTTTTGACGTGGAAATGTGTGCAGTGATGTGCCAAAATACACAAAAAAGAAATAAGTGCTCATTTTTTTTTGTTACCACACCGTATAAAAAGGCTCCACAACGTATATAGTAATAAATCGATGGAATAGTCGAATACTGGAATACAAACAGCGAGGTTTTTGAAAATAATGAAACTTGGAGACGAGATATCATGGATACTCGCGCTTTTAATTTAAAACTAATGTAGAGTGTTCATAGCTACAAAAAAATAAAGTTCATGCCTTGTCAGAACGGTATGATATTTATTTTTAAAATCACTTTAAATGTGTTATATGACAAAAACACTCTTATGTACTAATTACATATTTATTTATTAAAATCAGGACCGGTTTCGCTCATCATTTGAGCATGCTCGTGACGACCAAAAACTGTTTTATATTAATAAATAAATGAGGAACTAGTACAAAGGGTGTTTTAAAAAAAATATATAATATATGTATTCACTTATTAAGACGTTCCATATCGCATAATCGAAGGAGGTTTTCTTTATTAATGACATCATGACAAAATAGTACCTGTATTTAAAAATGTAAAATGTTTTATATCTACTTAAAATTATGTGATTAAATTGTAATCATTATAATAAAATTAGTTCTCAGAATTAAAATAATTATGGAGAATTTATTATAAATAAATATTACAGATTTGAATCGTTCAAATTATGTACATTCACACAAGTTTTTTCACTAACCTTTTCCAGGAATTAATAGGGCACAGTTATACATTTTACCATTTTTAAATGGGCAAGTAAATTAGGCATTGAGCATGTAGGCATTCTCATGGATTAATCCATTTCGCCAGCAATATTCGCTTATATGAACACGATACATTTATTTACTAAACGTCAGTTCATTTCATCCGTGCACTTGGACGCTTGAAGATGCCTAAAGCCGAAACCCGGGTCGTTAGTGACAAAACTTGTGTGAATGTACATATTTTGAACGATTCAAATTTAATATTAAAATTCCACTAAGCACCTTCGAAAGTAGAAATCTTAAAATATTATAAAATCAACTTTTGCCATTGCCAAGCCTTGCTATAAATATTACCTTTTCAATAATATGTATATGTTTTTTTTTACCTTCGTGTATTTTCATGTACCACAAAATAATATTGTTTTTTTTACATCTCTTAACATAAATTAATATTTATTATTATTAGTTTTCCTTAAATAATGTGGTATGATTTATTAAATATTCATGTATAATAAACCGTAACTTAATCAATCAATATCATAAATAATAATTGATTTAATGTAATTACTTTTCATACTTTTCGAAAAAAAATACATTTAATATGAATGTTTTTGACACTTTTTCAATCTTTTCACGTTTACGAAAGATTTTTTGTTAGTCAATAAATTTTCCACTGATTGTTTTGTCTTGCTGTTGGACGTTTCTTTATTTATTGATAAGTAGATTGCGAGTATAATATATCTTCATATATTTATGTAAAAAACCTGCATATAAAGATTGTTTAGCAATAGTAAAAAGTTAAGCCGATTAATTTTAGTATGCTTATTATCGAATTAAAAATAGTGGTTTTCTCTCACCCATCCTATCATATGAACGGGGCGTATCGAGAGCGATTAGCTTACCACCAATCCTGTCCTAGCCCTATCCTTTTATCCCTACTCTCTTTGGAAAAAGAGAGGTTGAGCAACTGAGTAACAAGCAGTTCTCGTAGAAACACTTCTGTTGAGATAAACTCCATTAGGAGTCCATATGCTACAGATTGGGAGCGGACATGGTTAAAAAAAAAACAGTTGACTTCTTCGGTTATTATATATTTAATAAATTCTTCCGTAAAAAACGTATTATAGTCGAATTTAACAAACCAATATACTCAAATCATTTACAATATTTCAATTGTACCATACAACGTTTTTTTTAGAATAGATTTAGTACACAAATAATAATTTTATCAATTCTCAGATAGCTAGTATTACTGCCGTCATAAACTGAAAGTAAAGTTGCCAAAAAGGCATATCCTGAGCAATGAACGTTTAATTTAAGCTGTAGTAATTGAATTTGTACATAATTTTGATGATTAGTTTAATTCATGATAAAATTTAAACACTAAAACAGGCTTTTACAACTTTTTTTAGCGGTCCGTATAAAAAATTATGATAGTACGCTGAATCCTCTTTCTACACTGAGAAAACGTAGAGAAACGATAATGCGAAAGATTGGTTTTATTTTATTTTATCGTGTCATTTCAAAAACGTGCAAAAAGAGAATTATTTATACGTGTTTACATAAAATTATGTTTATCGTACACATGCTTTATTTATAATTCAAAATTAAATGCAATTTTTGTCTTTGTAAAATTGAAACAATCTTATTCATACAATCTTATTCAGGTATTAGAATTGAACTTAGTGTTTGAAGTATTAAGCTGTAAAATCTAATCTTAATTTTCATCAGTTAACCTATTTCTATAAACCGATTTATTCCGCTTCATCAACAAAAAAGTTTGCTTACATTTGTTAAATTTAATGATTTTAACATGAGGATGAAACATTGGTGGGCCACAAAAAAACAAAAAAGTTGTGTGCGCCCCTGCGCTAATTTTGTAAAATAGAACGATATAAAACACAGTTTATTATTCACTGCTTAATTTGTTTTCTGCTTATCATGACAGTATGATAATCATACGAAGACTAAAATGTACCATGAAAACAACTGAGAAATGCCACCAGACATTATACGGTTTTCGATAAAAATTCAATGATTCAGCCTCGAATCTCAGGTAACATACATGTATAATTTAGTTATTTGTCTACCATTGAAAAAAATGAGGGTGAATTGCATCTACATATTGTTATAAAACGAATTGTTTAAGTCCTATGAATAGTTTTGAAATAAAATTGTCTACACCAGTGTTCTTCAATCTTATTACATCCGATGACCGGTAAAAATTGGAAACAAATATTTCGCGCACCAGCGTCAACCAGTAACACATATTTACGTAGTCAGTTATCGACTATTCGGACTTATGACGGAATATAAATTAGTTTAAAAAATCTATACTCTCTGTCAAATATTTTATAATTTAATATTTGACTGCAAGTGGCCCATATAAATGTCAAAATTAGACGTTTAAATAGCTAAATATTTTTTATCATTAATGCTATACATTGGACAGTTTCGACTTACGTTCAAAAACCTGTTTCAAGTCATTAATTGACTGTACGTCTTTGCTTGTACGGATAATGAAGTTTGCAATACAATTTTCGTACAAATATTACTAAACTTGATATATGTATACTATTTACTGTACTGAGGAGAAATCAAAGTGGGAATTTTTTTGCGAACCACAGGTTGAAGAACACTGGTTTAAACTATATTCTTACCTATCAGTCACGCCACGGATACTGTATATATGTATATAATGTTTTTAAAACTTGACGATTGTTTTGAATATTTCTGAATTATTCACATCGCAGTTGAATATTTGAATTGCAAAAAACTTATTTACATCCTACATATATGTGATAAATTATTATGTACATTTTTAAAAGATACCAACTCTGGGCAGGAAAACTTTAATATTAATCCTATGATATTTTGGCGGAAATGACTTGTCGGTCTTGGCCACCAATATAGCTGATGTCTGCTTAATTTATTCTATTCGTAAAAAAACTAATGACAGGCTTAGTAATTAATTTAATAGGCATCTAATTGTAGATCCTACACGAAAGATCGTTAAATTGATAAAAAAAATATTCAATTCAAGCCAAACTCAACCCATTATATTATATTTCATTTGGATCATTTTAACAAAATTCAAAATGAAAATAAAATGTCCATAATATTTTTAACGCGTTTAGCAGTAGCTTTGCGGAAATTTATTTTCAGTACAAAATTAAATTTGATATCTTTGTTATTACACCGATATTTTTTCGCCTCTATGAGAAACTGCTCCAAAACAAGTATCTTAATTTTATTTATGAATTAGGTAAACATTTCAAATAACCTACATTCAAAATATTCCCGATTTGTTATGAATTAGTCCCTTCGAACTTTCTTATTTAATGAAATATTTTTCTTAGTCTCATTGTAAATAAAGTTGTTTATAATGTTTACTATTATTGATTTGTATATATTAAAAAAAATCGTTCGATAAAAACATGACAATCAAAAAAATGACGAGATTCTAATGGGTATTATAAAAAATGACAGATTTGTTGGTTGTTCAACAATCGGAAAAAAGATCTTTTTAAATATGTATTCCGTATCATTTGAAAGTGAAACGAGACAAATTTACAAAAAATAGGTTTGTCTGATGATAGTGGATCTCACAAGATTTCCATTTAATACCTGGTAATATCAAGGAATTTTCATAACAGATTTGGTTTTATTTTAAAATGTGGCTTTGATTAAGTATGTAAATAACCTAAATATTAAAAAAAAATAATGATAATATCGAATCACTTATTCAAAATGTTGAATCCTGCTATAGTATATATTTTTATTGTTAGTTCACCACTCATATTTTGTTCAAACAAAAACCATACAAATTTTGAAAAACAGCTGTGCCATGTACATTATAATTCGTTATATAGTTATTAGTATAAAAAGTCATACTTTTATTTTAGTCGTTTCTTTGACAGGGCAGCTTGCTAATAAAATACGTTTATTTTTTTAACATTTATTTTCATACAACTCTCGGCCTTAAACCACTGAAGTGAATTGGAATAATCTCCTCAGAACTAGGCTTGGATGTGGTCAGCCGCACTGATATGCGACCTGAGGCTTTTAGAAGACCACACGTCTCTTAGAAAACAGTGTTGTCTGCACGATTGATGTTGTTCCGAAAGAATTTATTGACACAAATAATGTCACTCCTGAATATAATTTTAGAAAGTGACATCCAGTTATGGTTGTCGTATTTATGCAAACCACAGCGTGGACTGTGCATATAAGGCTTGGGGAATATACAAGTGAGCATCATCATATCCAATACTAGTCAGCCAACGAATTAAACGATCCTTTTTTTCATTTAAATATGATATATTACGACCGTCCCTAAAATATTGTCGTTTATTTATTTCAAAGAATTTTTTTTTAAATATTTATGAGCTGTTTTTGTTATATATAATTAATTTAAATAAAGTGGAGTGTCATTATAATAACAAGCCAAGTATCTTAGTACATTTAAATTAGTATGTGGTTCCTATTGTTTATTTGACAAAACAAAATAATCTTTGAAAATAAAATCAACATTATTTAACTTAATACAAAAATTGATAAAATATGTGCTTTATCAAAAAAAAAATTATATTGGTAGCCAATATTCATTTTTTTACATAAAGTATTTTAATGAACATAATATTAAGTTGTTAAGAGTCTAAATTAGATTGAGTTATCTTTATTTATTAAATGTTTATATTACTCGTGGTTCCATCTTAGTCACAGTCACAGTTAGTATGTACATATATCTATTATTATTATTATAAAAATATACATATATGTTATTATTATTAAAATATAACAACAATTTCCGTGCAAGTTACTGACAATAAATCAACTTTTAGAGTATTTAATATTAGATATTCAGTAATTATAAAAATATATTTAGTATTCATATCAGTGGTTTGTGGACGCGGTAGAACGGCGTTCCGGAACCTTATTTCTCGGAATTTGGATGTTTCAAATCAATATTCGCCAAAAATAATTGTTAAACATTTTATTAAAAATATTTTTCTTTACTAAAAAAAACAGTAACAAAAAATACAATAAATAAACGAACAAAACTGTCTTTCTTTCAATAATGAGTGTAATAAATAATTTCCAACCTCAATCCAAAAGAATACACAAAACGATCGATTACAATGGTACTTGTTGGTATGACAATATTTTCCGGTTACGATAAATCAGTACGCGAGCTTGTAATAATTGTTAACAATTATATCACAAATCGTTTATATGGCGATGTGTTATTTATTATAATTTTTCTTCCCACCTATTTATAACCAGCGATCGCCGATTTCCATCTCATCCCACCTTTGGATTTTTTCGTGTATTTTGTATTAATAATAATATGCCTTTGCGACAAAGATTCATTCCATACCCCACCTTCACGGTTCACTGATCTCTTATGGGAAAAAGATTTTAATTTACCAGAGATGAATTAAGACTGATTTTTTTTCGAAATTTTTCAATCAAGCAAATTACAAAAAAATCATTTCCACAAACATACATTAATGAATAATCAAGAATATAAATTATTTTGTATACTTGTCGGTTACGGTCTAGGGTTTCCAATCCCAGGATCCCGGATCCCGAAATCTCGGGATTGGTATTATCACAAAAAAAGGTCCCCCATTTTTTTCATTTTAGGAATCCAGTAAATTTCTGTGATTTTGAAATCGGCATAAGAGCTAAAAAAGGTGTTCCTTTGTAAATATTTTTGAAATCTCTCAATTTCCGACTTTTTTCCCAGTGATCGATCTCGGGATCCCAAAAGCCCACATCCCTAAATAATTGGGAATCCGAATTTCTCCAAGAATCTCAAACAATTGTGACACGTTTTTATGGTGAATGGTCAATCCCGGAATCCGAAAAATTGTGAATCCCAAAATCCCGGGTTTACAAAATGGGTCCGGGATTGGATACCCTATTTTTGCCATATATCGTTATCTACTCATGTTTCTGGTATCAATTATTTTTCTACGGCCATCTTCAAAGCAACACAACATCCCAACTGTCTGTTCACCTGATGAATTTATATGTCATAATTATTGTTTTGAAGAGTTATGTGATCAGAGAATCGAAATAACGTCTTAAGTACTGCAATGGATTTTACTTTGTAAATAGGTGATCGATTGATCACGTTGCAGTTTAATACATGTAAATATAACCGTCTTTATTAAATAAGATTAGATCTGTTTTTATCGATATGTTATAAGTCGTTATCAAAATAACAGTCTTACAGTCGCATTGAAAAGCTCCTCAATTTACTACCTTTAATGAACTTAGATTATTGAGAGTGTTTTTAATAGCACATATCCATCATGGACGATATCTCTTGGGCAACTTGTAATGTTCTAATAGTTCCATAAACAACAGAAAATAACAGCAAACTAAAATATTGTACTCACAACAAATACACACATTCGGTAACCCATTGTCTAGTTCTAGTACGATCTTTATTCGATTTGGTAAAAAATCAATGATTATTTTGATCAATGTATTATTTGTTTCTGTTTATAAAAATTCTATTAAGTATATGGCAATATTATTTTTCCGGCTCTGACTAAGGAAACGAGTCTAGGAGTCATGATATCATGCAAATTTGTATTATGGCTACACCTTTGTATATAATTAACTAAGTGCGTAGCGGATGGAAATAAAAGTAACACAATGATTTAGATGCTACATAAACATCTCAATGCAAAAAGACTATTTTAATAACTTAGTACCCCATTATTTTATTATTTAAATTGCTAGGGTCCAAAGTGGCGCCACTGCATGAAACTTAGCCTAAAAAAATAATTAAAGTCGCGTTTTAAGCTACGGTTGTAGTCGGACTCTTATTTCTCCACGACTCCAAAGCCCTTGTTATAACATACGTTAGCAAAATCTCGTATACCTTGTTAACATAGTTCAAGTAGACTGAGCATTTAGACAGATTACAATAGTTAGTTGAATGAAAACAAAATTGATTAAAAATGAAAATAACCTGTTATAAATAAGCGACATCGTTATTGAAGTTATATTGCACTTTCTCTCGAACACGTATAATGATAATAATAATATGTATTCTTCTCCCAAAAAACTTTTACTTTATGGAGATAAATATACTTAAATTTCGTTCTCACCTCCCAAACAACTTTATACCCGTTTGAATAAACCAACCCATACTGAAAAATACTTGAAATTAGCTACATGGACGATACAGTCCCAAACTCATATTAGTACTCAACGTTTTACCCACTATTACACGCTGTGAAACTGCACTATTCTAACGGGATGCATTCTGCAATATAATCCGGTCAAAGAATTACCCAGCTTTATAGGTTAACCAAACATAATTAAAAAACGTGTTATAGAAGAAGTCTACATAGTTGTTCCATAGGATGCCATAATTTTTTGAGAAGATATAAATACTTCCTTTATATAACAAGAAATCGACGGGTTGACCATGATCAAACAGTCATAAACAATCACTTATTTAAATGTGCATATTACTCATTAGATATAGGTTAAAATTCTGTGTCATATTTTTTCATTCATATTCAAAAACAAAATACTTAGTTTCATTTGGTAATTAACTTTCTTCAAAAACCAGCTATTCATTGATTATCAAAATGAAAATTGATATATATAACTCATGTTGAATTAAAAAAAAACATGTTTGATTCTTTTACGGTATGTACCAGAGCGGAAAATTGCGGTTTGGCAGACGTGTTGCTGGCGAGTCATTGAGCTCATTGATGATGATCGTTTGATGCTGGAAATTGCTGCGAAATATGGCTTGATTCTAATCCGACAACTAAGCTTTGGTCGTGGTGATTGGTTTCACATTTAAAAAAAAATGACATTGGCCAACTTATGGCGGGAAAAGCTTGAAGAAATTGTACTTAATCTTCAGCGTTTCATTATCTTAATAGCTCTTAATCCGCAATTATGTTTATGTTACGCGGAAATTGTATTAAGATCAAGATGTGCTTGCTATAAATACAATTGTTTTAATAAACACTAACGTTGGAAATTAATTTATATCGAGCTGAAACTTTAGGTATGCCACATGTTATTGCTTCTTATATTAGAAATATGTCAATATGTTTTAATTTACTAAATAAAAGTTGATTTCAGTTATTATATCTTAAGTCAGGCAATGGTTGACGTTTTAATGAAACGTATTATTCCATTTAAATTATAGGTTATTAAAGAACGAAAATTGTACTTAACTTGAATAAAAATATTTCATAATACATGTAGTTGATAAAAGATTTTTTACCTATATATTCAATAATTTTAACTAAGTAACAAGTTAACATCAATTAATACACTTTCAATTTACAATTTACCATTTTCTTGATGATTTAAAATAAGCATTCCACCTAAATTTAGAGTATTTTTTTTTTGTTACTGTTACCTGTTATGTTTCCCATTTCCATATATCTTTTGTATACTGTCAGCAGGCGACAAATCAAAAACCTTGTGTTTTGAATTATGAATACAGATATATAAATTTTAGCACACTGTTTCTTCTAATCTTAAGTCAATTTAGATTAAAGTTATTTTTTGGCGATCAAATAACTATAAATAAATTTAAAAGTTTGAGTTTGTTGAGAATTTTATGATTTTTTTACAGCGATAAGTAATATTGGAAATTTTAAAATCTCATGATTATCGAAAATGATGATTATCTCAAAACAATATTTTTCGATTTATCGCCTTTTGCTAATACAGACGATATAATATATTGATAAAATGGGAATGTGTTTAATTGAAGATGGATAACAATAGCATGGAAGACTTAATTGGTATACGCAGATGGCTTTAATCAACTCTCTTTGTTTATCAAATTGCGTTAAATCAACCTAATTCAATTGTTATTTTGAAATGTATCTGTGATAAGATGCTTCGAAAAAGAATAAAAAATGAACCATAATTTGTCTTCCTTATATGAAAATTGCGTTGTATTTAAGTCGTGCTATCAAAATGACTTTCTTAATCTCAGCGGCTTTTCTCATTCGTAACAATAAAATATTCTCACGAAGTTTCACCTGTGCCAAACTCAATATAATCCAAGTTCACATGTCAAATCGCGTCACGTTGAAAGTCACATAACATGCAGGGGCGCGTTAAAAATGATAACATGTAACTATTTCGTAACGCCACATGCATTATCAAAATGAAATTATTCGATGATTTATTTATACGAATACAATATGAATATAAACACGCAATTTATAAATGGGTCATATACAATCAGTCAAAGTTAATTCATTTCTTATTTTGTATATTATAAATATAATAAATTAAAATAATAACTCAAGATTATAATGATTATAATGAAACTTTTATTAGTTTCTCGGTTTGAAATTGTAATAATGCAATGTTCTATAAAATACAGAATACTACAATTTGGACTGCATTGTTGTTAGTACGCGCTAAATCATGAAATATTATCGGTATTTATTACCCATTCACCCAAACCATAAATATTAATGTCCTTTTTTGCATATATGCTGTACATGAGTGGACTGTAAGGGGCTTGCAAGGGCTTTTAAAATTTAACCTCGACCAGTGAGCCCCTTGTTAAATTAAGAAAAACCGTATTCGCAGATCGATACGTTAACAAGAGCGCAGTGATGTACACTTGGTGTAGAGATTTGCACGGGCCGAAATTTTACAAAATTACTCGGTCCGAGCCCGAAAGACTCAGGTCCGAGTCTAATATCACACTTGTTACCCGAACCCGACCCGAAGCCCAGATTTATACTTCTCAGCCCGAAAAAAAACCGTTTTTTACAAATTTACAATAATTTGAGATTCTCTATAGAACTGGTAATAATTAAAATCATGGCTGACTTATGACACGAACCTAGCCTGAAATATTTTTCTGAAGAAATAAATTCCTTACCCGGGCCCGGCCCGAGCCCTAATCTCAATTGCGCTACTCACACGAACGTTGGGGACCGTGCAGACTAGTGTCAGTGCAGACAGTAACTTGATGTTACTGATATATCCGAACATAGTCTATGGCAGCTTAAGTATAACGTTCGAAACATGGAATTGAAGCGATTAGAATATAAACTATTTCTTTGTTAATCTTGGAACTCTTCACTCTTATATAGTTATATACATTTTATAATTAAAATATAGTGAATTTCGTATTGATACATAATATAAGACGTATAGATACATAGTAACATTCAATAGCTTTAATAACCATTGTATAAAGTCTGATAAAAAAAATCCACTCCTTCGCTGGAACACCGTGATTAACTTTGAGACTAAGCGAGTCTTTTGTCAACTTTTTGGTAGCCCAGATAATATAATATATTCGTGTACATAGTATAACGGTTATGGGATACGACATAACAACATAACTAACGACTTTGGAAGCAGTATAGTAATACATAATGTCTTAAGAATGCAAATAAATATGTCAGTCAAAGCTTCATTAGCTTAATAATCGACATCTTTAGTACAACTTATTAAGACTCTTTGGATTGTGGCAACCCTATTCAAATTGAGGTGTAAGCGTTGGCGTTTCAGAAGCAGACACTCAACAAAGATACAAGCGACCTGCGACTTGCACTGTGGGATAGATTCTAGATTCCAAACATGCCAGTAAACCTACATGCATTCCTACTCCAAGTATGATGATGTTTGTTTTTTGCATTACCGGTTTAAGGTCATCAAAAATTATTAATGATCTTCAATTTTTTTAGTCACCTTTATCCAATATTTTGATTTTCTATGTAATTTTTTAAGATTTAATGTAATAAAATATGTTTTTTAATTAAAACAATATTTGAAATTTCATATTACACAGATATGATCGAACGCACCACAAATTGGAAATCAAAACAGCCATTTAATCATTCCATCACCAAAAAAAAGTAGTTTATATATTTTTTAAATATATTACATATATCTGAATTAATTTAGTTGAATATAAGTTTGTTTTCAAATTCTGTATTCTTCTCACTATAGTAAAAAAATCTTAAATCTTAAATATTGATATTATGCTATTAATACCTGTAACCTGCTTATCAATTATATACACATCCTAAATGTTTGCAAAAAATACATACCTTTTGTACAAACTAAAAGACAGCACTAGTTAAATACAGTGGATTATTAAAATACTTGATTCGATATCATACCGAGAGAGATCGTTTTACTTTTTAAGTATTTATGACATAAATTCATTTATATATATATATTAATTAGGATTGCATTTTCTATTGAGAATGCCAACTCCCAAGGGCTCTCCGCCAGAAGCTCTCTCCCTACTGATGACTATGCTTTCCACCACATTGTGTACCTACTTATCATCTTTCCAGTCTAGACCTGTTTAAAAAATACGGATATTCTATTAGAAGCCTTAAAACTACACGACCTTCTGCATTACCCAACCAATGTTTATATTATATTTAATTAAATGCCGTTTATAACATACGATTAATAATTAATAGATCATTGAGGGTTTAGTGTTTATATAATATCAAATAAACAAAGTTTTTAAAAAAACTTTAACTTTTTTTCGCTATTTTAAATGAATTATCTTTTTTTGTGGAACTTCGTAATACGGATAAAGCCGGGTTTTAGGAAATATCGAAATTCGAAAACCAGATTTTAAAAAAGTCGGTTTTTGTAAGAACCTTAATTTGAACGTTTGGCAGTGTAACTGAGAAAGTTAAAAACTAAATGATGTTCAATTGTCGACTATTGGACTGTATTTAACATATTACGGTATCACACCAATATTAATTCGTTTTATTATTTTCATTCTTCAGTTTCACAAACACGATGTGGTCACCCAGCAGTGCCGATGAATGCAAACGTAAAGCTGTCAAACGAAGTCCTGGCCCCCGACACCGTCGCCGTTTACTCGTGTGACCAAGGCTACGAACTCTTCGGTCAGAATGAGAGAAGATGTAATACGATGGGAGAATGGATGGGTGAATTACCATTCTGCGGTAAGTTTAATTGATACTATAAAAAATATCTTGCGTGTTACCTAGTAAAATTTTAATTATTATTAGATATTACCATAAAGTGACATATTATATATTTATGTCTAGAATCAAAAATAGTTAAATCAAAAATACGAAATAATTCAATTAAATGAGTTTTTAAGCTTTTGCTAATATACAAAAGTTGAAGAGTAAAATATAAAGCAATTTGTGTTCATATTTAACTAAATCAAATCCTCATAATATGAAAAGGTGTGTGAGCCGAAATAATATTAGTTTTAATTTTTTTTTTTTTAAATAATGTCAGTTACTTAGCTAGAATTTAAAGACGTAAGAATCCTAGAAATAATAGCAGCCAACTCCATCCAATGAATTTTTGTTAATGAGAAAAAAATAGAATCGTCAAAATATCACCATTTAAAAAATATTTGGATGCCATTCATGGATTTTTATGATAAACATGTTAAGAAATATACGCTTAGATTTTTTTCAAGTAAAAATGAAGGAATCGTGATCATAAACCATAACTTTTATTTCGAAATTACAGCGTGATCGATATTTTCGTAATGAAATTCTATTGACTTAGAAGTGTCTTAAATCAAACCCACGTTCAATGTGCAAATAAGACTTTATTTATAGAGCAGAGCTGTGAACAGTATTTGAATTATTAGTGGGTGAAAAAACACAATATTAAAAATGAATATTTTATCTACTTTCATAATCTTTTATTTGCAGTTAATCTCTAACATGGCTATTTATTTATTTTTACAGCTGTTTTATATTTCCATTACAATTATTTACTTTTAAATATTCAATAGTCACCCAGGCTAAAGGCCTTTTAAGATTATTGTATAGAATATTAAAAATAGTTATCCGAGAAAGGAAAATAACAATTATCATGATTGCAATAGAAGAGCTTAATATTATATATATTCTCTACTCACTCGTCTTAATTTATCTCACGAACACAATTTGCTTTTGAATTTAAAACTTAAGCTTATAATTGGACAAGTAAGATCGCTTTTGATTTCGTTAACGCTTCGTGTTAACACAAGGTACCGACATTAAAAAAATAACCGTGTTGTTTAATTAATTAATTATTTTAAGAAAACTTTCAATATTATTAAAAAATATAATTACTGATTTTACTATGCTATCAGCAATTATTTTTAGGCTCACTCTCATAATCGAATTATTACTGAGAATGTGTACGTGTTTTCAGAAGCAAGTACTTTTTCCATTTTTTCGTAATGTTTTTAACTTTCATAACAATCAACAACAAGAAAAGTAAACATGCGATGTACGGAAGTACATAATGTATATTAGTTAGGTAGTATTAAGTGTAACTCTCTTTTTATAAACTTTTAATTAATAATAATGAACGAATAGATAAGTAATGGAAATTTATGATGTCTAATTCACTACGTTTTCCTTCAAATTAATTCAACGCTATCAAATTTAAATTGTATTATTTTTGGCTTGTTTACATGCATACAAAGAGTGAAAATATTAAGAAAAACTTTAATTTTTGTTAAGTATAACAATACTGGTTGTAAAATTTGCTTGATTCATTAGATTTACACTGACAGCATACATCGTTGTTAATTTTCTATAAATAGGTACGTATCTGAACTTTTGTCAATTTTGAGTTTTGTGATATAATGAATTCAGAATTTCAATACACACATTTTACTTTAGCTAGTTCACCAAAAAAAATCATACTTTATTTTACCTAATACAAAAACTTTGGCAAAAAAAATGTTCAGCATGAAGAAGATGGTAGTATGGATAGAAAAATTTCTGATTCCTTCCTTATTAATTTACTCAAAGATATTGCAGACAAAGCGATAGAAAACGAAAGCGTAAGTGGTAGAATAAAGTACATTTATGTGACTCTATTTTTCTAATGAAATCCGTCAGAAATCAATATTATTACACTGTCGTCAATAAAAGAGTTCTGACATGCGTAATATATAGAAGGGAATTGTAAGTATAAAAAAATATAATTGAATATACAAAGTATATAATTTCATTATTCCTTATGCATCACTTCACTCTACGACTGGACGTACATGATATTTTATCGTGGCCAATCATTATATTGCTCTGCCGGATTTCCGCGAAAGTGTCCTCCATTCAAGCGTTTATATTTTGTGTTAGTAATATTATCTAGACCAGCGATATCTAATTTAAATTGTTTGTTAGGTCAAATAAAATATTACAGCTCAATCTAAATATCCTATTACTCAATAATTATTGTGACATGAGTTTTTATTAAATAGTATTTTAATTTTTTAATATTCCCATCGGCTTTTGATTGGACTTAGCGGCTATGGCTAGTCGGTTTTCGAAAACCGGGTTTGAAAACCTGGTTTTAATTTGTGACATTCGAAAACCAGTTTTTACAACTTGGTACTCGGGCTTTAAGATGTTTTTATTATTTTATCAATCAGACTTTGGTTATAAATAAAAAAATATGAAATTTATTGTTTAGTATTCAGTGTACATCAATGAATACGTTTAAAACAGTATATTTAGGTTAATTTTGACAATATCTTTGTTGTGCATTTTGACTCAGCTATAATTCTCGAGTATGGGTAGCGTGACAATTTATTTTTTAGACACCTAAAAAGTTGGTACTTTAAGGCGCCGTTTTAAGCGTCTTACACTTTCAAACAATACAATTGACTAGATAGTAATTTTTCTCATGTCGTATTAGATATATTATATTAAATTTTACAATACGTTATATACATTATATGAATTATAAAAATAAATATTATTTTAAATTATAAAAAATACATTTTTTACATTTAATATGTAAATACTGATATCATACACACTCAATATTTGTCGGACAAGAAATTATGACAACCGCGAAGTTGGTAAATTGTATACGTAGAACGTGCACAACTTGGAGATAATTAATGTTCTACATCATATCTTTAGGTACAAACGTGGCATACAGAAAGCCAGCAAACCAGTCGACAACAGTTCGAGGAGGAAGTGCTGCGAATGGCAACGACGGAGAGCGTACGCCGGAACATGATGGACGACGCTGCACAGAAACACAGAGGGAGGCGTCGCCCTGGTGGCAGGTTGACCTACTGAGACATTATGCTGTCAAGGTAGTCAGGGTCACCACTAGGGGGTGTTGTGGTAAGATTTATTTTTCTTTTTACTATACATTATCTACAATCATAAAAATAAATTAAAATAAACGTACGAAACACAAGGATACAAAAAATAATGTTTTTATCGACATCATATTTTTATAGAAAGAAGCATTTCCAAAGTCTAAATCTGTACATAGGAGGTAAAATAGACTATTTCAATTTTTGCCAAAATAAGATATCGACATAATCTAAATTAGAATAATATTTCCAGTAATATTGCCTTCAGTTAAAATCTTTTAACAACCATAGAGAAAAGATGCCATTTTCAACAAAAATCAGCTCAAAAACAATATAAAGTGTACATATTTCAACTACATTATTACTTAGTTTTATTTATTTAATCAGTTGTATTTAATATTCGATGTTTTTTTATTAATATTTTTTTGCGGAAGAAATTAGATTAGTTCCGCTTTTTGCAGTCAGTATAAACTTTCATAGAAAAAATGCTATAATCATTTGAACCGGTCTTAAGTATAGTCGTGGTTTTCAATTATTGTGTTGTTTTTTTTTTTAGGTCATCAACCTCTTCGTGATCTAGAGATTAGAGTGGGAAACAGCAGCACAGATCTTCAAAGAAACCCTCTATGCGCATGGTTTCCTGGCACCATTGGTACGTATTTTACTTTTCGATCATGTCACGTAACATGTTTATTTGACTTTTTTCTTCATTATAATCCTAAAAACGTTGATAAATTTAGTTTTTATAAAATCTTTGTAATGATAAAAATGGTATTAAGAAAAACTGAATTATCAAGAAACTTAAAAAAAAACAATAGTGGGGCACCAATTTCTAAGTTTGACCCTGATAATGAGAAATTATTCAATTTTGCATTGATACTTTTTATCTGCAAACTGTTTATGGTTTGTAAAAGAATTATTTGCGCCGGGTGACACCAACCCAAGGTGTGCCACTTCTTTTTATAATTAAAAAAAAAATACTTAATTCTACGGTTTTTTAGTGTGGCCCAACAGTCAAAAGATTTACTCACCCCTGTGTTATAGCATGAACAAACCATGATCATTGGTACAATTCAATATATTTTTGTAATGCTTTGGTCATAAAATTACGTGATTAGAATATTTCTTAAACTTTTTTTAAACTTGTAAAAATACTTAAACCATTTTCAGCAAACGTAGCAAATTATATGCTTACCCAAACTCTATTATTTTCAATAGTTCTGTGTACTTTTGGTGTTACATTGTAACTTATATTCGATTATGTTAAATTTGACAAGGTTTTTATTCATTTAAACGCAATGAAAGTGACTCGGTTGTCTAAGAATATATTTTTTCAGTATGATTTCGCACAGATACTTGGCCACATTATTGATTTCAAAACCATGTAGCCCCCCACAGACAATGGGCAATATAAAATAGCTTCTAAATCACATATTATTCAATCGTATATTACCAATTGTTGTTCTTAAGTGATATATAATACCTACAAGCAGTGACGTTCCCAGGTTATGTGCCACCCCTAGGCAGAGTTTTAAATATTGTAAAATTCAATACAAAACGTACTATGACGTGAAATATAAACAAACCGATCGTAATATTTGGTAGATGATCGCACGAAGGAACATTATAAAACAAAATCTGTTTGCCTTCTCCTACTACTTTTTCAGTAATCTTCAATATTTATATTATCAATGGATTCGGCGGTCACTTTGTGAAAATCCATCTTAAATGTAAAATTAGATATGATATTTTTTTTTACTCCACTGATTGTGCTGCAAATTGTGGCATAATCAGTGAAATATCTGTCGGCCCCGTCGGTCATGCCGACTTGGTTGCATCTAAGGCAAATTATAGGGCATTTAAAGAATTCTCCGCGTCTTTTGGAAAAAGAGTTGAGTTAAAATAGATGAAATCTAATATTTTCAACTGTACTTAATTATTTATTAAATTTTAATTTCTGCACACTGTGGTGCATGCAACCACGTCTCGAGGAATTTCTTCTCGGGACATTTCTGGTAAAATTTTGAACACGACTAACGTTGTTACGCTACTGAATACACCCTATACGATGATTGTGAAGCCGTAGCTGGTGGTGGTGGGTACAACGTTGGGTACCCTAGGGAATTAAAAAAAAAACGGTGAAATAATAAAGCTATCAAATTTAATCATATTTTTTACGTCTAAGAACGGTTATTTTTTCTTTAATTTTAGAAAACAATGAATAAATATCATAAAAATAATAAAACATTTTTAGTACTTTTTTCACATAAAATTTATTGGATCAGGACCGGTTTCGCTCATTGTGAGCATTGACATTGTGAGCGTTAAAAAGCGTGAGTGGAAAAAGTGCTAAAAATGTTTTATTATTTTTATTATAATGCCATTCCACCAAGTATTGACAGTAAAAGTGATGAATAAATATCAATTGTCTTTATTATAAGTATGAGTAGACAGACACCTTTTTGTATTTACCAAGACGTTACTTAGACAAAAAAAAGATACGGTAGGTAACACAAAAACGTAGTAAATATTTTACAGCGTAAGTAGCAAAAAGCAAAGTATGTTTTATAACCTCATAACTTCTTTTCGTTGATATAATATTTAGTACTGTTATCATTGTATGTTTACTAACTTTCTGATTGACTTAAAATTGCCACGGTTGCCAGCATAATATTATTTTAAATCATTGTTTTATGTCAGAGCCACACGCAACTACGTCTTCAGGCGTCTCGTCTGCTTATGTTGGACAAGTGATTATTTGCCCCTTCACAAACGATTCCGCTGTCACAACACAATGGAGAAAATTGTGCTGCTTTCATGTCTCAGTCAGATCTCATTAAATTAATTATGATTAAAACACCATTTAACCTTACTCAAGGAAATCCACTGAAAACACCGGGTATTATGAAGTCACAACAATCAGTGAAAACGTATTTTAAATACATATTCGCTGACTAATCAAAAAACAAAACAAAAATATGTTTATTTAATAATTAACTCTTTAATCATCATAATTACACAGATATTATAACGCAAAACAATTGCTTTACCTCTCTTTTTCGAAGAGAGTAGGGATAGAAGGATACGGCTAGGACATGACTAGTGGTTAGCTAATCACTATCGCTACATCACCGTTTGTTGGCTCAGATGGAGAATAAGAAGAGACATCACACACATCCATGCCTTCGAATCGATTTGATAAGTCAATTTATAAAGCTGTCCGTACCGGGATTCGAGCCCGTATGCTGTCAACAACAACGTCCACGGAATTGAAAATTTTCATTACGGTGAAATACATAATATATATTATTTATTTTGAAAAATAACAACTTATCGCGTAAATTCTTGTACATTTTTTTTAATCTTATGTGTCCTAAATTATTAGAATTTTCAGTCTTTAACACGTGATTATATTATTTGACACAAATATCGACACTATGTTTCAAAATATATACTATAGTTTCTTGTTAATAATCTTTTGTCATAAAATAGTATTTATTATACAGACATTAAGCCGGTCTAATAAAATATATTATATATGTAGTTTCGAGAAGTGAAATGATGACATTGTTTTATGAATCCGTTAATTGACTTTGACAATCCTCTGCTGTTGTTCCTTATTTGTATTTAATTTTGACAATGTCATATTTGACATATTTTTACAGTAGCAAACAATTTTCACCACGAAACTAAATGTATAAGTTATACCAGCTTATTTTGAAATATATTTTTTAATATTTTTTGAAAAATGACACTTTTTCAAAATGAGAAAATATTACTATACATATTCTGTCAAAACGCATTGAGATTTTCTTGGATGGGGTAACAATATGATTGTTTTACAGATATAAAATTAGCATATAATAGCTTATTTTCAATGTCGTTTACATGCCAGCAGTTAGAAACGAAAAGGTACCGACCGTTATCTCTCGTCGCATCGCAAGAAGTGGTTTTCCTTCATGTATAAAAATAACCTTCTACTGTTAAATTTGTATGTACATAAGTACTGTTTATAAACAATTCACTAAAGCGTTGTAAAAACTTATTTCATATTTCATATTGATTTTTATCCAACAGGGGAACATTTGATCCAAATCTATTTGCCCAACGTGTGCTATATTACTAAATCATCTAGGATCTAATAATAATAATCTTATAATATCACAAAACATTAAGTAAGTAAGCTGTTTTCAAGGATTTTACTTTTTTATCATAGAATAAAAAATATAGCCAAAAGTCATTCCGATATATTTTTTTACGATTTTAATATCGAATAAAGTGAAATAGAAAGTCTATAGTATGTATATAAAATTTATTTATCCAATTGTTGTTTATTCTCAAGGACAGCAATGAAAAACGTCGTAAACAATCAGAAATATCTTTGTATTAAATCTTTTTTCTAATAACATTAGAAAATCTGTATGTACAATATTTAGTTACTTGACAATTGTAATACATAAAGTATGCAATAGAATAAAGAGAAATGATGAAAATTGTATGTTTTCACTGTTAAACCGAAATCGGAGTCGTGTTTTCATTTAAGTTGGAGTATGAATCGTTTTTAACCTTTAAATCAACGAAACTATTCATTTAATACTAAAAATTAATTACCACATATCAACCGCAGAATACATCTCAAATAATATGAAATTGTCCATTTTCACCCTCTAGATACAAGTAATTGCACACATTTCAGCAATAGGTACTGCAATGGTGGTTGTTATTCAATACAACATGTATATAATTTGTCTCTCAAATAAATATACCCATCGATCCTAATATTGCCAATGTATCTATTTTGGTGGTAGTAACAATGAAGTTAAGATTATGGTATAATGATCTCATAAAATACTTAAGGCATGTGACAAAGGAATATAACAATGGATATTATAGCTAGATGGATACCTAAACAAGCATAACAATATATTGTATTCTAATGAATAGTTTATGATATAATAAAAATCATGGCTGTAACAAATTTATGATGCTCTGTAATCGGAAGATGATTGATTCCTAATCAGGTAGAAATTAGGGTTGCAATACCGGTATTACCAAAACCGGAATATTCATTGTTTTTTTTTAAATACGGAAATGCTTGTTTTAAAAATGCAAAAAATCCGGTATTATTTTAATAAAAATTAACGAATTTTACTAAATTGAAACACATAAGTATTTGAAGATAAAATTATTCGAGATTAATTTTAATCATTCGGAATTGCGATCTCTATTATGGGAACTGCAACCGATTAGGACGAGCGTGTAATAGTATTGACCACTCTGCTATAAAACCGGCAGAATATGAAAATGTAAAATTGGGCCAAAGATTTGTTTTAACGAATTTAATATGAAATGTTTTCTGTAACTTTTAATGTCAGTGTTTTGTAAAATTATGACATTAGATGTGATAACTGAAGTCGACACGAGTAAAATATATTATATTATAAAGTTCTTGGAAAGAATCACGACGGATGTGGCTATTGATTTTATTTATTAAATAGTAATTAAGGAAACAGCTGTTTTTTTATTATTTTATCTCAATCCTTAGAATTTATTGAGTTTTTCGATGGTATATTTTATAAAATTGTGAGTTATTTATAAGCATCATTTATGAAAATCACCCATTTATCATTATAATACATATTTTAATACCGGTATTGATGTATTCGTCCGTTATTGAAATCCTTTGTGGAAACCCTTTGAATTTTTGATGACGTTTATCCGGACGAAAATATCTATAGAAAATGTTATTATATACATATTAGACGAATGTCTAAAATGTTGGAATGCGAAAAAATATTTGTTTTTATAAAAATAATTAATGATGTGTTTACTTCCTTACAGATGAAGGTGTTACGAAGACTTTCTCGTGTGCAAGACCTCTAGTCGGCCAACACGTCTTTCTCCAGCTCGTCGGAGTCGAAGGTTCTTTGTCTCTTTGTGAAGTTGAAGTTTTCACTACAGAAGGTAAGAACATAATATGAATTAATTTTATTGGATTGATTGATTTGCTACAATAAAGAGTATGCAAAGTAGATATTCAAACACTTATTATTTAAAAACTGGACCGGTTTCACTTTGCTGGCGAATATATGTATAGATTTTTTTTTCAATCGATCCATGGATTTCTGTCCGAATGTATGGATGTTTGTAATTGTCTTCTTGATTAGCTAAACACTAGTATTATTCTTGTCATATCCTTATATCCGTACTCTCTTTTTAAAACGAAAGGTTGAGCAACTGAGTAACAAGCTGTTCTCGTAAATAAAATCTACGGAGATACCTCTATAGAGGCCATAGTGGAGCATATGGCCTGAGAGCGGACGTGGGCTTAAAAAAAAGACACGACATTATGTTTTTTGTTCATCAATTATAATAATATAACGTTATAATCAAAACTGTCAAAATTTATGAAAAAGTGTGTTTTTCTTTGCTTAGGGAAAAGTGGATCTGGTATTATTTTATCCCAGGTCCCTTATATAAAAAAAACAGTAGTTTGATTGATTTTGTTATTATGTATATAATATTAACGACTTCATACAAAATCCAAAATTAAACTCAATTGTATGTTAATAATCATTGTCGCCATATACATATATATGATGGTATCGTTATTGAGTTAATCGAGTCATTAATATCAATGAATTAGTTCATATCACGTAGAATCAGATTATGTAATTTAATAATCAATTAAAATTATTGATCCAACCGCCAAACTTGATCTTGTAAAAGAATTGAGCTAGAAAGCTTTTTTATATGTACCTAACTGATTTATCGGTATCTATCGGAAATCTATGGTTTAAATTTTATTGCTCGTACTTTAAATTGGATATAAATCAACGGTGTTCTAAATATACTTGTTATTTCTTGCTTAACAAGCGTGTTAAGTTAACCAATCAATGTATATCATTCGAAAGTTAACTTCATCGACGTCAATTCAGTATGGTTTCCATATTTTTCTTTATTAACTATGTAATAATTTCATTTTAAACTTGGTCTTCTATTTAATTTTCTTATTCATATTAAATATGTTTCACTAAAAAATATTGTTTCCGCTTTTGATAATTTGTTGGTATTCTAAATTTCATACTATATAGAGCAAAGTCTGTCAAACTGTGTGCCGCAAGATGTGCCGCGGTGGAAGGAGCGTTAAAAATATAAATTTTAAATAATGTCTATTCGGTAGCAAATCGAGGATTTCAAATTTCTAGATAAGCTAAAAAAAGGAGTTTTGGAGATAATATGCGGAAAAGTATACCAAATTGAGGATTTGAAATTCCTCGGTGAGCTTAAAAAAAAAGGAGTTTTGGAGATAATCTGCGAAAAAGTATATACCAAATCGAGGTTTCAAATTCCTCGGTGAGCTAAAAAAAAAAAGGAGTTTGGAGATAATCTGCGGCATCTTGGTGTGCCGCGGTACTATTTCCATTCATCAGTATGCCGTAAAGGAAAAAAGTTTGGCAGACACTGTTATAGAGTATTTTTGATATGAAAAATAAATTGATTTGGGAAAACACGTACGGCCTTCAACAGGCTATAAAATTAAAAAGTCTTACTATAAAATTATAAAACATGAATTGAGGGATGAATGACTGTTGATTTTAGTCTCGCCAAAAATTGAATCTGAAAGCCATTTCAGGTAACATGAGACATTTCCTTCTTGTTGATTAAATCAATATGAATATGGATACAGTACTTGTGCGTTTGTGTCCCCTACGTGGAACGCGACTTAAAATTATTTTGATCGAGATATTGATCTCGCTTGGCAAAAATGTATGGCAACAAAAATGGCGACCCACCAGCGCGTCGGTGCTGTCATGCATCGGCGCTCATTGTGGTCAGACACGGCCGCCACGACGCAATGCCATGTTATTGTTGCTTCTACGACAATCTAGCAGTGGCGTCCTGAATAGTCCACGTAAACCAACGCCCACCAACAATTTTATCAATACCTATTGATACCGATCGTTTAAATTGTATTCACACCAATTGTTTTGTCTTTTATAATTCGGATGTCATTACATATCGACGGTCAGTTTCCTTTTCATGTCGAAAGAACAGACCGTGTTCTTCGGTGAAAAAAATATACATACGTACTATCAAGTTTTGATATAGCTTATAAACAAGTTTGATGAAAAATATTTTACCACTGTTTCGTTGAAAAACATTATACAAATTAGATATGTATGACGTATGTATGTACGTATGAGTCGTTAATCGAACACTTCATCAATCGAGATCTTAGCGATGTGATAAAAACAAACATGTAAAATTGACACTCTTGGCATGTCTTCCATGGTTCATTATAAGAAAAAAATGTTTGAATTTTTTTAGAAATACTTATTACATTATTACGATTAAATTCTTAAACAATATTAACGTACTTTGTCATGTTTTTGACACCTGTACTCCACTGACTGATTTGGCATAACTTTACCGGATTTGAGGTTTTTCGGAATTACCTAATGGTTGCAATCCCTTTAACAATAATCTGTAAATTTCTTCCGCAACAGCATTCATAGATGTCCTAGATATGAAATAAATGAATATGCAGAAAGATAAACAATCGGAATGCTTATTACAATTCGTTGTGTTTAAATCACTCGCTGATAATTCTCGTGGATTCAATTATTCCGATTATTTAATGTTGGTTACAGTAAAAACAAAACAGCTCTAAAACTTTTCAAAGAATCTTTTGTCGCGTTAAACATTTCCGATTATTTGAAGCGTCCTCCATTTATTTTTGCCTATTTCCTCCGGGCAAACCTGTGATCGAGTGCCGACTGGGTTTCTTTTAAATATACCATATCTCGTATAAGAAATATAAAATAAGTCGGATATATCATTAAGTATTTGTATAGACATGGAATTACATTAATGATGAGGTAAATTTTAGTATAACATTAAAATAAATCAAAATATATTTGTTTAACGCTGCATTGGCTTATTTAAGTAAGAAAACCCTCTAACTATAATAATATTAACATAAATATCCAATGTTACTAAAACGGGTTCATAATATAATATATATAATATTTTCACACGTCAACGCTTCAGAATAAGGGTTGGATGTTACGCCGTATAATTCTGTATTGTGTGTGAATTGCCCACAAATTAGAAAAAAATCATATCAAGTAGGATTAATTTTTAAATGAGTATGAGATTAAATATCTTAATGGTTTGAATTAAACTACAAAGAAAAAAGAACTTTTCTTCTGCTTCTTCAAAACATTTTTTATTATATAATATTATGAACAAAAAAAATGTCACAATAGTTCACTCGTTTTGTTTTATTTCCATAATCAAAAATTCATCCAATCAAATCTTTTGCTCCATGAATTAATATTGAAAACTTAAAAAATATTTTTGACTAACAACCAAATTATTTAAACTACAAATCTTCTTTGGTGGATACAGCTAGCAATTAAAACCATTTCAATTTAACACGGTCAAATAGTTGAATCCATGTTTAATATGACACGGTTTTTAAATACATATTATGTCGTAATCAATAACGGAAATGATTTTCCACTATAACAAAATGCGTCAAATGATGGAGATACGAAACTGAAAATATTTTCACTAGATTTTTTCATTTTTATATAATATATAGTGATTGAGATTCATATATAAATAATAACCACAATAGCAACCATTCGAGCAAAAGTTTCAATTTGATTTGCTTGATTTACGTTTATAATCAAGGTCAAATAAATATTTGTAAATAGTGGATCAGCTCGTAATATATAAAGTCGATATTCACACGAAAATTTCAAGGTACCTATCAATCTACCGTGCAGAACGATGGTTAGAATAGTTTTACATATAATATATATGCTTGAACCCGATGAAACTTTTTGAGTCTTAGCGTTGTATGCTTTAAAACTTTACATTCTTACATCGTAATATTACTTATTTCTTGTTGAATTAATTTAAAATGAAATAAATAGAAATTTCACAGTAAGCATATCATAATTTAACAAATAACAGAACCACGTATGTATGCATAAGTATGTGTGATATATTTAATTCATCTACGTTTTCGAAAACGAGAGTTAAGTATACGACTCTGAAGCAATTTTCATACGGTAGTTTCAAACAAAAGCTTATTACTTAACCAGATTGTTTTCATTTACTGTGTCCAAATATTTTTACGAACATCTAAGAACACTCATAGTAAGAAATATGTTTTATTATTTATATGTGACTAGCTGTAAGCCCGTTGGCCTCAACTGGAGGATTTTTTCGCATTATAAAAAAAAATGGAATTTTCCGACATGTAACAATCAAATGCATACTTAATTATCAAATTAATCAGAATAAATAAACTTTACTAATTCGCCAAACGGAGATTGTTTTTAGGAATACATATATGAGTCTTTAAGAGTTAAAGTAAACCAAATAAAAAAATGGTTAAACGTTTTCATTTGACTTTTAAGTACAATTACGTTTTCAATTATTTTTTGTGCGAACTGTCATCAACTTTTAATTTTATGTAAAAGTTTATTAAATAAATAAGCATAAATAAAGTAATACAGAAGAAATTTGATTATTCCACGTATTGTGCTACAAACACACGTCAAACAGACTACAATTTCAGTAAGTAATTAAAAGTAAGTCTGTCTGAGGATGCCTCTGAAATAGGCGAAACACGTGACACAGTTTGTAGCACAAAACGTGGAATAATCTAAGTTATTTTATATTTTACATTAAAATGAACTTCCACAAAGTTAATCCATCGGAAGTATAAATAATGTATTTTAGAGAAAAATTATTGAAATTATGTAATAAAAGGGGTGGGTTCAGTTCACCTTTTCCCGTTATCCTAACTTGGCTCACTTTACCGTATTTTAGTCTTGTTGACCCCAATCTATCAAACTATTTCAATCACTTTATTTATATATGTAGTATTTGAGCATAAATTTACCTTGTCCAAAGCATAGACTCGTTTACTCGTTATTTAAAACAAAAGATACAAAACTTTTAAAGAATCGGGATAAATTCTAAATACCCTCTGTTAAAACCTAAAATATTTCATTTTAAGCCGTCAGCATATACATATATGATGACATACATGGAGAGTCTGAAATCAGATATTAATTGAAATAAAAATCTTTCGTGAAAACATGGATATTTTTCAATGCATTTGAATATTCCCTGGACGTTAAAAATTAGCAATAATTAGCAATTGATAAAAAAAATAATCGCCAATTTAAATTTTTTAAAAATTAATGAATACAACGAATTGTTAATTCTACTACCATAATTATCATAAGCTCATTATTGGCTGTTCCAAATGTTAAAAACGGTAAAAACACTTATATTTAAGATGTGGGTACATGCTTAGACAAATTTGTAATGATATTTATAAAGATAATATAATTCATCTATAGCCTTAAACGACATTTTAAAATACAAGACTGAATTTTCGTAAGATTTGCGAAAAATTCTTGCGCAGACTGTATATGACCTACATGGAATATTTACATTTAACTGTCGAGAATATATGTAAAAATATATTCTGAAGATTTAAATACAATAATGAATAATGTATCATAACATAGAGATCTACATTATTAACTCATTTATTTTTAATTGACCACACTGATTATTTGACATATTTTATTTTTGAATTTTTAATACAAACAATCGAAGTCACTTTGAATTGCAAAAATAGTTTCTTTTTCGAATGCTCAAATATTTATGACCTATTTTTATCGCCTCTGATAATTATGACGTTACCTCAGTTGATAGAGAGCTCGGCTTGTAATCCAAAATTCTGTGTATCGATCCTTGACTGCGACGGTTTTTTTTATGTGGAATCAAATTTTCAGCGATTTTTCACGACACAAAATTTTACTTAATAGAAGACCTTTAATATCTCATTAAAAATAATTGGTGAATGCTTGATCTGGGTCTTTTAAAAACATCTTTTTCGACAGTTTAAAAATGTAAGAGTGATTTTATTTTAATATGCAATCTCATTGCCAGATATATACTGTCATAATGTCATCAAAAGTGCGATGATTAGATCACTATTTTCAATATTCGTGTCATCCTTCACTGAAGATATAGTTGTAAACAATTGCACTACAAAAATATATTTATAATCACCGACTACGACATCGCATGGCCGGGCTGTTCTGGCGTTAAAAAAATGTATAATTAATATTGCCGTACAAAATTTAATTCTAATAGTATGTTATTCATAACTAGTTAAAAAAATAGTTGTGCTTATTAATAAACATTCATACAATAATTCCGGCTATCTGAAAGCCCTATGAGTTCGTGTGTATTTTCATTTAAATCCAAATAAAATACGTAATCTACTCTGGAAAAACTTTCGATAATATTATATAAAAAGAGTTATTTCTCTTTCCGTAGTAAATTGAAAATAATGTGTTCATAAATATAATAGATACAATAATTTGTTATTCCGAAATTTGTAACCGACCTAAATACATAGCCTGTATACATATTTTTATAGTCCGCAAGGGACTCGGGGAGTAAATTATTCACATCTTCGAATCTTGTCCAATATGATAAAGAAGACAACGTTCATGTCATCGTAAAACTTTACGTAATGATATTATGTAAAAAAAAAAACACTAAAACACAATAGCTACTAACGGTTGGCCAACTCACTTACGATCGATCTAATAAAAACAAACGATACAATTATATGGATATCTGCACAGAACAGCGTGAAATAACAAGCTTGCGACTGCCTATAATAATAATAAATTTATTATTTTATCAACTCCTCAATCTTAAATTGCGGAAGCTGTTTTAAAGAAATGGCCAAACGTTGGGAAAAATGCATTGCTCAAAACCAGTATTTTTTGGTCTTGATTATTATTATTTTAACAACTCTGTTGCCAACCGTGCTGCTCAAAGCATCAAATCATTATTTTTATAGAATACACAATTTGTTTTAATTTATACATTATTATTTGAAGTTCCATGATATGAATATGGCTATGAACATATATAATCAACACCAATAATGAATTACAATTTCACTGAATCATAGCATATTTTATATAAAATATCTTTGATGACAAAACATTGCTTAATTTTAAATAATTTATTAATATAAATGACCATTGGTAAAATTATTTCAATTTTAACAATGAATTTGAAAAATACCCAGCTGAAATTGAAAATAAATAAAATTGATAACTTTGTTATAATATTAATTGTGATTCGTGTTTAGCCGCGTGAGAAGAATCTTCAGAATGCTATTAGCATTAAGTGGTATAAGTATTTTTAAACATAATATTTATTTTTATATCCTTACTTATAAATTACAAAATCAATGTTGAAGAGTTTTTTTAAATGGGCGCAGTAAGGAAACTAATATAAACAATAATAGCTCTAATTACAATAAGACAATGTATTACTTTGTATTTGGAAGTGAAAAATCTCATGGAAAATATATTTGATAGTGATTTACTTGCTATATTTAAAATATTATTTACTATACAACTTAGTTGAATAACAAAGTTATTAATTTAATTTTATATTTATGACCAAAATTTCAAATGCAAAAGTTCATAATTATGATTTATGTTTGCACGTGCTTTATTATTACCTACCTATAATACTATTCTTTGTAAAATATTTATTTTGTTGGAGCCATCTAAATAAAACCAGTATCTAGCAACACTCTCCAGAGTTGTCAAACTGTATCGAAATATTAAAAGTTCCCACCGCAGGGCTTTCAAATTATATATGAGTTACAATTTATAGCGCGAAACCTATGTTTACTGAAAGGCCATTTAAATAAAAGAAAATACTTTTTAAAGGTTTTTATGATTTCCTTCAATATTTTTTATGCACCCGTTATAATAATACTCTGAAATTTTAAACGTCAAAACATCGCACATACTATTGTTTTTAAAACTAAAATTATCTATTTATTTTTAAATTTTAACATTAATGGGATTATAATGAATTCCGTACCGTGTGCTGAAACTATTGTCCTACAAAACGTTCCGTTCGTGCGAAATATCAAAACTTTAAAGATTTTTTACTGTAAGCATCCTATTGGATCCACAGTTTTTCCTATGGAATCAAATATTTGAATAATTTTCCAGAATTCTCGAACGACCGATGTGCTCCCGAAGGCGCATCAGAAGACATCCAGCTGTCTGCATTTTCGAGAACATGTTATGAATTCAACATTGGTAAAGGTGGATCTTTTGAAGATGCCAGAAAACATTGCATCAAACAAGGTGGAGATTTAGTGCATGGGTTCCAGGTAAGCTATATCTCAATAAATCTTATTCAAAACAATCAAATTTTTATTTTATATAATGATTGAATTTCTATTGTATTACTTCAGGGTGCCACATCCAGCTTCCTTCTTCAAGAGCTTGAAAGAAGGAAATCCCAGCTTAAAACACAGCTAGTTTGGATTGGTGCTCAAAAAGATCCTGGTATAACTGCCCGAACATGGAAATGGGTCAATGGTATTTATTATGTTTCAAATTCTTTCTAAAAAACCTTTTGACTTTTATTTGTGATAAATTTCTTTCTACAAATCTCTTTTATTGTCTTATCAAATAGTGTATAGCCCTGCAAATTACAGCAAAAACTTTTTTTTTCAAAGTGTGTTATCTTCTATTAGACATTAAAAGACAGATTGCACCATTACTAAATTTTTAGAAATATTTTATGGCAGTAGAAATGGAGACATTAAGAGTTTCTTTTTTTAAAGAGGAAGGTGTAAAATATTCTATGACGAAGTGAGATGTAAGGTGGTGTCAAAAATACCTAATATCATTTGTGTAATTATTTGGAAGCCTTCTTATAAATATTAAATTAACATTCAGCATGAATCATTAAAATGTAAATCTGCATAATAAAAGTGAAGTGTTATTTATTTTTTTAATAGTAAATTACTCTCCTAATTCCAGGTGAGACTGTATCAAAACCTGCTTGGGGCAAGGATCAGCCCAACAATTACAATGGTGAACAAAATTGTGCCGTGCTGGACGGAGGGCGGTCATGGTTCTGGAATGATGTCGGATGCAATCTTGATTATCTACATTGGATATGCCAGCATTGTGAGTGCCAGTCAAATCCTACTATGATATACTACAGCATTAAACCAATGCTGTATAATCATAGTTGATTAAAAATAAAATAAACTAATTGCCAATTAAAAACATTCTTGAGATGACTGTTATTGCGCGATATTTACTAAATATTTTGTTTTTTGTGTCCTGCTGTTTATGCTTTGATCATATTTTTATGCAAAATATGGACTCTGGATCTTAAATTAATATTTTTCTAATGCTTCTGGGATAATTTTTCTGAATTCTTGAATCGTAACCGATTTCCTGAATCGGAATAATTATTCAGTAAATCATTTTATTTGGATTTGCTTACTAAATTTTTTCTCATAATTATGCCGTTATCATTGAACCATACTCAAAAGACTATTTGTCCATTAAAAATAGCTCCATTTATTTTATAATATTTAGAGTTCAAGGTCAAAAGTTTATGTTACATTATGGTTCAGTGAGTAAAAATTATTTATGCAAAAAATTTTCATCTAGTTATGTTTTTCAGTGTTATTGTTATTTCAGTATTACCTCAACTAATTATTATTCATACACGTAATGCTGTATGAATGTAGAATTTAATAGCAATCAGTGAAAGCGTGTATAAAATAACATATATTATATAAAATTTCCGCATACCTATTTATGTCTAACTGAGAATCTGCTATTAATTGCAATTTTTTTGAATATTTATCTCACAATAATTATATATCTAGAATAATAACCCTGTTTCTTAAGAAAAATTGCCATTATACTTATTGCAACATTATCTATGTTATTTTATAAATAATACTATCAACATGGCCGGTTTATAGCTAGTGTAAAGTGTGTGGCGCACAGGCGCCGCACTTAGATTTTAGTATATCCATCATTTTGCGAGGCGCACATAGGTGCAGAAATCTTCGAGCCGGCTCTGACTATGGACAAGGCAAATCATTAGTGACATTGCAGCAACATGATAAATATACTTTTTTATATGTTGCTCATTATCTTTGATCAATAATTAAAATATTGTCAATTAAAATCTTTTAGATCAAATTATTACTAAATTCACTATTCTTTATGAGTATGGGTTAACAGCCTTTGCGAAACAACCTAAGCCATATAAAAAGGAACTGGTTTTGCCAGAAATTTTATTTATTCTAAAATGATCATTAGTGATCGAAAGTGAAAATTATTTCAATAAAAATGGTGATATATGTGTGACACATAGTTTTTGATTATATCAATCGATGAAATCGCACAATTATCTTAAATTAAAGACAATATATTATCTATTCAAATCTTTTTTCTTTCTAGTTTTTTGCGAAATTTGCATTATATTATTTATTTGATTAACATCTCTTGCTGTAACTGAAGTCTATAAATCAACAAACATTTATTGCTATGACAATTTTTATTGCCACCACAAAAATTCACAATCTTGCGCGAATAAATCCACAATTCTATTAAAAATAAAACAAATCATTTCTAAGACGCGCGAACTCTTGAAGCATAATCAATTCTAACTTGCAGCTCCAAATACTTGTGGCAGTCCTGACAAACAACTCAACACGACCATCGATAGCAAAAACTATACAGTGGGAGCAAACATCAACTACAAATGTCCCTTGGGGCACATGCTGCTGGGGGAAAATCAAAGATTATGCGGTGAAGATGGCTTTTGGACCGGAATCGCACCATCCTGCAAATGTAATATAATATACTTTTAAACCATTTTTAAAATTAAACTGAATCAAATATTTATTAATACCTGTTATTTTTTGCAAAATGTTTTCTATCTCATGTGTTTTTAACTATTTATTCACATCATCCTCTTTGTTTTACAGGCTAAATAAGAGAATTACATCAAAATTAGGGTCAAACACTTAAATATTAATATTCATATAAAGTGATAAAAAAATGCACATAAATTAGTTTTTTTGTTCATTTATTTCTTGCTTTCATCTGAATGGATAATTAGAAATTCAATGTTATTTTAAACTCATTTTTAGAGTTTTGACTGCCAACTTGGTGGAAAGGCATTATATAGTGGAAATGAATACAAATTAGTATTTTATTTTTTTAATATCGACTGTGGAAAAGAAAAAGGACGTAACCCACACATATCAAATTTTACAAGAGGCACTAAAAACGTGTTTTGATGATTTTGTGACATATGCAAATTATGAATTATACACAACCTTGAAGTGCACGAAGACTTCTAAACTGGTGTTAAATTGACATGATCTAATATTAATTAAAGAAATTTTCTCGGAAAAACTTTTATTTCAGTGTTTTTTCTTGGTTTTAATTTTTTACAAGGTCATCTTTTTCAAACCTGAAAGCTAAATTTAGTTACTTATTCGGCATTTTCAGCTTCCATCCTTTTGATAGAATGTGTGTCAAGTTGTGTACATTGTGATTATCCTTTGAGGGTTACGTCCCTTTTCCTTTCCACAGTCGATATAATGCCTTTCCACTAAGTATTGACAATGAACACCCTAAAATTGATCAACGAAGCTAGTATGTACAACTAAATTTACTGTTGTATTTATTTTAAACTATTATCATTTGGTTTCAGACGTTGACTGTGGTGCTTTACCAAATATTGAGAATGGTTCAGTCAAATTCCCAGATAATCGTACAACACACGGATCAATTGCTGCATACGCTTGTAAACAAAACTATACTCTGATAGGAGAAACAAAACGTGCATGTACTGATAATGGAAAGTGGGAAAAAGAAGCTCCGAAATGTCTTTTTGACTGGTGCCCAGACCCACCTCAAGTATCTGGAGCAATTGTGACAGTCGATGGACACAAAGCTGGATCACTCGCTACATACGAATGCCATTCAGGATTTATACTTTTTGGACAACCGGTAAATATAATATTTAATATGACATGTCTGATTTAAAAATAATCATTATTTGTATTATTCTTACTAATCATACTTACTCTTTTTCAGTCGGTCCAATGTACTCTTGGTGGCACATGGTCAAACACTCCTCCATCTTGTAAATATGTTGATTGCGGTACACCAGCTCACATTGACCATGGTACACTTAAGCTGCTCAATGGAACTACAACTTATGGCAGTTTAGCGCAATACATTTGTGAACAAGACCACTGGCTTGGTGGAAATGAAGTCCTTACATGTAACAGAGATGGAAAATGGTCTCACGACACTCCGTCTTGTGATTGTAAGACAACTATTATTAAAATAATATTTACAGCAGAATTTCGTTTAAACAGAATGGCTGTTAAAAAATAGTTCTGTGTAATTGGCATTTTGCTTATGCTAATAATTGAATCATAATATGTACTGTATTGTCAAAGGATGGAAAAATCATAAAATAAAACTGAATTAAATTAATTTAAATTAATTTTGCAAAGCATAATATTGAAAAATTAGGTTTTTAATGATTTACACGAAGCTTAAAAAAATTATATTTTGCACTTGTTAAACCGCTCCCAGTTAGGTGGAAGTCTACGTTAATTTCTTCAAAATTGCTAATATTAAATTTCTATAATATACATAGGAAATACTGTCAATACGTTATCAAGGGGCTCGTTTAATCTGAATTTGAATAAGTGATCATACATGATCTTTCATTCTGACTATTTTGAATTCCTTGTTGGATTTTGTTCTTTGTTGTTAAACTCCTTCTTTAAATATTTTTTCAGTGATCACATGTGAACAACCATATGTGCCACCCGGTACCTATGTTGTTGGATATGATTTGAATGTCCACTCCTCAATAGAATATCACTGTGAAGTTGGTCACAAGCTAGTCGGTGAAAACATATTCACATGTAATGGCGACGGGGATTGGTCAGGAGAACCTCCAGTGTGTGAATGTGAGTATTTAATTATGTCAATTTGTATGCCTATACATGTAAAAAATTTGTAATTTGTACTATGTACATATTTTTTTACAATAATCAAGATACCAAAATGTTGACAGTCTACTTCGATGAAACTAATCTATATGGTACCCTAAATAAATAAGTTAATGAGATAGAAAGAAACATTCATTCTCTGTTCCTTTTTGAATAATTAATGAATATTTATTTTCTACTGCGGCAAATTAAATTTTAATTTTGGTAAATAAAACCAATTCTTACATTTTATATGAGTATATTAATGTTTAACTATGAAAATATATTATATGTAACAAATCGGTCTTTTGTTATATAATTATATTGTAGCCAAAAATTTCAACAAAATAGTTTCAATAATGTTTTATGTTTGTGGCTATAGTGTCTGTCAAACTGTTATAGGTATAAAATATTTATATGCATTTGATTATTGTGTGTATTTTTTATTTCTACAGTTTATTTTATAAAAAAAAACACTCCTCCCTTTGAATTTTGCTACATAGAAGAACCATAACAAAATAAATATGAGCAAATAACAATAATACTGACAATTTTTATACTTCAGATGTAGACTGTGGGAAGATCCCACCAATGCTATATGGGGTAGCAGAATATGTAAATGGAACTACTCATTTGGGGAGTTACATCAGATATTCATGCTCACACAGCTATCGGCTTGCTGGACCCCACGTCAGACTCTGTCAAGATAATCATCAATGGAGTGATGGTTCACCAAAATGTGAAGGTGAAACTTTATTATTACTAGTTACTGGCAATTAAACAATCAAGATTTCTACAATTTTTTCCAATGAAACTCAGTGGGTCGATTATAAAATAATATTTTATAATCCAAATATTTCTGTTTAGCAATCAATATCTATCGTTCATGAATTATGTTTCATCTTTTAACTACTCCATTTTAACATTTGTGCATTTCAAACTCAAATGAATTTTTCAATTGATAATTAATCATAAATACCCTGAAATTACTATTTAAAAACAATTGTAGCATTAAAGCTTGTATGATATCAAAATCTCTTGCTAGAAATATTTAGTTATGTAAATTTATATGAATAATAGCGCAATTGATAGAATTCAACTCATTAGAGAAATGCTCCCACAAGGGTTTAAGTACAGCCCATATTTAGGAATAATTTATTAGCGCCCCCTTGTTAAAAGGTGACTATAATTTATAAACAATTTCTCCATCCTTCTACTGTTAATATGAATGGCACCCCAGTTGTGCTATTCCAGCATGCATAGTACTTATTTTGGATGGTCTGAAATACCCAACACTAAATTGCGTTGATCAGTCAGTATGTATTACTCATAACGTGATTGAGTGTATTATTTCAGACCATACTATATTTGCAAAGCTATATCAAAGATTAATAATTATGACAGTTTTTTTTTAAATTTGAAACATTGCTCTCAGGGCATTTAACATTTACTTTTTTTAATCATCTTTGAAAAGCAGGATCCATATTAATTCTAACACTATGATCACATCTTATATTTAGCAGCATTAATAGTGAATAATTAAACAGTTACCATAAACACAAATTGTTATTAGATTTACCATTTAATTTTAAACAATATGCTTAATTTACCACAACATAGAAATTTTATTCACCTAAAAAGCTTGTTAAAAGAATAAAAATTTGAATTATGAATATTATCATTAATTTTTCAGAAATTCGCTGCACTGAACCAATTGTAGCCGAACATAGTATATTATCTGTGACTGGAAATGACAGGATGTATGGCCGTACTTTGATACGAACAGTTGAGTCGAGCAGTACAGGCACAACCACCTATAAAATAGGTGCTCTAGTTAAGTATCGTTGCGAGCGAGGGTACAAAATAATCGGAGAGAGCTTGTCGACATGTGAAGATACAGGATTATGGAGTGGAGATACACCACACTGTCAATGTAAGACAAATTCAACAATCATAAATCTTATATATTTTAACTATTTCAATTCCTATATTGTATGTTTTCTACAGATATTATAAAACAAATAAAAAAACAGTTTCTGGTTGCTCAGGTTTTTTTTCCCACTTAGCAGACATATTTATTTGCATCTCCATCTACATGCATAATATAAGTTTTTCATTCATGTTATTTACAAAAAATATTTGCCAATGGACTTGCTAACTCCTTTTTTTCACTATTTCCGCTCCTTCCGGGAATATTGACTCTTAGTGATGTATTTAAACTGAAGTTTGTTTAATCCAAACGGGTTGAAAAGTCATTCTCCTTTTATCGTTATAGAGAGTAAAGATAGAGGGTTAGGGTTTGACACAATTGTTCATTCGGAGATTCAAAGCTAAAAGTGTGCAATTGTTTAGAATGGACAACCAAAAACAGCAACTTAATATAATTCCTATGTTATGGTTAGTTCAGGAACGGGTTAATATATTTCTGTACAATATAAGTTATCATGAATATTAGAGATTTAGATTGTTTCAATTGGTACTAAACATTATTGTATGAAATTATTTTAGATGTTGACTGCGGCACAACTGAGGAAATTGCACGCGGAAAGGTTACGTTGGCAACAAACGCTACATATTACGGAGCTGCTGTTTTGTATGAGTGTGATAAAAATTGGCAGTTGGATGGTGTATCTCGAAGACTCTGTCAAGATAATGGAACGTGGAGCTCAGAAGCACCATCGTGTGTAGGTTAGTAAAAAATTTAATTACAACAACTTGTATAAATGTTTAATATGAAATAATGTTGGTGAATATCAAAAGGAAGAAATCACATCTATTCTTGTATTTAATTATTTAATTGGAAAAAAAATAATCTTAAAAGCAATTATCATTTGTAAAACAAACATAAATACAATCAGATATCAATTGCTTATTTTATTCTTCACTTGCTTCTATGCTTCACATGATTGTTTTCAGAAATCACCTGTGGTAATCCAACTGAAGGTCAAGATCAAAATCTTGGGCTCAATGCTATTTTCTCAACTCGCAGTGTCGGAGCTATTGTACAATATAACTGCGACAAGGGTTTCACATTGCGTGGAAATAATACGAGAACATGCCTACTGAAGGGTTCATGGAGTGGACACCAGCCATCTTGTATACGTAAGTTTATAAGAATTATCATTTCATGCATATAAAAATACTTTTATTGTTTCTATAATAAATGTTTATCATATTAATGCCCAAATTATTGAATTGACTTCATGGTTTGATTTCATTGTATAAAAATTGGGTGAAAAATATACTTTAACAAAATTCATTGCATGACATTTATTATATTTACATTATTTGAAGAACACATTCCTGTTAATATTAAAGATTTGCTCAAACTAAATTGTAAGTATGGACAATTAGAGTAAGTATAGACATGTGTGTAAAGGATCTCTTAACCAACATTAAATTCAAAATAAAAAAATCTACTATTCATATATTATACGCACTTTTTTTTATAAAAACACCAAAACAACATTTTTCTCTTTTTTCAGCAATTAATTGTAAACAACCAGGAGATATTGAGAATGGCCGAGTGATTATAACTAACGGATCTACATATTACGGAAGCGGTGTTGAGTATCACTGCATTCCTCATTTCCAAAGAGTGGGACCTTATCTCAGAAAATGTATGGATGACGGAACATGGTCTGGAGAAGAACCCACCTGTGAACTCATTTCAAATGAGACCCAAGATTCGGGTAACCTTGCTCTTAGCATAGGAATTGGATGTGGAGTTGTATTGTTTCTTCTTATCTTATTGGGAATAATATATATGCGACTGTAAGTATATTAAAATTTTATGGAAATACTAAATCTCTCATGATTTTTCATCAACACAGTTATTTCATTGAGTAAAATTCAATATTGAAAATCTTAGAAAACAGCTTACAAGTCAATCTTTGTTTTGATATTTTTTAATCAAAGCTTTAAAAATGAGCCAGAATGTTTCATATTTTTTCCCTATGTAATTATTTAAAAACAGTAATATAATACTGATGGTAAATTCATACATCACTTCATCACACATTACTAAATAAAAAAATGTGTTCCTCAGACGAAAAGCAACACCAGTAAAAAATACAGAAAATATAGAGGGAGCAGAACGAAAAGAGGATCAAAATGCAGCTGTAATGAGTTATGCTTCTCTTCATGATGGTAATCATGGTATACGAGGGAACCATCTCTATGACCATGTTCAGGACAACGTATATGATGCTCCTTACGCAGACCACCTTACTGATAACCATACTTACAATCACAGTCAAAGCGGAGACTCTGATACTACTTATGAGCCCGAACCTCAAGGAGGACATGGTCCCAATGCCATGGTCACAATAAATGGTGTTGCAGTGCGTTGAATCCAAAGTCTGAAAGATTAAGCAATTTACAATGTGTTTAATGTTCCAAAGTTATTATCGTATTTATATTGACATGTAAAAGACCGTGGCTTAAAACGGATATTTTGGTGGTTTTTTTTAAGTGATGGTATAATGTGACAAACTACTGAACTCTTTATTGTTTTACACTGCCTGATGAATTTATTTTTCAGCATTTAAAAGTGTAATGATAAGCGTTGCATTAGTCATTTTCTGTATTTTGTCAATTGACCAACTTTTTGAATTTTTCATAGTTTCTTTACCTGTACAAAATAATCTTCTATCACGTCCAAAACTTGTATATTCCAAGTATTAAATTTAATCTCACCTGTATTACAAAAAAAAATCAGCGTACTAGACTTGTAAAATGATGCATCTAGAAATGTGAGACTTGTTACTATACGAATTGTCTTCATAAATAGAGTGCTTACTCTTATTAATATGTTTATGACCTTTTATCAAAATTTGTAAGACACATTATTGATGTATAGACTACTGACTATGTATGCAAAATGTATATAGGTACTCAGTGTTCACATTTATTAAATATTTTTTTTAATCAAATATTGTCTAATATGTAGGTAAAATTATTTTTTTGCACCTGATATATTATCTAAGTAGTTTAAAGTCGAACAGATGTGAATAGGATCTGCCATACAAGTATATCTTCAATTATTTTTATTGGATAAGGGTATAAAAGCATTTTTATATAACTATTGTGAAACACTTTACTTGTGCTGTTAAAATATTTTTTTGGATTAAAATAATAACACTGTTTTTGGCATATATAATATTCAATGAAAAATAAATTTATCCGTTTTTTACCTTTAATGTTTCACTCAATTGAATATTTATTGATTCATTTGGATCTTTCTTTAAGTCAATCAGAATACAAAAATACATAACCGTGCAAGCCTAGACCATATAATATTATATTTACCACAGTTATCTTATACACAAGTAATTTAAAAGGATATTTTGTATACCAGCTGAAAAATCCGTTAAGCTTGCTCCTATCTGCGGACCATCAGTTGGGAAACATTAATTTAAATATTAAAACAATGTTATGCATACTTGGCATAATTAACGATATAAATAATTAAGAATAATTAGAAAATAATGTACTGTATGTGATGTGATCTTGGATAGTGCCTTATTATTGATTTCACTCACAGAAAAATATGACCTGTAGATTTTCAAAAAATTATATAAACTATTTCATACTATACAAAAATATATAATCTACTGTTGGTAGTTTTTTAGATTAACTTTGGATAATTATTATTGCTTTATTAACATACTTCTCCTAAAGAAATGTAGATATACCTTCATTTAATTCATTGTAAAATAATATTTTAATTCACTATCCTTTTATCTTCCTTAATTCATTAGAGATATTAATGTTCCTTATTCATATAATAATTTTACAACACAATCTTTGACGGTTCATTATGATAAAAGTGTTTTTTCTTGTGTTTAACTCTGAAGACTGAGTTCATTGGTCTCCTTGCCTATTTTCATTTAAATTTAAATGATTGAGACATAGTTTTCACTAAGTGAAACAGTTACATGCTGAATATGACTAAACGAGTTAAATCAAACAGTTTTAATGAAATATTGTTTGATCTAAGGCAATTCAAATTCTGAACTATTTAATATTTATATATTTGGAAAATCATGCTGTAATTGTATACTTTTTTTGTTCAATAATGACATATTTGTTTCCATTGTATACTTGATCACTTAGTGTTTTACCGTTGAATCCATCAAATACTGTCAAATTTTGTTGTTATCACAGTCAGATTGAAAGAATGTACATACTTATTCATCTATTTTGTTAGTGTAATGTTTATTGTTAATTGATTTTGCTTTTTTTTATTTTGATATTTTTTTTATTTCTACTTTGTAAGCAAATTTGCATATACAGATTTGAAAGCTCTGTTATAGAATAATTTACCTTGTGTGATATGTTAAAAAATAGTTGGATTGTCATTCATAATAAACTTGTGAGGGTGTTTGCCAAATGATAACCTATTTATTTAAAAGGAGATGCCATCAGACATTTTTATTATATTTTTTACCCAATATATTCTGTTTGTATCAGAATATTTAATTTAAAAAAAATGTGGTTTACAACCCTCAAAAATTTTGTTTATTTAAATTTCATATAGGTAACTTCACGGCTATGATTGAAATTATACTCACAACTGATAATATAAATTTATTTAAATTTGCTCATTCAGAATTGAAAAAGAATCTTGGCAGAAAAAAGAAACAGTTTATTATTGTAGAGAAACCGGACAAAAAAAAAATTTATTCCTCATCATAAGACAAATCATATTTATTTTGATGACAGTCTAATAAATAATGTTTATAATAATAATATTACCTGCTTACACATTGATTGGAGATTTTTGAAATGTATATAAATTTATAAAGAAATAACCAAAATTCTACCATTTTAAAATGCTAGAACGCGAGATTGTTTTTTTATATGCAATCTTTAAGAACCATTTTCTTTATCTATCATTTTAAAAAGGTAGGTTGCCATTAAATATTGAAAAATCAACATTGATAGTGAATGAATGATTCATAAACCAAAGCAATCTTCAACTTAAGTATAATATAACATTTAACTTACGTTTATGTCATTTCTGTGTTATCCTAAAAGATTTGTAAATATATGTATGTGTTATACTTAAAAAATACTTATCGACAAATAAAAATTAGAAAAACACTTCTACAAACTAATTTGAAACCTCCTATGCTCCACTTCAAAAGAACTTATTAGTTAAATGACTAGACTCAAGCAGTGTTATTATGTTTTCAGTGTTGTTAATTATAAACGAAATAAGAAATAGAATGAAGCTGCTACAATAAAATTAATAATAGGAAGATCAAAATGTAAACAGTGTTAATATTGGATACAACTCAGCAATGATTCTAAGCATCAAGCAATGCATTATAATATCACACTTATTTGAAACTTCAAATTCAAAAACATATTGATGCGATATTTTGTGACTGAAATTCTGTGATATTAATAGTTAAATCATGTTTAATCAATATGTATATATACATAATGAAAAGACACCAAAGTTAGTGGTAAAACATATCAATTCAATATGAGAGATACAATGATAATGATAATTGGTACATTTGTTTCAGATACAATTTACTTATTTTACATAAAATTTTCAGGCGGCAATTGATTATATCTACGTAATCTATCTGTTACTCTTCCGATGTTCCCTCGAAGTCGGTGATTTCCAAATTTTATATTATTACATGTCTCTTTGAAAAAAAATAATCTTTGCGCCTCCCCATCCTTTATTTTATATAATAATAAAGGTATGTTTTAAAGGGTAAATAAATATTTGAAATTGTTCACGCCTCCCAATCACTGCTCTAAGTGATCTCACTGCAGTATTAAAATATTCACTTACTCATCTTGGGTTGGCGGCGTGCATTCTAATACAATCTTTTAAATGTTAAAGGTCAGCTCTTTATGAATATTTTCAATTAACTTCTTATTTTTATAAAAAAAATATCCAATATGTCACTGATATTACAAAAATGTTATAATTTTACAGGGCATTTGCTGAGTTGGCCTGATCAGCCTTTGTATTTCTGGTGCAGAGACACTCATATATTAATCATTGTTATCATGGCTGTTGTGAGGCCCTTTGGTGCCTAAGTCTGGGGTAAATTTTGCACTGAAATTGAGCTAATTTGATTTTTTTTTTAATTCATGGCTTCATTTTGGCACCTCTTATGCTTTTCCAGTATTTTGGCGCCCAGAGCAATCTCCTTATTAGCCAGCCCTAAGCTATAGCGTTGTTGGTTTTATGTAGTATATATTTTAAGTCACTGCATACAATGAGTCCAGTTTTTTTTTTAAATAATTGCGCTTTTTTTATGGATTTAATTGTTAAGACTTGTGGTTTTTTAACTTCGGTTGGATATAAAAAAAAAAACAAAAAATTGAGAAGAAATCAATGATCAACCTGGTACCTATTTATTTACCACTACACCACTGGATATTAACGATAACACACAATTTTATCTTATTGAATACAACAATGTATTACTGTAGTGTTTTATTTAATGGATTTTACATTTGCAATTTTTGTCACTTTTTTTCATATGGCAGCACTGCTAAAACAAACAACCAACAAGTGGGCAATAGTATTTCTACAAAATTCAAATAGATATTTCTAAAACGGCAACTGTGGCCATCAAGACAAGAAAATTGATTGCATATCTACTCTGAAATAATATAACATCCCTAGGGTCTAATATTTTGAATACAACTACCGAAAAACAATTAATATGTTTAAAAGTCAAAAGTAGGCGCATGTCTTTTGGTACGGCGCCGGATATATTATCTATGGGCGCCGGAAAAGTAGAGGGGCTGAACAATCTGCGAATAAGGAGTCGCGCTTGTCAGTGTTGTCCAGTGAAAAAAATATATCTAAAAAATCCAAGAAAGTATTCAATTTTAATAACAAGTCTGTTTTATTATTATTTTCCAATTTATTGACATTATTATTTTTTTTAAATTTAATCAGGGGTTTTTTTTAATGAACAATCACTGTGTATTGTTAAAGAGGTATTTACATAATTTTATATCAAAATACAGTGCACTCAGGATATTCAGAATCAAAGTTTATGTGTAAAAAAAGTTGATCGAATTATTTTCATAAATTATGAAGAACATATCTTAGTAACAGAGTTTACCTCTGAAATCATTATTTATAGACAAACACTCGACTCTTTCTATCTCTTCTGAACAATTATATATAATATATAAAGAAGTATCTCGTTCTTTAAAAACACACTTTTGGAGCTAATTTCAATGCGAATTTGTTTCGAAGTAAGACACTACTAATAAATTAGTTATTGCAAAGGCTGATCGCCGTGCATATCAAATGGTTTCTCGACAGAATGCGATAGTTTATGTCTATTTAAATTTGTCTTCCGTGTAGATTTATAATCACATTGATCACATTCAAATGGTTTCTCGCCACTATGCGATAGTTTATGGGTGTTTAAATGTGATTTATATGGAGATTTATAGTTACATTGATCCAGCGGTGGGCTGCTAATACCTTAACAAGGGGCTCGGTAAATCTCAGTCATAATGCCTTTACACTATAGACAGTGGCGGTTCGTGACCTAAAATCTTGGATGGGCTAGAAAAAAGTTTAGCATTGTATACTATTTACGAAATTGTACATTTTTTCACTTCACCTTATACAATAATCTACAAGCAAATAAACAAATACTACGACACTACTGCAAAGCATACATTAGCATATAATAAAATCAAAGCTAATGTTAGTAAGAAATAATATAATAGTAAAAACTGGACCTCAAATTCGTCACCTTCAAAGTGAACTAAGATGTACAAAAAGCAGAACAAAACTGTCATACAGTACAACTAGATTGGTATTTGTGTTTTTATTTTTGTGCTAGTTTGAAGTATCCCGCTGACGTATGAATGCAGGCTGTATCGCGAGGCGCAGTCGTGTACGACTAGATGACGTCAGCCATCTAAAGTTTTTTTTCTACACATTTTGGGTGAAAAATGCAGGTCGGGCTAAGCCCACCTAGCCCAGTACGTAGAACCGCCACTGACTATAGATAATACATCTTTGTATTAAAATTTAACAGAAATTGCAGTAGGTGCTGATTTGATCTGAGACGAACTATTTTCTTAACTTAACAAGGGGCTCGCCGGCCGCACAAAGTTTTAACTAGGGGCTCGGGTGAGCCCCTCCGAGCCCCCTCCAGCCCACCCCTGCATTGATTACATTGAAATGGTTTCTCGCCAGCGTGCAATAGTTTATGGGTTTTTAAAGCTGACGTCCATGCAGGTTTATAATCACATTGACGACATTCGAATGGTTTGTTGCCAGTGTGCGATAAATTATGGGATGTCAAATAAGACATCCGTGCAGTTTTGTAATCACATTGGTCACAATAAAATGGTTTATCGCCAGTATGCGATACATTCAAAAGACACAAGTGGTTAAAAAAAATCACGGTTAGTTACGTAAACACAAACACATCGCTAAATTCATCATTTTTTCAAATAGCGCGCATATTCAAGATCACAATTCATTAATGCGTCATATAATCTGAATAGAAAAAAATCAATCAAATTAAATTTGAATTGAAAAATATTTATTTTCAGGCACGAATAATCCGCAGACCGGATAATCCATACACGGATAATCGAGAGTACACTGTACATAAATTTAGTCATTTTTGTGACGGCCGTTTATGACTTATAAATCAATTTACATATTTTGCCTGTACTTGAAGTCCACCCTTACAAACTTAATCTTCTTAATAAAATGCACTTTTTATTAAGAAGCACAATAATCACTTTTTCTTACAAATAACAAACTTTTAGTGAAAAAATTAATGTCTCTGGACGACGCTGCATCTTAAGAGCAAGATTACGGTAATGTGTGATTTCTGGCACAAGCCCTAAATGTAACATAAAACAATATTATTGTTTATAGATTGTGTGGCCACAAATTATTATTATTGAAGATTTAAAAAACATTTGTTATATTTGCATTTAATGTATATTCAAAAAAATGTATTTTTTTTTTACCTCTGACAACCACATATCTTACCCGAACTCGTCCGAAGTGAATGACGGGCCGAGGGTGCGAGCGTGCCTACCCTCTTCCATAGTTGGGAAGGTTGCCCGTTAACCGTCATAATGACTCGAGTCACTTTACGTTTGGATCCCGGCCAGCTCAGTTCTCTCGGTTAGTTTTGATTATATTATACAAACTTATCGTAACATTTTTTCTCTTTATCTGGGCAAACGTTTTTATTTGTTTCCGCCATAAGCGGAATAAGTGCTACACTTTTCCGAAAACTAGATAAACATTTTCCAAACTTTAGAACTTTTATACATTAAAATTCTTGATCATTAGAAATTTACACTTACATTTCTTACAATAAATTACATTTTCATAGCACTTAATCGAAAATAAATATTACACCGAGAATACGTTAGTTTATTTCTAACGATATTTAAATTGTATTATTTATTATGTGCTTTTGAAAAGTGTTTTTTATCTTCAATTCATTCAATTAAATTAAGAAGAGCTACGTGAGAAACTTCCTGAAAATAAAAGCGGCATTCAAGGTAAGGTTTTTATTTAAATTTTATGGTACAAAGTTCGCTAGCGAGATCTTTTCAGTCGAGGTAATCCATATATATTAATTCTCGTTTTGACTACTATTGAAAATAATATTTATTTTATTGTTATCATCTGATAAAAAACTTCTCACAGTCGTGTTTATTTCAAATTTCATAAAATGAATCAATTATATAATTATGATTAATATTCCATTACGATTGCTTTTTAAAAATGCTTTGGTAGCAAATTTGATATGACATACGCGTAAACTAAAAAAAACATAGCGATTGCTTGTATACTAGAATTTACATTATAATTACTTATTCACTTTTAATTATCTAGATAGTAATTTTAATTATGTTATATCACGAGGCATAAACTAGTCAATATTTACTTCTTTACCTGTTGCGCATATTTTAGAACTCAACTGAAAATAGCCATCATAATTTGTAATATAGATTAAGATAAATTAGCGTTACTACATTGTTGTGAACAATTTGCTGGCACGCATAGAATGATTTTTTAGCAATACTGTCGATTTGCCATATATACTCTTTATAATATGATATCAAAAAATTGTTACCCAGACCACGAACAAAGGAATTAGTTGCGCAAATTTTGTTTTCATCATAAATCGAGCTATTTAATTAAAATTTGATTTTGTATCGATTAGAAATATATGTGACAAAACTGTGTTAATATGCTATTATTTTAATATTTATTGTAACAGAATTTTCCAATAGTTATGGAAATACACAACCAGTAAATATTTAACGTTTCAGAAAAGAAAAATGAAACTCTTTTCAATTGAGCACTTATTTCAAAATTATTTCTGTTTTTTCCCGTAAAATCTTTTCACCAATTTGCCTATATTTTGTTCCATAAATTTACTAAATATTTCATTTTAATTATTTCATAGTTTATTTCTTATTTTAAATTGTTCATGCCAGTTTTTATTTGGTTATATTCCACAGAATTGCGTACGTATTTGTTCGTCTTTCGTGCTTTTTTGTTGATATATATGCTAAATATTGTTTTTTATTTGCTACTTTATAAATACACTAAATTTATATATGTAATATTTAGGTAGTACATCAAAATAATATTTATTATTTATATTGTTCATTCTCGACATTTTGCCAAATATAGGTCCCTTATGTATTTTCTTTTCCACACTCTGCTGCCAAACTATACAATCGCATCAATTCTGCGGCGTTATATACTTTTTACGTCGTAAAATATTTCATAGATATTCCTGTGTATCCAAAGACGATCTGCTCATCGAAAGATTTAGTTTTTCCATATCGATTTGGAGGAATTCAGCGAAACAAATTTTGATATTTCCTATTATATGACACTCTTATTCCACTTTTTTAGTATCATTAAAAGTTATACCCAGCATGAATCTCTCTATACTGGACTGTAAAATTGTAAATCTTTGAAGCTCTTTTAAAAAAAGTGAAAACGTTTCACAAAACAAAGAAGCTTTTTTTTACCATGAGCCCTACGTGAAGAATATGGACTCCTAATGGAGTTTATCTCAACAGAAGTGTTTCTACGAGAACTGTTAATCAGTTGCTCAACCTCTCTTTTTCGAAAGAGAGTAGGGATAGAAGGAAAGGGCTAGGACAGGACTAGTGATTAGCTAATCGATCTCGATATGCCCCGTTCATAGGATAGGATAGGATGATAGGATAGGATCGATTGAAAAATCAATTTATAAAAATGTCCGTACTAGGATTCGAACCCGTGACCTCCGTAGCGGTAGCCAACGACGTTGCCCACTCGACCACACAGGCGGCAAAACGTTAAGAATATTATATTCACAATATGATCAATTTAGATGTTTTCATTAATTGGGAATATTGAATTTTCAAGCCATTTAAAATGGACAATTATTCTAAATCTTTTGTCCAACCGATGTTCTGTGTACTTTAAAAAATATAAAATTACGTCAGAAAGAAATATATATACAGTGGAACCTCGATTCTACGTTTTTCAAGGGATCGTAATAAATGAACGAATAATGCGGGAAACCGATAATGCGGGAAATCTTCAAATAACACAAAAAATGTTTAATTTTCAAAAAACTCATTTATTTATTGATTAAAGAACAAATAAATGTATTTTTAACTTGTTTAATACAAACTAAGTAGCCTATTTGCAGTTTGGGACTTAAATTTTAACAAACACTCTTCAAAATCGCGTACATTTCTAAGTCAACTAACTCCTTTTTGCTATGTCGACTCGTTTTTCTCCTGAATTTTTTCCAATGTGTTTAATTATTTTCAGTTTCTCAACTAGAATTCTAGTTTTCTTCATTTAGGTATTTTAGTTTTGACTTTTGAGTTAGAAAAATTTACGCAACCAGATGCAATCAATGTAAGGCTATTTATGAGCGAAAAAAATAGTCTACAAAAATGGTCAATCGGGATAGATTAGTAACTGGGACGGGACGATAATATTTAGATGATAGATCGAAGAAATCGGTAAATCTAAAAATGATTAACGTGAAATTACTAAACATTGCTATTACGGGGTGGGGTCTTGGTCGAGTAAAAAATAAACGATCCATGCATAAAGTCGAAGATAGTGAGAACGGAAGATCGGGGTTCCACTGAAAAAAATGCGAAACGAAATGCGAGGTAAGATTATTTATGAGAAATATTCAACGAAAACGGTCAATCGGGATAATATTTTTGACGGGACCAAAATATTTGAACGATAGATCGAGGAAAACGGTAAATCGGGGAACGGTTAATGCGGGATTATTTTACATTGTTCTTATGGGTGTTTGGCCGGGACTATGAAAAATGAACAAACCATGCGGGAAAACTAACAATGCGAGAACGGTAGATCGGAGTTCCACTGTACCTACTAATCCAAAAAAATATATCATTGTTATGTCACTAGGCGCATTATATTTAGAGTATTTTATAATTCATAAGACGATTCGAGACTAGTTTGAAACAAATTATCACCGAAAAAGGGTTCCCGGTAAATTGCTCGAATGGAAATTGCTCGAATAACAAGATAATCAATTTGTTTCCGTTTGTTTTGTCCGTTTGTTCTGTCTTAGCCCTAGTCTTCTATGTGTTCTGGAAATATATAGAAACAGTTTAAGTAACTAATTAATAAGCAGTTCTCGTAGAAACACTTCTGTTGAGATAAACTCCATTAAAAGATCATATGTTCCGCATTTGGAGCGAACACGGTTAAAATAAATACTTACGAAAATTATTTTTACATTTCACTCTCTAAACAAGTGTCGCACAAGATAAAAATGAAATTCGTAAAAAAAGTCGTGAAAAATCGTTTAAATAACCAAACAATTCGAATAATTTGTAATTCGAGCAATTTCCATTCGAGCAATTTACCGGCTACCCCGAAAAAGCATGCAATATAGGGCTAGGACAGGACAGACAATTATTCTAAATCTTTTGTCCAACCGATGTTCTGTGTACTTTAAAAAATATAAAATTACGTCAGAAAGAAATATATATACCTACTAATGCAAAAAAAATATATCATTGTTATGTCACTAGGCGCATTATATTTAGAGTATTTTATAATTCATAAGACGATTCGAGACTAATTCGTAACAAATTATCACGGAGAAAAAGCATGCAACATACAAAACTCTAAAGTTACTTAAATCTACGAGAATCTTCCTTTAGATATTCCTCGACCTATTTTGATTCCGACTCCGTGGTTAACGTCATTGGCTTTCGTTACGGAATCTACAAAAATCGAATTCGAATACGTGCAATTTCATAATTTGATGTATAGTTGTAAGTTGTGAGGCATAGATGTGTGTGATGTGTAATAATTCTTCATATTAGGGCTTATACAAAAACCGAATTTTGAAGAAACTGGTTTTCGAAGTTTAACAAAAAATGGATAATTCAATTTAAATGGCGAGAAAAAGTTTACCTTTTAATGTTGTTTATTTATTTACATAATACACAACAAGAAATTATTTGGTGTTACTACTACTCAGAAAATATGATTTAAGAAAACACAAAGCGTCTACATGTGACAACATTTTCTGATATCGAAAATACCCTTTCGCTGGGTAATGATGAGGGGCATATGGTCTTTAAGCCATCAAATAAAATATTCAAATTGTTTGTCCTTTTGTTTATAGACGCGTTTATAGAAAATTCAGCACAACCGGTAACGAAGTTGAAAAACCGGTTTTCGAATGTCACAAATTTAGCCAAAAAACCGGTTTTAGAAAACCGACAAGCCCTACTTCATATAAATCCTATCCTAAAATTAAGGTTAGCAAAACCGTGTAGCTAATCACTAGTCCTGTCATATCATTATCCTTCTATCGGTTATCTCTTTTAATAACAATAGTAACACGCACGTTCTTGTAGAAACACTTATGTTAGGATATATGGTATATCCATAAGGAATTTATATGTCCCACATTGTGAGCGGACGTGGTTTAAAATATATAAGCGGTTGTCGATAGTGTCATTTTTGTCAAATCTAATAAAAACCATTGATTGTTTGTTGGTGCCTTTTGAAATTGAAATAAATCAACTGATGGATTTACGACTTGAAATTGCAATAATCTTACAATGACAGAAAAATACAACCTGTATTTTAAGAAGCACTCGAGTCTTTTCAATTCCCGTCGCGGGCGTAGGCAATATTTTATAGTTACGGAACATTTTTCCTTTAACGCTATTGAAGTCTTTAGACGGGTTGAAACTTTGTCTGATTCGAAAAAATCGATACAAATATTATTAATTTTGAAAATATGGAATTTTTCATTAAATTGAAACTCATAATTCAATTGAAAAATCATTAATAAAAGCTAAAGAGTGGACGATGGTGACACGAACTGGAGAAAGCATGTAGAGAATCTAAAAACAAAAAATCTAGGCAACATCAAAATCCAAAAAAAATATGAAAAATTGTTTTTGTAAATCAAAAAGTTTGACAGATTTATGTTACAAAGTAGCATAATATGGTTATAAATTACACGATAGTGTTTAAGTAGAAAACGACAGTTACTCATATATAATATTTTTTGAGGTACTTTATAATTTTTGAATGAATACGTCTTAGTATTGAAAAACGTAGAAATATGTATATTTTCCGTTCGACCTTCAATTTTGGTTATCAAGTAATCTAAAATTATCATAAGCTTCTAAAATTTAAAATAATGAATAATTTCCCGTCCTGTCTTCTGAGTCAAGAAATATTTTATTTTGTTGTCATTATGACAAGAAAAAATGCTTTAAAAGTATTTGATTGTTTGTGACATTCAAATCATATTTTGATTCTTTCAAGAAAGTTTTTGCTGTTATTTGTTATTTATGAACAAATCGGTAAAATTGACGGGCGAGAAAATTATATTGAATTATATATTATTAGAAAGTAAAATCATATTTTATTTGCAAAGCTTGTTTTTTCTCAAAGAGGCTTATTCTTTAGCCAACTTTAAAAATCCCCACTGTGCAAAATGGTCGTCGTCATCTTTTGAGTCACGGCGCAAAGTAATTCGATGCAGTTATGTCACAAAAAAAAAATGTCACCTAACTTAAAACATAATATAAGCTCCTTAGAAGTGACGTGAGCCAATTGGTATTTTCGATAAAGCTTAGTTAGGTGCGTCATAATATTCTACATGTCTTAAAGTATGGTAAAAATTAACTAAGCTTAGTAAATCTCACTGCAAAGATGTTATCTTCATAAAATAAATATATGCAATCCACAAAGACACTAAGTAACGATGTGATTGTATTTAAAAGTTCAATAGAAAAGCTTCATCATTTTTCTACTTAGCTTATTTACTTAAAGGCTCATATGTAGATTAATGAGATGAGCTTATAAAACTGAAAATTATTTCAAACAAGCCAATCCAAAATCTTTATCGATGAAGGAGACTGGAAGAATCTTGGTGCGTCCTGGTACTTGAAGCTCCATAAATTTGATATCCAAAAAAAAAAAAAAAACGTTTTTGCAATTTAAAAACTATTGTCTATTCAATCGAAATCCGAGTGTCTTATAAATCATCTATTTCATTATATCGTTTATATTCATCCTGAATTTGCACGTAAATCCTTTTCTACGCTAGCCAAATTGATCAATGAATAAATTGCTGCATATAGTAAATACGGTTATTATACGGGTTTTCAAATCGTCACATAGTGTAGATAAATTTGTATAGAGGCGAGATCTGTAGAATATTTTATATCAATTAGATTATTTTATAAAAGTATGTTTAGAGTTTAGACTCTTGCAAGTTGACCTACATAACAATCGATATTTATCAATCGGATTACTAATGACACCACAATAAAAAGAAAGAAAACAAATGACATAATTTCACAACCAAAATGAATTAATAGTTTTATTACAGTATAGAGGCCAAAAATTCGGGAAACTACTACATATATTTTTATATCTATAATATTGAAATAAAAATCCTGGATTTTACTTCAATTAATAGTATACATTTTCATTTTATTTGACACAATACAATACACATCAAGCGGCAAATATTTATTTAATCTGAAATACGCACTGCCATCATGTTTATTATTAATACATATTTTATTGACTTACAATTTTAAACTTACTTACTTATTATAATAAAGTAGTTTCTTAACGATGTCCTAGAAAACTTTTTTTTTACATTTCATCTAATGTATAATATAATAATTTAAAAATAAAAAAATGTAATGAAAATTTTTCTACTACTGTCATATTGTTGTTGAATGTTTTTATTGGCTCACAATAATAAACTGTGAGTTAAATGTCTTAAAATTTTAAAATAACTAAAAAAGTTTTATATATTTCATGATTTTATAATAAAAATATCAAAATTTTATTGTCAGACAGATAGATAAAACAATACAAATAGTATATACACATGTAAACATACATCATATAACTACATTCCGATTGATGTGGATTAAACGCCATGGGTATATTATAACATATAATATTACTCAACCACTGATAAAAGAATTTAAATTACAACAAATTGCTGCTTGGCGAACGATATGTCTGCAACGTCTCTAGTCTAATCAAATACATATTTGAAAATCATACAAATAATGTTTACAGCGTATGCAATAAGTCCTTCTTATTTCTTTTCAACCCTTCTTAGAAAAAGATTGTGCAATTGACCCATTTACATATTGCAGTCTTGGTAAAATATGTATTCACCAGAATGGTTTTGCCGGTCGTGTAACCGAGTGGTTAACTCTCTGAGCGTTCGTTATATTCAGTCAATGATTTGAATCCCAGAACAGACAATATACTAAATTGATTTATTAATCAATCAAAATATCGCGTTGTGTTCAAAGATACGTGTGAATGTTATGTAAAAAATCCATATCACCCGTACGACTCTAAAAAAGAGCCTTAGTCTTCGGGTTTGGGGTACGTTCGAATTTCAAAAATATTCTTATTTAAACTTTTCGCTAAATACCAATAATATCTAGCTGATATTTATTGTTATCTACAATGATACTTCAATCAATAAAATGCAAATATTACGCGAATTTGTCTAGGGTCACTTTGTATCCCATCGCTCCTCGATCCTATTTTCGACGTTTCGATAATCGAGTGTTAAGGAATATGACTAATTACCAGTGAATCCTAAACCCTTCGAAGTTTTTCTACGAGAACCGCTTGTTACTCAGTTGCTTAACATCTCTTTTTTTTAAAGAGAGCAGAAATATAAAATATTAGAATAGGACATGACTTGTGGTTTGCTATTCTCTCTATCCATGCCTTTCAGCATAAATCTATAAATCGACTGAAAAAATGACATTGACCAGTAAACTACTAATCCGACTTTTGTCCTTTCTAAAAAAGGCGTTGAGTGTGATACTAAAAATGTAAAACATTGCAACGACAATGGCTTAAGAAAAAAATAGTCTTATTAAAAGTAATTATTTAAATAAAATACAGTTCCTACTTATTCTGGAAAAGTATAAAATTATTTGGGTTTTCGTTCAGTGATTGAGCATTTTGAAGTAATTGAAAAATTCATTTTTTTAATGGGAATGTTTTTTCAAAAAAAAAAAACTCTTATAACTGTATTAATTACACATTCATTTCATAGGACCAATTTCGCTCATAACGAGCATTTTCGACTGATCATTCTTAGAACATTTTAAGAATACAGATAATTTTTGACAGTGAATATTTTAAAAGAAATGTATTTTTCATAAAATTAATACGATGACTATTTTAAAATTTCAACTGAAGGTGCTTGATGAAATTTCAATATTAAATTTGAATCGTTCAAATTATGTACATTCACACAGATTCTGTCACTAACGACCCGGATTTCACCATTCGGCATCTTCAGGCGTTCAAGTGCACGGTTGAACTTGAACTGACGCTTAGTAAATGAATGTTTCGTTTTTATATAAGAAATTTTATTTAAGAAAAGGAGAAGAAGATTTCTTATATAAACACGAAAAATTCATTTACTAAGCGTCAGTTTAAGTTCATCCGTGCACTTGAACGCCTGAAGATGCCAGAAGGCCAAACCCGGGTCGTTAGTGACAAAATATGTGTGAATGTACATAATTTGAACGATTCAAATCTAATATTGAAATTCCACCAAGCAACTTCAGTCGAAATCTTAGACTATTGTTAAAATTTAAATACCGTTAAATGCTATTAGGTGCCTATGTAGTTTAAATAAGGAACGGACGAGGTCAAGAAATACGTATTGAATACAAATATTATCTATTAAATTTCCATCAGAATCTAGCTTCTCTGTTCTGATACAATTCATTATATTGATTTATCATTTATCAACGTTTGCAAGCTAGAATGTGATAAATAATATATTGTAGTGATCAAATATTCTCATGTAGGCTTAAGCAAAATACAGTTAAGTATTTGTATCAGAAACTGGCTCAAAGTCTTTGTATGACATCCTTTTTAGAAAATGTGCTCGGGTGAATAGAATTATAATGTATCCATTTATGTTATTGAATTTTTCACACCAAGTCTAATGCATTTGTCTTGAATGAGATTTTTTGTTAAAACTTGGTACTTTTTCTTTATAACGCATTGGCATAAAGGTGCTGACATAAAGTATAATTTGGACGCCACATGTAATATTTCAACAATAACTGGTCAAAAGTCAGTCGTTTCCTCACCACTTTTTTCACAAATAGTTAGTATAGAACAGTGATGCACAAACGCGGCCCGCGGGCCGCATGCGGCCCTTTTTGAATTTTGTGGCGGCCCTTAAATCTCTTTCTCAAAAATACTTTTTTCACGTAAAACATGTATTAAACAAATTTAAGTAAGCTTTTTCTTCAATGAAGGAGAATAAATCGGTTCATAGAAACAGGCTTACAAATATTATGTCAAATTAAAAAAAATAGTTAAAAATTAACAAAGACCATGAACGCATTAACTTATGAATTGCATATAAATGAAACATAAATATTTCACAATGAAATGATTTTTAATAAGCAAGTACTCATGATCTTTTTTTTGCATGGCTTATTTATTTTCTGAATAACACGGTCAAAATAATAAAATGGAACCTATCTAAATTCTTTATCTAAATTCACTTAATCTTTTTTACACGTTTTTAAGGCTGTTTTACATGAAACATACATATTTTCTGTACAAAAAAAGTATTGAGCGTACTTTAAATCATATTTTTATTTGCGGCCCGAACCCATGATAAATTTGTTTTATGCGGCCCGCTAGAAGGTAGAGGTTGTGCATCACTGGTATAGAAGATGGTGTTAATCAGGGGTGGGCTGGAGGGGGCTCGCGCGAGCTCCTTGTTAAATTTCGGTGCGGCCGGCGAGCCCCTTGTTAAGATAAGAAAATCATTCGTCTTATATCAAATCATCACATAACTGCAATTTCTGTCGATGATTAAATTTTATTATGAAACTAGACTTGGTTGCCCTTTCGTTTTTTCATTCAGCACTGTGGGCTTCCATGCCGGACCTTACGAGTTCGGGTCCCAGTACGAAACAACATCTTTTTGATAGATTTATCGATTATCTGTTTAAAGGCATAGGTTTTTGTGATGTTTTGATGTGATCCATTCTTCCGATCCGTCAATTCAACTGGGCGTTACGTGAGCGATTAGTTAATCACTGGTCCTGTCTTAGCCTTATCATTCAATCCCTACTACTCTCTTTAGAAAAGAGAAGTTGAACGACTAAGTAACAAACAATTCTTGTAGAAAAAAAAACTTTTGTTGAGATACCTTCATTAGGAGGCCATATGCGCGACATTGGAAGCGGACATGGATGAACAAAAAAAAAAAAAAAAGATTTACCGAGCCCCTTGTTAAGATATTGGCAGCCCACCGCTGGTGCTAATAAGTATTTGAGCCCCGTTTTCATAATAGTTTATTATTAAAGTAACTAACATACATCTTGATCTATAATCCTATTATAAATAAAAAGCTTTAATGCATACTAACTGTACTAAGAAAAGTACAAACTATTATTTATTTCTGTTTGCAAAATTGAAATTGATTTTAACCCAGATATGCCCATCTTCTTACATGTAGGACGGTAGAATTAGGTGCTTCTTTTTAAAATAACATGAATTTGCAGTGTTATATATATTTTTTTTGCATTGCGTGTTTGATGATAGTATTGCATCATTCAATAATCATATGTAAACACTGACGTAAAATTAGTTATTGTCATTCTTCGGTTTGTGAAGTGAAGTTAATTGAAATTATATTACAGATTAATAAAATCTCTTTCGCATATCCCGGTTAACATATTTTATACCTAATAGTAAAATACAAATCTTTCCTATATTTTTTCTAATATAAGTTGTGGTTGGTTCCAATCTGCAATCAATGGATGGAAACCGGAGCTTTTGGAAATCTCGATTTTAAGCAATATTCAAATTCACTTTGAACTGCTAAAAAGTTCGATTTTCGTCGGTAAAAAAATATTGCTTCACTCTTTATTGATTATTTACGATAAAATAACAGTAAAAATATTTTTTTATTACACACAAAACACTTTTGGTAAAAAACAAAGCATTAAAGAATCAAGCCGTAATATTTTAAGTTGTCATAACGACAGCAAATTTTTGCATTTCTTTAGAAAAACTCTATTACAATAACTGATAAAGTAAAAAAACACAGTTTTGCCAAAGTAAGATAACGACGATGTCATGTCAAAAACAGCTATGAACTGTTACAATATACGTTTGTCTTGAATTATCTAAATACTGTAAAGAAGAACACTAGAACACACAGAAAAAATCTATATTAGACTGTTACCCTGAAATCACGAATTGTTTTATTGGAAAAAAAACTCAACAGTTTCATTTGAATTGAAAACTTATAGCAATTCGAAATATTGTTTTTTTCCTGTCATAATTCCATAGAATTGATATATGTGGCAACATAAAACTATAAAACCTTAAACATAATAAAACAATTCAAAAAATAAGCCATTTCAAAACTTCTTGGTATTATACAACGCGAACTACGCCTTGCACGACTGTGGAAAGAGAAAAATACGTAACCCACAGCTTTCTCAAAACAGGTTTTTTCCGATAATCACAATGTATCAAACTTGATACACGTTCTATCAAAAAGATGCAAGCTGCAAATGTCGAACTAGTATCGAAATTTAGCTTTTAATTTTGAAAAAGATGACCCTGTAAAATATTAAAACCAAGCAAAAAGGTCTGAAATAAAGATTGTTCTAGACAATTAGATTATGTCAATCAAACACCAGCTTAGAAGACTCCGTGCACTTCAAGGTTGTGTATAATTCATAATTTGCATATTGCCCAAAATCATCAAAACACGTTTTTTGCGCCTCCTGTAAAATTTTATATGTGTGGGTTACGTCCTTTTTCCTTTCCACAGTCGATATAATATATGATGTTTGTGGTAGAGAGTTGAGGTAAATATTGTATAATTTTTGTCTCCTTAGAAATCATGTACAAACGTATTGATCCTTCACATCTATTTTTAAAGCTGAGAATTTTAATACGTATGTTTTTAAAAATCCCTTGTTGCATAAATGTTGTATTTTTTACACATCATTACTTTTCAAGAATCTATTTGTAAAAAAAAAAACATTTTTTTTTGCAAATGTATGATTTTTTTGATTTTGTTATTAGGTTCATTTCGCAGTATAACTTTATTAGCATGTTGTAATAGGTTTGCCAGCAATTATTGTCACTTTCAATATCTGTGGGGCTGCCTTGAGACGGAATCCAAACGATCAGAACTATTTGCTGTGGTCCATCCTCACACGGGCCCAATAGACTGCGTTGACTTGATTGCAGCCATGGCTAACTTCACGGCATTTGAAAAAATTTCTAACTTGTTTGGGGATAGTCATAACATCTTTCATAATTCTTCACTAGCGTCTATTAACTTATCTAAATCAACGGGATATCAGTATACAGACTATACACAGGATACTCATTTTTAACTTGATTTAAACGACTGAGCTAATTAGTCAGACGTATTTATTTATTATGTTTTTTTAGTAATACATACGTAAAAATCAGTTAATCGAATCAATAAAGAGACAATTTGTTGCATAAATTAAAAATTTAGTTAGAAACTTCAACTATTGTTAATATAATATATGAATCCAGTGTATAGCTTTATAATTACTTCTCATATAAAGCAATTTCAACGAATACGAAAACAAAAGTTGAACGAAGATATGTTGCGTAAGAAAAGTAGTCGATAATACTCATGGTTTTATCCATACCAATATCATATATCATATTTTTTATGTATCGACTTTATTTTCTATTTTGATATATAACTTAAATAAAGGCACGGAAACAACATAATAAAATATGATAACAAGAAATAAATACGCTGTTGCTAACCTCATTGTATAATACATTTTCCACTGACTCCATTGTACACCATAATATATTACATTTATAATCTTAAAAAGATACTAGCATTGTCTACATACTACAAGAAATTATCTTAAAATTTGGGATACAAGTTTATTTTAAATTATATAAAAATCCTTTTCTATGAATAAAGATTTTATAATTATCAGGTAAATTGTCAGATGCAAATATACAGATACGTCGAGGGATTTTTAAGTTTTGTATCGAAACGATTGCATACTCACCCATGTCAATTTTAAATACCATATGAAATAACTTATTTTTTCATTAATATTATCTCTTTTTGGTATAAGAATACAGACATAAGAATGCGATGGCGGGGCAAACAAACTTATTTGTATTGTCGATCTCTGCGATAAATCTTATAACAGCAGCAATATAATGAATACCTTGTATCATTATCCCAATAAGAATTTGTTTTAGTGTGGTTGTGTATTTAATATGCTACGAGTGTAAAAAATAATAATATGAATGTAAATGACAACTACCCGGGGAATCCCACCCCACCCTAATTTCATTTGAAATAAACACCACCATAAGGTAAGGTGAAGGTACCTATTCTAATAATTTTGTTTACTTGACACAAAAGAGATGCAGCGGTTTACACAAGATAATTGAAACATTGAACAAATAACATTCAACTTAAAAATGACAATGTAGGTATTTTAGTCCAGAGGCTAAATTTTCTTCTCTTAAGGCCGCGTTCATTTTTCTGGTTCGACATAAGCTCGCAGTAAACATTGACTAGAGAATCTTTGGCCGAAAAAAAAAATACCAATTTCTAAAGCCCAGAAATTTGCGAATTTCCCAAAGTTATCAGCGTAAAACCTTTTTTTTTATGTCTTTCAAAGATTTTGATATATAAAATTCCAAGAATCTACGAATTTGCTCAAATGAACAGCAGACCATTTTTTAGGGTTTTTCAAGGATTTCCAAATACATTATACATTATACATGTGCAGAATTTCATAGTTGGCCAGAAGGCCGCTGGTTCCTCACGCCTGATTAAGTCGATAAGAATTACGTCTGTCGCTCACAAATATGAAAAACATAAATCGTGTTATTTACACCAAATTTTATATTATAAATCGAGTTATTTACACCAAAATGTTTATTATAACATTTTACTGAGAAAAGATTAAAATTGAAATTATTTAAGCCATGTGAGTGAGTTGTGAGAAATTACTAATGTAATTTAAACGATACCTATTTAAGTCGCTTTAATTATAATATCTAATCGGGGATTTAGTAGGCTTGGTGACGTCACATTTTCAAAAACAACCTTTTACCCTTCGTCACAAATAATAATATTATTTTAGGGTGTGACTTCTAATATGGATGCCCATTTTTAAATGTTAACTGCTATTGCGTATCTGATATATGATACAATTATGATAAAACAACTAAATATTAATTATGTACATTTTTTAAATTGCTTATAAATGAGTAATTTTCATTTGAGTATGATTAATCTGGTGTAGAATTAAACTAATATTCGAAATATTGTGGTTTGCTATTTTATAAAATTGTATTGTATTAAATCGCGTCACTATTAATTTGATGATGCATATTAATATTATGTTATATTCGACAGGATTATAATACTCGGACTGTTGGATTTTATCCAAAGTTAGCCCTAAATGTTGGATTGCGTTAATCAAATAACAGCAAATATGTCAAACATAACTGGCATTTGTGGTCAGATGCTCATATATCGTTTAAATATTACACAATACCGGTTTGGTTATAAATCGATTTTCCACAAGTCTTTATTAATAAAATGCTTAGAGTAATCTTGCAATGTATTTATTGCAAAAACAAAACTATTATCCCTACTGGATTTAAATGAAATGCTAATGACAGTACTTTCTCGTTTCCTTCTGGTATCACATTACGTAATCTGTCTATACTTAAAATCATCTATGATTGGTAGAAAATCGGAACTGATAATACTGCTTCCCTTTTCATGTGTACACTGCCGATTGTTGGTGAAAAACCACGATAATTTTCAGCTTATAAAAAATATATTGTGATATATGCCTACTTTTCTAAACCATATAAGACCAAAAATGTAGCAATGAGCGAAATCGGTCCTGAGTTTAATAAATAAATGTTGAATTAGAACGAAAGAGTGTTTTTTAATACTGATTCTTATTATTAAAAATAAGAATTGACTTTACAGAAAGCCGCCGTTTTCTCAATAAAAACGGTCAATTTTTTTTTTAATAAACCATAAACCACTATAATGTGAACTCATAAATGAGTCGCGTCTATGGAAGTTAGTCAGTCTTTTAATCCCCCTTTAAGAGATGATTAGAAAAGGACCATCGATTAGTTAATAACATTATGTAGGATGGAATACAATTGATATAAAAATCATAATGTTGTTGAAATATCAATGTGTGAATCGAATATGATGAAAGCCAGATAGCACTGACCACTTGGCTATAAGGCCTTTAAGTTAGATGCGATATTTTATATTTTATCATGCATTGGAAAAATAAATCTTTGAGTCTATTCGTAAATGAATGATGGTTAAAACTTTCTCAGTGATTTAGTGAAATGCAGTGGTTAGAAAGGATGAGTAAAGAAGTTGCTATTGTTGCTACTCACAAGGTATACTTACTCCAATCTCAACGAGTGTAAGAATTGTGTGATTATATTCTTTATAATTCATGTATGAAAGACAAAATACTTTTTTCACTGTAAAAAGTTGTAGTGTACCAAATACTTATTGAAAAGTTCCTTGTGATGCTTCAAGTAAAACGAATACCATGATTATTTAATATTATAATAATTCTAAAACAGTATTTTTCAAAGTATTTTACTTTTAGTTAAATCAGACCGGTTTTCTTTTTTACTAATGCGTTTCATTTTGTTTTAATAATAAATTCACGTAATCAACAACTGCTACAGAAAATATGATAAATATAGTATTTATAAGTCGTTTAAAGATTTTTTATTCGAAGAGACATAGGCTCGTTTTCTCGGCTTTTGTTTCACGAAAGTTTACTTTTTAATTTAGTAAAAGTATGAATCATACCTACAGCCAACATGTAAAAAATGAATCATTTGTTTTTGATTTAAAGAAAGCTGTATTTCGATGAATATCAATTTGTATTGAAATGTTGTATTCCTATAGTTATGTTGTTTATGAGAAAATTAAACTCATCAACCAAACTAGGAATATTATTATCTATATATTATTATAACAGCAAGCTTACATTACGTTTACTAGTCAAATATCAAAAAATGAATGAAATGCAATGCTGTGACGACGTAGAACTGCATCTACGACTCGTATTCTAAATAATGTGATTAAAAGCATATTGTAACATAAAGAATTTGCCTTTTTTGTTTGACAAAAGATGATGAGATTGCCAACATTAAACACACTTTTATGATGCAAAACAATATTTTATAGTCATTATATTTAAAATATACAATAATTATATTTATTATTCCATATAAAGATTTCTTTTATCAATTTCATACTATTACTAATAAAAAATATTTATTATATAAATAAGTCTAATTGGAAGAAAAAAGAAAGGTATTTTCAAATATAATTTGAGCCCCTGAGAGGTGAAGTGAGCAAAGTGGCATTATAGGAAAAAATATTTGGATGCGTTATAATATTATACATGTCTTAAAGTATTGTAAAAGTGAAGTGACCTCAGTATTTACACACTGCAATGTTATCTTCATAAAATATAAAAAAATCAATCCTCCAAAACATCAAGCAAGGACGTGATTATACTTCAAAGTACAATAAAAAAAATACCATTTTACTACTTACCTCACTTCAATTCTTGAAGTCTCATAACTTATGTCATTTCAATCCAGGGAATATAGAATCAAGTAATTTGCTACTAGATACTAGTAAACGATCAAAATATTTGTTTTTAATTGTGTTACATACAATAAATTCAAAACCATCTTTAGAACTGTTTTATAATTAATCGCACACAAAATGCATCTAACATTTATTTATTATCAAAGCTTAAAACTTTTTTTTATGTGATTTATATTATACATCAATCCGTATCTACTGATAAAAAAAACACCAATCCGAGCTGTAAAAATCCATTGTGTTAAAATACGAATCATTCAGATATTGGTTGTTTCTAAAAATAAAAATATTACATATTTTTAATCTTTATAAATTATAACGTGGGATGCACACTCAATAAGCTTCCGAAAATATACAAAAAGCTACGTTTGAGAGCTCAAAATAGCCCGGCTGAAAAAATGAAGGAAATATAACGAGAAATATAGGGCCAATAAGTCATAATATATGTATGCCATCAGGTCGTTTCGTAGAAAATGCAACGAGGCTACTGATATGCCTACTTCAGGCCTAGTCTCTTTAAAAATTCAAAAACAGAAGAGAAAAATGATATTTTATATTCACTGTGATCAATTTTGACATAGTTTCTGCGATTTTTTCCAAATCAATAGCTTCGTCGTTTTGAAATTTAATAACATGTTGCAGTTATTTTGTTTTTACTAGTATTTTCTCTTTTTTCCACCGTGTTACTTCGAAATCGTTTTAAAATGGAGTTCAGTGTATTTGAATCGCGAGCCGAGTTTGTGTGCTCTATTCAAATCAATGAAATAATAATATTAAAAACGTTATGCGTAGATTAATTAAATCGCGGCGCAAGTCAGCTATAGTAGCTGTCAATTTTCAAATGATAATGTAACTAACGCCATCTTGTGGATTTACTGGAAACAGCATACAACGTCATGTTCATGTTCGGGTTCCATTTGAAGAGGTTCAAATTTCAAAACAAAATGTATGGGAATATTAATTTTCTTCATGATTTCTTTCCCGTGGTATTTTTCTGATGTTTTAATGCTTATTCTGGGCGGAGACAAATTCAACAAATCAAAGATCATAAAAATCTGTTCAGCCATTTTTCAGTTATAAGTGGTGTAAATAACCCCATTTATAACCACTTTAAGGTGTTTTTGTATTATTATTGTTTGCTGTTGGACATTATTGTAAAAAACATTATGTTACGCAGGAAAAGACTTTCTTCGAACACATCATTCTTGTAGAATTTTATGGACACGTGTCATAAGCAATTAAAACGTTTCATATCATTGGACACAATCAAAAAAAAAATTAAAATAATCTGAAGTTGCGAATATCTATTTTCTAACACGCCTACGTATAATAATAACATCTCGCATTAAGAAATATAAATAAAATTTTAATCAAACTATTTCAAAAGAATATTTCCAAACACTTTCTTTTCCATTCTGATGTATCGCATATAGATTTTCTAATGATGCACCTCTTCAGTAAAAGCAGTATTAGTTTTAGCCTTTAGTAAGTTTAAAGCTGTTTGTAAAAAAATCGCCGTTATTTTCAAATTGATATAAAGATTATGTTTAAAAAAAAATAAGCTCACTATCTTAAGGAGTGATAAAAAAAGGAAAAATTTATGATTAAAAATCTGATTGATATATCAGTGTATGAAACAGTCCTATCAGCGATTGTTTTTATGATGCAACCAAAGAGAGCAAAGTAACTAAAGCGACAATCGTTGGCTACGGAAGCAATAAGCACTTTGTACAACTATAACTATAAACTATACTAACACACCTCTCACAAGATGGCCATTTATTTATTGAGTTTATAATTACAAATGTAAAATAAATACAACCTTTATGAGATCCAATACTTAATTAAAATACTGCTTATAGTTTAGTTAGATAATGCCGCATCACATCGTTGTTATCCAAGTTGGAAAAGATGCCAATTAAATTATTTCTTCGATGACAATCTTTCAAGAAGTGTTGTTATTATAAGTTATGAACATATTTTCAAACGAATACTTTGTACTTTTTAATGAAAACAATGTCGTAACCTTATTTATATGATATCGACTGTGGAAAGGAAAAGGACGTAACCCTCAATTTTCTAAAACAGTTTTTTTTCGATTATCACAATGTATACAACTTGACACAGATTCTATCAAAAGGATGGAAGCTGAAAATGCCGAATTAGTATCTAAATTTAGCTTTAAAGTTTGATTAAGATGACCTTGTAAAAAAATAAAACCACGAAAAAACACTAAAGTAAAGGTTTTTCCGAGACAATTTCTTTAATTAATATTAGATTATGTCAATTAAACAGAAGTTTAGAAGTATCCGTGCACTTCAAGGTTGTATAATTCATAATTTGCATACGTCACAAAATCATCAAAACACGTTTTTAACGCCTCCTGTAAAATTTGATTTATGTATTATTTTTACAAGACAATCATTAATAAACAAAATGTTTTCTTATATATATTTGCATTAAATATCTTCAGAAGAGAAAAATCAATCAATCACATGCATTTTAATTTCAAATTCAAAACGGACACATCTAGCCAACTCTTTTATTAATAAGATACAGAATATTTTTTTTTAATATACTCAATGAAACTCCAATATGAAATTTGAATTGTTAAAATTTTGTTAGTTTCAGTGATCTTTCAGTGAAAATTGCAGTCGATCGCGTTCATTCACTTATTAAGCGTTTTAATCGGAATAAAGATGGCTTTTCGTTTATTTTATGCACTGTAGTTATATGAAACGCGAGAAACTTTGCTGGCGATTATTGTTTTATAAATGACTTATCTCACATCTTTATAGATACATATTTATATATTTAAAATAATAAACCCACATCCATTATCTGGTGAGCGCATATATATGAAATGTACAGAATATTTTATTAATTCAGTTTTATATTAAGCCATTCTAAGAAACAACTTTGATACATGAAGAATATGTTAGTATTTTGACATAGAAGTATTTGAGTAATTTAATTCTGAAGTATTTTTACAATGAAAAATTACTTCGAAACATATATTATAACTTACTTATATTTGCTGTATTATAAAATAATGATGTCAGGCTGGCGTCAGTATATTTAACAAATGTACATTTTAGAATATAATCTCTCATTATATATTTCAAACAATTCATAGTAACTTAAATTTATTATAAAAACAAATAGTATATGAAAATTGTACTCAAATATTTTACATTTTCCACACATCTCAGGACAATTTTGCTTATGCATTTAAACTATTTATTCAACTTATATAAACCAATTTTGTATACATAATAAAAGCGCAATAGAGATATTTTGTCTACCTTTATATTATAAATAAAATAGATGTGTAAACATTAAGAGGGTAAATGTAAATATTTTAAAATAAATATTATTTTATAGACAAAAGTTGAACACATTATTTAAATTAATAATTAATGCAAATTTATTATGACCTTTTGCAATAGGGTAGAAAAACAAATCAAAAAGTGATTTTTTAACCATATCTATTCCGAGTGTAAAGAATACAGAATTTTAATATTACAGGCATATTTAAATATTAAAATAAAAAATCCACCGTTAAGCCTCTATTTTTCTTTGGAAATAGAAAAAATGATTTAAGGATAATAATAATAATAATCGAGCCCCTCGTTTTCCCACCAATAAAAAACTGTAAGCCGTATTAAATACAATGATATAATACTTACCGTAAAGTTATAAATAACCAGTGCTTTTTTTTTAAAAAAAGGTGCCAGACCGCACTTTTTTCGAGCATCTTCTAAGAAGGTATATATATTATTTATTATATATTCGAATATCATTTTGATAGAATTAAAGGCGGCTTTTTATATAATGCATAGAAAATAAAACCAAATATACATATTTTTACATTTATTTTAGAAATTTCAAATGAAAATTTATCAAAGAACATTACATACATTATGTAACATAACATCAACAAAATTTGTAATTTATTAAAAACGAAATCCAAAAATACATTCCAATTACAATGATTTCCACAGTTTTTCCCAATTTTCGTCAGGTAAATGGTCCCTATTTCTTTTTTTTGTGTTGGTGTCTGTGGCCGAATGTCTTCTCCTTAGTAACCATTGATCAGCGTATATTGAAGGATCAAAAAGTATCAAAGGTGGTCCGACGAGTTTAATAAACAAAAGTGACGAAACTGTTTTGGTCATCAACGAAGCTCTCATTGGGCTGATAATTAATTTCATTTGTGAAAACCCTCGTTCTCATTAACTTGAAGAAATGGGAATAGAATTCAGTGCATAAATTAAACGAAGAAGTTTTTCCGGATATTTCTTTTCGAGAATATATTGGCGAAATCCACGGATAATTTCTCGTTCGTTCAATTGTAATCTGACATATTTCTAATTTCTATTTCTCCAAATGTCAACTGATTATCAATATTTTCAGGCCAATATTTTTTATCGAGTACTCGAGCCGAGAGTGCAAATTCCACATCGTCTTTATTTAGCATCCTCTTTTTATTGACTCTTTCAACGTGGAAAAAATAATTTCGTATCAATTTTTTTTTTTTTTTTGGATATCAAATTTATGGAGCTTCAAGTACCAGGACGCGTCAGCGTCAAGGTTCTTCCAGTCTCCTTCATCGATAAAGATTTTGAAAAATTGTAAATTGCATCCCCTTACCGTCGTTCGCAGACGGAAGGGCGCGATCACTACAGAGATAAGAAGTTCACGGGAACTCCATATGCATTATTTTGCAAATCACATTCCATATGCTTCCTCCATACTATATCCGTACATGTACACACACATGCGGATACATACACACACACATACAGTATACAAATTGTTTTTAAACAAAGAGAGTCATTTTCGTGATGCTAAGTTCGTTCTAAAATTGACAATTTTATACGACATAAGATCTATGGAGGGTCGTCGAGCAGGACTGCTCTGGGTCTAAAACGATTCTCAGGCAGTGTCTCGTCATAGTTGTGGAGATCAGAGATCGTTGGGTTAGAATGTTTTCCTACCTCGCTGTGAAACTTTTGTGATATTTCACGAACGAACTCGCGGATGGTAGGTCGTATCAATAGGATTATTGTTTTTCGAAACCTCATTGTGAAGTGTAACTCCACGAAAACGCAAATCGCCTACAGCAGTTGCAGAACATTTGTAATACGGTCCAAAACTATGTTTTCTTTCTTCAAAAATTTCAACCAGGGCATTTATTTTTGATTTGCAATGTAAAGTGTAACATTGAGATCTTGTAAATCTAAACTTAGTTCTGATAATTCCTGGAGAGCATCACTCATCAATCCAAGATCCAATAAGAAGGTACTAGATGTTGAAATTCTCCCAATGCCTTCGTATGTACACTAATCGTTTTTCTCTCTTGTTGGATCGTTAATCGCGTCTTCAAAATGACACACAAGAGATTCATAATTTTGCCATACAGCCAAAACTGAGCGAAAACTGGATGCCACCCAACAGGTACTCAAAACTCTTCCAATTTTCAGTATTTCAACGCCTAGTGATTCTGCACATAAATTCAATTCTCAATTATTTTTCGGTGACGCATGGTATAAAACATAAAGTTTATCAATAAATGATTTGAATCTATCAATTGTAGATATTTCCTTCAGAACATCACTTACTGATAATTCTTATCTATGATTAACACAATGCCATACTATTATTGAGGGAAATTTTTCAATCAACAATTGTTTCACTCCACTTTTACGCCCTAGCATTACAGCAGCGCCGTCGCATGTTAATGAAATCAAATACTTTTTTAAAAAATCTTCCGTCACCCCATAAAAATGTAGACATTGGAGTAAAGCTTTAAATATTTCTTTTGCTGTTACGTATTCAAGTTCTATCAAATCCAAAAATAAATTAATTGGTGAATTTATTCCAACATTTTGGACACAACATCGAACATAAACAATGAGGGAAGATTTTTGGCTTATTGTGGTTGATTCATCAATTATCAATGAAATTTTATTTTTTGTTTCGACAATATCGTTAAATACTTTCTTTCTTGTTTTATGACTTATATGATTTATAATGTTAATACATTTGTGAAATGAAGAATATGACCCATTTCGATTCCATTTAACTCTTGGAGATTTATTTCACTTTCAAAAGTATTAAAAGATTGATTTTCCTTTGTTATTTTATATGCAGTTCAAAATTTTTTTTGCTGTTTTTACTACTTTTTTGCGAGATAATGATTTTTATAAAATATTTTCTATCTTATTTCGAGAAAAAAAGGTACCGGAACACCGTTCCGCCACGTTACAGGGTAAAAAAGCCCTGAAATAACCAACATAAAATAAAATATTCTGATTATTATTCCTTATTTTAACAACACATTTAAATATACTTTGAATAATAAACGCAACAATATTGAATTACACTTTAAAATTTCATATAAAATTGTCAAGAGTAAATTTTCACGTAACGAATTCTGTAAAACAAGTAAAACAATACGAAATATCGACAGCAGAGTGCTTTCAACAATCTATGTATTTAAGTAATCGATTTCTATAAAAACACTTTTTTTACAATTGATGTATGTGTTGAAGTTACGTACGCTGATTTACGGTTTATGTTTTCATTACTTTTTGTATTTAAAAAAAGTTTTTTTATCCATGTCCACTTCCAATGTGGAGCATATGGCCTCCTAATGTAGGTATTTCAAAAGAAGTATTCTATGAGAACTGTTTATTACTCAGTCGTTCAACCTCTATTTTTCAATGAGAGTAGTAGATATAGAAGGATAAGGCTAAGACAAAACACGTGCTTAACAAATCGCTCTCGCTACGTCCAGTTATAACAGGATCAGAAAGGGTGGGAGTGAATTTTTAGACATCACATACATACATGCCTTCGTGCAGAAATCGGTAAATCGATGCTGTTCGTACTAGGACTCGAACCCATGAGATTCACAAGGTTAACCGCTGCGCCATAGGACCTGAATGATTTGTATTTTACCATTGATTAAAAAACTCTGTATTATAATTTAAATTTAAAATCACAAACCATCTTATTAATTCTAAGAACTGTTACAAAAATTAGCAAGACAACTTACCTTTTCTAAATAGATGCGGTACACCTTTACACTCTGTTGTTGAACTGTGATTTATCGTTTAGCCAGATTCTCACTAAATAGCACATGACTCCATTATTAGACAAATCAAATAACTTTCGAGTTTCCCACAAACTTTAAGTAATTATACAGCACCCATATCATAGAAATTTACACTTAAGTTACCGAGTGTGTGTCGCTCGTCACCTTTTCACTTTATTTAATGGAATTTTATGTAAGTTCAGTGTTTTACTGTTAATCTGCATCCAGGAAATAATATGATTTCTGCAGTACAGTAGTTATAATATTCCTGTCTCTTGCATTTCGTTCTGAATAAGCATACAGGTTATTACTGATTTTAAATAAATGTTTTTAATATCGTCATTCGGTGTGTGAATAATCTATTAATTGCGTACATTTTTTAACCGTGTTTGGAATTGGTGTCAAAAAATACGTGATGTCCTAATTTTTACACAATTTTAATAGAGAGATTTGTTTGCTGGTTTTCAGCTAAATATCTCTTTTCCGAAAAGATAGTGTTAACAGTATGAGTCTAGAATTTATTGAGTTAGTAGTGTTCCATGTGCTCTCAATTAAATAGGTTTTGGGTTAGTATAAATTTAAAAAAACCATAAATTGATTAATAAATCAATGTACGAAAATAGAGATTCGAAACTCCGCGAATTGATTGACCGATGTAATGTTGTATGAACACTGAAAACTGTTTGGTAAACCAACAGCTACAAGTTTATTTAGGAACATTTATTATTATTTATAGACAAATGAATGCCGGATGAAACTACGTGCCTAACCAAGTATTGTTCAAGCACGTTCGGGTTGCTGATCAAAGCTTGGGTAGACTTTTGAGATTTTAAAGCGACCCCATTAATCCCAGAAGTGTGATTTACACTATTGATTTATTGTTTGAAAACATAAATAGGTAAACACTATGCTTGGTGGTTTACGACAACGTGTCTGTTATGTCTCTATTACGTAAGTCCATGAAAATATGCGTTTACGTAAAACAATGTAAAACCCATATATTGTTGACGAAGTATGAAAATATAAATGTCGAGAATAACTTTGAAGGATGGCAAACGATTCAAAACAAAAGTAATTCCTAGAGAGCTTTCACATTGAAGACTGCGTTGTATTGAGAAAAAGTAAAGGTTAGCAGCAACAAGTGGCAAAGACTAGGCAGAAGAAAAGTGGCATCAAAAAGGAAAGTCGTCTATCTAGAGTTTTCGAGAACACCACAAATGATTTAAATACATTTCATAATATATCACTTTCATAACAAATAGTATTTACTCAAAAATAGGTTTTATTAAACATACGAGTGCCATATAAATATAATATTTCCAAAACGAAACACATAATACTGGGATTAAATTTCAGTATTACCAGCATGTTAAAACTATACAAAAAAAAATATAGGATACCTAAGAAGATTTAGATTTTTCGTTTAATAAATTACGTATTTAATTTTTATCAATATAATACCATACAATCAGTAAGTCGTACAAAATATGTGTTGCTTCCTATATTGATTAAGAAAGTAATTATTTGTATTCCCTAAAAAATATGATAAAATGATTATGAACAAAAGTAGCCATATGAATGGCTTATTTGAAATAAAAATAAAACCAAAAAAACTCAGCTTATTTTTTCTATAATTGTACGTGATAATATCGTGTTATGCTACTTTATAGAACAAAATTGCAAACCATTTTTTTAATATACTACATTAATGTTTGATACGTATGATATTTAAAAATATTGAATCGAATCAATCAAAGAAATAACCGTCCAACCTATTATACAGAAAGTGAAATTCAATATAATATTTATTATCATACTTTGTAATCAGGGATCTCTTGGCAGATTTATGTACACATTTAATCTATACGACAGTTTCGCCATTATGTCAATTCTTTAATTCTTTTGTTGTTTTGATTTTTTGAAATCAACGAATGCTTGTACAGTTCATTCTTTATTGTGTATATATGGTGCAAACGTGTATATAACGTTAATGCAAAGGAAATATTCTACAACCATCAGTTCGTAAAAATGCTTAATATTAATTAACTTACCAAGTACATGTTGACCCAATTCGTATCAGCCAAAAAATCTTTTGAAAATTTTAGCGTTACACTATGTACTTTTAATACACTGGTACTGATTGAAAAATAAAATAATCAAAACAGAGATAGTATGATTATAAGTGTCTTTACCACTGCAATGCTGGAAAATAATTAGGCTACACACATGGAAAATTCGTTCAACTGGAATAATAAAAATCAACGAATATCGAAGATATGTCAATAATAAACAGTTAAATGAAATAATCAAACCAGAGACATAAAACAAACAAAGATATTTCGGTGAAATGGCCACGTCCATAGCAGTCTTAAGCTCCTAAGTCCTTAAGTAGGGGGCTTTGCCACATCCCAAGAAAATTAAATCTTGTCGTGCATGGCAATAATGGAAGAAAAAAGTATTTAAGTATTTAAGTAGTATATATAGTATTATAATTTTTCTTAGACTTGAAACAATTACATTGTTTTACATAAGTAAATTTTAAAATACACAATTTTCACTACAACAAATTAGATATTTACTAATTTATGAAAACCCTTGTTGTTCTTACTGTCTTTGAAAATCATCTTAAGACTTCGGACTGACAATCGCTTATATTATTTACGACGTTTGAAACCCAAAAGTTTTCATGGAAAAATAATAATAATAATTATGCGGTAATAATTATTTCACTGAGAAAATTGAAGGTCTTGCTAAACTAAACAGTTACCTTATTTAAGTCTAAGAACAGAAAATCACTGATTTTTTTCACTTTGTTATTCTGTAGTCATTATTTTTTCTTTATTACTGTTTTCTGTATAATAATAAGCAAAAAGAAAATCAAATCTGATATACCTTGACATTTCCTGTTAAGGGGTTGAAGGGGAAATAAAAGTCTCAAATAGCCGTTATATTTGTATTCAAAAATTGTAGTAGAATTAATAATCAATCCACAGTTAATTATTTATAAAATTTATTGCAATCAAATTTTAATATGATTGAACACGAAATCGTTATTATGCGTTCAATTCAGAAATAACATTTTTCTCCATTAACTAACTTGTAAAATAAGACATCATCTATTTTAACTATGTAACATACATTACATCAGAAAATACATTTACTTGATAGACTAGTTCAAGAGGCTATTTCAATCGATACAAAACGTTAGATTATTTCAAACATAAGTTGGAAACCCACCACGTTTATGTGTATCAACGCAGAAAGTTTCAATACAGAAATTTTAATTGTACTACTGGTGTCTTTGATCAGCTAGCAGTAATTAAAAATTCAATTACTGAAAGCATGCAAGCTCGTAATATAACAAATCGATGCATCGATATTTATAAAAATAAAACACAACTGTTTGCACTACTTTTGCACAATTATGTATGTCATGATCAAGACCGCTTTCGCTTATCACGACCCCTGTCAAATTATGACAGATGTTCGGTGTATCTGTTTAATTTAAGAAACTTCAAATTCGAATTGTGAAAACAAGAGTCGACGGTGTCATTCCTTTAAATTTTAAATAATTGTTTTTAAAAGCTTTACTATATATGAAAATGTTAAATTCGCAATTGATTTAAAAATTTGCATTTAGTATTCACCTTTCACGCCGTCAGCGGGTAAAATAAACAAAAAAAATATCATCACAAAATGAATTACGTATACCATCGATAAAACTTATTGAAATAATCACGCTCTTGTCTATACAAATAAAATATAATAAATAATTGATAGCGCTCGCGATGAACAAAATATGTTTTGATATCTTATAAATAATGTGGAATTATTACAAAACATATTATATTTTAGAATACAATGAATTTCCGCCAATAACTCACAGTGGATACATAAAAAATGAGAAATAGTAAATATCTAAAATTTACAAATACCACTGTCCAGGCTATCAAAGGAAATTAAATGATGTATTTTCACATTTACAGTGAAAAATACACGATAATTTAACGATTACAAATAATTATTGCAATGTAAATAAATTTTTATTGCAAGGAAAAATTATTATATTCAGTTATATTTCATTGCTAAATATTTTTTACATTCAATAAACATTAATATTTATCGCGTTCGAATATATTTTATCAGTAATACGAAACAATTTTGCGGTTTTAATTTATATTTTATAGGTTGTTTATTATATTACAATTATTCATTATTGTTCCATACCTTAATAAAATAATATATATTTATATATTAAAGTAAAATCATTTATACTTGTTTTATACGAAAAAAGGATAATGTGTAAATTAAACATGTTATTCCATTAAAGCCTTCAGCGTTATTTACGTTGAATCATTATGAATTATAAAAAAGGTCATTCAAATTCTTTGCGTATAATTTAATTCTACAACTGAAAAATTCTAACTAAGGGTGTTGATTTAAAAGATATACAACTTTAAAATTGCACAGAAAATGAGGCCAATTCACAAGTCCATGACGCAAAATTATGCACTCATCGAACGTTTAATTTAATAAATTGATCGCGGTAAGCGCTGTGGGGGCATATTGTGCCGTCTTGTTGAAACCACAGCAACAAAACAACGATTTTCAAAAAAAATATTCTCAATTTACAAGCGTTGTTATTGCGTTAGTATATTCAGGGTGAAAAATCAAACCAAACTGAGCACAAATCATCTGTCAGCTGTATTGGCTGTAGCTTGAAATAGTGTTGCTAATTCGTGAATCAAACTAAAAAAAAACAGCCAGTATCATATTGTATAATTGAACTGTCGATTTGACAACAAAACAATGTTTTTCTAAATTGCCAAACTTTATATTATGAGATTTTAAATTTCATCATTTCATCATCATCATCAATCATTTTTTTATGACTGCGTCATACTTTTTTATATTCTTCTTCTTTGATTCTCACTCGTAAATAAAACATATTGATTTTTTTTACTATCAAAGATAAATTTTGCAAATCAAATAAAAATCGTGTTGAAACGTTCGACCAAACGCATCATAAACGTGTCGTCTCAAAATAATATATTATTTAAAAATGGATAAATTAACTAGAAACAAAGTATGTTTTTATGAAAGCTGTTCGTTTCCTATGCGACTTTTGAACTGAAATCACGCTTATAAAATGTTTGGTAAGTTGGTGGTATCCCAGCTATTGGAAAAGTTCGAATCGCTCTATGTGTACGTCATTGTAGATTTCCGACGCTATTGCCAGCTTTGAATGGGCGTCGGTATTTAGCGGTCGACGCCGCTGCCGACGCCTCGTCGTGTGTAAAGAGTTGACGCCGGCGAACTGATGTACAGAGGCGCGGCAGGTTAGATGCAGATAATTTCATTTGATTATTCATTACTACATATACGATCACGTATACAATTCGATTCATTACCTTAATTGGATACTGGAATGATACTGAGATAATAGTTCTCGCACTGTCTATAGCGCATATATTATGTAATATTTAGATCCGATATATTTTAAAAACACTTTATAAATAATGATGTCATTAGTAAACAAAATAGCTTACACTAAAAAGCTGTACAATGTTTTTTACGGACTGAACTGTAGAACTTGAGTTGTGATTTCAGTCATAAAGATTTTTTTTATTAATTATCATTTATCATTTCATATATGTAACAATAGTAATCATAACGAATAAAAGTAAAGTTCAAATTTTAAAAAACAATTTCATCTCTACATTGTCAACTGTATTTTTAATTATGACGCCACTGTTTCTGTAACATTATCTAAAATGTATTTTTAAATTTAAATTGCATACTTAAATTGCACGGAGCGCAAGCATTTTCAATTCCCCATCGCTAATTATTATTGGAAAATTTTCAAATTAATTGTTGCTACTAATTAACTAACCAAATTTTCGCTATTGGCAAAATTGTTCATAACTTATTAATGAAATTGTAAAATTAATTCAAAAATGTGTTTCATTTTTATAAAATTTAGGTGCTTTTCATTTATTACATTTAATGTAATGCATTTTCACCAAGAACTGACAGTTATCACCATGAAAATGGTTACTAATTTAGCATTGAACTTTTAAGCGATAGCGTCTCGTATGCAAAATGAATAATAAAATAAATACAGTGAACCACGATTTACCGTTCTGGCATTGTTTGTTTTCCCGCATTGATCGCAAGTACCCATAAGAACAATGTAAAATAATCCCTCATTAATCGTTCCCCGATTTACCGTTTTCCTCGATCTATCGTTTAAATATTTCGGTCCCGTCACAAATATTATTCCGATTGACCGTTTTAGTTGAATATTTCTCATAAATATTCTTGCCTTGCATCTCGTTTTGCGTTTTTTTCAAGGGAACCCCGATATATCGTTCTCGATATCTTTGTTTTTTGTATGGATTGTTTATTTTTAACAATTTTTCATAATTCCACGTTAATCATTCCCCGATTTACCGATTTTCTCGATCTATCATTGTCCCGTCCCAAACTTTACCCAGTTTTTATTGAATATTTATTTTTTCGTTTTTCTAACTAAACAATATTAAAGAACACAATTGTGTGGCTATAATGCAAAACGCACTATTTCTAAAAATCAAACTTTTCTGTAGAGGCAAAAAACTATAGCGAACAACACAAGCATACTATTATGATTGAATCAATTAAAAATCATACAATAAATTATTTTTTATCATTAACCTGGTTCATAAACTTGGCATATGGTAAAAAGCAGGGCTTTTTTTACCCTGTAACGCGGCGGAACGGCGTTCCGGCACCTTTTTTTCTCGAAATTTTAATAAATGTTTAATTTTATTTTTTCTATTTTAAAATATGTATATTTTGTTTTATTTTCTATGCATTATATGAAAAGCCGTCATTAATTCTATCAAAATGATATTCGAATATATAATAAATAATATACCTTCTCAGAAAATGCTCGAAAAATGTGCGTTCCGGCACCTTTTTTTTTCAAAAAAAAGCACTGGTAAAAAGTATTATAAATTCATCATTTTAATGTATAATTTTTCAAAACGCACTATTTCCTGGAACTATGTGTACAGAAAATAAACTTATTTTCTTTTTTTATTTTCAAACAATATAATAAAATATATATTTAGGGAAACAGGTTGAAAAAAAATGTAGAAAAAATACAAAACAAATTATTTTTTAACAAAATAAGAAAAATAATATTAATTTATCCTAAGCAAAGAGACGATTTGCAACCAATGCGTCTGTGTAAGTATTGTTTTTGCTTTAGCTGTGTGACTTATAATTGGGTAAACATCAAGTTTCATTGAAGAATTCACACATCAATTGCAATTCATCCTTTAACATTCAATTACAAGTCATCCCTGAACGTTTGCAGAAATATGTATGACCAATATGTAGGGTGAAACGGCTGTCAAATTTCACCGAAAATGTAGATGATTTCTCGTTGGAAATAGTTTTGCAGAAAAATACGATTTTCAAGTTGAAAAACGACGGTTTTCTAAACATTTTATCGTAAAACTAATAACACCAGTCGATTCATTAGGCTTGAATTACCCTCTAATCTATTTAACTCAATATTGCTCATTTTGGAAATAGTACGTTTTGCATTATAGCTCCACAATTATATATATATTTTTTTTAAATTTAAACATTTTTTGATATTATTTGAAAATTTCCCGTATTATCGTTTTCCCGCAATTTTCGTTCACTAATTACGGTCCCTTGGAAAACGTAGAATTGGAGTTTCACGGTATTTAAAATACCTTCTGTTGCACGCGGCTAAAACTATTTTAATTTATCAAGACTAAAGACTATATCTGATACGGAATACGAGTGCGTCACTGTAATTTTTCTATCTACGCCCTTTGTGACAAATCCGTTTCCGCTGTGTAGACCGTACATTTCCTGCAAACAGCGTACATCATCACGTTATACTTCTCAAATCTATAAAAGACTCTCACGGTCTAAAGAAAGATGTTTTTAATGTGTGTAAAACACCATTATAACTAAAAACCTGTTGCTCGCACTGTACATATATTGTATAACCTAGTCGGGAAGACACGATTTTCTTGTTCTTTTAAAATTAACCCTTAACCAGGCCGCGAGAAACTGGAAGTAGTAAAGTGATTCTAATTTGTGATTTGTATTTATGAAAGGATTATAAACGAAACATAGAACAAGTTTTTCTAAAATTATATCATTTTTATTGCTAAAAGTGTGTGGGAAATATATTCAATATGCCCACATAGGGACATTTTCTTGTGGGAAACAATTATTTCTATGCCTGTTTAGAAAAAAAGCATGAACATGAATAAGTATAAAAATAAATTGAAAATCGGTTAGAACTCAAAGGTTGTGGTTTGTGGAAATTTTCTCAACATTTTTTTTTAGTCTCTCTTGTACTGTAAAATTGGCATTTTTATGATTTGACAAAGATGGCACATGATCCCCGACATTTACAAATCAAAATTCATCAGGAACCCAAAACCACATTTTTTATTCTTGAAGATTGGAGCAGGTCTTTGTCTGGAGGAAAAAATATTTATAAAACCTCGAGCTAATCGCAGTAGGAAATTTTGATAGATTTTGTTTCAGGAACAGTGATTTTGAATATATAAAACGTAGAAATTGATAACGGCCGCTTCAAAAAGAAGCCAGGATAGATGGAACCAATTTGTCTTTTTGGATTTTCTCCCAATCGAATATGAAAACCAAATTTATCCACACCACCCATACTTTAAGTGTACTTGTATATGGCCGGTAGAGTTAACATTTCTAAAGGTCACTTTTAATTCTGTAAGACATGAAATAGTAATAACATATAAAAATAAAGAATTCAATGGTAAAATGCGCCAACAGGCGCAGGGAATATAACATCCCACAATTTAATAATATCGTGTTTTTGTCGGGCAAAGGAATATATTTCACCCACATTTTTCAAAACAACTTTTTACAAAACAAAGCTCACATATGTATTCAATTTACAATAAAAGTAAAAGAAAAACTCAAAATCTACACATATGATGCAAAATATTCCACTTACCGGATTTTTTTAAAGACATTATTAGCAATTTGATGTAGCCGATGCACGAAAACAGTTGGCGCGAAAATTTGCTAACTTTTAAAATGTGTCAAATAAAAATCATTTGGTGAGTAGCGGTAGCTGTGTGCACAAACGATAGACAATTTATCTGTTTGTTAAAATGACATTTAGTGGACATTTTAAAACCCATGGCTTATTAGAAATCAAAAAACTATTGCCTGGGAAGTATATATCCCCGCGCCTGGTTAAGGGTTAAATAACTTACGCCAACAGTATTTCGAAATACGTCAAGAAATTATTCAGGTATTCTATTTTTTTTAAATATAGGTAATTAAATTCTCAGACTAAAATACAAAGCATTTATACTGAGAATAATTTTCGAAGGAAAATCGTCAGTATTGTGGCATAATTTAGCTGTCAGGCATACGGTTGCTATTTAAGTAATTATTCTAAGATATATATTGTGTTATACTTTACACAAAAACATGATTATGACGTTAATTAGATTATATGATGGATTGAAGTTGATTGAGTAAAGACAGATCAATTACTTAACATCAAAACAAAAGGATCGGCTTAACACATATCTTTAAGAAGAGTGGGTGTTTTGAATATGAAATTTAAAAGAATACCCTTGGTAAAGGGTAACAATAAAGTGTCTCACGGGTATCGTTTCTCGAAAAGATAAATACATTACCCATCAAATTATTTCACCATAGATATATTGTAAACATTATTAAAATCGTTATGTTTCTTTTTAATCTAAGGCCGTGTTTCTTAACCGTATTGAAAGAATCGCCCCATTTTGCAGAAATAAATAATCCAAAATTATCTAACGCCCCCCCCAAAAAAAACGAAATTATAAAATTACACAATTCTCTATGTAGTACTATTATTTCATGCAATGGATTTCCTACTACAAATAAAAAATGCTAAAAACTACACATAAAAAGTCAATAAAGTCTTGCAATATCTCAGTGACCCCCCTGAGTGCAACGTTCACTCGCATCGCCTCCTCGCATTCCTGCAGCGCCTCCCAAATTCTGAAAAAATTAAAACGCCCCCATAGACTTCTAAGCAGCCACCAGGGGGGCGGTACCACCCCCGTTAAGAACCACTGATCTAAGGTATCTCAGCAGAAGTTTTTCGACTAAAACTGTACGTTGCTCACTTGCTCAATCTCAATCAAGAAAAGAATAAGGATATAAAAATAAGGGCTATGGCAGGAATAGTGGTTTACTTATCGCTCACGTGCACCGCATTGTTTTAGGATTAAAAGGGTTGTTGGGAATTTTCAGACACAACATACACCCGTATATTCGAACAAAAATCATTAAATCACACAGGTTCATACTGAGAATTGAACCTGTACGATAATTCACGGAAGTCAACAATGCTGATTACTGTTTCACGGATCCAGAATTAAAGTGACAATATTACTCAACAGCATTTTGTTGATCTTGTGACCGAGTTGTTGATTATTTCAATTTCACTGTCAGTTTTTGATGAACGATATGGCTTTCAGAAATAGTACTTCTTTTAATATGGTATTTTATTATTAGCCCCTTTGCTCCACTCTAAATTAGGAGAAGACTTGTTACAGTTAAAATCTATAATAATTCAAGGAAAAAATAAGGAAGAAGGCTTTATGATTTAGATGACGAATATGATGAAAGTTGAATGTTTGTTATAACTTATATCCAGTGATTAAAAATTCGTATGCTGTAATTGTATATATTTTAGGAGAATATCTTTTTGCTTATTCCTGTTGTCTGAGTTATGAAGAAAGCATTAATAATATTTATTTTGGTCTGTTATCTTGTTTTTCTACAGCATTCTTGTTATTGGATAAAAAATACTTTCCGTGTCTGTCTGTAAATCAATAAGCATCAGTTTTATAGGAAATACTGTTTACGGTTCATAGATTCTGTCATTTTATTTATAGATTTACAGTTCACGTTTATTACTGAGCGGTTTACGGTTTATAGATCAAATACAAAAAATGATATGTGCGTAATTTAAAAGTTGTCTAAAATCTATTTGCATTTTGCACTAATTAAAAAATTTATATTGGATACGCGAAAAAATAGAATTTTCAATTCATACCCATATTGAATGATTAGAATTTTGCCAAGCACAAATGTTTCAAGCAATCATAGGATTCAAACTGTATTGTTTTATTAACTTAATGCAAGCACAACTATATACAAAATTTGAAGACTTTTTAATAAAAGTAAACACATTAATAAAATCACATTATTTACGAATAGCAAACAACAAATATAAAATAAAAATAACTTAGATTATTCCACGTATTGAAAATTATCAAAGCAACAAAAATTATTAAAACAACAAAGCAAACAAAAAGTTAATTATCGCTTTTAAATAAAACAATTCTCGAAATATCAAAAATGGTTTAACACTTTTTTATTCCAATATTAACTATAAATTGTATATCGAAATGGCATTATCGATTTATTCATCTAATATAGCAATCCCAGTTGGCCGTAATTATGTATTGCGATATGCCTGTATTAATATTATGATCACAATGACGGTATTGAAAATGAAATAATGAAATTTCTGCATTTGAATATTACAATCCTAATGCTAATACGATAGTCAAGAGTCTAACGCAAAACCGAATTTATTTTCGATTTTGCTTCCTATTATTGTTAATCAACTGCATATGTAGTACATATTTGAATCAAAGAAAAATTCATCGTTCTAATAATCAAGATTTTCTCCATTGTTTAATTACATCCTGCAGGAATAATTAAGTTCATCGCAGACAATTAGACACTTAAATACAAATTTACGCAATTATTGAGAATATACATATAACATAATAGTACAAGTTTAAAATTAAAATCTCGGATTGCATGAAGTAAATATTACAAGCAGTAACTATTATTCAACTTCAAACGAATATAATTTCACTGTAAAAATTGAGCATCCAATTATTCTAAGCATTCGCTACCCGGAATATGAAATTACGCGGTAATTTTTATAATATTACTTGATATCATGCTTCAGTGTATCGTGGCGTCTTTGTATTATATGTACATATTGGAGCTGTTTAAAATAAGCTAAAGACTGTATTTATTTGAATTTAAATTAATTCTAACCACCAACATAGCATGCAATCTAGCGAGCCGGCTAGTTATTTAATAGTACAAAACCCCAAAGGTATTGGAATATACAACGGCGACTGCTCGTCAATGGAAAATAACATATTAATTACCTCAAATACCACACATTGAAAACTACTTCTCGACTAATAAAGATTTATTCTACACTACAATGGTTGGCAAGCTTATGAGAGACTGGGTAAAAAAAAATGAAAAATATATTTGGTCAGTGGGTAAAATTTAAACATTTTTTTTTACCATTTATTCTTTTAAAAAATCATTTTTAGAAAATAATATGAACATTTATATACAATAAATAATATTTTTGCATGATACATATATGTAAATACAAAAACACACATATAATATTGTTGTTGGTGGCTTCCTTGGTCTTATTAAATAAGTAATTTGATAAAAAAAATATCATAATTTATTGGCGGGTAACTCAAAATGTCGAAGTGGGTAATTCAATTACCCTCGGGTCGTAGTTTGCTGACCGCTACTATACTACCTCACGACCGGATGGAGAACATAGCCATCCTTAGAAGAATGATTTAAGATTCATTTACACATGGAAGTGAATTTTCCTAGCTTAATTAAAAATATATTTATACTGAAATTCATTTGATTACGATGGGGTAATTTCCCATTTATTGATCAAAAAACCAGGGTAGACTGGAGTATATGAACCAAATTACACTTCATTTTCGGCCTCGTCTTTTCTCTATGGCCTTATACTAAGCATATCGCCACCACATGTTTCTTCAAGTCTACGACTCTTCCCAAAATAAGCGTCTTACATTAAATCTTTAAATATATTGCATCACTTAACTTACCCGTTCGGAAGGACAAACATTCAGAATTAAGGCTCAATTTGGTCTTCTGCAGCTGGTGCAGTTAGGTAAATCGCCACTTTTCAATTGCAGGCAGTGGCGTAGAAAGAGGTCCCGCCGCCCAGGGCGTTTCTTGAATTTGCCGCCCTCTCCCCAATAATTCCTCCACTTTTTTTTTAATTACTTCTATTTTTTAGCTATGAGATTATACTACAAATGGCTTAATTTCTCTAAAAATATTGTATTTTGTTATGTGTCAAAATAAATATTTGTCAATTGTCTTTTTATAATGTTTGGAGGAAAAGTGGCAAATTATTTAAATTATTATAAGTATTCATTTTACAAATAAGTAAACGAATTTAAAGTTGTAAATTAATTCATAACAAAAGATACGAGATTTTATTTTGTAAACATAAGACTTGGGAAAAAAACATTTAAAATTTTATTGTCAGGCTTTTCTCTTCACAAAATCGTTAGTAACGTTATTAACATCTATTTTATTTGACAGTTAAACTTTTATTAAAAACATAGTTGTAGAGTTGGAGTCGTTACCGTAGTCGGAAAAAACTAACGACCCAGACTGGCTTTTTGTTTCGAGTGTACAAATCGCTTAAGTCAAAAGTCTCCACTGGTCGAATGTAAATTTATTATAATAAGAAAAGTCGATTTTTTTCCAAAATCCTATCAATTTTCGGGATTTGCTACGTCACTGATTGCAGGTCAACAATACTCCATTTTGACTCTGAGTAACCTAACCAATTGCACACCAAGCCGCGGACCGCATTTCAAAGTACTCAAATTAAGATTAACATTTTTTTATTGTTATATATAATACTTACATATAAAATAAAAATCACTGTTTCAAATTAAACATAGTGTAAAAAAGCTGCTAAATAAATTAATTGAACAGTTTTCATTTTTTCGCTAACTAAATCTTCAAAATTTGCCGGCGGGCCGCGTGTTTATCATGCCTGTCAAAGTTGATTTTTGGTCTGCGCTTATGTAAATCAAACGTTTTTGGGATATCAAAATTGTCTTATTACAATGTACACGTGTTTGCTCAACATAAGTACATAATTATGTATTGCAATTTCGGATGTTTTATATCAGAATTAGATATTTTTTGTCACTTTCTTCAAGGTTAGTAAGCCTTTTATATTCACTTTTTTTTACAAGAAACCACTGAATATAGCTGTAACTGATATTGTTTTTAACTAGTATTTGAATCCAGTTAATCACATGATGTCGTAATGATTAGATGCATCGTATCGTTACACACGCAAGCTTGTTTACCTAAATGAGTTTATAAACTGCTTTAATCAAGGAAAATATCATTTTTTAAATATTTTTGTGTATCTCTTTTTAATATTACATGTGCTATATTTGAAATGATTTTCGATCGATTCGATTAAACAAACTTTAAGAGTTCTACTTCTAACACTTTTCTTATTTCTCATTACTTCTCCCAAATGTAATCTAACGATTAAATGGAATTGTTCTCTCCATTAAGATTCCAAATTCTCGCTTCGTTTTTAAGTTTTGTTACTGATCAGTTAAACTTTATGTAAGGAGAAAAAATATTTTAAACTGAAAAACGTCAATGTCAAAATTTATGGGTTTTTGTCCGTTCCCAATGAAGAAAATTTGAAAAACTAATGGAACTTCTCTCAACAGATTTTTTCTACGAGAATAACTTCTTACTCAGTTGTCCAAACATTTTTTTTAAAACAGTACAGAATTATATTACTAAAATAGAAAAGGTAGTAAATCGAATGAAAATGCAATTTATTAAACTGATCACACTTGGATTCGAGCCCGTGCGCACCGCAATCAACGCCAACGCCGTTGACCACTCGACTACAGAAATTAAACTTATTATTCTATTTGAATCAGTAAGTCGCTTGTAAAAACTTGTTATCACTTTTTCGCCGATGTGTCAAATCTGTATTTTATTATAAAAATATATTGTATTGATCGCTGACACGTTCGCGTATCGAAAATAAAAAATATTATAGCACTGGACTGTAACGGAGGCGTTTATGGAAACATACCTACTAATATTAAATTATGAATGTAATATGAAGGTCAGTTAGGAATCGCTAGCAAGACTAGAGAAATAATTCAGCCATTTTGTACTTGACTTTTATTTTTAATCAATACAGTAAAGATAAATTGTCGTGCGTTTGTTTTGAATACGATTTTTATTTATTATAAGATCGATGTGTTACAAAATTCAGCCTCTTTGAAAAGCATCATCTGACAAAACATCACAAGCATTCGAGAACCTTCGAAATTTGTATACATTTTTCTTTCTATCAATTTGAAATTAATACCTTTTAATTCCACTGTCCAATTGTTCGCAGTTGTGTCTCGTGTTTTATCTCCTTGTGGGGGCACCTTTTGGTATCAATCTGTAAAATTACAGCGTGAACTTGTAAAAAAATACTCGTACTCATTAAACAAATATGGCGTAGACACCATTTTAAAATTATAAGTGATGTTTTTATATCTATATATGTCGTGGGAAGGGAGTAAAAAATCATCAACAACAACAACAACAACAACAACAACAACAACAACAACAAAAACAGTTACAATATTTATTAATTGTATTTACACTTTCATAAATGCAATAAAATTTTTACTTAATTTTTCTTCTTGAAAATTTTCAGCAGTTGACAATTTTTTTTACTGATCAAATCCTATAAAATACTCATATAACGACAAATTGTGCCAATTCTATAATTACATACGATATGTTAATTGTAAAAATATTAGACTTCGATACAAAAACATTTTATTAGAATAACGTTATTTATTATCATAGTATTATCGAACATCTAGTGATTAGATTATGATTAGAGGTTCGATACAGTTTCGTTTACAGTAAAAAGTCATTCTCGAAATTTTTAGTTTTTTTATATTCACAAAAAAGTGCTTCATAATGAATTTAAGTATTTAAGTTTAGTAAAATATTTTAAATACATAGTTTAGTGTTCTAGGAAATTGTTAAAGGCCTCAATAGAAAACATTTTTAATTGAACTGATGGTTCCATTCTATTCATTTTATTTCGCAAGGGATTTTCCTCTAATGCCATTAAAAAACGTCTATTCTTTTCAATGTTAAAAATAAAACAGCCAACGATGCAACAGAAAAAAAATATTTTATGACTGAAGCAAATTAGATGAAACTGCTTTCAGTTTCACCCACAGTATTTGTTAAAGATGAATTTGTTGACAACTGTCGCGTTATCTATTTTAAGCACATAACTGTTTCAATCAATTTAATCAATAATGTCGAAACAATTTTACTACGCACTTTTCATTTTTATTCTCCGAATGGTAATATGAAACTTTTCTTTGAAAATCTAAAATTTAAACACATTTCTATTTTTTAATACCGAGAAATTTCTGCTCTTTGAAACAAATACGTCTAAGCTTTAACATCGCGCTCGATCGAAGACTGGTAAATATTTTACCGCTGCAATGAAAGCGTCATTTTTCTTCTTATTCTGTCTACTTTTGAATCTTTATGATTACTAATGCAGGCAAATAATACTTGTCTTCGATTTGGCATGAATTCAATAACGAGATGCTTCTAATTCAATTTTCAAACTGGTTAAATAATTATAAATCGACATAATAAAAAGCAAGGCGCATTCATCACTCACAAAATACACATTAAAATACTTTGAATAAATAAATTATTTTTAAAATCTTTCACAAACAATACTATCATACTCGAGTATAAAAATATTTAAAAAAAAAAACTACCATATTACACATCTTTGTGAACAAATAAAGATTCAAATACGGTAAAAAATAGCAAAGCATTTACATAGTTCTACAATTTGTTTAAATTTAGTTGATAGCTATTTCAGCGAATGCTTTCATCAGAACTATATACATACGCCGTAATAGTTATTAACTGAATTTTAAAAAATGTAGAACTAAATACTATGCTATTAATTAACCGTATTACAATGGAGTTATACCAAATAAATGCCAATTAAATCAATCAACAAAAAAATGATTCTGTCAAGATTTACTATACTATAGTGTTGTTATTTGTAGAAGAGTCTTATTCCACGATGATGACATACATATGTTAATTAACTTACAAATTCAAAGGTATAGTTGTTATAGTGCATAGTTTGATGTAAATTATAGAAATGAGAAAGTAACAGATTTTACAGTACTGAATGAAGTCAATTTTTAACGCAACAACAGATTTTTCAAATTAACACAAACAATATCACAAATCAATTATACTCATAAGAGATTAACAAAACGAATAATGCCAGGCTAATTTTTGTCTGAATTTATTTAACTAGGTTGTTAATATAGAATTTCAATAAGAAGGTACAATAAAGTATCAGAAATGTTTCAATAAATACTTTCCGAATAAATTAAATGTTCGGCAAAAACAGTGTTTTTAAATTTCAAAAAGGTAAGAAAAACCAATTTCCTTGGGGTTTTATTTGACTTTTATTTTCGCTCTCCAAGCAAGGCTCACACCATCAAATTGCGGCTTATTGGCTGTTTTAAAACATATAACTATTTTAACAAAATGACAAAGGTAACTTTTCGAGTCACTTTTGTGCATCCTTCCTTACATTTTATGATTTCAAAGAGTATTTATTGAATATCTTTACAATATTATTTCATAGACTTTCTATTCAAATAAACTTGATATTATTTCACGTGGATGCACAAGATTACAGATTGCCACTGGTATTACCAAAACCGGAATCTCGGTATTCATTGTATTTTTTAAATACCAAAATGCTGATTTTTAAAATAAAAAAATAACAATATTTCCCTTTTGAAAATGAAACAAAACATAATTTAGAACGTACAAAAACTATCACATATTTCAATAAAAATTTTCGCGATGAAATTAAATATAAGAGATATATCAAAATTGACATAATCCAGAATTGATGAGCTTTTCAATGAAATGTAATTATTTTAAGATAACAAAAATGATTAAAATTATTTAATAACTTCACGATTAATGATTTATAGATTATTAAATGAGTTGGTTGCATTTTTTTAGCACTTATTTTGTGATACTGGTATGAGTATTAAAAATATTATGGTAATGGCAATTCCTATACAAAATATATCTAGAATAATGCTAAATTTCAATAACCATACATAATGGTATGTACGGTTATTGAAATTTAGCATTATTTTTAATATATTTTGTTATGTTTGTGGTGTTATTACCGAGTGTTAACGCTAAATGGCTAACGTTATATTTTACTTGCACATTCAAAGCTTAAATTATCTACATGAAGACATACGTGTAGTAAAAAAAAAACATTTATTATAGGATTGACTGAGATGAATATCTGAAATATTTCCATCCCTTCTTTTGCATCATCGAATTCTGAAAACAACACATAAATAATGATTAACCTATTCATATTTCTTTATTTCTAACCCTATACTTATATCCTTACTATGTTTAAAATAATAAATTAAACAACTGACATAAAGGCGTTCAAAATGCTGACTTGCTTAAGTGAAACTGGTTGATAAATAAAATTTGTGGAATTATATTTTTTTTTGAAATACTTGAATAAAACACCATATTCACCAAATAAAAGTCAATTTCCTCAGTAAATTTATTTTTATACGCATATATATTATCCCACCAAATATTATTCTTATACAACATTAATTTTATTTATATATTTAAATCTGACGTAGTACTTACGTAAGTTTGATTTGTATATTTAATATTACCTTAAATTCTATCACAGACCTTCTTTGAATTTTTTCATTGAAATTTACACTGTTAACATCCCTATATAATAAAAATCATTTACTCTTGCACATAAAACAAATAGCATTATTTTGAATATAGAAATGGTGGCTTGAATATTGCAAAAACAGACCAGTCAAAATCCCTATATAATAAAAATCATCAACTCTTGCACCTAAAACAAATAGCATTATGATGCATTTGATGGGTATAGAAATGGTGCTTAAATACTGGAAAAACAAATCTGTCAAAAAATAAAGACAAAAGAACTGCGAATATGTCATTAAAAATATGTTATTTTGGAACGAACAACAGACAAAATGTATTCATATTGTTTGTTTTATTACAAATTCAAATTATTAAAAAGCATCAAAATGTATTTTTCAAATAAGTTGAATAAAAACGATTTCTAGTGGTTAGTTTATCATTGGCTCCAGGTTGAATGAAAATGTTTGCTGCAACATTCACAATACGTCAGCTAGTACGCTTTAGTTTATTTACTTTAGTCAAACGAATTTTGAATAATATAATATCAAACAGTGTGGAAATTCTTAGAAATAGATACAATATAATTGCAAACTCACGACATTTATAAAGTTACTGCAATAGTTATGACCTATATTCTATGATATAAAAGAAAAATTATGTGTATGTCCGTCACAAGAACTTCTACGAAACGATAAACAACTGCGACTTTAAATTCCCATACGTCGTTCTGTCAACCATTGTTAGGTTAATTGCGCAACTTTTAATTAATAACTTTTAATTCAACTTTCTGATACCACTCCATACGGTAGTGTTTTCCAAACTTTATGTTATTACGCCTCCCTTTGAAGAAAAAAATGTCTTCGCATTTCTCCATTCTTTATTTCATATAGTAATAAAGAGACATTTTAAAGGGCAAATAAATATTTTGGGCAGTCACGCCTCCCAGATTGGAAATCGCTGCCTTACGGTATTACTGGACATCCCACCGAACAGGTGTCATAATAACTTAGCTGTGTTGACAGTGGAGTAGGAAGGGGTCCTGCCACCCGGGGCGATCCTTGAATTTGCCGCCCCCAATATGTCCTCTAATTTTGTTTTTAAATCACTTCAACTATTCATACTATGAATGTACAGTTTTTACCACAGGTGGCTTAATTTTCTCGCAAAATATTTTACTTATTTTTGAAAATGCCCCCCCAAAAATGTGCCGCCCGGGACGGTCCGCCCCTGCAGCACCCCTTTGCTACGCTACTGTGTGTTGGACTCAGTTGGCAGCCAAAAATATTATTATACTATAAACGTGACGAATAATACAGGTATGTTATTTGCCATTCAACTTATAATCGAATGGCAAAAACGCAGGCGGAATTCTAGCATTTGAAATCCGAATATTCTACATTGTGAGCGGGCATGGTTATAAAAATCAAAGCCTGCAAAATATGAGCTCTGTTTCTTTAAATTTTAAATACTTAGTCAACTTTTCTTTATTTTTCTGCATGAACGTTAACCTACTGGTTCACAATTCTTGGAAACGAACATTTACTATTGCAACATACCTCACTTAACATTATTATTTGAAACTTTCTTCTTTCTACGAAATTACTATTTTACGAAAGAAATGTTTGCATTCTCAGAAAATGTGTTCTTTACGACTAACTAGGACAGTTTTACGACCGATGGTATTAGAAACGTCATTTACAGTGTCCACTGCAGCAAACGTTTCACAAACTTCTAACCGTTTGCCACCAAAAGTTGTTTCAGAAAATGAGCTCAGAGCATAAGGCATGAAGAAAAAACAAGTGTTGACAATTTTGGGGCTATAATGCAAAACGTACTATTTACTATATCAGCGATATTGAGTTAGGTATGCCGATAGGGTAATTCAAGCCTAATGAATCGACTGGTATTAGTAGTTTTACAATAAAATGTTTAGAAAACCGTCGTTTTTCAACTTGAAAATCGTATTTTTCTGCAAAACGTACTATTTCCAACGAGAAATCATAAACCTTTTCTTGCAAAACGCACTATTTCCATATTATGGCAATGTTCACTATTTCCAATAGAAATTTCAGACTAGAAAAATGCTTTTTTGCAAAACGCATTATTTGTATTGAGCTGTCAAATGTTGTCGAATTTGACTGTACATTTTAAACATTGTGATCTGCTCTGAAGACAGTAAAGGAAAGGATAGTATTTTTGTTTACTCCTGATAGGAAACCAAATCAGGAAGAGGACCAAACTAAGAACCAAATCAAATTCGATCAGACGTGCGCGGAAATGAGATTTGTTTTTCGGTGAAATTTGACAGCCGTTTCGCCCTACAAATTGATCATACATATTTCTGCAAACGTTCAGGGATGGCTTGTTGATGACGCATTGGTTGCAAATCGTCTCTTTGCTTAGGATAAATTAATATTATTTTTTTTATTTTGTTGAAAATTAATTTCTTTTGTCTTTTTTTCCATTTTTTACTAACTCGTTTCCCTAAATATATTTTTTTATATTGTTTGTAAAAAAGAGAAAATAAGTTTATTTTATGTACACATAGTTCCAGGAAATAGTGCGTTTTGAAAAAAAAATACATTAAAATGACGATTTTAAAATACTTTTTACCATATGCCAAGTTTATGAACCAGGTTAATGAAAAAAAATATATATTGTATGATTTTTAATTGATTCAGTCATAATATTATGCTTGTGTTGTTCGCTATAGTTTTTTGACTCTACTGAAAGTCAAACGCTAACCATTCACAGAATCTTGTTTTTTTTATGTTAGATTAATTATGTCAATTCACTATGCGTATTAGAGTGATTTGAATGAGATAAATATGATTTATAACATACTTCTTCACTAGCTTACGTTAATTAAGAGATTTTGTTTCAAAATAATCTCTTTCTAAAACATTGTGATAAGTATCATTAATCATAAAAGCTAGAGAATATGAATAGGGAAATTTGACATTTTAAGAAAGAAATTATAACCTCTACTTTGCTTATGTATTTCATAGTATCCATGACTGGATTCTTTGGTGTGTTTCGGAATTATTTTTTTGTCGTAGTCTAATATATTTTTGTGAGATTAATAAATATTGTCATGCGTAGGTACAACAAATGTGTATGCCTCACTTCACATCCTTCACATATTTCCAGTAAGAACTAAGAACGAGCGCTTAAAAGGAAGTGAAAATTGTCTGATTAAAGTTCATATCTACTGTCAGTATTATCACACATATCGCCGTTGTCTAGCTAACGATCAAATATCAATAGAGTATCGAGACAACAGTGTTTATCTTTTGAGTAAACACCAGTGGCAATATAACATTCGTATGTAAAATGTACGGTCCAGACAGGTGTACATCCAGTCAGAAGGAGCGATGGGCATTACTTTTTCGATGAAAAGTAAACATCGTCTGTATACACGCGTCCGATCTAGTCTGGCTACACACTAGACTTGTGGGTCTTAAACTCTTGTGAAGTGAGCATAATCTGTGACTGACTTTTCCTGTAAACACGTGTGAATAGCTAATGAAGCGAAAACATTCTGAATTAGAATCCTATTACCCTTCTAATTAATTACGAAGTCAAAAATATAGCACGAAATTAAATGTACAATACGAATTGTTTTGGAATCTAAGTTTAACGATTTAATAATATTATTATTTTGAAGAAAACATTAAATTAATCTGGTTGATTGATTTGCATTAGTATTAATAATATTTCTATTCAATGGTTTATTGATATAAAATAAATTTAAACAAAAATAACTTTGTTTTTCCACTTATAAGTTTTAATAAGAGTTTTATTTATTTCATAATTATTGGGTTGTCACATAAGACTTTGTTAAATTTAAGCTTTTTTGGTAAAAATTTGGTATTTGGTAACAATACATGTTTTAGTTTGCTTTTCGGTGAAATAATAACACTTTCTTTTAAAATTTTCATCTCTATACGATTTTATAGGTTTGAAAATGAAAAATGAGATAAAAAAAACAGTTACGGTAAATCATGTTGTATGAATTCCATCTTGGATATATAAGAGTGTAATAAAATAGTCAAATAAGGATTTGAAAATTTCGCGAGAGGTGGTTTCCAAAACCTGATACGCATCCAGTAGCAGTTGACAGACATTAAAAAACTTTGGCATTTTTTTTATTTTTTAAACCTTATACATAGACAATGTGAGGTCATAGTCGCAATCAAATTTCAAGTCCTTCTTTTTCGGATAACTTAAAAGCGTTACGAAATTTCATTTAAAGTAGAAATTGATATAGAAAACTGAATTTTATATAAAATATATGGTTTATTTATCATACGAGCTACTTTGAGGCCCCAAACGCGCGCTTTATTTGCTTATATGCTTATGAATTCGCCACTGCATGTATCGTAAAAACAATAGAATAAATAAGTATTATATTTATAAAAATAATACATCTCAAAAATGTTTAAATTGATATTTAAGTGTTGGTTATATTCTTTATTTTTAGAATTTACTAGAATTTTATTGTTTTCCAAGCGTGATGCGGGAAGAACTGAAAAAAAATATTATTCTTCCAAATCCTAATTTTCCTCACAAATATAAGAAAGACACAGGATGGCCATGGGTGACTTTGATCATATATGATAGTCTCTCTCGACAGCTAAATATTCTAGAATAAAATATAACCTAGCTTACTAATAAACTTCGCATTAAGGAATAAAAAAAAAAACCGAGTAGTCTGAAATGTATTGAAATATTCATTTTCTAGCTATTTCCATTAATATTCTGTAAAGCTAGCTGAGTACGAGAAATTGTCGCTGTGGTTGGTACTTAGTATTAATATGTCTTCACGATGTGAATTCAAACTAATTATTTTCATGTAAATTATGTTTATATGCTTATATGATTATATCATTATTTCCACGGTTTTTATATAAAAAAGTGCTTCTCTAAGTTGTCAAATAATATCCGCCACCAAATATGCGCCAACCCTGCATTAATATGACCTTTCCAAACTGTCAAAGAAGGTGTTGAATTATTGTCAGTTACGTAAAATTTTGTACACCGACCAGTATTTTAATTGTTAATTCCAAATTGTATTGTTATTTTTACAACAATAAGCGGCAATTAGCATGTTGTTTGTCGTTGATCGTAAACACGGCCGAATGTATTCAAACAGAAATGTCAACGTGATCGTCATTTCGCGGCTCTACTAAAGGCCGTATTACAGGAACAATGAACACAATAATTAGTCGAAATTAACTGAAATTTCAATCATTATTTTACTTTAAAAATTTCATTATGAGAATTTATTTTTTACATTTAGTATTTTGCTATAATATATTTGCATGAAAAATCTTAAATCGTTTTGTGCAAACAATGCAATCCCTTCATTGGTCCATTCATTGCATCCTTGCGTACATCGCGCACTCTGCGTTGGGCATTTTTGTCATTAGTATTGATTTCAAATTATCGCAATATTTTAACAATGTCTATAAGGCGGAGTAAAAGTTTTTGAAAGAATTATCTCAAACAAAGGGAATCGAAACAAAGTGAATCGTTCGATAAGCTGTCTACATTAAAGCAGTAATGGGCTGCCAGTACGCTAACAAGGGGCTCGCTTAATATCAAAGCAGTTCTCGGTGTTCTGTAGGTGTTTTTTAATAACTCTTATGCAAGTATGTGCAGTACTGAAATAAGCAATCGATTGTTACATAATATACTTATAATATGTAGCAATGTGCAATTTACCGTAAACCTATCGATTTAAATGAGTAAAAGTGTACTACTGTGTATACTGAAGCTGTCGTAGATAACATATAAGTTATAAATTGCAGTTATGTACTAATCTGATCTGAGAACATTGTTTTATTTTAAATTAACAAGGATCTAGTCGGCCTTAGTAAAATTTAACAAGGTGCTCGCGTGACCCCCTCCGAGCACCCTACAGCCCATCTCTGCAATAAAGCCGTAAAAAACTGTTACTTACTGACATTACTGATATATATTTATATATATCGAATGCGAATCAATATTTAATTTTTAAAAATATGTAACATTACTCTCGCGTAGTCGTTGTTCAAACATAACCTTCATTGTGTTTTGCTGCATATCACGAATAAAACGCAAATATCCAAGTATTTTTATAATTTATATTAAATACTAATGAATTTCTCCTCGTTGATTCCTGGAATCGAATAACTTCGTTAGTGTTATGCTGTAAGATGAGTGTGAAGCCGCAGCGGGTTGTGATGGCTATAAAGCTGAGTACCCTTGAACAAGGATGGTGAACCTATGGCACGCGGGCCCAAGTTGTCATGTTCAAAAATGGTGTTACGTGAGCAATTTACAAATTTAATGTTGTACAAAAAAAATAGATTTTCAACAAATCAAAGCTAACTTTCTTCGAGATTAAAATAATTCATGACTAATGCATATATTCTTTTTTAAATCCATGTACCTTCTCAATGTGAAGTATGGAGGTCTCACAAAATAAGTTTTTTTACGAGAACTGTTTGTTACTCAGTTGCTCGACGTATTTTTTTTCCAAGAGAGTAAGTATAAAAAGAATAGAGCTAGGACTGAAATAGTGGTTGGCTAATCGCTGTAATGTATTTTGTGTCAAAGTTTAGTTATTGGGTCACAACCGTGTATATGTTAATTTTATTAAAAAAAGATTACTCGATTTAATTCAAAATTATAAAATTTTACATGATTATAATATATTTTAATAGAAGTGCATGTATGCGGTGCCACGACCGAGTGGTAATGATCTTAAGCTTAATACAACTTTTTTCTCACTTCAAGCCAAATTTGTTTTATTTAAATGGATTTTTCAATTTCTCTATCTGATAAGACAGATTGAGAAATTGACTTAATCTTAAAAGTACATTAAGTTGAAATTCTACATTAAATGTCGTATGCTCTATGTTGGAAAAAGAAATGTTAAAAGTATTCCTTACATCTTGGCGGCTAAGAAAATGTATTATTTTTTTTTAAACATATTCGCTTCTTATATGGAGAATATCCCTCCATGATCCCGTCTCCCGCCAGTTGCTTTGCTTCCTTACATGGCTTGCAAACATCTCGAGATTTTTTGAAGAAATTTTCATCAACATCCTGATATTATAGCCTATACATATATTCTATAACCAACTGTGTTTTAAGACACACGATAGTTACAGTTTTATAATAGGAGACGATTATACTAGTATATTACTAATTAAATTATTTATTTCCACAATATTCTTTGATTACATTTGGTTATCAACTTGTAATACTGCCCTTGGGAAGACGTTAAAATTATATCGATCGTATCGGTCGACCCCGCGACTACCACCCGAGTACGAAGTGAAGATTGGGGCGTTAGTCTCTGGGCATTATTTTGTATGCTGTCCTTCCCTGCCCACAAGTAGGGTTAACATTATAATGCATTCACGTTTTGAGTAATTATCGCCGCCGCTAAGCATAATCATTTTTTTTACTCTTTCCATAATTAGGGTTACATGTCTATGATATTTTCACTGTAGTACAATTCCACACTATGGATCTATAAATTTCAACTATGTATTTTATAATCCACTGAAGACCCAGAGCAACGTTTTACGCTAAAAAGTGGCTTTGGAAGTTTCGGATAAATGTTAATAGAAGGATGGAAATAAAACAAAATTAGTGGTTAGCTAAACTGTCTTCTTGCACCCCATTTTTAAGAATTGGAAGACTGGTAATCAATTAACCCTCCAGAGACGAGAGCTTTTTTTCGATAAAAAAATATTTTCTAAGCCATATTGAAAGTCATGAATAAGTTTTATTCCTAACAAAATTTAAAAAAAAAAACGCTAAGTCATTGTATAGAAAACCCGCATGACTATATGGTCATGCTCATCCTTTTATTACCGTGTAAGATTGTGTACGTACAATAGTAAGGACGAACGTGACCGTGAGGGCACGCAAACATTCGGGGTTAAAATATAGCTAAACGGGAAATTTTAAAAAATATTTACAATTTGAGCTTTTTAGATCAACATACATTCGATTCAAATATATTATCAAAAGAACTGTAAATAATTTGATGTTTTGATAAAAAAAATAACTAACAGTTTCAAAAATTCCATTAAAAAAAACGGAAATTCAAAAAATCGCATGTGCTTTTGGTGGCCGTTTCTGTCCCCGCGGCTGATGACTTACTGAAGTCTGTACTATTCTTAACCAAATATGAGTAAAAGCAACGATATTCAGGTAGAAAAAGGATGGATAGTGGAATCAATAGACAACGGTGTTTAATGTGATCATATGGTCACGCTCGTCCCTGGAACGTTAAGAAACAATAAACATCTATCTTTCTAATCACAATACCATTAAAAAGTCAATTTACGAAACTGTCCATGTTGCGATTCAAGCCAACAAATACTGCAATCACACCGCAACAAGTCCGGTAAGAGTATAAGATGTCTAGAACCGAAACTTTTAAACACTTTGCTATCCATAAATCCGTCAGTTGTAAACATCATTCAAATTATAAATATCATTGGATCTAAAATACCATGAAAAATTTTAACAGTTTGCTATGCCCTTATATATAGCTTTTATTTTATTACTAATGATCATACATACCCTAATGGACTTATAATGGTTAATTAATTGGGGTTTAGGAAGCATCGTATTGATTGCTGTTTCATTAAAAATTAAAATATTTACATTTACATAATATTTTTAATTTACAAACGTTTTTTTCCTATCCAAATACTTATTTTATTTTTTAATTTTAAACATTCAATAATATAGTGTCTTTCAATAGGGACGCTAGAAATTTGTTAAGTTACAGCAACCATGTTGTTAAAGTGACATCTGTCAAATTTATTGTTAATTGTTAAGTAGAAAATCACCATTGAAGGTTATATCGTTGAACAACGTGTGCAAATCATCAAATTTTATTATCAAAGTCACTGCTCCGTTCGAGAAACGTTCCGCGTAATACGTAATTTTTATCCTCGCCACAATCATTCTGCCGAGTCACTATTTGACGTTTGGTGGACAAATCCGAGTCAACCGGTTCGGTAAAGAATCGGCCAACACCAGTACGTGACCAAAACGTGTGACAAAAAAGATGTGTTTGGATTAATGCATATGTGGACAAGCAAAATTGTCAGATTTATGGTGATACCAATCTATACGAGATACACCAGCACCAAATTTTTTTTTTAGCACACCGAGGAATTTGAAATCCTCGATTTACTATACTTTTTTCAAAGTTTATCTACGAGAGTCGATTTTTTTCCAAAATCCTATCAATTTTCGGAATTTGTTCAAGATTTCTCAATCCCGAAATCCCGGGATCGCGACCATTGTCACCAGTCAGAAAATTGGACAAGATCCCGGAACCCGGGATTGGATGCCCTGGTTCCAACAGAACAGCGCTACGTGCCACAAAGCATATGCCACAATGGACATTCTGCACAATCGAACGTTCTTATAGAAAGACCCTTTATTATAATAATATGAGAAGTCCATCCGAATTCAAAATAGATTGAAATGATTGGTAATCAAAGTTAAATAACGTTTCATTTACACGTTCTGTGTACGTAAGTAAATGTTGGTTTCGGTTTAAGCAGGCTGTGCGTGCCTCATTGGTTTGAAATTTTAATGCAATGTAAAACCAGTATAAATACACCGACATATGTAGAAGCGAAACCGACATAGATGCGAAATACTTTTTGCGTAACTTTTGAAATGTGCAAATTAATCCGAATAATAAAAAAATCGTAAAACAATTATTATATATTTTATTATCTTTACTTTTCTAAGCACTTTTTATCTTCAACGTATATGTATTGGTTATTTTGCGCTTTATACATGCAGTCGAAACTTGGATTTTCATATTGAACTAAAACCATATATTTCAGGTGTAGTTATACTTGAGGCGAGTAAAATATAGTTTTAAGTTTCGACAAAGGTGTTGCAGAACATTTTGATATATATGATATCTATTTAAGAACGTTTTTTAACCGTGCTCTTTTTTATAATATTTTGATGATGTAAAATATTATAGTAGAATACCAAAAAAAAATGTATAAATAAAGGAATTATTAATATGAATATGGTCAATGAATTATTTTTAAAACACTAGAAATGTTAGGTCAGTAATCATAAGTCATCATTAGTGGCGATTGAAATACAATTTACTCTTCTTTCATACCCGTGATTCTTAGTAAAAAAATTAAGCCAACAGCAAGGGGCCTCTGAATGTTCGGGGACCAAGGCGGTTGCCTCTTAGCTCGTCTCAGGGGGTGGCCATCAACGTTCCCTCTAAGCTGTGAGCGCGCGCTGCTGCGCAGCAGTTTGAAAGCTCCCCCACACGAAGTCCGGGTTGGCGCGCACTCCAAGACAACTTTTTAATTAATATTTGATTAGCCACGCAACCTTTAAAATTTTCGCGCAGCTAACCTCTTGTCTTAGAGGGAGCATCGGTGGCCATCCCCCTGGATTCGCCAATCTTATATGATACTTTCTTATAAGTTCAATACATTCAATACATCACAGACATCCGTTCTGGGATTTGAACCCGTGACCTCCGTAACCGAAACCAACGACTTTGACCACTCGACCACACAGGCAGCACAACCTTTAATTCTCTCCCTAATGTTTTCATCAGTTGGTAATGCTCGCGATGAGCAACACCTCTCCTGATATTTATTAATTGTGTAATTTAGTACAAAAAGGTTTTTTTTTAATACGATGTTGTTGATTAATCTATTTTTAGAAATATATACCGAGGTTGTGTAGACACAATATTATACACAGCAACGTTCCTAGGCTATGTGCCGTCCCTAGGCAGAGCTTAAAATAGCACCTTCGCTATTTTACGAAATCAAAATTTTAAAATTATATTTCATATGAATCTCTTAAAACCATAAGAGTATAAGTGTCATTTTTAATTATTTCCCATTATTCTAGGAATACATATAGAAATTAGAATCCTCTACTCATTTACGTACTCGAAAAATATACGGAAAAGCTGCTGCCTATAGTGCCGCCATTGGTAAATGTTATACTTAAAGAAGATTTTTGTTATAACGTACTGTAAATCCATCGATTTATATATTATTGAGATGAAAAAATGTATCTTTTGACATTTTTTTATCAAAGATATTGAGGTATCATATTTATTACAAGCCAGATAAATGTGTCAAAAAAAATCTGTGATCATTTACCGCTCCCTAGAACTTGCCGCCCCTAGGCGACTGCCTACTCACCTATGCCCACGGAATGTCCTTGATTATACATGTTCAACACAGAATTATGATTGTATATCGTGAAAACATCTCTCGGAATGAATTTAATATACTCGAGAAGAAATGTTTTCGCAATACGAAAAGAGCCTTGATAAAAATTTAAAATAAGCTTTAGAGCAAAATTTCAATGGTTTTCTCATTGCCGTTGTTATATTGGCAATATCAGAATATGAATTAATATGCAAGTTGAAATGAATAAAAATCAAATCAGTTTTTTTATTACTTATTCTTATTATAAGTTCAATTGTTAAGCTGAATAAATCCACTGCAGAAAATTTCTTCCAAGTATTCACCAAATCGAGAAGAGATAAAAGATTGCTTTTTTTGAATTTGTTGTGGAAGATGAGTTTTTTTTCGATTTTATTTTGTTGTATATTTTATATATCAATTAAACAGTTCTTAGAGCTCTTTATGTATTTATTTAACATTACATGGTTTCTAATAATAAAGTTATTTTTAATTAAAAAATATATTACGTTATAAAAAAAAATACACACGTGAATCATACATAGATTGTAATTTCACATGGTCTGAAGGTCAGTCGTTTAAGGTAATTACTAAAAACTTCATGGAAGGCAATATACTTACAACTGTAGAAAAACCCGTATTGTTACGGCGAAAAATCGATAAACAAATTACACATAAGCATTTAATGAGTTAATTGAAACATATATCTGTTCATTTAAAATTGTCAACGCTAATTATTCCATACATACATATTTCGTAAAAAGAGAGTTAATAAACTGCACTACTTTTATAGATTTAATTCACAAACTTTGGAACAGTATATTATTCGTCTCAAAACATACGTTACCATATCGACTGTGGAAAGGAAAAAGGACGTAACCCACACAAATTAAATTTTACAGGAGGCGCAAAAAACGTGTTGTGATGATTTTGGACCATATGCAAATTATGAATTATACACAACCTTAAAGTGCACGGAGACTTCTAAACTGGTGTTTAATTGACATAATATAATATTAATTAAAGAAATTGTTTAGAAAAAACCTTTATTTCAATCTTTTTTTTGGTTTTAACTTTGTACAAGGTCATCTTTTTCAAGCTTAAAAGCTAAATTTAGATACTAATTCGGCATTTGCAACTTGCATCCTTTTAATAGAAAGTGTATCAAGTTTGATACATTGTGATTATCGAAAAAACCTGTTTTGAAAAAACTGTGGGTTACATCCTTTTTCCTTTCAACAGTCGATTTCAAACAACAACATATTATTATTGATATGTTGCCATAGATGACAAATGTTTTTTTTCCCTTTTTTTAAGACTCGCCTTCTACTGAATATAAAAATTGTTAGATCTATTACAATAACATATTTTTTTTTAAAATAAAATGTGGTAGAATTACTATTATATCTTTTTTCATTACAAAAGATAAGAGTCCCTACTCTTATAATAATTCATTAAAATATTACTTATTTCACAATTCATATTTTCCTGTGTAATCAATATTTTCTTATTTAAACTTATCAGCACATCTTACAACAAAGATTTTCGAATCAAACTATAAAAATAATAATGTTATAAAAGTTATCATTGGTTTACTTATTATGCTATTCTTGATGCGTAAATATCCACCTCTTGTTGGTCAATAAATGTCAATAAATGCTATATGCAGCGACGCATCTATCTATGGTTTTTTTTAAATAGTATTTCACTGAAATGTTACATTTCAATACTATAATATATATAATAGGGAATATTCATTATTTTTTCATAATGTGTGATTACTGTTATATACATTGTAAAGTATTTACTTCGTGTGAGAATAATTCAATTAAAACCATTAATCTTTAGAAAACCACATTTGATCACAGATTTTTCATAACACAGCTCATCTGGATGAAACAAAACTGCACAACTTAGCAATCCTAGGCAAAAAAGCACTTTAAAGTTTTAAAACAATGCCGACAAACAGTATTTTCATTTTAGCAGTAATAACTCCCCATACATTGGTAAAATAGTCGACACAGAGATATTTTTCATCAAAAATTAACTGATTAATAACTTGCATGCATTGAATTCAAAAATATATATACCACATTTGTCCAGCATGGAAAATAACAAAATGTTCTTTGACAAAAATATTTCTTTTTAAAAGCACATCTCCAAAAAAGTCGTTTCCAGAACGTGCATTCCAATTAATTATTATCTTACCAATAATGATGTTTCACAAACCAATCTAAATTTAATTTAATATCAAATAAACATCATAGAATTGTTTGCATATCGACAGTGGAAAGGAAAAAGGACGTAACCCGCAGTTTTTTCAAAACAGCTTTTTTTCGATAATCACAATGCATCACACTTGATACAAGTTCTATCAAAATGATGCAAGCTGCAAATGCCAAATTAGAATCTAAATTTAGCTTTTAAAATTGTAAAATATGACTTTGTAAAAACTTAAAACCAATAAAAAACGACTGAAATAAAGGTTTTTCCTAAACAATTTCTTTGATTAATATTAGATTATGTCAATTAAACACCAGTTTAGTATTCTCCGTGCACTTCAAGGTTGTGTATAATTCATAATATGCATATGGCCTAAAATCATCCAAACACGTTTTTTGCGCCTCCTGTAAAATGTGATATGTGTAGGTTACGTCCTTTTTCCTTTCCAAAGTCGATATGTAAATAAAATTGAAAATTCAGACATATCTGAATTTTCAACACATTTAACTTTCGATTTCCAAGGTAGACAATATAGCAAAAAATGTATTGAATTCGATTACCAGAAAATTGTAACTGTATATAAAATTTGACGTACCTTTCAAAAAAATGGAATAACTATGAATTAAAAATAATTTAAATAACAAATCCATGTCATTATTAATATACCTACCAACCCTTAATAGATCGAGATATATAGAAGTAATTATTAAAAACATGTTGATTGTTTGAAAATCTTTATTACTTACTATAACTGAATTTTTGGATGACATTGGTAAATAAACATTGGCATATTATATTTATAATCAATAGTAAGGAAAATTATTGATTTGAGAAACTTTTTTTTTCAAAAATAACCGTTATATAATTTTAAGTAAGTGATCATTGCTGAACTGTATATTCGGAAGCTTGATAAGCAAGCATTGTGTAATTTCTTGATTTTTTTTATTTAATAAAATCTTTAAAATTATGAATATTTGTATTGTTTTTTTGAAATGACACTGTATTATATTTACAGTAGACACGAAGGATTAAAACTAATGTAATTGAAACATTGACAAAGGATGGCTAGTAAGCTAGCCTCGGGCTTCAGCTTCATGATCACATTGCATTGTACAGCAAATACGCAAAAACAATACTACGTTACCGGGGAGGATTACAGTAATTTATTGGTACACTCACATCATTAAATAAATGTTCGAATCACTTCGGCGAAAATAATTGACAAAAAATTAGAATCAAATTTACAAAATAAAAATATCTCAGGGAAAGCTTTATCGTAAAAATATATTTAACATTTTGCACATATTCGCAGTTAATAAATAACTATTATTATGAGAAATAAAATCAAGAGCATTTATTGCTCGACGGGCACTATCTTTACAATGACTAAGGAATGTTTTGTCGAACTGCATGTGATTGTTATACACGTATACATTATTGTACCGCTGACTTAACGTTTTTGGTCACAAAATAGACGATATTTATACCGATACCGTTTTTAAGGTTCACTGAACCCTTTCATTTTTTACGTTAAATACATTGTTTTACTTTCACAAGGTACAAGACGACCTCGTGTTTCGGTTTCGTTACTATATTTCTGACGACACTTAACAAATATTTAATTAATTGTGTCTCTGGTTCTCATTGGTGTTTTAAGATCTACATATATGTATATTGAGTAAAATTTTTAAGCACGAATAACCATTTTCACATATGATACTTAGGACGGTCAGGCTTGAAGCAACTCCTTCAACCTCAACTCCGAGGAGAAAAGGAATTACTGGGTTAAAAATATTTATTATATGAATATTATTTATATTATTCATAAATATTTCTGACATTCAATCGAAGCTTGCAAAATATTACGCGGCCGTCTAGTATATTATACATAAGTAAATAATCAAAGAGATCCGAAAACACAACAGTGGCTGCTCTTTGATAGAAAGTATTAAATGAATTATCTAAAATACCACCCTTTTAAGACTGCAGTTCAACTAATTGGCCTATATATATTAGCACTGTCTCATAAGCAGGCGGGAAGCATAACCATTAGCCGTCTTTTGGTCGAATAATCCAATATTATATGCGGTCGTGCGTGAGAGTATTATCAAATTGAAAATTAATTTCAATTAAATTATCTATTCCAATCGATATAGCAGTGGAATAATGTCGCTATTGTTAGGTTTTGGAATATATGTATGTTTTTTTTACGAAAAATAACTGTGAATCAGTCGATTAACCACTCTTCGGACAGGGTAAATAATGAAAAACATGCTTATGTTACCACCATTAGTTAGCTGATAACATTAATTTTACTTGTTTTCAGGATCTCATATTAACAGTGGGAGACAATGAAAACAAATCTGGCCACTAATTTGAAAATCATCATAGGAAATAAATTTCCCATAAAGGAATCCGAACAAAAATCTAATAATCATTCTTTTTTTCTCTACAATTTCAAACAACTGTTAAGCATTACATTTTATTTTTAAAATTATCTATGAAATATTTGACGCAAACTTTTGTTGACATAGTTGAATATGTTGCTACGAGATATTTATCATAAAAATATAACAATATATCGAATCAAATTTTAATGAGATACAAATGTGATCATGTAATAGAGCCATAAAAATGAAATGGTTCAAGTAGGAAGAAGTTTATAAACCACTGTATAAGACAACATTGCGTGTCAACTGTCAAAACAGAAGTGATTTTACTTGATTAAAGTTTTATGGCCCCAGAAAAACATTTCATCTACGAGTGATTTGTATAATTCATATAAACACATCAATTTTTCATTATATGATGTTTAATATACAAAAAAAAACGAAACACGAGTTTGTTACAGTTTTCCAATTTTTTAAATATTTAATCAAGACTGTTTTTATTGAGAATGTCACCATTCTTAACTCATGAAAATATGTGTTCTGTAGCAAAGTGGTCGACGATTATCCTATCCGGTTGGGAGATCACAGGTTCAACCTCAACTTTTCAATGTTGATCTTCCGTCATTTTATAGACTTATTTCCAAAGGCATGAATATCTATGCATTTTCCGTATCTTAAAAACCCAATATTAAAAATTGGCTGTTGAGAAAGTGATTAATAAAATACTGAAATTTTATTGAATAAAATATCTACTCTCCCCAAACTATCGGTGAAAACACAATTTAAGTAATGCTATGTCTTCAAGCTGTAAAATAATCATATTTATGTTCGCAACATCGCTTTTATTATTTTATAATTCTTTATGTATATACAGAACATAGCGGTGGCATATCAACCATTTTAAAATAAAATTACAGTTATCAATTTTATTTGAATTGTTCATTGCCACAACGAACAACGCTAACGAACATGCTTTTATTATTTTAATACATTTTTCATAACTAATATTATTTTGTAATTTATTGCTTTAGAATTAGAATATTTTTTTAGTTTTTTCGTATACCTTACAGTGTTAAGACTGGTGATGCTTCTCATACAGTCGAAACACGTGTCACATTTCGTAACACAACAAGTGGGATAACAAATTTATCAATTTTAATTTTACATTATGATTATACATGTTTTTTTCTTATTATTTACGAGAATCAAAACGTAAATAAAAATTTTACGATGTACTATTATACAAAAAAATACCTATCTCCTAATGTGGACTTATAAAATTATTAAAAAGTATCTTTACAGAAATTATTTGACAATTTCGAGTTGAAAAGCAGTTGCACAACCTCTTTCTATGCAGAGTGTGTAAAAAAAATGAATAGAGATATTTAAGCTATCACTCTCTCGACATTCCGTTTTCATGATCGGATAACAGGTGGATATGGCTGTTTTAATAACATTAAACCAGTGCTTTCTTTCCCATATAACGCGCTGGAACAGCGTTAGGGCACATTTTCTTTCAACATTTTTAATGTTTTAAATCAAAATTCGCAAAATTTTATTTTTATTTTCGCTCGAAAACTTTTGATTTTTTATGCCGAAAGACGTTTGAAAATATTTTTTCAAATCGTGACCACCCGGAAAAGTAAAAAAAGAATTGTCATAACTTAAATTAAATTTACAAGATCGATTTCAGTTCGAAGACGTTGGTATTTGTAATATCCATCCCTACCACTTTTAAACCCTAAAATTATCAGGGATAAGTGAGAGCGTTTAGTTAAACACTAGTCCTATACCAGCTCTATATTTATATCCTCTCTCCCTTTTAAAAATGGATATTAAGCAACTGACTATCAAGCAGTTCTCGTAAAAAAAAACTCTGTTGAGATACCTTCGTGAAGAAGCCATATCCTCCACATTGAGAACGAACAAATTAGATAAAAAAGATTGACGAGTATTGACTATCGGTACCTTTATTAAAAAAAAAAATATGCATTAAACACATCCATGTATTTAGTAGATTGTATCCATAAAATCGTTGAAAATTTGACGCATGACAGTTTTCATTCCGGACTCCGAGTCAAAGTATGACGATTATCTCAAGGGACGGATATTAAAAAATAAGTCATTTGAATATATATAGATGATCAATAATGATAATTATAAGAAACAACTCACTTCACATATTCCATGAAATCCATTACCTAATTACTAATTGTTGAGAAATCCATAGTACGAAGATGAATGGGTGGCAATCAAATTACTCTAGCACCTGTAAATACATATAGTGCATTTAGTAATAGCTGCTACAGTGATATGGCAATTGGCTGTCATTATTTCACTTGACTATACACTGAAACCCTGATTCTACGTTTTTCAAGGAACCGCAATAAGCAAACGAAAAATGCGAGACATCTTAAAATAATACGAAAATAAACGTTAAAAAAACCTATTTATTTAACCTTTTTTTATTAAGAATATATGTATATTTAAATTGCTTAATTCATACTAAGTTGCTTGTTAGCAGTTTGTTGATTTTTCTCCTTGATTTTTTAGCATCTTGAATTGTTTTTATTTTCTCAGCTAGAGTTCTAGTTTTTTTTTATTTAGGCAATTTAGTTGTGAGTTAGAAAAAACCGTGAAACGAGATGTGAAGTAAGACTAAATATGAGAAAAGAAAATTAACAAAAGCGGTCAATCAGGATAATATTCGTGACGGGATCATAATATTTAGACGATAGATCGAGGAAATCGGTAAATCGGGGAACGATTAACGCACTGTTCTTATCCAACATTTATTTAACATCGTCCTTATCCAACATGTATTTAACATTGTTCTTATCCAACATTTATTTATAATTGTTCATATCCAACATTATTTAACATTTTTTGACCGGAACTATAAAAATAAACGATCAGGTCGGCATAATGAATAATGCGAGAACGGTATACCGGGGTTCCGCTGTACCGACTATAGAAAGGCGTATGTAACCCACAGTATTTCTAACACAAAGTTTTCTCAATAATCACATTATATACAATTCAATAAACGTTCTATGAAAAGAATATAAGCTGCAAATTCCGAGTTAGTATCTAAATTTATCTTTAAGCTTAAGTTTGCAAAAATAAGGGGATGTGAAAATTGCGACCAGGAAAAAGAACTTAAAAAAAATAAATAATATTAGATCGAGTTAATTGGTTCATTTAGTCTTCTTGCATTTCAATTTATTTCATGTTTTGATTTTGAAAAATTTGTTGTGTGGGTTAAAATGAATATTTGTAACTCACAGTGTGAATTAGCCAAAACGTAATTTTGAAAAAATCTTTGAGAAAATATACACATTTACAAATCATAATAAACAATTGATAAATGGATATTTTTTTTAAAAATAAATACTTAAATACACAAGAATGTGAATGTTTAAATGAATCATATAACTTTATTATGTATTACTTTTATGTATAGAATACTTTAAAAAAAAAGATCTATATATTCATATTCTAAATTTTTTTTTTATAGTCTCTCTCAACCTCTCTCAGCCACGTATTTACAAGAAAAATCCTTAATGAAGTACCTATATAATCAAAAATATTTACATATGGTGATGTCGAGTAGTAGAGGTGGTAAATACACAAAGCGAAACTACTACAAGTAAACAAAAAGGTATATACATATATGTATGTATATGAGTATATTTCGACCGTCGAACATATCATTTTTCAAATGCTCGCGTTTAATTGTTTTATTTTTTAATTCCCTATGGTATTCAATGTTTTACCCACCACCACCCTCTACGGCTATACACTATTCCCACAGGGTGTATTCCATAGCCTAATAACGTCATTCGTGTTCGAAGAATTGCGAGGGATTTCCCGAGAATAAATTCCTCAAGACTTTGTAGCACGCACTACAGTGTGCAAAATGAAAAAAAAAATAATGAAGTGAAATCAAAAATAAAAGCTTTTATGTATTTGATTCTATTATATTACCATAAGACGAGATGATTTCCTCCGATGTTTTATAATTAGCCTTCGATGCAACCAAGTTGGCATGACCGACGGAGCCAACAAATCCGACAGATCGTATCGTCTTGAGAAAATTTTCCCGTTCGTTATTCAAACCTGGACATTCCCAAAGGATGTGATCAGCATCCTGAATTATATTCCCGCATTTAAAAGTAGGATTATTTACTAGCCGGCCAAGCTGAAAGAGCTTGGCTGCGAAGAAACCGCGGCCAGTTATGATTCGGCTGGGCCAGAAATTAAGAGCTAAAACTTTCGAAATCTCCATTCGCCATTTTACATTATGAATTTGCGCGTGTAATTGTTTGATCAAAGATAATATATTGAATTTTTTAATTGTGTGATAAATTATTCAAATTAATTTATTAAAAAAAAAAAAGGTTTTAATCAAAATGCTGCAGCTTTCCCACCCCTGGTTTTCCCACCAAGCGTTTATATCTCTTGTATCATGTTTTACCATTTTTATCTGTTCTTTGATTTCAAATCTGTATTATTGTAAGTGTGTCCAATTTCTAAGAAATGTTTGTTTTGGAAATCCACTAGGTGGGTCGGATCCTAAATTTCTTGGATACATTAAAGCGTTTAATACCATCAAACGAAATTCTCTTTTGAAGTATTTCTCTTTCCATATTTCTTCAGCTATTGTTGTGATGGATAAAATAATTTGGAATTGTTACCGAAAAATGTTTCGTATTCATCGTAAGTTTTATTACACTACACACAAAAATAAGTAATAATTTCCAAATACCTTATCGAGGCAAACAAAGCCTTATTTTATTATATCCTACTGAATGCAGACACTTGATACAAACGATTCCCCACACTCGACATAGAACAATATTAACAAACTAAATTAGAGCAATTGAATATATGTCGTATGCATATTCGCTATCGATACAATAAATACTTACAATCAGTCAACGTAAATACAAATACATGACGTTAATAGCTATGACATATAAGCTTTAATTAAATCATAAAAATACAAACTCTGGTTTAGCTAAACTTTTCAGATAGTTTCTACGATAGAAAAATTATATAAAGCACTTAAGCTGTCTCGTAGGTTAAAACCTACAGGGTGCTTTAGAAAACTAATACTACTTTCAAACAACTTTGACGGTGCACTCAATGTAAGAAGCGGAAAGTTCTGGGAATACTTTGATTTTGCTTTGATCCGATGTTTATATATGTAGATGGCGAAGACGTGTACATATATCAGTGTTGTGATTGGTTAACACAGTTTCAGGTTTCATACGTATTTTATTATTATTTCAACACCTTTTCGCTTTAATTCCTAACTATATCAAACTTTCTGAAATTGCGTGAATACTATTTTTATCAGAAATATTGTTCACATTTTAATTAAGAATAATTTGACTTGAATGCCAGTACGTATGCCCTCTAACAGGAGATCATTACATATATTACTTTCTCTTTCAGACTTCCATTAGCTTATTGATACTGCAGTCGAGCAAACGGAGAGGAGGAGAAGTGAAGGAGGTGCATAGGGAATTTGGCGCGTTTGCGATCTTCTTAGGGGATTTATTTTGCTTTACATATTTTATCTGTGAAGAGACTTAGTGAAAGGTAAACAAAATTTCCTAGATTTTTCATTAAAGGAGAGTGAAACGCTCTACATGGTAAATCAAATTTTAGGGGCAGATGTGAATTAAAACAAAATACGTCAAAAAAGTATCTATTCGCTCATAACATCAAAACTACGAAACTATCTTTTCTAAAGCCAATACGTTAAACACGTTTTCCCGGGAAAAAAATATTTTAGGTAACATCGGTTAAACAGTTCGTGACTTTCCGGTTTTTAATATTTTCACGAGCGACTTCTTAAAATGTTTTATGAATTTAAATATTCCTTAAATACAAACGTCTAAATTCAACATAAATGTCAATACTATTTTAAAATAAGTAACACATTTTATGATTTCATAAAAATTTGATTAAGATTATCACTCTGTTTTAATTTATTAAGATCTAAATATGTAGTGTTTGTACCGCCATCTAAGCAATGAAATTGGAGCTTTAAAATTAATACATATGCGTTTGTATATTTGTGCCATCTCTGACAAAATATGTTAAGCTATTTTATCATATTTAAGTTCAAAGCTAGATGTCAGTGTTAAATATAATACGAGGCTGATAAAATATACGACCGGCTACGTTGTCTTGTATTGGCTTGGGACAAGAAGTGAATAAAAAAAAATAGATGAACCTTCATATCAATACTGTTCAAAAATAATCAGCTTAAAAAAATAAAGAGCCTTTTCCAATTTTAATTTCGCGCATTTTATGTTAGTATATAAAATAACTTGAGATTATACCTATTTCAAGTCATATTTTATTATAAAATTTAATTTGATAACTTTGTTATTTGTTGTGTTACATAATGCGTTGCATGTTTCGCTTCTTTAGGAAAACCTTGCGATGTTCTGTCTGATGATGCTTCCCAAAGAGGCGAAACACGTATCACATTTTGTAATACAACAAAATGAATAACAAAGTTATTATTCTGTCCTACTGAAAGAATACATATTTTAAAAAGTCAACATGCACTGCATTAAACTGATGATTTAAGTTTTTGGTAATATGCTTTACAACATGCTGCGATATTTTTCCGCCAAAAAAATATTTATAAGGGCTAAAAATGATTCAACACCATGATTCGAAATCTTTTTTTTGCGGATTCTTTTTTTACAATAAATCACACATTGCAATGAAGGTCATTGATAAATTATGTGAAATACGAAACATAATTTTAGTATAAAAATGTTGCTATCGTGAGTGAAATCTTCTTAGCTCTGTTCAATAATCTGAATCATCAGAACACCAGGTGGAGAAAAAATAGCGGAATAATGTATTACATTTTAATCAAAATCGAGCATAATGTTTTCAATGGATTCAGTGGTAACTTTGCGGAAATTTGACAACTTTGTGACGCGTGTCACAATTTATTTATTCCACAGGTTGTGTAACAGATTGTGACAAGCGATTTGCCACGGGAAGCATCTTCAAACAAATCGTTAAGCTATGAATTTTCAGTTAATTCTTAAATAGCCTTACGTGTTATAAAGAAGCGAAAAACGCGTTACAATTTGCAATGCAACCTTTGAAATATCAAACATAATAAATTCATTTATGTATATATATATTACTTTATACTGTAAAGATATTGGGGAATACTCGGGGGTAGGCTGCTTACTTTTTTTCGATTACAAACATAGAAAAATAATTTTAAAAAACTTCGTTACATACTTTAACGTAATGTCATTGGCAGCGTTTACTCTACTTTAATGGCTAAGTCGAAGCTTTGACACTTAAACCAGTTCCTACTACCCTTCAGCGTTCTTAAATCCTCAGAATACTTCAGTCACCCTTCTCGACGCTTTTCGACGTCCACTCAATCGGTTTACTAGTAAGCTGCGGTACAGATAAAAGTATTTTAAGCTATTTATAAAAATAAAATATAATTTCAACATGAAATCTGAAATTAACTACTGCTTATTTGTAAATTGATAACGCATAATTTTAAAGTATCGATTAATTAATTATTTATTTTTACACTCCTTAACCAGAATACTAATTTCGTAGCAGTTTAGAGTAAAATGAAGTTATTGTTACTTTTCGTTCAGTTATCCAATTGTAAATACTATATTATATCATAGAATTGAAAGAGTAAAAGAAACATCGATTATAGTGTCTTAATATCATAAATAATAGTTTAAAATATTTATTATCTGTGTTTTATTTTTTTCATTTTCCAATAACTTAAAATTCATTCATTGAATAATCAACTTTCGAAAATCTTTCTGAATGATTATTTCTAATTTTCCTTCGATTCAAGTAATTGTTAATCAATATTTATGTTAAAATAAATTTTAAAAACGCAATTCAATGTTTTTTTCGCAGAAATAATTACTTCCAAAGAAAAAAACTATTTTATGACAGTGTTTAATAAATATAAGAATTTCATACCATTCACTTTTTGTCATTGGATACTCTATTTTAAAATTAATTTTTATTATTACGCATTAAGAAAAAGAATTTAGATTAATCCAAAATCTCGCGTGACAATTCAAAAAGTCAAGCGATACATAAATGTCCCGCGGGACACACTTTGTGAACCCCTGTATTAATATATTCATTTCTGTTTCAAGTCAACGAAACATGCCGAATTCAACCGGGACTAGTCAAGTGTCACCTGTCACTTTGAAGGAATCATGGTCGAGATCTAACAGACTCATTTGGCTGGTCATCCTGTCCATGTTGGGCTGCATAGGGAATATCTTCAAAGTGAGCGCTGTCATGATTGACAACTACTTAAAAAAAACAGGTAATATCACGAATTATAGGGATAAACACAACCTCATCTGGTATTTTAATTAATTTAGGGTATGAGAAATCAAAAATTCATGACGGCATCAAGTATATTTAAAAAAAACAATTTCACATGGTATACAAAAGACATTTTTTAAGAACTGTGCAAAATTCACAATTGAATATTTACACTACATGAGATCCGTTAACCATAAGAAAAAAAAAGATTACAGAAGGTGCTTGGTGGAAATTCAATATTAAATTTGAATCGTTCAAATTATGTACACTCACACAAGTTTTATCAATAACGGCTCAGGTTTTTGGAACTGTAAAGCTACATACACCTAATTTGAAATTGTGTAGATCAGGGTTTCCCAAACCATGTTTTCCGCCAGTGTTCCACGGAGCCAGAGTAGGTGTTCCGAAAAAGATGGAATGGTTTTATACGCTACAACACAGTTTTAAAAAAATCTTAAAAATTCAGCTAAGTGCCGTTATATTTTCCGAACTTGCGAAGTGTTCCATTCCAGAAAATGTTTGGTAAACCCTGGTGTAGACGATCAAGAGAGTTAAAATTTATAAATTGACAGTTCAAGTTCATCCGTGCACTTGAACGCTTAAAGGTGCCGAAAGGCGAAACCCGGGACATTAGTGACAAAAGATATTTTTGAAAAATTCAGTGTACAGTTTTATTAATGTTAATATAAATAATTCTTTACGTGACCAAAATACGACGTAACGCACTGCTTAAAACTGCCTTGCTCATGAATAAATTATTTAAAATAAAACTATTTACATTTTTTAAATAAATTATCAATTATTTTTTTTGTGTACCGATAATTAGTAAAACAAATAATGATTTATTATATCTGCGCTCTACCAACTTGCAATAATATTCGTAGATTTGTGTACTACCCAGAGACTTTGTGTAATAATATATAACAGTTGACCCAGTAAAATATCTAATGATGGAATAAGCACCTGATATCTTATTATATGAAGGTTTGCATTAAATTAAAAATTTAACTTGTTTTTCATTTTTCAGAAAACTGCTTGATAGTCAGTATAGCGATGGCGGATTTCATATTGACCTCTATTTTGATACCGACGTCGTCGATTTTACTGATCTCTGGAGTTGGTCCTTCGAGCCGTATCTGCAAGATTCAATGGTTCCTGACAGTGCTGACGTTCCTCACCAACAACATTGCCATGGCGGTAAGAATAAAATTTTTTCTGAAATATAAATGCATTTTACATTTAATAAAAACACGCATTACATACAAGATGGCAGTTCCACCAGTATTTTATTGGCTACAACCTTTTCATGGCTAAAACCATGCAATATGAAAATATTTTAAAATAAAATGCCATTACATTTTTAGATTCTTTACGTAATATATAGTTTCAAATATCTGAGTGTAAAATTGCAATCTAATAAAAACACATGTATTTTAAACAAAATAATAGTACCAGAGATTTTCAAATATTTATTATATATCAAATTAAAATATTTAATTTTTGATCACAACAATTCCTGTTGCAGAACTAAGTCAGGCTTAAGAATTGTGAAATTTGGCATTTCCACTTGATCATTTAATTTTTTATTAATATTTTGTAATGCTACGGTTGCCAAAAAAATAATGAAAATAGTTACGGTTTTGATATAAAAAAAAACTATTTGTCATGGAATGACTAACTATGTTGAATTATATGGCAATCTTTCTTGAAAAAAAGTTAAATATATAAATTTGAACAATTATGACCGTAATTTACTAAACAAATATTCATATAAACGTTTTAAATTTCTATCGTATAGTTTTTTTATGAATTTATTTATAATTTTATGAATTTATTTTCAGGTTGTTGCAGTTGAAAATTTTTCTCGGGTTCGTGAAAAAAGTACTAAAATTACTCCAAAACTCATTATATTTATACTTTTCCTCATTTGGACATCTGGAATATCTGCATCGTTTGTACAAATTATTTACGGTTATGATTACTGTTCGCGAAAAGAAAAAGGGAGTTCCCTTGTACAATTAATTTTATCTGTTGTTTTTGTTTTTACACCAATAAGCATTTCATTTGTTATGCACTCCAAATCCATAGTTCACGTAGAGCGTCTTAGGAAGCGCTTAAATTTTAAGCCATCCACTACCTTTTTATTCGACTACAGCCTTACAAAATCAAATATCTACAGTTTCTTGTTTTTCGTTATCATGTGGTTTCCCTTTATCACCGTCTTCATTATATCTCAATATATAGAGATTTCGAATGAAGTGTTTTACATGACGGCCTGGGTCGGAATCTTAAAATCTTGCATGAACCCATTTATATACTGCGCCACAAATCGGCACTTTAGAAGTGCATTCGTTCGACTGTTTAACTACTGCTTTCTAAAAATAAACCTTGGATACTCTCGACGACAACGCACTGAAACTCGTGTCACCAAGAATTTAAGTGTGCATATCATTCCCGTTTACAACATGTGCAGCCCTCCCAGGCGTGCGAGAACCATGTCCAACTCAACTTGACGGAAACAATCCTATTACCAATGTACCAAGGTCTAAGTACATAAACCGACAACCTTTACTTTTGGGTAATGGAAGTATGATCACCCTCCAAATTATTATTAATTTAATATTATTGGTAAACTTCTCAATACTTACTAATAATATATCATTAATAACTATGACCTATGCGCGTAACTGATGACAATGATAACGTTTTCTTCTTTAATATACAGTCAAATTTACTTCATTAGTATTATTTATTCTATGCATTCATTAGTAATTGTGAATTAAATGTGTACATGAAAATATTGCATTTTAACAGGCAACATATATTGTAGCATCCTATTAAAATTAACTTTCTGAAAAGTATCGAGTAGCATTATTATAACCATCTCATCGGATTTAAATCATTAAATAGCAATCATCAAGAGATGCTGTTCTAATGTTCCAAACAAAATATTTTCAAACTACTCTTACCACACAAAACATCTTATACCCTATTTTTTATTCACATAAAAACGTTAATAAACTTATATTTTTATTCCTAACATTTGTTTTATATTCCAGGAAAAACTTCAAACATGACAATTTTGAAAGATTAAATATGATAGAGGGCTGTTCCAAGAATTCTCTCTCAGTGTTTTGATTTAGTATTGGGAATACTTAAAGTTAAATCAACATACCTACGTTTTCTTTTTTCAGATCAAAATTTTCTCTTAGTCGTAAAATTTACAATACTCTATTTCAGTGTTAGCCTAAATTTTAGATATTCAATTGAATAAGTTGTCATTGATGTTTAACTGTCTACATATTATTAAAAGAAGTAATCAATACTCAATGTAAAACATTATGCATGCTAGAAATATTGCTTAAAATCTATAATATTAGACATTACGTTTTTGTTTTCTTTATTTAGCATCTACACTTCTTGCGGTGTTTGTTTATTATAATTTAATATTTATATGATATATATTATAATATAAAAAAGGAGAAATATAATAAAAAAAATGTTAGACCAACATTTCCTTGACTGTTATAATATACTTAAAATATGTATAGTGATTAAAAGAGCTTATTATTTTTATCTGTGGTATATTCTGCGTTGCTGAAGAATTAAATTCACCCACAATTTCTTTATTAAGAATATTAACCGTTTACTCAGTATTCTTATATCTTTAAAAAAAAATACAGTAAATTTATCTTTTCGATACAGACTTTTAAAAATGTGAATGATTGGTGATATAAAACAACTGTTTTTCATTATGATATTTGGAAAACAAATTTAAAATTCGAGTGGTCCTTAATGATTGTGCATTAATATTGTAAGAGAATATTACGCCGAGGTCTATAATCAATGATGATTTTGTCTAACGGCAATATTTTTACTAAATTTACTCTCAATATTAAACGATTTATTCATCAACCCTTTAAAAATAATTACTATTAAAAACATTTCTTCATGTAATATAAATATTATATTAACACACAAAAGTTTACGAAAAAACTATTTATTATTAACAATAGAATTATATCATAAATATTTTCAAAATTCATTAAAAAAATATATTACTATCCTCACAATGTAAACATACATGTATTTATTCATATATATAAAAATCACTACAGAGCTTTTGAGAGACTATTGACTTATTATATGAATAATTATTTCGAAAACTGTGAACGTAGCAATGAAAATGTGAAACACATCGATTGTGAAATGATATTTTTTTATATTATACAAACTCATATACTCATAAACTAAAATATCATTATATGTTATTATATTGGACCAATTTAATTATCGTTTTACAGAATTTTCGATTTATTCAATTGAGAAGTATTATACATAAATTATCAATAGCACTAATCTCTTTCACTTTATTTATAGTGAAATGTAGTGTTTTTTTTTGTTTATCACATCAAACCTTTTATTTTAAAAGCTGTGGCCACAACATTATAAATATACGTATGTTTTTTTTTCTGCAAATTCGATTACAATTTCACGTGAAACCACCTTATATTTTTAATAACAGTCAGTCTATTTTTTTATTGAAGTATTTTTTGTCTACATACACTTTTGATAAACAACTGCTGAACGAAATATTTACTGTTATTGTGATAATTATCTGAAATATCTTATATACAAACTACATTGACATATGCGTTTCTCTTTTTGCACGAAAGTTAGAACACGGTTTTAAAAAAACAATAGCCTAAGGCAGAGGTGGGGAACCTTTTCTTCTATAAAGGCCGCATTCATTTTTTCTGATTCGACATAAGGCCGCAGTAAACATTGACTAGGGAATCTTTGGCCGGAAAAAAAATCATATCAATTTGTAAAGCCCATAAATTTGCGGATTTCCCAAAATTATCAGCGTGGGACCTTTTTTTAGGTCTTTCAAGGATTTTAAAATCCAAAATGTGCAGAATTTTAGAATTGGCCAGAAGGCCGCACCAGGGTAGCCAAAAGGCCGCAGGTTCCTCATGCCTGGCCTAAGGAAATGAAGTAATATATTTTTAACTCATTTTCTTGCCTTAACACGGACGTAATTACGTTATATAATATATCCAAACAACGTAGACTGAAAATATCTATTTATTTGAATTACATTAAAAAATAAGATCCGCTTGTTTTTGGAAATATGATTTTATTATCGTTGCTTAAAATATTGAAACTCATCTCTTAGTTTTTTCTCTTCTTGTTACTTTTTTGGTGGTTCCTAGTTTGTGCGTCCTCCGTGCAAAAAGAGAATAGGTGTGGTTTTGTTTACCAAATACAAGACGATATTTTCCCGTTTTTTTATAGAACAAAGCATAAAAATTGATATTTTGTTTTTAGAATGTATGTTTTATTGTTTTGTTAAATGATATTAAATATTTAAATCATATTGAATATCTGCTCTTTAAGTCACCATCACTGTTTAAGTACTTGATTCGCCACCATGGTAATCTATAAATAAGATAATGATTATATATGTGTATGTATCAATTATTTGAATTATTTAAGAGCACCATATAGCTACGTGTGATGTTTACGTTTGTTACGATATGTGAAAATCAGGTGTTCATTGCGTGTTTGTTTGCATTCAATAAGGTTATAGTCATTCTTATTCCCAATTTTATTTGCGTCTTTATTCCACATGAAAAAAAATATTCTGAGTGATTGTAATTGTAACAACATGATAAAAAAAGGGTTTTTTTTCATATTTAAAAAAAATGTTCTGAACTTTCGTGCGTCGGAAGAATAATGCGATCACATGTGATCTAGTGTTATTATATAGAAAGTCTACCTTTTTTCTATTTACCGACTAAGATCGTTCCCCTGTCAAGGGGAGTGTTTTTATGTTCACCAAATATTCCTAATAACGTAATGTTTGAACGTTCATTATAAGAAATAAGCTTGCACGCAAACCAAAGATAGTGTATTTTTTTTATTAGATTCACATTTAGAAGTATCTGAGAGTAAATTTCGAGTTATTGCCCAAAATCTTTTTCGTATTATATTGTCGTAAGCTACCCATTTTTCGTACTCTGTCACTAATCGATGCAAAAAGAGTCGTGCTTTTGTTTTTCAAATCAAAACAACACATGTTGAAACACTATCTAATAAATTGACAACTATTTTTAAGTAACGTAAACGTCATAAAAATTTGAGTACCGTTCATTAGTCGGCACCCGTTTTCAATGCAACTTTTCTGATATTTTAATTTGAAATTTTACCTTTCATTATTTGGTATTGAAGGTTGCTTGCTTCGTGGTTATTCAAACCATTCAAAAAAATCAGAGGATTTCAACCGGTGGTTGGCCAAATATTAACTAAAAAAATGCAGGAAAAGAACACTTTTTATACAAAATAAATGGTTGAAAATAAACATTATTCATCAGTTTGGAAAGAAAAAAATATTACCGTCATAAAAAAAAATCAAGATTGTTGTATTTAACAAATAAATATGTAACTTATTTTAAATATGTAAAATTATCAAAGTCAACATTTTGTAGAGCTCTGTAAAATATGGATTTTTCTGATTTTCGCATATCGCTACAGATTTAGCAAAGTGCAAGGCTGATGGAATTGGTAAAGAAGCTTTAATGCATATTAGTATATGTGTTTTAAATATCAAAATATGTCTAGAAACTTTATTAAAAGTTAATCGTATCTTAAAGATTAAATGTTATAAAATAAAAATATATCTACACACTGATATTTATGTAGGAACAGTAATTGAAATCAGAATATATTATTAAATTTGTCATATTTATGAAAAACAAAGTTTTCCTTGAATAAAATCCCAAATGTCCACCTAGTGGGACATCATTGTTCTTAAACCCTTTTTAAAAAATTAAATCACTGTGTTAGTACACCTAATAAAAACTGAACTGTCAGTTGCTTTAAATGACTCTCAGTGAATGAATTAATACTACATTTTCAATTAATTCTAATAAATGTTCAAGATATCTTTAAGACTGCGCATGATCATTATAAAAATGCATGCTTCTTGGTCAGATATCTCTTTAAGTAGTTTTAGTCATAATTGATGTTGTTATACTTATGAATGATTACTAAGTGATGTAATGTTATTGAAATGATGAACGTTTACCATCTTGAGTCAAGTCTTAAGTCAACATAATATTATTATATATTTGACATTCGAGTGAGCTCAGAATATACATTTATATGATATTTTGGGGTAATGTTATCTATTTGAAACTGTATGGTGCTGTCGGAAGGTGGTATATAGTATGCGTATTTTAATAAATGTCATATTATAATCAAAATAAATATATATTATAATCAAAACTTATATGTAATTGGATACTACTTTTCCTAATATGAATATTTTTTTTGCATTCACTTAATTATAATTGTTTTTTTTATTAAGTATATTATGTATGTTGAAAAATACATTTTTAACCTGTTGTCAAAATAAAAAAAAATAAACAAAAGTTAATACAACTGTTTTCAGAAACCAAATTATTATTTTCATTAATAAATTCTTTGAATAGTATTTATTATACAAAATTTTCAATAACAAGCTATGGTGTGCACATTTTTAATTAATCGATGGTATGTTTAAATATTATGCCAAAGTATAAAGTTAATCTATGATGAGTGTATTGATGGAAAATATATTTGGCAACTGTATTATCGTTTATAAATGGAAATCCAAAACAATACAATGCTAAAATTGTCATTAAAAAAATGTGTCAAACTGTACAGAAAATAAAATTCTCAAAATATATTGTTTAAAAAAAGTGTTTTATAAAAATATGTATTATAGTTTATAAGAGTATTAGATATTTTAGCCGTTAGGGTCGGCTTCATTTTTTTTAAAAGATTAGATGATATTAATTATCATCGATGTGCGTTGCTCAATCACAGTAAATTCAAAATTCTTTGTTATTTGTATTACCTTTTTATAACCTTTTTAAGTGCTAAAGAAATACTCTGGATTTTTTTTAAATCTAAAATTATTGCTTGAAGTTTCTTCAAAAATAATATACAACAGAATTTCGAATAAATTTGGCACAGCATAACATTAAAAACAGTTGTAAAATTAATAAAAAAAAATGTTAAACTCTAGATTATTTTTTCTAAAAATAGATTTTTTTTTAAATTGTATAATTTAATTATAACTGTGCTTACTGCCTAATTTCAGATATGATCTTCAATCCCTATAATATATGATTTATTAAAATACTTTTTATTACTAAACTACAAGTGTTGAAATGTGTAATCGATGTCGTAAAAACTACAATTATTCAACAAAATATATACGTGTTAGAAAATAGAGAGAAAATTTGATCTGATTCTTCTGTTTAAATAAATGTATTCATCCAAAAAGACGTTGTTTTTCTTTTTACCTTCATTATCCACGGTCTGTTGAAAAATTAAAAACCGCAGGTATTAAACGTGTTGAATTTGTTTTTGTATTATGAGAATCTACGAATAGGAAGTAAGAGATCAAAACTGTCCTTTCTTGATCCTCATCTGACAACTTGTTGATCCCATAAAGTACTGAAGTTCTTAATAATATTACCATTCCTTTTGATTTTTTAGGCAGTCATAAGTAGCCATTTAGAAGTTTTAAACAATATGTTACAGTGAATAATTTAAAACTGTCTTTCCAATTGCGATCCTTGTGGTAAATGAAGCATAGATTTTTTTACACCCACATTTTTTCGTATTAAGTGGCAGCGTTTTAGCATCAAATGAAAAACTGAAGTAAACTCAGATTCGACCCATTCAATATAAGTAAAATTCAATTAAATATAAATTTGCTGTATTTTATAAACTATTTTTATTAAAAATATACCATTAAAATCATTTAACGACAGCTATCATTTCTTTAAAAAATTCACTGAATATATATTAATAAATAATATATTATTATATTTTAAAGCCTAAAACAACATTAGACCTTTGAAACCCAACAGGCTGCAGAAGAACAACTGTAGGCTACAAAAACCTCCTTCATTTTTTCACTTAACGGTCGAAGATATTGTTTCGTGTGTGTTATATGTATGTCGTAACTTGACTAGATCGATTTTACTAAATTTTGTATTTTATTCCGTTCTTGCAAAACCAAAAACTAGAATATTCTTCATAAAAACAAAATCCTATATTAAAAATGAATTTCATTGTTACTTACGACATTCAATGATTAAGTGAGCCATCTAGGAGTGAAGTCAGCAAAGTAGTAAAATGGTAAAACTTTTCTATAGAACTTTTAAGGACAATCACGTCATTACTGAGTGGTTTGCTAGATTTATTTTTTATAATTTAAGGAGATAACACAGCAGTATGTATTTGCTCATGTATGTAGTTCACTTCATTGTTACGATTCTTTAAGAAATATAGCATATTATAACCCATCTAAATATTTTTTCCCTTAAAATACCACTCGGGTTTCAGACTTTTAGAGGCTCAAATGTTTTCCACGTAAATGGACTTACTATAGTGTGTGTCATCATTTCTTAGAATATTAATTGAATATTTGATAGATACAATGAAATATTTTAGTAAAAGTAAGCCATCTCCTAATAAATTAAGATTATGGTAATCTTTAGATTGAGGAGGAAGATTAATTGTATTAACGTCGTTAGGTAGAGGAAGAAGGTTTAACAAAATAATAAATATTTGCTTTTCTAAGATTTTTAATCAATATTTTAGCGGTATAAGGACATACGAAAATATTTCAATGAAAATCAACTGTCACTTAAAAGCCAAACCAAAAGTTCTAAGGATCCAAGCTGATACTCTCTTTAGAATAGATTAGGCAAACATGATAACTGCTATCGAGTGTAGACGAGAATATTATTATTAGTAATGCCGCACTCGGCACAATTGGCAGCAATGTATTTTTTTTAATGACAGGTTAATTAAAGAACCAAATTCTTATGAAAACTTCATATGTGAGCATTTAATAGAAATAACACTAGTTTAAAGACGTATAGATAAGATATACAGATTAAAGTTAAATATATTCTTAAATTGATCGGAAAAAATATTTCTAAAAAAACATTAGCTACGTAGAAAAAAAAACTTGTATCTAACTTTATCACAGCAAAAAATACCTCATACATTATTATTTCCATCATCTAAATGTGAAATATGAACTTACTTTTTGTTTTTAATAAAAAATTCATATCGACTAATAATAACGTTAATGTGCCACGTTGCCCAACGTTTAGCTGTCAGTCGTTTTTGCGTATTTACTGGTAATGTTTCTATAAAATCATTGAGACTTTCTATAAACAATTTTACAATAAATTAAAATCGGATTTTGTGTTATCAAAATCTTTCAAAATATTCAAACCACTAATAATATACTTTTGACATTAGTGTTGTATATTAAATCACATTTAAAATAAATAATATGTGTATTTCTTGATCGGTATGTTTTGAATATTACCGGAAGATGTTTCATATAAAATGCTCTCATTTGAAGTGTTTATTTTAACATTTCTCATATTCTTCATAAACGGTTTTTTTAATTCACTCTGCTTACCAACAGGAAAAATGATATATATATATAATATATATATATAAATTTATTTTGAGTTTTTTTGCTATTATTGAAGCAAAAAATACTGCAAAAACACCGTATATGTGCTTATGCAAAATCCTCTTTACATGTTTAATTTAAGTGTCCTATAACATGTCTTTCGTAATGATGTCAAAAATGACTATTAGGGTAGCATTTTAAGATATTTAATATCGTGTATTTGTATGTATTTACAAACCATTACCCTATATTATTGTGAATATTATTTATTTAAAAAAATACAATTTTATACGTATTCATTTTTCAGACGTTTAAATTAAGGATATCAAAATAAAAATAAAGTTTGAAAACAACATAGTACGTGCGGTTACAGAATTTGAATGATTAGGTAACTTACATAGATTGCAAATATTTTGTGAAAAAGGATCACATACAACTATAGGAGTTTTTTTTATTATATTTTTAACAGGGTTTTCGAATTTCTTTTCTTTACATTGTTATACTTAATAAATCATTAATATTGCCCAATTTATGCATTCATATACATCGCATACTTATAATAACAATATATTATAAATAAGTGAAATAACTCTTTATTAACCTAATGAGGCAGCATTTGAATTTACAAAAAACCATTTGCATAGCTTCATAAATATGAATTATACATATGTATTTTGTATACGTTTAATACAAATTTTATTTCCTTTGAGTCCGTTTAATACATCATATATTAATATTCACAGAATATTACAATTTCAGGTGAGTGAACAGATAAAGAATAGAGTGAATTTTGCAAATAATTATTATTTTATACAATAAAACTAAAAATATGGAATACTTCAACGAAATACTGAAATTTTATCACTTTATTCTAGATATATGTCTTCAATGGGGTATGCAGTCTCGATGAATTTCTGATAAAACCTTTGGAACGCTCTCCTAAAACAAAAACAGGAATATCAGATTAATATAGACAGTTAAAATAATAAATTCATGGAATGAAACTAAGAAAACTTTCGCATTAGTAAAACAGTTTTTAATGAGTTGTATTGCGTCTCTTACATTCCTTCCTGTAATATCAAATACAATAAGGTATTTTTTTGTTTTATGATGGCGCACTTAATAAATAAACAAACTGTAGAATAACTAATTTATCAATTTTGGTGTTGTATTGAAAATTAACTTCCACAAAGCTAATGCTGAATCCATCGGTAGTAAATAACTGTTTATAGATAATGTTGAAAATTTTGTTTATTTAAAATGAATGCTTGCAATAATATTTGCGGCTCGGTATTGATGGTTTGTTAGAACAAGTTATTTTACAAATTCTAACGATATCCAATCATTTAAATAAATTTGGCTAGAGATTTGGCTAGATCTTCGTGATGATATACATATATATATATTTAAAAAAATCTATTGCAAACGCATGTCTTTATTGTTAAACTTCAGTTCAATGGTTTGAAAGCGTTCATTACAACAAATACGGTAGGACAAATAATATATTAAAAATCTATCTACCTTATACTTAAATTTTACATTCTAAGCACGCATCCCTTAATATGTGTGTAATTAAAGCATTTTAATCAGTAAACACAGATTACTGAATTGATTACATTACAAATATACATTTATTTATTATCAGAAGAAAAGTTACTTTTGTCTGTCTTTACCGTCGTAGACATGCTTGATTTAATTAGTGTAAATGATTGTTTAACCAACCTATTTTATTGGTCTTATAACATTATATAAATTGCAATTCAAGATAACCTCTTGTTAATGATCCAACTGTTACTTTCAACATATTTTGTAAGAAAAAAAGGGCGGAAGAACATCTATTTTAGGTATTATTTTGGCATCACAATTTTTGGTAATGTTTTGTGAATCCACTTAGATTTGATTGCAATATTTTTTAAAACAACACGGGAATTTTAAAACATAATTCATATTGAAAAGGATTTAGATTTATTTAGATTTAGATTATATTATGTTTAATTATAATTGAATTTCCATATCGTATTTACAAATTTATATTAGATATATCATTTATAATATAATTAATATATTTGTTATATTTTAATTATATCATTTATATCTCTGTGAAATATTTTGATAATGTTGATAAAGTACCCTTAAAATTATCAAATTAATATTTACCCGACTGCCTCTGCAACTGGTCTAGTTGAATCTTGACCTCGAAAGACATGACAAGCAAACCTTTGGAGAGTTGGATGTTTCGTTATGAACCCTAAATAACGATGATCCCTGGGGTGAAATGCGCAGAAAGATACATTCTTCAGTGAATAAAAATAGTCAATACACGGTGTGTTGTCTCGTCTCTGAAATATCACAAAACCGTACATAAATTTCTTTAAATTTGACGATTTATAAAAAAAAATATGTTGACGGATTGCTTTCGATAGAAAACGTGTCACCAAATTTAATAAAGCTATTTAACTTGACCAAATTACGTTTTTATTGTTTTCCCATACGAATTTACGCAAATATGGAGCGGGCTTAAGAAATATTTTGTTTCACGATAAAAGTTTCTGGTTGGTACATAAATCCATAAATATTATAAAATACATAATAGCTAGTATTTCAGAGAGCTTGTGAAATTTAATGTTTCCCTTTTCTCAGACCATATTTTATTTTATGTAAATAATATCGTAATTTGTTCATGCTGATTTTTTATTTTCAGCATTAACTGCTAACGTTTAAATTAAATATAAAATAAAATTATACTTATTCTGAAAAAAACTAAACTGTTTACAATGATATTTTTATATATGAGGTGCTCATTAGTTATCAATCTTTTCCTATCCGACTTGTTTTGTATAGAAGGATACTAGTTTTTTTTATAAATTGATAATAAATACCAACCGCACGCTTCGTTTTCCCAATTGCGAATATAAAAAAGGTGGCATATTGGCTAATTTATGCTAGTATTCTTTAAGACTTAATGAATCATATATGAGTGCATTCAAATGCAATAGATAAAGAGTTAAATTTTGATCTTGAAAATTTCAACATAAAAAATATATACAACCACCTTATTTACTTTTATTTTTTGTCAGTTGAATTGGGATTCAGCACTATTCAACTATGATTTATCTTGTATTATTTAAAGGCGGTATGATTAAAATTTGTGTTATAGTCCAGATAATTCAAGATTATATTCAAACTAAATAATATTAAACGACTAAATATGAAATATAACTACCCCGGGTTTCGATCGATCCACCATTCGAAGTCCTTGGTCAGATACCTCCAAAATGCAGGCCTGGGAGCGTGGCTCGCTTCCGGGGTCACCAACAATTTTTTTCACAGCCTGGCAAACTACACCGGTTCCTTTATGCGCTAACGTTTCCACAGACCCTAAATACCTGAAAGATCAATTACATTTGTTATCATTTTTTTTCGACCTTTTCCGGTGAATGTCGTTGCGAAACAATTCTGAATAAAACAGAAATACACTCTTTGGCATATTATTTACGGAAACATTTTCAATTTTGGACGAATTGATCTTTGTGATTTTATGTGTACGCTCACGTATTGGTTACAATTGGCCGAAGCACATTTTATGAATTGTATTTTTAAATAGTATATCGACAAATATTTTTATTCGAGAAAACCATGACTATTTTGCACTGGTGAATATATCAGACTTTTAATATAATTTAGTAAGAACAAATTATGTAAAAAAAAATAAGAGTCTGGGTTTAATTGGATATGTAACATTTTCACTAAAATAATATGTTACATTGAACGAAAAAATAACTCGATGCAAATTTAAATGGAATATTTACCCTAATAAGTAACGTTCCCTCTTGACCTGAACATTTGTTGGGTCAAAGTCATTATAGTCCATATCTACTGCGTATGCTGATGGGAATATTCCTTGACGACCGGTCCTAAGATTTACTCCTGAAAATAATAAGGTTAATTTTTTTTAATTCGAGTATAGCACAGTTTTTTTGAAAGATATAGTTTTAAGATTATTATTTTCTTAATATTAAATTTAATTTGATAACTTTTTTTTCACACAGGTTGTGTAACAAACTGTTTCATCTCTTTGAGAAACATCTTTAGTCACACTATTATGGTGTTATTTTCGAGTGAACTTAAAATTGATTCTTCTTCACCTAACAGTTTATAATTACAATCAATATTTAGTTTATTCTTAAAAATATCCCAAAGATTTTAAATAATTTTATTTTTTACATTTTTGGATTCCTTGCTTTTATAGTTATGAATTTGGTAGAAGAACATCAAACACAAATACACCCGAATAATATAATATAATATTCCGTCGATATAAGTAAAAATAGCAGCTAAAAACAAACGGTGTATTCTAAACAATGATTCAAAAATTATGTTGTAACCTCAGTGTTTTTGGATAAATAAATGCCTTTTTTGTTTCAACGGTTTTATAATAAATCACTAAAGTTTTTTCAGTAAAAATATACTGTTTGAATATCAATGTTTTGTCGTTAGCTGGCGTTTCACTAGCGATGGATTATACAATCTTCCTTGTGTTACTTTGAGTTGTTTTAATTTGTACAATCGATATGTGAATTATCATTTTTTCCATTTTGATCAATATTTCATAATAGATTAGCAATGCAATTAAAGACCTTGACATACCATAAAAACAGCAAATATTACAAAACTCCATTTTTAACGACAGTGTTAAAACTTTACATCTTGGTTGTTAAAAGCATTTTTATTTATTTGACCACTGAAAATCACGAAATATGTAATAATATAATATATATGATAGTTTTGTATGCACTGTACGAGTGTAAAATTGGTATTATATTTATTTTGTTTAAAAGTAATTTTAAAACAAAATTTGACATTTTAGACCATGTTTTTATTGAAAAATAATGATGATTGAATGAATCAAAGATGGAATGTATTCTAACGCCGTCTAAATAATAGGGTAATCTGCTGGGCACAAGCTGTTTTTAGAAAAACGCTAGATTTTTTATATCAAGGTCATGATTCTTTTGAAAAAATCTTTGCACAGATGTATGGAATCATAGACTAGGGATATGAATCGACAAATGTAATAAAATGATAATTGAAATTAGTGAACATTTTGTGTTTAAATTTTCAATTGTTTTGCTGTATACTACTGATTAGCGAATTTTACACTGAAGGCAATCGTCCACGATTATGTGTCGTGTGCTCATTATGCACTGTAGGCATAATGAAAATTATATGTCACCTAATCGTGGACGATTGCACCCCAGTGCAAAGCTTGCTAATATCTCTTTTTTCGATAAAAGCTTTGCTTATCCATATTTTGAGATCTCAAAAAGCTTTGACCTCCTGACTCCAATCCGGTCTTCGATAACCAAATCGGGATACGGTGAGCTCACAAAACATCCCATTGTTACATAAAGCTTTACATTTTTTTCGTTACATTTGTATTTAAGGACGTGAGTGTCAACCATTCCTACACTGCCAAATCCCGAAAACGAATTTCTTATCAAGATCATCATTATTTTTTTAGGTAGAGGAACTTTAACTTTTTCGTTGCCGTAAATAATTAATAGTAATTACCTAGCAGGCCGGCTATAATTTGCGACTATTAATTTAATTAGTTATTGACGAGATATCTCGTATGTGGCAACCATCGAATTAAAGAAATCGTCACCAAAATTTTCAGTAATTTTAGAAATAGAATATTTGTCATTGCAGCTTTGATATGTTTTCAAATTACTTGATGTTGATTTTTTCCTAAAGTGGTCTAGTAGCAAATAACGGCAAAATCACATTAAAAATGTTAAATTCAAAAAAACTCTCCCCTTCTTTTGGTCTACAATCAATTAATTTTAATATAAATTAGTTTTATAGTAGAATTAAAACTATGTATTTATTACCTTCGCACCAAAGATCCTCTGCTTCCTTCTGTACATATAAGGGATCACCAATTTCTAACTCTATTTCGCCATGATGACGAGGGATAAACTTATGAAGCCCTCTATGAGTTGCTTCCAACATTTCCAATTGACTAAATGATATTCCTCCTCCAGAAGGAGTCGGAAAAGGAACCCCTGTGGTGCTACAACTCGAAGATGGTGATAAAGAACCTGAAAATTAATGGGTAGGTGTCTTATTATTTCACAATAAGTATCACATTCCTTGAGAGTGTGTAAAAAGAACAAGAGATAATTAAATCTTGTTTTTAATTGGACATTACGAGAATCATTTTATAGATCACGGTTTCTCAAGCGGGGTCCACAGCATGTTCCAAAAGGTCCACAGAGAAAAAATATTTTATCGGAGCCACAGCACAGTTTTGGGGGGCCATGAGTATCCTGTGTCAGTGTCAATTCCACACTTCCAAATCATGGGCCTAAATAAAAAATAAGGTGTTTGAGTTGAAAATTATTTTGAAATCTTTCAATTTCTCACTCTTTTCCTAGTCATCAATCCCGAGATCCCAAAATAATTGTGTTCCGAGTGTCGAAAAACTAATAACTGTGGGTATGGGGGCCACGGAAAATATGAGACTCATAAGGGGCTACGAGCTTGAAAAGGTTGAGAAACTATGATATAGATAGTACCCACACAAATTTTAACAATGAACAAGACTAAAATAAGAATTTATGAATATAATACAAAGTAAATTTCGAGTATCAATGTTCAGTGTTTTCTATTCGTCAGTTTAGGTGTTGGACGTCTCACTTTTTGAGCTAACGATCATGCATTTATATCAGCTGAATGCTATATTGTGCGATCGTAAGTGTTGTTAAGAAATATTACTAATAATGACTTGCCTGTGTGCATAATCTGCATAGGAGTTGGCGATATACTCTTCGGCCCCGTGTCGGTCGGTGAGTGAGCCGTACTGTGTCCACTGTCAACATCTCCCAAGCTGTGTAACCTTTCAGAATCCGGACTAGAGTCCTCATCTAAGAGGTAGCCACACTTGAGCACCAGCAGTGGCCTTCCTTGACATCCTGGGCGGCTGAGAGGACCGGCGAGGGCACCCAGCTCTTCAGCCAGCGATGCTGGCTGCCCGCATAGCGTCATCACAGATGCTAACCAAACCAAAAATTTATTAATTTACAAGAATGAATCCAAAACAAAAAATTCTTCTCCAAAAAAAGCACTACAATATTTTACTACACTTGTATTTCCCCGCTTTATGCTGTTATGTGGACAAAAAGGTTACCTTTATATGAAAGCATCGATTGTTGGCTATGATTATTTTCATGGATCGCTTCCGTCACAGAGTAATCTGGTGTAATCTCAATTATTAATTAAGTCCATTTCTCTTTCCTCGCGTGTTGAAAGTTTCCATCTTGAAATAACATTTACTTTTTCACATACAGAAAAAAGCAAAAGATCGCGAAATAAAATTGATAATTCGCATCGCCAATTCAATCAAACTACAATCTGATTGCTATATCGTAATAGTTTGTGAAAATTGGATGTAAACAACGCATGTACATATAGGATAATTTGCCATACGCATAAAAATAGATCGCGGTGTTATATCCAATAGCCTCCGGTTTTCCAAAACAATATGGTTACAATATAGCGTTATTAAGGAATATTCAAATCACGATTGTCAGATAAATATTTAATACTTACGATTATGATTATAAAACTCCAACGGATTTCACAAATAGTCACGTATTTATAGCGGACGTCTGTGAAAGTCGCCGCTGTCGTAATGTCACTTTCCCGGTGTATTAGTTAAAAAGTTCTACAAAAAGGCGGAAAACACCCATTGGAATCATGATTTCATAACGTTTACGGTGAATCGAGGGGGATATTTACCTTTTACACTTGACACGCAACAAAATTATTACTGAAAAGCACCCTTTTGCACTATCGATGTTTACAAGTTGACGGCAGCGCTGCGACGGGAAAATGTCAAACTGAGGGGAACGTCTACGTCACGGCACCCAATCGATCATCAAAGTGAGAGTAAATAATACTCTTTACTACCACAGCTAGATATCTTCTTTTAAACTTTGTGTTGAACTTTATTACAAACAAAACAATGATGGCTTACGTATTTAATGCATCTCAGTATGTATTTAATTTTGACGTTGTTCAAAACACTATTACTACACTACTACCCTACAAAACAAACTACAACAGAATATTTTGCCCGCTTATTATTTTGGACGTGTTTGTTATTTTTAATATTATAATGTCTTTCTGACATTATAATATTAAAAATTGATTGATGAATTGATAGTGAACACACTAAAAGTAATATTTAATCGTTTAATGCAACAATTTTATGTGGATTTTACTAAAACATTTTCAAAATAATTTTACACGATTTGTTAATTTGAAACCCTAAACAACGAATAAATTACAACGTATGAAGCTTGAATATTACTTATTTAAAAATAGATCATATTTATTAAATTGGATTATTTTCACCTTAAATATAAATTGAATTGTGGTATTAAATTACAATTTAATAATTTAGTCAATGTTGTAGTGCTAAATTCAATTGAATGGATCGGAAATCAAATATGTACAATCTGGCAAATAATGGTTTACGGTAACGAAGATAAAAACACATACTTATTAACGACCAAAATTTATCATTTATCCTATTTGAAATAAATTTATTACAACTAATCTAATACATTAAAATAATACCACAACGCACCGGTTCCAGGAGGCTTTCTATCTGCAGACATTTAACGTGAAATACACGAAACCAAAAGCATTATTTGATACATTTTATATTGTACAAAACGAAAAAGATCACGCCCACACGACTGATTGTACCAATTTCGTCATATAGAACAATCACCATAATTGACAGCCTTTTTTTTACGTATTTGAAAAATAACTAATTCAGCTTTGTACAAAGCTATGTTGCAAAAACGATAATATTCCATCCATTTTTTAGTTATAATTTTAATGATGGTTTTGTTTTAATTTAAAGATGTGTAAATTTCTCACAGAATTGTTCACAAGGTAACGAACGATTAAGAGATATGGTTAACAATTTGAAGGTTACAGGTCATAGTCCTGGCTAAGATAATTGTGTGTTTATTTAAAATTGAATAATTGTCAACTTGGACCTCCGTGTTCGTGACGCATTTTTCTGTAAGATTATCTCAATTCATGTATAATATATTTGGCGCATAAGAGCTTATAATTGTTAACTTTAAATACTTTATCAAATATTTTTAATATGTATAACGCAATGGACTCTTTCAAAATTTGTAAATATAAAAAAATAGTCACTGGCCAAAGCGAGACTAGAAAGAATGAAGATAAATAAATAATGTTATATTTATTTTGTAAAACTAGTAACCGGTGGTCACTTGAAGTATTAACTAAATTTTCATTACACATAAGCGAAAGGACGGTCTATAATATTACCAACATTTAAGAAATTAATTTGTTTATAATATGTTCGTTTATAACATTAAACACTTTTACATAAGAGTGTTTTGTTTTATTATTATAATGCCTTTTTATAGCAGGAATTTTACAGTGAACATATTAAAAGTGATCAATATGTATGTATCAAATGTCTTTTGAAACTAAGATGAATGAGCATTTATATGAATAAAAAATTAAAAGAAAGACAAAATAAATATTAATTTTACAAAGCATTACTTTTGTACAACATGTACAAATTATGAATGTTTTTCATAATATATTAAATAGACGAAAAAATCAGTCGCATACTAGCAAAATCAAAAGTTTATAAACATACAATAGAGGAAACGCAGTATTGCTATATTATAGAAATGTGTATTTAATCAGTGCACTGTCACAGCAAAACATTTTTGACATATACGCAAAATTAAAATATTTCATTGTTTATTTTCTACGCAGTTTTACTCAATGAAAAGTCTTTATCTATTTCATAGGCAAGAATCGCCACTTCGAAAGATTTATCGCTTTTTGCAAAGAATACATAAACATATTTATCAATGCAAGTGCAACTCTCAACAAAAAAACAGCATATTTTATGATAAATAAATCCATTAAAACAATTATCAATTTCTGAATTTGTTTGCGAAATCCAAATATATCAGCAATGTTACGCAGCGAGTTAGTCAAATGGTTGATTAAAGTGAATCACTTTAAACTGTAATCAATAAGTACAATGAAAGAAATTAACAAAACTACGCAGGGAAATACAAGATTTGTTGAAATTAACAATACTAAAAATATATGGATGCATCTCAATTAAATTTAGTCAAATAATGATACAATATCTAATAATGTATATTATAGTTAAATGATTTTAAATTTGACTGACTCACATTTTTTATTTTTGGGTATTTCCGGCAGCTTTCGCCTCCGCCTCTCCCCGTTTGTTGTCCAGCCGAGGTTGGGTGTTCCTCTTCCTCCACCAACCCTGTTGAGCCTGATTCCATCGTCGTCTTCATCGTCTTCTCCGCTACTTGTCCTCGTGTGAGCCTCTAAGAGATTCGGTGGTCCGTTTTGACTTGGCCCTCTGACGTCACCTCCACAAGAACTGCCGCTCTTTGAAGAAGTCGGAGAATCTTCATCGAGACCGACGTTTGGCACTAAACTGTCAAAGCATAAAAAAACATATTCCATATTAATAATAACGACAAACAAATTTAATTTTCAACTTTTCTTTGATAATTCTCCAGTGATAACTGACGCCCATGCATCTGTCAAACGAAATTGTATTACTTTACGGATTGTATGATGGTTTTGTAATCATTGATTTTCTGTCATTTTTAAATTGACTACACAACCATTGAAGTGTATTAAATGAGTTTGGTAATTATAATTCCATAAATATTACGGATCAAGTTTGACATTCTAAATTTTATATCAATCAATCAAAGTCTAAGTAAAAATGGTCCAGATCAAAGTAATGTCACAGATCAATGATAGATGTATTAAAATATATCTCATAGTAAATAAAGTAAATAAATTGTGAGGGTGTCACACATATTACGTTGTATATGTTTTTTCCAGATGGATCAATACCAAGTAACAATTTCACATCGCACATGTGCTTCTCAGATTCACTTTTATATTATACATCGTATGATTCTTACGCAACGTTTTTTTAAGTATATGGGTAACATGAAAAATTCAAAACCTATAACAATCCTGGCATGATCACAAAACTTGGGATTCATAATATAAAATAAATAACACATTACTTAATTCATTATTTACTGGTTGTATTTTACAAAATTTATTAGATGATTCGTCGATTTTTAACATGTAAACATTGACCTTAGAATGAATGAAGAAGTGTGAATAAAAATACATTTTTAGAGTATTATTTTTATTTAATAAAAGCCATTTTATCAGAATATTAGGCGCAATATTATAATAATTAAGAAAAAAAACTTTCACTTACACAAAATGTTAAAGAATAAAACTGAAACACATTAGTTTAAATTCTAAAGAACCCTTATAGAATTTGGATATTATTTTACGTATAAATTAGTTTATTATCATATAATTGTGAAATTTAAATGCAATATACTAGCGGCACTACAGTCATATGATTTTAATATTATCGTAGGTAACCAAGAAATTGGCCATCTTTTAAAGAACAAGTTAGCGTGATTGGGTGTGTTTAAATCGAGATTTTTACGCGTATATAATAAAGATATGTTTAAACTTACGAATAAAATGGAGTTGTGGTCTTGGAATTTTGTGGATGTCGTTCAAAAATGTGGCGGAACTCTTCAAACTCGCTGTCCGCCATGTCTGTTTTATTTTGAAGGCATTGTAATAAGGCGCTTGCGTCGCTGATTCCAGAAAAACGTATTGATTCCAAGTAAGCAAGCGCATGCGTGCGACATTTTACTCCCTTACCGTAGCGCAGCGTTTGTCAAAGTGAAGGGTGCATTTTCGCAGCATACTGTGTCTTTTATTACATGCATCTTTTTTTAAATGACACATATGTAAATGAAATCAAAAAAATCTTTAAACTACCGTTCGCCCTACTTTACAAACTAAGAACATATCAGAAAAAATATATATACTTTAATTGGTTCTTCCTAACGCAACAAAAAATTCACAATCGTAACAATATTGTAACACAATTGTCATGCACTATTAATTTCTAAAAGTCTAGTGGCATTTAATAGGTACTAAGTTTGTCGCCTACTGTAGCCCAGTTGGTAAGAATTTGCTCTACCGATCACGCAGGTCTGGGTTCGATTCCCGGTGAATTTAAGAATTATTCAATTCAAAGTTGTGATCGAAGACTGGGTGTTTGTGATGTCAAATCTCATTATTTCCTTTCCTCCCATCCTTCTGTTCCTTTATTAACTGGGTGTAGCGATAACGATTAGTCAACCACTAGTCTTGTTCTAGCCTTATTCTTACCTTCCCATTACTCACTTTGGTAAAAAAGTGAGGTTGAGCGACTGAGTAACAGTTCTCGTAGAAAAAACTTCTGTTGAGATACCTCCATTAGGAGATCATATGCTCCACATTGGGAGCGGACATAGATTAAAAAAAGGAAATCTATTATATATATATATATATATATATATATATAATCACCGTTTATTTCGATATTTTTTTTTAATGGCGTATCCAGCTTAAAAAATAGTGTGCCCTAAGCCCGATTAGTTCTTACATTTTTGGAACAGAAATATCGGAGCCTCGTGTAATAACAACAACAAATATCTTTCCATACTTCGATTTTTCATTAAAATGCAGACAATTTGAAAAATATATATATTTTTTATTTATTTGTTCTTTCATACTATTATTAATCAGAGATAAACATTAGAACATTAGGACTGTCGCCTTCGTCATCAGAGACGATTTTTTGTAAACAATATAAATTGGTCCAGGATCAAAAAAGCCCGTAGTCAACTCTGGCAGTATGCAAAGTAATCGAAGTAGAGAACATGCGATAAGGAGATGGAAGTAACAACTGACAGAAATTGCAAGAAAGCACTCATCAAGGCAGGGAAAAGGATAAGATCAACGGAGACAATATTTAGGTTTACAGTTTCCAGAGTAGTCAATTAACGAATTCATTTGTGTATTCAAACATATATATGTAGATAGGTTAATAGCAAACCTCATACAGCCCGTGCCGAAAGATATACGCGCATATTTTTGTACATTTAAATGATCATTAACGTTCTTACCTTAATTTAAGTGGCTAAAATTACCTTAAAATACGTGTGTTTTAACATGGCTATAAAACTTTTGAATTTATATATTTTTTCAAAATTCATTTTCTATAATACAAAAATTAAAATTTTACGAATAGCCATTATAAATAATGAAATAAACATGTTTTAATAAATTCAATGGATCCGGCGGTAACACTTTGCAAATCAGTTTTAATATAAAATTATAGTTGGAGTGTGTAACAATGTTTTGAAATGTATTCTTAAATTATTTTTGAGTAGTTTTTAAATACGATTTTCCTCACCACAAGTATTCTTTAAAAATATTTAGAAACACTGCTGCAGTGTAAATTGTTTTCATAAGACATACATCTTTATAACATTGTGCTTAAAGAACAGTTTCCTCGAAACATGCGAAGGCGTAGAAAATTTTCAAACACAATTTTCCATCAGTTTGTATAACGCTGGGCAAATGGGGTGGGGGAACGTGATTCAGAGTAGCTTACCTCTGATTCATTGAAATTTATTAATTTTTCAACTGCGCAAGTATCCAACTTAATATTACAAGACCATGTTTTTCATTCAATGATAATATTAGGATAGCTTACACAATAATTATAGAACGACATCTATTAAATTAATTATGCATGCCACATAATTCAAAATAAGAAACACTAAATTTAAATTTAAATACTTTACGGAGTAAATAAACTTTAAGTGCGTATCATTTGTTTCAATATCTATGAAACATAACTGAGGAGCAAACATTCAAAAATATTTTGTCACAAATTTAAAAAAAAAAATGCTGTTTTATATCAGTTCTGATAGTCAATAATGAAATCTATGAATGGAAATCACAATAAACTTTTAAAAAAAGTTTTTTTCCTATAAAAAATGAATCGTAAAGTTAACACGTTCGTGCAAAACGTGTTTTCTCCAACATCCAAATTCAATCAAAAGATGTTTTGTCCTCTCAACCAATCACAGCGTAGAAACCGGCAATTTGGATGTGTGATAAAACACATTTTGCATGAAAATTGGAACTTGTATACTTTCTTCACTGACTGTATTTGTTAACAGAAGTTGTGCTTTCTACGAGCTTTTTTTAAATACCAAATCTATTTTTTTAATATACGATGCAAGAAGATAGTGAAGAGTAAATTGAACAAAGTGAAGAGTAAGTGTGTCGCCTGCTGTGACCCAGTTGGTTAGAGCTTGCTCTACCGATCACGCAGGTCTGGGTTCGATTCCCGGTCAGATCACACTGAATTTGAGAATTATTCAATTCAAAGTTGTGATCGAAGACTGGGTGTTTGTGATGTCAATTCACATCATTTCCTCTCCTCCCATCCTTCTGATCCTTTAATAACTGGGTGTAGCAATGGCGATTAGCCAACCACTAGTCCTGTTCTAACCTTATCCTTCTTTTCCTACTACTCACTTTGAAAAAAGTGAGGTTGAGCGACTGAGTAACAAACAGTTCTCGTAGAAAAAACTTCTGTTGAGTTACCTCCATTAGGAGGCCATATGCTTCACATCGGGAGCGGACATGGATTTTAAAAATAATCAAAAATTGAACAAGCCAATTTTGGACCTAAAAAAGAAAATTTCCACGCGGCAAACGATCTGGACCCAAAAAGAAAATATATTCTACATTCAGTGGATGTAACGTTTTTACCCCTTATTATAATATATTCCCAGCCTGTCAAACTGAGACAAGATACTACCATTGCTTCCTCAATACAAACAGTGCCTATAAAGAGACAACCATGACAATCCATTTTTAATAATTTCTGCATTGCTGATCCCGATGCCACAAAACCGTGTCTACCGTGTCCAAAAAAACTTCGACTGTTGTGTGATAGATGTGTTTCACAAAATATAAAAGATATTATTGCCCAAACAATAATGCATTTTATATTCACGGCTGAAACAATAATAAAAGAAGCCCAACTATATTCCCTTGTACACAGTAGCGTAGCAAGAGGGTGCGTTAGGGGCGGCACATTTTTGGGGCAGCATTTTCAAAAATATATACAACACTTTTCGAGAAATTTTATTTATAAACAAAAAAAATTAAGCCACCTATAGTAAAAACTCCTAGTTCATATATAAAAAAAACGGAAGTGATTTGAAAACAAAATTAGAGGACATTTAGGGGACGGCAAATTCAAGGACCGCCCCGGGTAGCAGGACTCCTTTCTACTCTACTGCCTGTATACTGGCATAGTTATTTACTAGCAGACCATGTTTTTGGCTCAGCAGATAGAACGCTATGTAAAAAACAACCCATTTTGACTCCGAAAGAATATCAAGAAGATTATAAGTAAATTGGCTCGGTCGATTTGCTGGGCGAAGATTGAGAAATAGTGGATACTAAGTCCAACGGCTTTCGACAGAAAAAAATAAAAAGTTTTCAAAAGAAAATAAAAATCATATTTTACTAATATTGATTTGAAACATTAAAAATGTAGAGAAAAAAGGTGCCGGATCGTCGTTCCACAGCATCACACGGGAGAAAAAACACTGACAATATGTAAATAATTATACATATGCTCCCTAATATTAATAAATATTATGATATAACTAAAAACACTCAAATTTTTATTTTCATTCAAATAGTGTTTTTTTTTGTCCACAAGTTTCATGCAAATAGTGTTTTGTCCAAATTTCAAACCAAAAAATTAACTAATCCAAGAGTTCTAGATTAAACAAAATACGTGGATTGAAATTCATTTCGTAAAGAATTTAATTTTAACAACATTTTTTTAAGAACTTGGGCTACGTTTTCAAATGACATGTTTTTCATCATTTCCCAAGTTCTGCATTTGTGTGACAAAATACTTTTTGAATGTTTGCTCCTCAGCTGTTTTATTTTATAATTTATAATACACACCATAAAAAATTCATATAAAAATAGATTCATATAACATAGTTTATGACATAAAAATACATTTCGAATGATAGGCATTGATACAACAAATTTAACATTATATTTAAATGAATCTTTTTACACTGGTTTCAATCTTTCCTATACTTTTTACAATTTATTTGCAAAACACAACACAACTGTAAATATTGCTCGTTATTTAATTACATTTTAACATATCACATGTTGTAACATATTTGACATGGATTATGAAAGCTAGTACAGAATTAATATACATATGTACAGTTAAATAAATTATTTATCTGTAAAAATAAAATGAAAGCATTATAAGTAAATCAAAATGCAATTTATGTACTAACTTCATTTTAGTAAGTTAAAATAAATTGTTAATATATCTCGGGTTACAATCTCTGATTATCTTTTTAACTGTGACTTTTAGAGATTTTTCATTAAGTAATACCGTAAATCTACAGAAGTATCAATAATTTTCATTTGATATAAAATATTTAGAGCAAGAAAACGATTCAGAAGTTGTGAACTGATTACCCTGAGCAAAGTTAGTTTAGGCTTATTGTATTTGTGGATGAATAGAAACCGGAGAAGCTGTACGGCGAAGATGAAGAAGAAGGGAGAGGTGGCGTGTCAACAGCGGGCAATGCTCGCAAACACACCAAACAATATTCTGCAATTAGACGCTAGACGCAGGTGGATTTAAAGGAAAAACTTTTACTTCCCTTAGATAGTTTCATCATAAAAACGCTATTTATTCACAACAGAATGTAGTGGATAGATTCAATAAAAACTATTTTTCAAATGACACTATAATACTACTGTTGCTTAACTGAAGATCGAAAACATTATTGCTTTTTTAGTCGATTGTTTAGGTAGGTTTGACTTATAACGTTAGCAACATTTTTCATATATTTTTTTGGTGTGGTTTTTAAAAACTTGCGTGGAAAACTATACCATTAAATAAATTGAGAAATATTTTCATTAGCTTTGACGTAACTTTGTAGAAATTCATTTTTAAGGCTAAATTTATGTTTGTAACTTTGTTTCTCCTTAACGACGATATCCAATAGTTCATTATATTGATGTTTAGATTGGTTTTAGTCATCGAATTGCTTTTATATATAAATAGTAGTTTATTAACCGGTTTCATTCCTTATTCTTCTTGTTTTTTTTATTTTAATTCTTGGCTATACACAATATTTTTCGTTCCTAATTGATCAGTGTAGTTTAAAGTAATATATTTATACATATATCATTAGACGTACAATTAGTATTGCTTTCGCAAAAGAGCTTTTACTTTAGAGAATTCACAAAATGAGAGGATTACTGTAAAGATTGATAGATGTTTTAATGATAAATCCGAATGTGCAGCTCCCTTCTATCTTTCATTCAATTAATTACAATTCTCGAGTAGACTCAATCCCACGTCACATTCAACTACATCGACAGCTCGGAAATCTTTCAATCTTCTTATACATTTAACTTTGTGCAACAATAGTTGTATGAAATAAAGATCTAGGTTTCTGGAGTGTACAGTGTAACCACGTCCAAGAAGGTAGCCAGATTAACCACTTCCCCGGCGATCACACGAATACGTGTAAAAAAAGTGTCCTAATTTCGGCGCTCACGCAAATGCGTGTTATAACCGAAGCGCGCCTATATAAACATTTTAAAATTGTTGTTCGATTTTTGGCATTCACGCAAATACGTGTTTCATACAATTTCACGATTTCTGACATTGAAACAAAAAAACCAGGGTTTCTAAACTGGTTTTCATTTTATTTAAATTTCAATAAAGATGCTTGTTATTTTTTAGCCTCTGATGAAAACTTATGCTTTCGTAATTGTAAGTATTTTGTGTTGTAGGTTATGGAATATTAAAAACACATTGTATCGTAAAATGAATTCTATAAATTGTAGTAAATAATATTCCTTTCCGCTTTTTATATTATTTTAAAAAATATTATAGCAAAAAATTTAAAGCCGGAAGATACCCATAAACCATATTTTTGTATCTTTTGTCGTTTTATTTTTGCGTCTACTTTTGTACCAATTTTTTTTAAAAATTCAGTATTGGCGGGCGTGAAAGGGTTGAGTGTGTTTCGTGTGACTATTCCATGATATGATATTATATATATATGATATGTACATATAATATTCTATGAAAAAAAAAATAGACTTTGAAGAGTTAAAAAAAAATTATATGCTTCAAATTAAAAGAAAATAAAAATGGTTTTTATTTTCTTTTAATAACCTATAACATACAATTATAGGTGTTAAGCTTTTTAATTTTGTGTAATTATAATGTAATTTGTAAATCCTTTTAATTGTTAGTAATAGCTTACATCTTTTTATTTCAATTTAACTTGTATAAATAGCACTGCTTAACTTATTTTCCTTATCAGTTGCTCTTGAGGAGCGAAACCGGTCCTGATCAAATAAAATTTTAAGTGGAAAAAGTACTAAAAATCTTTTATTATTTTTATCATAATGCCATTCCACCAAGTATTGCCAGAGAACACCTTAAAAGTGGTTAAATCTATATGTTTCTGCCTTTCGATATATATATTGTGTAAAATTTGTGTGTCATTTTTATTAAAATATTTTTGGTTGCTAAGTGACGTCAACACAATTACTATGACGAAATCGGGTGATATCCTGAAATTCACTTCGGTAAGATTAATTTAAAGTCAAAAATTAAACGTCGAAAGTCGAAAATTGCACATTCGCAAATGGCAGCCAGAATGACTATTATTTTATAGGAATTCTTTTGACAGACAGACAAACAGACTTTCTATTTTACATTTATGATTATAAAAGGAAAAATTTAAAAAAAAAATGTATCGATAAATACTAGCGAATAAATGGCCACCCACGTGCTTCCAGATTTCAATAAAAATCTTTCATAAATGTAGACATAAGTGTAGACCAAAACCAAATAAAAAAATCTGTTTACGTACATCTCAAAAGACGAGCTTAAATGAATAGAATTTTTATTGACTGCGAACAAAAGCATTTATCTATCAAAAAGAAGTGAATTGCTTGGCAAATAAGTCGTATTAAAAATTATGTCATTGAAATTACATAAAGCTCACCACAGTTAATTTTGTTCCCTTTCATTCAATAAATATTTTATTCAAAATTAGTGCTTATTTCATTTGCGTATGCGCAAAAAATGAACATATCCAAATGATAACTACCCTCAAAATGAACTATTTTTTTGCTATTTGTATAATAAGTACCTACTGCTTGATGATGTGATTCATAAAGTAATGATAAAATCCTCTTTTTATTCCTCAAATACAGTGTACCCAATTGGAAATCATACGCTGCGTGCAAAATTTTGTAACTTTTTATTTTAATCCATGTCCGCTCACAATGTGGAGTATATTGCATTCTAATGGAAATATATCAACAAAAGTTTTTCTGTCTACGAGAACTTCTTAATACTCAGTTGCTCAATCTCTCTTTTTTCTAAGTAGGTAGAGATAGAAAAGAAAAAAAGTTTATGATAAGACTAGTGATTGGATAATCACTCTCGCTACACTCACTTATAATTGATAAATATATTGAAAATGGGATTTGAACCCTTGAGGTCTGGCATGCAAGCCAACGACGTTAGCCATGGACTCGACACCGCTACTTACATATTGCCAATGATTTCAAATTCACTTGTCGTTTTCTTCATGAAATGGTTAAAATAATACTCTCGTAGTAAAATTGTAAAAAAATATATTTTGATTCATTTGGATTGGGATTAGATACAATGTAAACAAATATTTTTCAAGACAGTGTCCAGGTGTGGCTGTTTAGCCAGAACTGGTTGTTAGTTTGATACTCACTCTCTGTGTTCAATATGGATAGCAAAATAGAAGCAGGTGAAATAATTATCGTATCGCTTTATTGGCTTGCCCAGCACGATAAGACAGTATAAAAACTTCAATCATATTCATACGTCGAGACACCAATCAAAACTCGATTAAAACAATAAATTTATGAAAATATATCTAATGAATCGTTTTCCACGGTAAAATTTAACGGAACCCATCCTTAATTTATCTATAAATATTCACTTTATTTAGGGATTCGAACTTTTGGTCAGTCAAATTAATTGAATATATGAATGAAGGATTTTTTACGGAAAAAAATATTCAAATATGAACATTCATATAAAAATCGTTTTATTACATTTACCAAATAAAAATACAGGATAGCATTTTTTTTGACATACATAAATATTTTTAATTCATTTATAATCTATGTTTTTTCGAAGAATTAAATACATATTGAAAAAAAATATTCAGAGTAAGCTGACTTGAAATGTTCTAATGACATAAAAATAATTAATTTACGGATCAGATATCATAAAAATAACAAATGTATTTTAATTTTGGCGTAATATTGAGATATCATTTAATGTAAAATATTTTTTTAAAAAACATGTACGTTCTACGTACTACCACACTGATTTTGTGCGGAAGACTTATAGAATAACAACTCAGCCACGATAATCAATACGAGATACAGTGAAATAAGAATCGTGTGATTTGATATAAGGTATTCACTGAAGGTGCTTGAAGTAACATCAATATCAAATTTGATGATAAAATTTATGGATGCATACAAAATTTGAACGATTCAGACAAGGATTTATTGATTTAAAAAGTGCACGCTTCAGCAATCAGCAACCTATGACCCACGGGTCCTATAGGTGACCCACTTGATAATTTCAAATGACTCACTTGAGTTCCGCAAATAAAGTATAATATATAAAAATAATGGCAACACTACACTTTACTTGGTTCAGATTAGGGCTTGTCGGTTTTCAAAAACCGGTTTTTTGGCTAAATTTGCGACATTCGAAAACCGGCTTTTCAACTTTGTAACCGGTTGTGCCAAATTTTCCATAAACGAGTCTATAAACAAAAGGACAGAAAATTTGGATCTTTTATTTGATGGTTTAAAAACCATAGGCCCCACATCATTTACCCAGCGAAAGGGTATTTTCGATATCAGGAAATTTTGTTACAAAACGATCAATGGACGGTTTGTGTTTTCTTAAATCATATTTTCTGAAGAGTAATACCAAACAATTTCTTGGTGTGTATTATTATGTATATAAATAAACAACATAAAAAATAAACTTTATCTTTAGCTTTTTTAATTGAATTGTCATTTTTTTTAAAACTTCGAAAACCAGATAAATCCGGCAAAAATGTATGGAGATGAATAAAAGCTTCGTTCATATTTTTTATTGTCAAAGTCTTGATGATTTTTTCTGGGACTTCATCCTCACTTTCATTTGTGCGAAATAGCGAATTGTGCGAAAGTAGAGGTCCGCCTGTATTTTCACTAAGAGACTGTTTTAAAAATGAAAATACCCACTGACCCAAAACTTTATCTTAACCTTGGTTGATTTTTTTCTCGATTTGTCGTGTGGTTGCCGACGCTTGTCATAGTGTGCAAGTATTTTACAAAAAAAAATGGTTATCGGACTAAAAGTTTGGTTAACATTTCAGGCACAATCCTCTGCAAAATCTTACATTTTAAAATAAAGATAGATAAGATCAATACTCATATTTCTTTTTATTCCGATGTTGTATTTCGTTGGTGCAAATCCCTCGGCCACAACGACACCGCTGCTAGTGGAAAAGAGGTGGGCGATATAGACTTTCAATTACTTTGCCTCACAGAGGTGGAGCAGCCCACATTTTTCTCTTACAACCCTCCCCCCTTATCTTGAATTCAACAAGCTCGTGTATAATCTAGAGTTTTTCCCATTCCCATACTTTATGCCGCTTTCCATCAGAGACAGCGCCGCACAGTGTTCAATTGAAATACCACAAACAAGACATGACACCGCCTAATCGCTCGAATATATAAACATCAGATTTATTAAAATCGATATATATATCACTCTGTGGAAAGGAAAAAGGACGTGACCCACAGGTTTTTTTCGATAATCACAGTGTATCAAACATGATACACGTTCTATCAAAAGGATGCAAGCTGCAAATGCCAAATTAGTATCTAAATTTAGCTTTTAAGTTTGAAAAAGATGACCCTGTAAAAAATTAAAACCAAGAAAAAAGACTGAAATAAAGGTTTTTTCTAGACAAATTCTTGAATTAATATTAGATTATGTCAATTAAACACCAGTTTAGAAGTCTCAGTGCACTTGAAGGTTGTGTATAATTCACGATTTGCATATGTCACAAAATCATTAAAACACGTTTTTAGCGCCTCCTGTAAAATTTGATATGCGTCCTTTTCCTTTCCATAGTCGATATATATTATTATATACAAACCCGAGTGTTAAACGCATTCGATCTACTTGGTGTAATAGACACAAAATCAGTGTTTCTTAACGGGGGCGGTACCACTTTGGGCATTTATAAGACTGAGTGTGCGTTTTTAATTTTTCAGAATTAGGGGGTGCTGCAGGAATTCGAGGGGGTGATGAGAGTGGGCGATGCACTTAGTCAGGGGGGTCCACTGAGATATTGCAAGACTATATTATTATAATGTGCTTTATTTATAGTAGGAAATCCATTGCATGAAATAATAGTACACACATAGATCATTGTGTAATTTTATAATTTCGTTTTTTGGGGGGGGGGGGGGCGTTCGATAATTTTGGATAATTTATTTCTGCTAAAGGGGGCGATTCTTTCAATTCGGTTAAGAAACATTGCACTAAATGAACATACTGTAATCGACCCTACAACGCTAAAAGTGACTAAGTGATAAAATGCTACTTCAGAATTATAAGCAAAATAAAGTTTTCCTTCATGTCCAATAGTGTTTTTTAAACCCATATCCGATCCTAATTTGGAGCATATGGCTTCTTATTGGAAATATCTCAACATAAGTAACTGCTTGTTACTCGGTTGCTCAACTTCTTTTTTTCAAATATAGTAGGCATAGAGAAGACAGCTAAAACAGGACTAGTGGTTAGCTAATCGTTACGTTATTTTAGGATTGGAATTGTGGGAGGGACTTTTTAGTAGAAAAAAAGGTGATTATTACTTCAAAAAACTGTCGTGGCCAAATACCAAAATAATACTCAAAAAAGCCTATGTTCTGAAGAATAGTGAGTATTTCTCGTGTATTTAAAATACGCAAAAAAATATGAGATAACCTAATTCATATACAACAAACAAAAATAAGGCATTGTTGAGACACAACTCAAAGTGGAAAAAATATTTTATCCTTATATTATTACTCGATGTATTATTTTATTTGTTGTTCCTGTATAAGATATAACAAAATATAATTACAAGCGTATTATTGATTATAATACAAAAAAAAAACATCGATTGACAACTGTGCGACGTCAATTGCTCATCATTTACGAATCTTCTGTTCAAAAACCTGAATGTTTACTTTAGACCCCCTAGAGATTCTCCAGAAATAATAATTATAATAATAATTAATCAAGAGTTTATTTTACAAAATACATACTGTCGTAGTATGTATATGTTATATATATATATATATATATATATATATATATATATTACGTACGTAACTAAAATTGAAATTAAATTATTACTACAATATAATAATAAATTTTAAACCAAGCGATTGACTTTAAAAAGTTGTTTCGTTCATATACTATTATTTATAAAAAAAAAGTATAATTATTGTGACCTTGTCCTATTTTATTGTTCATTATTGTGTTGGTGCAATGTTTTTTTTGCATGTTTACTAAATAAAGCCAAATATTTATAGAACATATTTATTTTACTTTAAATTCAAATGAAGTATATTCTCAATTTTTCCTGATGACTTTATCAAATTATTTAAATTGCAACAAATTACTGGTGTAAAAAATATTTATTTGTTTCAGTTTATTTCAAACGTAAAATATCTACATATTTGAAGAAAACGTTGACATTAAATGATAAATTATTCAATGAGACCATTTACTGTAGGACGTAACCCTAGATAGCAAAACAATTGTTTAATAGTCACAAAAGGCTTAACGATGTGTGACACTGCGTTTGACAAAGTTTAATATCAAGTGTCATAGTTTTCATTATAAGAATTCTGATTAAATAGAAGATTATAATATTTGAGCTGTGCTATAAAGCAAAATATAAATGCATGCAATGTTTACATTTTATTATATTTTATTTTATGATAATATACTTACTGCCACATTGAATCAAAGATAAACTTTCATCATTAATAACTTAGCAACGACGCATGATATGCGGCATCGACATGTAAAAAATTGATTCTTTTGGATAGCTACATCGTCATGAACCAAAATATGTTTATTAGAAATAATTTGTAAGTAAGTAAGTGGTAATCAGTCACGTTGATTACCGTTTTCAAAACCGATCTAAAGAATCTCACCCCAAGTTGTATTCCTACAAAAGACACGTTGACTAATCTATCCATTGTTTTCAACAGTGTCTATCTATCTCTGGTAAAGTCTACTCATTGGTTAGGTGTCTTCTGTAATGCCAACCTTTGCATACATTACCATATGAAGAACTTACCTAAACGAGAGAAGAAAGAAGATGACTTAACTATTGATTGAGCAATTCGTTCTTCAACCAACATAAACTTATTATTCGACTAGGCAAAATATGTTATGGTATAATATTAATCTTATCGCTTAGTATCGTAGAGGCACACCAAATATGATGGACGAGAGTAGTGTCCGTAATATTTTTCGCCACAACACGCCACATCTAAAAAATATACGCAAAGGCTACACACAAATAAAATGTCTTCTTTGATTTTCCCTTGATAAATTATCCATGATAATAAAGATTATATGTATAGTAATGAATTCAGATGTAAGCGACTTTTCGTTTGCTATGAAGCAATGCTCTGCGGCACATCTTAGTATTCATTACCTCACTACACACATCTACTAAATCTCGGTTTCGGAGTTCTGGATCAGAGGCTCGTTTCAAAATAATGAAGCCATGGTTATACGATTTGTCAATAAGTAATAATGAACAGCTATGTGTACAGGCTTAAATTTAAACATAATCTTCGATTTCAATGGTCAATTCACTATTGTCGGGTTCGTAGTGCAGTTGCCAACGTTGTTGGCTTTTGTGCCGTTATCCCAGTACGAATAGCATTTTTCAATCGATGTATCAATTTTTGTTTGAAGACACGGGTTTTATATATATATATATATATATATATCCATGTCCGCTCCCAATGTGGAGTATGTGGCTTTCAAATGGAGTAAGTTATCTCAACACAAGTGTTTTTATACGATAATTGTTTGTTACTCATTTGCTCAATCTCTCTTGCTTAAGAAAGTAGTAAGGCTAGAACAGGACTAGTGGTAAGTTATTCGCTTCTCGCTACTCCCCGTTATTTTAAGATTGGAAAGGTGGGAGAGAATATGTATACATCACAAACCTCAATGTCTTCGAACCCGTGAGATCCGTCACGGAAACCAACGACGTTGAACACTGCGCTACTGCCCGACAGACATGGATGTTTGTGATGTATAAATATTCCGTCCCAACCTTCCAATCCTTAAAAATAACGGAGTGTAGTAAGAGTGATTAGCTAACTACTAAGCTTTACTTAACCTAATCCGTCCATTCCTACTATCTTATAAAAACAAGAGATTGAACAAGTAAGTGACAAACAGTTATCGAAGAAAAAAATTCTGTTGAAATACCTTCATTAAAAGACCACATGCTCCACGTTAGAAGCAAATATGTATTTAAAAAAAATGCAATGAAGTATTAAGCACTTTTATAATTTAAAAAATATTTTCAGTAACTACTGATCATGGAATATTTATTTGTTGTAATTTTTATCTCATACTTCAATATCAAATATTATGCCGAGTGTGTTTATTACATTTAAAGTAAGATGTGTGATTAATATAATACCTGTACGGATTTCTAGCTTTTCTTTCCTTTCAGTAGAGTACCTATATTAGTTAGGAAATCTTCCGAGTATTTTGAGAACGGTGAAGGCTGATAAAACGAGATCCACATTTACACTGTGGAAAACGTTTGCTTAAACGATGGTAATGAATACAGTGACCGTATTAGTTAACTTTACTTTGCTCTCTTCTATCTGGCGGCCATGTTACACTCAACCCAATACTCCATATATTCAGTTTGATTTGGGTAAAGGGTGTTTTTCGAATAAAATATAGACGTACAATTTTTGGACATTAAAATATCAACATATTAATCTATCGTTTTGCTGTATGTTTGTTAATAAAAATAATAAAAGATTTTTAGTACTTTTCCCACTTAAAATTTATTTGATCAGAAACGGTTTCGCTCCTCGCGAGCATTATCAACTGATAAGAAAAAAAACTAAACAGTGATATTTATACAAGTTAAATTGAAATAATAAAAAAATATTTTTTTTTCTTTTTATTTCAATTTAACTTGTGTAAATAGCACTGTTTAATTTAACTTGTATAAATAGTACTGTTTAATTTATTTTTCTTATCAGTTAACAATGCTCGCGAGGAGCGAAACCGGTCCTGATTAAATAAATTTTAAGTGGAAAAGGTACTAAAAATCTTTTATTATTTTTATAATATTGCCATTCCACCAAGTATTTACAGTGAACACCTTAAAAGTCTATATTTGTTATTTGAAAATTGAGAATACAAATGTCAGCTGCATAATTCACTCCACCACCCGCCACGGCCACACATCTGTGTCCACGTTTCGTTTAAGTTATGCGTTGTTCAATTTTGTGCTAGGATTTTTCCGGGAACACTTGACTAAGACTTGACAAGAGTTAAGACTTAAGAGTTTGCACATTGACATAAGTATGCGAAAAATTTCTCTATAAAAATTGTCGAAAGTACTATGAATGTATCTACTCTGTTTTGGTTCGGAATGGTTCGGCGATTTGACGATGAAAGTAAACAAAATAGCTGTCATTTCATATTAGACACCTTATAAATTTTACATTACTTTATACATTTTCCTGTAAAAATTGCAATTTATGTAAAAAATGTATATTTTATCAAAAATTTAAATATGTAAAATTTGTGTGGGTTAAGTCGTTTTTCCTTTCTACAGTCGATATATTTGTACAATTTGATGATTCTTATTTCCTAATTCGTATACTTAATAACAACGGGAATATCTGGATTTTCTCAGTTATGGTATATCACAGTTTTAGGCAGGCGAATAATTTTATGTGAAACTAAATCAAATGCAATAAATATGATAAATTCTTTTTATCATGGCTGAAAAATTCTTCCTAATGAAGCGAACAAACGTTCTAAATTATAATTTGACATCAAAACTGTATAATACTTCAATGTTCAATATATAATACTTCAATATATTTGTGAATTATCTGCAATAAAAAACGTATTGATCAATGTTAATGTTCTATCATGAACATATTTACAAATGAGATCGTAAAACTATTCCTTAGCTGTGATTCAATAAAATAAACACTCTCTATTGTCTCGGCCACATACACATTAACAGATGCGTAGTTTTTCATTGAGAATATATTTATAGATAAGAAATAAAATATACTTAGACCGAAATCCAAGAAAAATCTTTAAAATCTTTATTCATTTATAAGAAGGATGGATTATTGACTCATAATCGGCCTAAACAGAAAAATGTTTTATTTTAATCAATAGATATTTTTCTCTTAGTATTTTAACCAGGGCTGTGAAGTCGGAGTCGGAGTCGGGAGTCGTGGAGTCGGGTGCTTTTTTCCAGAGGTTCAGTCAGAGTCGGAAAAAAATAATTTAAAAAGTATTAATCTATTCATCATATTGATTGGTGAAATATACTAGAATCTATTCTAGTAACTAGAGTAATATGATGTTATACAGATATGAGAAAATATTTGAAAAAATCAATTAAGAATCGGAATCGGTCTCTTTTACAGCACGCCACAGCCCTAATTTTAACATACTTTATATTTTAAGATTTTGAGTAAACGTGCTTGGTGGAATTTCAATATTACATTTGAATCGTTCAAATTATGTACATTCACACAAGTTTTGTCACTAACGACCCGGGCTTCGTCTTTCAGCATCTTCAGGCGTTCAAGTGCTCGGACCTCTCATACATAATTTTAACGATACAAATTTAGTATTTTTAATATGTTGGATTTTGTTGTTAATCCTAAATGAAGTGAAAATTTAATAGAAATGCATGTGTCTATATTATATTAACAAATAAAAATGGATGTATTTAGTCAGCTTATATACCTACATGTTTAACTAATAAATGAAAAAAAAACAGCTTTACACGTGTAAAATTTAAATGGTTCTATTAAAAACGTTATATCTTTTTAAATCATGTTTGTGATCTGATAATTAAAACAAAATAAATACAATTGAACGATAAACTAACGTTAATAACCATGTACGGATAAATACTACTGAAAAATAATAAGTAATAAATGTGTTATATTAATTTGAAAAATACTAAATTTATATTTGAAGTTGATAATGAGGTAAGAGTATTTAGGTAATGAACTTGTGGTTTAACGCTGTCATTTACACGAGAGAAGGAAAAATATCTAATTATAAAATTCATTAACATTATGGGAGACTATTTTGTCATTGGGAATTTATATAATAAGCCAGCAAGAACAAGAATTAACTTATTGGTCTAATAATATTATGAAAATGGGATTAAACAGGGGTGACGATTTCAATTTTAACTAATTGTAAAGTTGGGCATTTAAAAGTAATCAATAATATCCAAAATATGATGTTTTCTTTATTTTAAAAAAAATATGATTAACATGCTATAATAGAAAACAAAATCAAATCTTTTACCATACTAATGACGATGGGAAGTCTAAACCAGGTGTGGGGAACCTGCGACCTTTTGGCCAATTCTGTAAATGTATGTAAACTCGTGAATTCCTGACATATTCTGTCAGTAAATTCCGGTTTCCGGCCAAAGATTCCCTAGTCAATGTTTACTGCGGCCTTATGTCGAATCAGAAAAATGAATGCGGCCTTTAGAGAAGAAAAGTTTCCCTACCCTTGGTCTAAACCAATGGTTCCCAAACTTATTTCCCCCGTGGACCCCTAAGCCCAGTATTTTACCTTCGTGGACCCCCTCCCCCAGGATGCATAATAGTGAAGTTTTCTAATTTTTTAAAATACAAATATGAGCACACTGTGATAGGGTTTTTTTATATAGTGGACAATTGTAAAAAAAATATGTTAATTTTTTATTCTTATCATTAGTGAATTTTTTTAAATGAAAATGAACAAATCAAAACACAATCAAATTCTTACATAAAATAATAAAATCTGTTAATGAGAGGGATGAACCTGATGCTCCGATATCAATTGGTCAATATTTGGGTTCAAATTCGTTAGGTACAGTCGTAAATCTCCACGTTCAGTGATTTGCAACCGATTTCTTTTTTTTTGTAAGAAAATTAGTAACTACACTAAAACCGAGGTACAAAGAAGGAAATGCTATCAAAAACTTTCTTGCGATAGCCCACAATACAGAATAAGCAACATGGATATCTTTCTGCAGCCAGAACTGCTGGTAACCCTTTCTATTTTATAAATTTAAGAGATAGTTTACTTTGACCTATTTAAACCCGCATTATTTTGATTAAATTTGATTCCATTGATTCCGGTCCGTGGACCCCCATTTACATCTCGTGGACCCCCATTTTTTAAAATTCCTGTCAGGGACCCCCTGGCAGTCCTCACGGACCTCCGGGGGTCCGTACGGACCACTTTGGGAACCTATGGTCTAAACACACGTGATTTTTTTTTTAAGCTTCAATTTTACCATTAAATCATTTCTATCTTTTTTAAAATTTGAGTTGGTTAGGTTGATCAACTGATCACATTATAAAATCGTGGAGAAAATACAAAAACAAATGTTTTATTTATAAAGCCGTAATTTAGATTTGCATTGTTATAACTAATTAACTTATTTAAATTCTCACATATACCATTTTTTATGTTAACATTCGTCTGGTAAAGTGTAAGTTTTTTCATATCCAATTTTCAAGTTCATTATCCAATACGAAAAATTGACGTGAATTATGAATCTGATCTTAGTTATGGTTTCGTATATTGATTAAAATATTTTTACTCGAATTTTTACTATAACTTTATTTTTTATTCATTATAAATGTGGCTTTATTATTGTAAAGTATTCATTTTCATAAATAGAAAAATTATAACAGTTTCTATTTAATTTTGTGATATACGTGTAAAACTTCGAAAATATTAATATACATTCGATTTAAATGCAACGTTAATTGATTATTATATTAAATCACGGACGATACTTAGTATTATTTTTATTTTCACGTTCTAAATGAACTATTTTTCATACAGGGGCTGAAATCTAAAGTTTATTCTATGATTCGCCAATAAAGCTTATTTTGCTTCCTCCAATGGGCAGTCGTTGAAGAGGCTATATAAAGCTCTGCAACCGTTTCCAGTGAATAGATCTCGTTGAACGTTGCAAGCTGTCGTGATTTTATTTCATTTTCTACAACCACTGTGAGTGCTTAGTGCTATTGTTATTGGATAATTTAATTTTAATCAAATTACAATAAGAATTATATATATTTATTTTACGTGATTTGTGTGAATTTTTCCGCTACGAATCTTAAATATCACATTTCTTTGGGTATAAAAAAAGTTTTTTTTTCACTAATTGCTGATAACACAGTAAAATATAATACAATAGAAGAATGCGAGATTACAAATGATTATATTGTAGCATAAAACATTAAATTTCTTCATTTTTCTTCAATTAAGAATTGTGTCTTATAGATTTAAAGAACTTATAAATTGTCTTTTATATATAATTTTAACATTTAACTAATCCATTTGAAAGATAAAAACTACAGATAAAATAATATTTTGTGTAATTATCAAGAAGACTTTTAGCATTCTTTATTCGCTAAATAAGTTGGATTTAAATATTGAAAATATATAAGAGAAATAATTATAAAAGACTATTAATATACATACGGTGAGTTCATTATTTTATTGAGATTTTTTCCTCAATAAAATGATAATATTTGAAACCGTATTTAAACAAATTTTGGCAATTATTATAATTTTTTAAATTAATTCTCTCATATTGTTACATTATTTTTTTATTTTTGCGATAAAAAATACATATCTGATTACGGACATAATATTTTACGAAAAACATATCAATGATTCTAAATGACAGTTCGAAGATATATTTTATTAGACGCCCCAATAATATTCATAAAGTTAATATTTTATAAGAATATTCCACTTTTTCCAGTTTTTTGGGAATATTAATTTAAGACGATAAAGACCAATTATTTATTTCCACAATAATTTATATGCTTTAATTTCTAGCAACTTCAACAATACATCATCATCGCAACTATCATTATGCAAACATTTTTATGAATAAGTGTAATAATTGTACTTTGCATCAACGTTAAAATCATTCATAAGTTTTTATCAAAGATTGCGTCTAAAATTAAAATGATTTAAACCATTATATTGAATGATTCACAGCATTTGAAATCATATTTTAAAGTTTAAAAAATGAGAATTTTATCGTGTTTGTTAAAAAAATATATACACGATGACTCGAATGTGTTATAGAATTTTGTTTCATTAAAAAGTTTAAGATACTATCAAAATTAATTCTTTCAATTTAAGTATATTTTATTTAAAATAGATTATTATATTTGACTCATTTTATTTATTTGTTACTTGATTAAAAATATAGTTTCAAATAGCAAACTTTCAAGATGAGCGGTTCTGGAAAAAGTCTCCTGGGACTTTGGCTATACCGTACTGGCGAAGAATGGGCTGTCAAGGAAGGGAGTCCTCTTCACCAACCACGAAGACCGGCTCAAGAAATGGAGCCTTCTATGTCAAGCGGCGAAGAGAATGAGAAGACTTCCATCATCTTTTCGCTCAAGAACCAGGTCGGTGGACTGGCGAGAGTGCTCAACGTGTTCCAGGATCTTGGGATAAATGTGCTACACATTGAATCACGCAAATCAGAGGTAGAACCCCAACAGGTAATCCAACCATTACTTGTTTATATATTAAACTAATACCATCATTTTGATGTCTCTTTCATAATATATTTAATAAAGTTTGTAACAATATTCAGTGATTAAAATATATTAAATATATGGCTTCAAACAATTATTTTTCATTATAAATACGTTAAATGAAAATACATTTACACTGAATTATTAAAATTGCGATTCAGATATACCAAGTATTTGCGATAATTTCACTTTAAACTGTTCATTCAAAAAAATCTTTATCTATTTTACATAAAAAAAACAGTCTCAAGTATTTATTATTTCAAAGTTTAATTTACAAATAGTCAGCTAATACAAATAAATAAAACAACCGTCATTATTCTAATAAAAAAACGTTAAATCATAAAAAAAATATAAAAATTTGAGTACCCTCTAGTCTGCCTTCACTTATAATTTATTAAGGAATGTATTGTTTAAATATATTACAAAAGCTACTATATATTTTTGAAAATGATTTTTATTTTTACAAATAAAACTCAATTTCTTTACTTATTTGACAATCTTATAAAAGGATTGGGGTATTTTCAACTTTTGAAGATTTTATATTTAACTTTTATATTGACATTGTAATGAGTAAGTAAAAAAACATTTTTCCGTCGGTCGTCAGGATTTTCTTTTTCTTCACAGTTAGATTCGTCTTCCTTTAATTGTTTTGTTTTAGTACAGGCGAGTTTAAACTATTATCAATATCATGGTGTTATTATCAAGTAATTTGTCAATTTTTCTTTAGGCGGATATCTTAGTAGAAGTAGAGTGTGACCGCCGACGGATGGATCAGTTGAACCGCATGCTGAGAAGAGAGGTCACGACAATTCATTTTATGCCGTCGGGAAGTAAAGAAAATGAAGAATTTCCACCACCTACACCTCTTTCAGCTGCAGCCAGTTTCGGTAAATAAACATATGGGTTAAATTAAATATCTTTAATTGTTTAAAGTTTTCTTCATTTCTTTTTATTCTTCATTTCTTCATTAGTACCTAGTATCATATGAGATATTTTTAATCCGTGTTATTTTGATAATTGTTTATTTCTTTTTATTATAAGCATGATTTCTTTCTTTTTTGCCAGTGCTTAGTATTAATTATATTATTCTTATGTGCGCTCAACCCTCAAAACGTGTTTTCAATAAACGAAACGAACTAAAAAAAACCATCCACAAATGCAATTTTAAAAGGTTTTAAATTCACTCTTCCGCTTTTAAGATTGTCAATTCTTGGTGGAAATACAATATTTTAATAAAAAATATTTTTGCACTGATCCCGGTTTAAGTTAAAATTATGTTTTAAATCAGTTCATAATTTTATTCTTGTGGTATAATTTAATATTTCGCCATCAAATCTACCTTCGAATGATTTATAATTTATTAAACTTCTTAACTATATAGTTCAAGTTCATCCGTGGACTTGAACGCCTGAAGATGTCGAAAGGCAAAACCCGGGTCGTAAGTGACAAAATCTGTGTGAATGCATATAATATGAACGATTCAAATTTAGTCTTAACTATAATTATTTACCACAAATGACTTATTGTATTTTTGCTATAAGTCAATACCTGTCACTTTCATACAATACAACGATATTGGTTTTGTGTTTCAATGCATAAGTATGCGTAATGGGCAGATTCTGTTTAGCCCCAACGATCAACAGAAGCTTGATCAACACAATCGTTTGTGTTTGATGACGTTTCCGTACATACAAATACAAAAAAAATCTAATCGTGCTTGATTGCGCTCCAGTGTAAAGAAATATTGTCTGTGGTTACGGGCTTGAACGATATATCCCCTGAGTGGTGTTGCCAGACTGACGTGACGTTACCTGTTCCCTATGAAGTATTTATAGGGTTATTGTTTTTTTTTATGCCGGCTCAGTTTAAAATTGTAATACAAAACACAATCGAGAATATGATTGTAGGTAGACGTAACATTGTTTTATATTGACAGAGGAAAAATAAAACAAAGATATTATATTCATTTGGGAAAGGTTAGTTACGCTTATAAATGTATTTATTTTGTTCAGCGGCCGAATATCTGTTCATTTTTATTCAGCCATCTAAAGTTTTGGGTGAAAAATGCAGGTCGGGCTTAGCCCACCTTGCCCAGTACCTAGAACCGCCACTGGTAAAAGATTAGCTTGATATTTTATAATAACTAATTTATAATAGAAAATAAAATTGATAATTATATTTTCAAATACTTTTGAATATTTACTACTTCTGGTCTATTTTAATTTCTATAAATACCAGCTATGGATTTAGTGGAAATAATTATAAAACGTATTATCGGAAAATAAGTCGCATTAATACTCATCATCTCGGCATAAATTATCAAGAGAGATTTTGGAAAACCTCACTTGATAATTTTCTACCATAACAAGTACGTATATATAGTAAATGTTATTTACTTATTCAGGTTGTTCATAAAAAATAAGTTTACATAACAATGTTATTTGAATGACAGCGCCGATGTAAAACATACAACAACAAAAAAAATAGAATTTAATACGGTTATTTCATTAATGATTAAATTACACAACATTTCCAATATTATTGTATCTTTATCTATCTTATTAATAATACACGTTTACTTTTAACATCATATCAAAGCATTTAATTTTTATTTTTATTATAGCAATTGAAATGGCTTCGACAAATGGTTTTGAAATATTTTCTCTTGACAATGTAGATCTACCGAATGGAAATTTCGAAGAAGGTACCGAAAAACATTTAGCTATTATTTATATGTTTGCATATTTAAGTTTTTGCTGTTTTATACTGTTAGTTTTTACTTTTACAATTTTTCTTCTTCGACTTAATTTAATATTAACGCTTTACAAACTCTTATATTTGTACAAACTACTTGTTTTTCTTTTAAATAAATAGAAGGGATCACAATGTTATGTTTAATTATTTTTTTAACATGTGGTTCTTAGTAAACTTAGTTCTCCGAAATAGTTCACAGAACAGTAAATAAAAAATAAATATTGACGTAACATATGTATGTGAGTATTGAGTATCGATCTGGAGTGAAATATTATACATATCAAAAATTATCCAGAATTGATAAGCTATTTACAAAATGTCAGTGATATGACAGTTTCTTCTATTTTGAAATTTTAGTGCTAGTATTTAAATAAACTGTTTAAAACGTACTTTAATGCGTTCATGATAACTGCTCAATCATTAATCTCGTTGTCAAATTAAAAATCATCAAATATAAAAGACTAATTATTAGTACAATTCAACAAAGTTAAGAAAGTGTCTCATGAACTTAACTGTTTTATCAAATACGTATGGAAAATGTGTTTATACTTATTGATAGATCTAGAAATAATATTATAATGAATAATAACTCGTTCTATGCAAAAAAAAAAATTTGTTGTCTGTAAAATAGATCTGAGTTAGTATTACATAATAAAATATTCTACGCATGTTAAATCAGAGCCAGTGTATATAAAATGAATGTCTTAAAATATTTAAATATTTAAAGATGAAAAGTGCTACTCGTAATTTAGTAACACCACCAAACACTCTGTAGTTTATAGTGATTTTTAGAATGTATAGTAAATAACATAGTATTATATTAGATAAATAAATATGATTATTTATTATCATATTATAGTTATAATTCTAATACACACCATTTCTAATTCGGTATTAGACTTCGAGGAAATGGCATGGTTCCCACGCAAGATTTGTGATCTGGACCGTGCCCAAAATGTTCTGATGTACGGCTCGGACCTTGACGCTGATCATCCAGGCTTCAAAGATCCCGTGTACAGAAAGAGAAGGGAGCAATTCGCAACCATTGCGAATAGCTACAAGTAGTGAGTATTTATCTATTTGCGCTATTTTTTATCATATAATCTAACGTGACCATTATTGTATATATTTCACTTATAAGTAAAATAAGACAGTTAACAGCAAAACACATACACATACTACAGCGTAGCTCATTAAAATTTTATTTATTGTTTCGGTTTATAATAATTCCTTTAACCAAAGCAGGTGTGCTCAACTGAAATCACTTAGTGGGCCAAATAAAATAATGCATGTCTCTGATGGGCCACACATAAATATTTTAAACCTTAATAATAAAATGATTTTTTTACATTATATACCAACAGCTCACAATTAACATATTTTTAATATTTTTTTTTTAAATCCTTTTACAGTACATTTTCATTTTTGTATTTATTTACCATTAACAAAATGTATAAAAAGTTGAAAACCTCGTGAGGGCCACACAAAACCTTTAATTGGGCCACATGTGGCCCGCGGGCTTAAGTTTGGGCATACCTGGACTGAAGCAATCAAATACACTCAACTTGATTCTGAAATAACACGGTCCATTAAAAGAAACAAATCGTCGCCTGAGAGCCGTACTGTGACATCTCGAAAATCTAGTATTTAGATGCTATGCTACTTGGTGCTATATATTTTATGACGTGATAAAGTGGTTTATCTAAAATAAAAATAAATTTTATACACGATATCACACTTCTTATTTTATTGCTCAGAATTTTCACTTTTCTGTTTGCTGTATTTGAACTTACATGGATTTACTTACTGAAGATACTTCTATATCATTTAAATTGATGTGAAATTAAAGCCAAACAAGATATTTCGTTATTTTTCAGGACACATAAAAATTGTATCTTATGGTGAATTGTTCACTGATTTTATAAGTAACATGTCGATGGCCGAAAATTTTATGTTTTGAGTAATATTACCCATTATATTCGAATACATTTCTTCTTTAGCTCTACAAAAGTACAACTAACAAAACGACTTATTTTCTCTCGGCTGGCAAATGTTTGCATATATAAAAATAATCTTCTTTCGTTTCCGTATAAAAAAAAGTAATATCATTTTATGGTTTTTGTCAACGTTTCAACAAATATGAATTGAATTGAGATAAATGCCTTAATGATTCACTAAAATGATGAGAATTATGAAAATTATCATTTTTTACAACTCAGTTAAGATGTATCAAACTTTGGTCAGCCATATCTCAAAACTAACAATTTCTAGTTGTAACATCATGGAACTGAGCCAATATCAATTAACCATCGTTAGCCAATTGAGGAAAGTAATGTTACTCAGTTTTAACATATCAATTAGTTTTAAATGACGTTTAATGTGTCGATATCCATTATATACATATTATGTTATATTATTTATACCACTTTACTTTTCGATTTATCGCAATCAGTGGCGTATTAAGCACTTTGGAGCAGGGATGGGCTGGAGGGGGCTCGGGGGGGCTCACGCGAGCCCCTTGTTAAATTTTGACGCGGCCGGCGAGCCCCTTGTTAAGATAAGAAAATCATTCGTCTTAGATCAAATCATCACATAACTGCAATTACTGTAGATGGTTAAATTTGAAAATTAGTTGTCCCTTCATTTTTTCATTCAGCGTTGTGGGCTTCCGTGTCGGACTTCACGGCTCGAGTCCCAATACGAAGCAGCATTTTTTCGATCGATTTATCTATTTTTTGTTCGAAGGCATGGGTGTTTGTGATGTCTTAAGATTGCCTCCCACTCTTCCGATCTTCAATTCAACTGGGTGCTACTATTAGTTAATCACTAGTCGTGTCTTATGCTTATCATTTTATCCCTACTACCCTATTTGGAAAAGAGAGGTTGAGCGACTAAGTATCAAGCAGTTCTTGTAAAAAAATAACTTTCGTTGAGATACCTTCATTAGGAGGCCATATGCTCGACATAGGGAGCGGACATGGATAAAAAAATGGATGACATTTACCGAGCCCCTTGTTAAGATATTGGCAGCCCACCGCTGCTTTGGAGGCAATAGGCGCAATAAATTTTGAAGGTCCTGTTTTTAGAATAACATAAAAGTGTTGCAAAACTCTTCGTAGAATAATAATGAATATTGAAAACTTAAAAATATAAGGATTTATATGATGTATGCTATTTTTGAGGCTCATATTATTTGGAGGCCCCAAGCGCGCGCCTCTTGCGCTTATGGGGTAATCCGCTACTGATCGCAATGCAATTAAGCGCATCGTATAGCACAATTTATATTTCTAACATGTTGCAAGTGACATACATATATTATATCATTTTCATTTTTATAGTTTATTTTTTTCCATTGCAACAGTAGGTATATAATTCATAAGTTTTTGTATATTTGCGATTATTGCGCTTAAGCGATCAATGTATATTTTGACAAAATTTGCAATATGACTATTATTATTATCGAATGTTTTCTAGCCGCTATTGTTTAGCTAGTATTTTTTAAAGGCATTGTTTGCATACTTTTCATCCTCCTTTCATAAATAGGTTCTCATTTATTTTTACAAACTCGGTGCATTAAAACACATTGTATAAGCTTGGTACATATTATTGTAAATATCAATTATGTACTATAAAACTATATTTCAAAACCTATTCAAAGTACATTGAAAAGGTTATTTAATATTCTTTATGAAAAATATAGAACACATCAATATTTACAACTTTTAACATTTTATTCAGCGGACAACCAATTCCTAAGGTCCAGTACACCGAGGAAGAAGTGAAAACTTGGTAAGTAAATTTCAATATTATTGAACAATATCATTTTTTTTATTAATAGTATTTGTCATTTTTAATGAAACAAAATCTATACTTTTCTTTTATATCATTGAAAGTTGAAACTGTATAATTATTATTGTGATATAAACAAAATTATGTTCATACTGTTTTTAAGTTTGATCAATTTCTTTTATTTTATTTCAACAAAAATAATCGTTTATACTCAATATTACTTCAGCCTATCGCTGATTGCCATTCAGCATTCGAGGCCATAATTTGATGCCTATTCATCCATAACCTTATTTGCCTTCGAAACGTCGCGCGCCTTTTATTCAGATTAAATTACTAACACGATTCAATTAATTAAAACGTCCTTATAAAATGCATTCAATTTCTGAAATGTGTTTATTTTATCTGAATTATTGTCCTATATTATTTATTTTTTTGCATCACTATATTAATTTGTAAATATACACAGTAAATATACTATAATAATTTGGTGTTTTAATATTGATTTATTTTACTATTTAATATACTGGTACTAAACGTCGAGTCTAGGGCTTCCAATTAACCGGACATTTAAACTAACCGGTTTTCGGTTTTTTTCAAATAAATAAACCGGGTAACCGGTTTAAACCGGATTTATTTTCAAAAAAACAATTTTAGTACTACACTAACCCACGTTTCAAAAAAAAAGTATTAAGATTACTTAAAAACAGTCAATAAGTGCATACAGTTAGAAAGTAGATAAAATATATCGCTGTTTTTGTTTAAGAAGGTCACGGGTTCGAATCCCGGTACAGACAGTTTTATATATATTTTTTAAATTTTTAAATCGATTTATGAATTTCTGTTTGGAGGCATGGATGTTTGTGATGTCTTTAATTCCCCCCTCCGACCCGTTCTATCCTGAGCATGGAGCGTAATGCGAGCGACTAGCTAGTCACTTGTCCTGTTCTTACCCTACCTTTCGATTTTTACTATCTTTGAAAAAAGAAATGTTGAGCAGCTGAGTAACAAGCAGTTATCGTGAAAGAAATTGAAATAAACTCCACCAGGAGTCCATATGCTTCACATTGGGGGTGGGTATGGTTAAAAAATATTTTTATTTAAAGAAAATATTTATTTTTAAAAAATCTTGTTATTTAAGTGTCATCAAATGATGATTTTTCTGGTGTTTAGCTATTTAATACTTTAGCTTATAAATGGTATTTTTAAATAATAAAACACTCTTTTATACTAATTTCACATTTATCATTTTAGAAATCAGTTGAGAATACTCGTCATGAGTGATTGAGTGAAATATAACTTAAATAAAAAACATTTTTTATTGAATAATCATTGTATATAGTACATAGTACATATTGTATATTAATATACCTCATTATACAGGCTAAGAATTAAATGAACTTTCGGTTAGATCATTTTCACTTATATGTAGTGTAGCTCCCTATAGAACTTAGTTTGGCTACAATATTTTATTTTTGAACTAAAATAAAATATAATACGCACAGATGGTTGTGATAGCATATCGTCGGTGTTCAGCCAAAAAGCTTTAAGTCGAAAAATGGGTGTTTTGAGTTATGAATGCAGAACGATAGATTAAAACATTCTCTATCATATGAAAAAACAAACACACCTAGATTCCATTTATTTATTTTGTTATTTAAAAAAGTAATACAACCCTAAGTCAATTCCGTTGACAGTTAGGACTGGTAAAAAGCTTCAACTTACTTGAAGCTTTTTAGCTGTAAGAATTTTGGTGAATTGCTGTTTATTCCGTTGACTTAATGTTTATGGTCGAGCTACTTTGACAGTTCGCTCTCTTGTTTTATCCTGTGTTTTAGATTTAATCGTATTTTATATAATTATTTATATACCATGTACCAATTTACGTCGAAATAAAATGGTTTCTGTGGGAGCTGTCGATTAAAATAGTAATAAATATAAAAGGTAAGTCACTTAATTTAACATAACCTCATAATGACGTTTGCTTTACAATTTATTGTTTTTGTATTGACACAGTGTTTCTTTGATGTAATTACTAGATATTTGAATGAAATTGTTAACAGCGTACGTTTATTTTATATTCCAGATGAAAAATCTAGTGATGTGGATAGCAATCCATGGAGAACACTACTTTACCGTTTAACGAAGAAAACAAAAATTTCGTAAAGCATGCATGACACTAGGAAGTGTATTAATCCATCATACATTATAGTGAAGCAGGTTTGTATGACAATACTTTGATTCATCCCTCCATTATTGGTTTAACATTGGTATAGCCTCAGGAAGATTCCAGTTATATGAAAAAATGTGAATTTAAGCCTACACTTGCATACATCTTTATGATAACGTTATTGATGTTTATGAATATAATTCCAGAAATTTGACTGAAAAACATCACGGTGACTTGGAGAATATGCCCTTAATACCATGACTCATGTGATATGGATGAAGAACTATAGGTTAACTGACCAAATAAGAATGATATTGGTAAACACTTATATTTGACTATTATTATATCAACACTATTCAATCTTTATCTTTCAACTCTTCGTGTTTGTCTTTAGTTGCTTGTTGGATACATCAAAGGACTATTCTAGTTATGATCTCTTGGTCTCTAGTTGTCCTTTGTCTTTACCAATCATGATTATCCTTAATTCTTACTCATTGTTCCGTTCAGTTTATAATAATCTCATGTCTCCATTTTTATACATTTCTATATTTAATATGTTCGAATGTTGCCTATGCTTATGCAATATTATCTTATTTTAAGATAAATAATTACTCACATAATATAAAAAGTAAACAATAATTTACTGCAACTTAAATCAAATTGAATAACATAACATTTAATTAAGGATGTCGGTGAATTGCTTGATGTAATTTCAATATCAGATTTGAACGATTCAAATTTAATGCTGTGTTTATTTTGTTATTTTACAGAAATCATTCAGCAAGGAATCAATGAGGATAAAGCAAACAATTTCATTTATAATGAAGGTTGCCAATCAACTGCAGATATCTGTACTCGTTACAAAAAATAACAACATTATAGTACAAGTAATTGCACCCCGACCTTAACGTTTGAATAAATGTAAACCTTTAGGATGGAAATGCAATGTACAAAAAAAGAAGATGAATCAAAGCTTATCTGCAAAACTACCTAAAATATTTGATTGCTCTATCTTTGTATGCTTTCATAGATTTCCAAGATTTTTATCTTTTAATTGTTAACATAATGGAGTATTTCTACATTATGTATTATTTGTATTTAATTTATATTACATGTCTTTAATTCTAACATAAAAGTGTCTGCTTTACATAAGTAACTTTAGTAAAAAAAATTGTTATTGATACAAAAAAATGTTTTACTTTTTGAGAGAATTGTTTTTCATAATGAGAATTTTAATTTGAATTCCATCACATATACTATCAGTCATTAGTAATAATTTATTATTACAATCCTATATAAGTACGCAAATTAAGGTAAGTATATTATTAAGATAAAAATGAAGACGTATATTCAAAATAACTTGAGAATTTAGTTGAGTCGTATGAAAGTGAGGTTATAGAATTGGGAATGTAAAATTTTCTACATTTATTAATCAAAAATCATAAAATTCGAATTGTATTATGACTTTATCATACATGGATGCTATTTATATATAAATTTCTTATTTATATTACATTAATTCATTTATATGACTTATTATTACTCTGCCATTACTTCGTAAATTTGACAGTTCACTTTTTGACAACCGTAAAAACACGAAAAGTGGACAGGTAAAAGACTTTAAGTTTTCTTTTTGTTGATAATTTCGAAAAACATAATTTTATAACTATAAAATGAACTTTGTTTTTATCAAATCGGATTCTCAGATAATTGAATAGTGTCATAAAATTGTCAGTTTAACAATTAAAGGTTCAGGTGTAGAAATAGAGAGGTTTCAATTTCATGAAAATCTTAAAAGTAGATTATCTCGAAACAAGGTTTTATGACTTAAAGCTTTTTGGCTGAACACCGACGATATTTAAATATATTAAATATGTATTTTGTGATATTTTCAACGAAATCAAAAATCAAGTTCACTTTGTTTTTGTTATTTTTAGTATAATATATATACCCTATTATAAATATTAGTAATTTTGTCAGTAACTACCGATTTCTTAGTGTCCTAACAATTGTATGAATAACATTGTCACATTTTTAAATAATTGTTTAAAAGAAATGGAATACATGTTACATCTAGTGTTCAATTGTATGACACTTCGAATACCTACTTCCGCGTCTTTATTTTTTCTTTTGTTTGCCGCATGTGCATATTGGAAAGACATGGACCCTTAAAAGTAGCCGACGATTTATGGCACCGATTGTTTGAAAATAAAAATAAAAACATTTTAAAATTTAATTGTTTTATAACTTGAAGGAAGTAATAAAACATGGGTTTGGTCACTTCAACCTTTTTGTGTGTATGTTGCAAAAAAAGTGAATACAAATTGCCATCTCTTTAAGTTCAGGTACTGTTCGTTTTCGATTCGTTAACGTTCTCGGGATAATAGCAATCGTATATATTATACAATATTTAAGTTATATATCCAATATTATATTGTTAATAATTATAAATAATCTGACTTATAAAAATCAAATGAATACGTGAAAAAATGTAGATTATAAATTTGTGTTTACTAATATTTAAATTACTTTGTATCAGTACAAGTTTTCGGTTCGGATATTTTTTTATTTAAAAGATATAATGATGAACGTATTTATGTGTATTTTTGGTTCAATAAGGTTCACTTGTTTTATTATCATTGATATTATGAGAATCCTTTCGTGTTACAGATATTTGATTGAAAGCAGTATAGTTGTCTATGATTACGACTACATACTTATTATTGATATGGCACAGAAATTAGACAATTGAACAGTACAATACTTTATTATATTGTACTATCTATAATACTATTATTACATACAACATTTTTTAATATTTATACTCTACATATGAATAGCTTAATATAAGCTCGTAGTGTTCAAACCAGAAAAAGATTTTTTAATTAACCCGGTTAACCGCTCAAAATAAACCGGGTTTCGGGTTTTTTTAAAACACCCGAAAAACCGGTTAACCGGTTTCGGTTTAAACCGGTTTGGAAGCCCTAGTCGAGTCACTTATTTTCTTTAAAAATAACTTGGAATTTATAATATGCTATCTGTTTTGTAAAAAAAAGTCTGAAATGAGAGGAATCTTATTAATAATTAGTTATATCAAAATTTTCTTATTTTTTAAATTTATTATATATATTTGTAAAAATTAAACTTGTAAAAAATCACGTGCCCTGTATTCCTTACAAAATATTTACTATTTATATCTACGATATTTGAACACAGCCTATTAAATTCTATTTGAATACAAATATTCAAAATTTATTTTCCAAATTTTTAATTTCGATTTGGTGTTTTTGCCAGAACTATGGACGATATTATATATAGTAAAATTCACTACTATTCATTTATTACAGGGCGCTATAAATATTTTTGTAGCTGCATCCAACCATAAATTATATAGAAAACATATCTAAATTGTTTGCTAAGCCTACCTCCATAATTTAGATTTGAAGGATGTATTGAATAGACTGCAGAAATTGTTTTCTCGTACCGTGTTTAAGACTCGGCGCGGTAGATTAAGTTTATATCATAGATCTCATGCATTTGGATACAAATTCATAAATCAGATGAAGTATTAATTGATGCGCATTTACCTCCGGGATTCGAACTCTTCATCAAAGGACATAAGTCCACAGTGTTACCACTCAGCCGTGTGGCGTAAACTTATATAGTCATACAAAAAAGAAATAGCGCTTGATGTCAAAAATAAATATCATCTCCTTTAATAAGAACTTTTTGTTGCGAATTCGTTCGATTTTCTTTGCAAAGCCCGTCGTCGAGATATGCTCCTTTCGTAAATTGAGGCAATATCGTTTCTCTCGATCGTGAACATGGATAAACGAAATAGATACGAAAGAAGTTTTCCAAAGTCGCGCGTGTCCTTTTCGTCGTTCAGTTAAAAATTTATTTAACGTCATATTATAAGAATGACAAAACTACCTTTTTGGTTTTTTCGTATATTCTTTTTGTTTTTGTGTTCATAATTTAAGCTTATGTGTATATTTTTAGGGGTGTTGTTTTTCGAGAACTTCATAAACTCTACGCCATCCACGCTTGTCCGGAATACTTGGAGAATTGGCCACAGCTAGTCAAGTACTGCGGTTACAGAGAAGATCACCTTCCTCAGGTGTAAACATTGTGATATTATTTGTTTAAGAAACTTTTATTATATCTTCTAAGCTTAATAAAAAAATACCAGTCGCAAATCGTCGTAAGTAATTTACGTTATTGCAGTAAATCGATAACATTATCAGCTGTGGACTTTTCGATTTTCAGCATTTCGACGAAAATTAACGTTAAAATATCAATATTGCTAGTAAAGCAAGATTGGCTGAACTCTATAGTAAATTAGTGTTAAAGTTTCGTGTTGTTTATATAAACACGAAACATTCATTTCCTAATATTGTAATTCCACCAAGCACCTTCAGTCGAAATCTTAAATTAAAGTTAAAAAAGATGTGTTCAAGGAAATAAAAGGGAAAAATTAATAGCTTTCATTTGCATTCCATAAATAATTATTATCAAGTTTCTACAATAATGAGAAAACAGGTGAAATGTCTGGGAACATCTCTTTTAGTTATGTTTCAAATCGTTTAACTTTATTTTCATTAAAAAATATTAAAATATTTACATAAATACCATGATATAAATGTATACAAAAAACAATATTCAGTACAAGTTTATAAAAACAGCTTCGTAAAAAAAATACATTATCATTCATTATCCAATTTAATTAAATTCGGTACCATAAGATGTCATGCGATATTTGTTATTAAAACAATAATGGTTATTTGCTTTCCATCCATAGCTCGAAGATGTGAGCATTTTTCTGAAACGTAAAACAGGCTTCCAGCTACGACCAGTCGCAGGATATCTATCACCAAGAGATTTCCTATCCGGTCTGGCGTTCAGGGTTTTTCACTGCACTCAGTACATCCGCCATTCTTCAGATCCTTTCTATACACCAGAACCGTAAGACAACTACTGGCTAATACTTATTGAACAATTTTAATCTTGTTTTATGGAAAAGGGATTTCTTAAAATAAAGTGGTTGGTTTGAATGTTTTAAAATCAATGCTTCAACAATATTGCAAATATAACTAACTTCCAAGGACATTTAAAACAATATTAGAATCTCAAAGACAACTTGTATTATATATACATAGAACAGCTGTAGAAACTTAATTGATTTTATTCATTGAAATTGATAGTTATAATTTTACTTCTGTATTCGCTTTCAAAAAGTGTTCTTAATAGAATAATTTTTTTGGTTGTCATAACGCAATTATTAAAAATATATTTTGGTTTCCACTGCCTAATGCCTAATAACATTTGTATTCGCAGTTTTGAGATATCATAATTTTAGTGAAATTTTCATTGTTGGGAACAAGGATTGTAGAAAATAAAGTTAAATTTTTGCACATTTTTATTTTATTTTCAACAATCCATGTGCTCATAGATTTACAATTTAGTAAAACTGCGATATTTCATAACTACGAAAATCTAGAAACAACCTTATGTTATTAGCATTTTAAATTATAATAGGAATGTAGACATTGATTAACATTGGCTGTCAGGATCTGAAAATATTGGTTACCAGGATTCAAAGAAGGCCTCTAGGGGAAAAAATAAATAGGGGGCTTTTGGAGATGGGGCCCCAAACTTATAAACATGGATGTGTCTAGATTAAGAATAGATTTCATATTCAGAAAATTGTTTAACCGCTCTAAAGCTAACCACCCACCGGTGTGTGGCATACCTACTAACCAGACACGCTATCCACCAGTGTGTTCTCATTATTACGACGTCAATAAATATTTTTTAGAATTTGCATCACTGAAAAAGGGTCCGACATCTCTTAAGGACTCACAAAATGAATATTAAGTTTTCCTTCATTATTTTTTAGAAAATCGCTAGCTTACAGGACAAAAAACATTATTTTTTTCTAGCTGTTAACGGGTTAAAACTGTGTATTTAAATCTTGTTATATTGTAGGTGTATACTCAAATGTTATTTTGAAAGTATGAAGTGGTAAATTGATGATGAACACTGGCATGCTACATTTTACATTGGATATCCTGGCAATATGACCAGTCCGCCGCTGTTGATTAACCTACATTAATTTCAAAACATCTGAATCAGAAATAATTACGGATGAAGGGATAATATAAGCACCACAATTTAATGCGTACCCATATGGTTGACCCACTAAATATTTTTCACAGCGACTGCTGTCATGAACTTTTGGGTCACATGCCATTGTTGGCCAATCCCAGTTTTGCTCAGTTTTCTCAAGAGCTTGGACTTGCATCTCTCGGAGCCTCTGATGAAGACATTGAAAAACTTGCAACAGTAAGACAACTATTTATTAATATCTTTATATTTTTAATTATTATTATTGTTGCCTATCAAATTGTGCCTAAAAACATGTATCTTTACTGTATCATTGAGGAGATATTGTCTTCGGTGTGATGCAGAAAGGAAAACAAGTTAATCGAATAAAAAAAAAAAAAGTAAGACAACTATATCACATTAATTAAAAGATACAATTTTTCAAATATTTTTTTTATATATATTTTTAAATCCATGTCCGCTCCCAATGTGGAGCATATGGCCTCGGAATGGAGGTATCTCAACAGGTTTTTTTATTATGAGAACTGCTTATTACTCAGTTGCTCAACCTCTCTATTTTTCGAAAAGAGTAGAGATATAAAAGATAAGGTTAGGACAGGACTAGTGTTTGTCTAATGACTCTCGCTACATTGCTTTATTTGAGGATTGGAATGCTGAGAGGGGGGGGGGTTGAGACATCACAAACATCCATGCAAAATTAAGATGTATGCCAACTATCTGTAGCCAACGTAAACGCTTAAAATTTGCACCGAGTAATTGCATTATAATTTTTTAAATCTTCTCGTTCGCTTTGGCTGCCCCTAAAATCGGCCACCCGCGTGTGTTGCACACGCCGCACGCCTACCAAGTGCGGGCCAGGCTTATAGTTAAATAGGGTGATCGTTCCAATGGTCAGCCAATTAAGGGACGGGTGTTTATTCGAAAGATATATTGAATTAATGAATATACATATGTTTTTTTCACTGGTATTTTATAAAACATGTACCATATAATTTAATCAAGTGTAATCAATAAAAACGGATAATATCGTCACACACATAAAATAAGAACAGTTTTCCAAAAAAAAAAAAAAATCCAGTACTCAGCCACCAAAAACCAGTAGTTAGCCTTTCATAGGCATTAACTTTTATAAGTCAGATTAGTACAAATATACATCTTCAAGTGGTTAACTACAGACACATATTTAAATAATTCTGTTTTCACACTTCAGTGTCAACACTATTATTCATGTTTAAGCTAAAAGACTGACTACTGGACACGGCTGACTATAGGAACTGTCACCCTATATATTATATATCTGTGAATTATTCCTTATTCAATGTGCGACTTACTTTATATAGGAGTAGATATTATATAAAAGAATAAATTTGTCATTTCAATTTGTATACTTCTGCTAAGGTAAACAAATTTAAATATTTAATGATCTTGTAATAATTATTCATATTGTTTTAGTTGTACTTCTTTACTGTGGAGTTTGGACTATGTCGGCAGTCCGATGGTTCATTTAGGGTTTATGGTGCTGGATTATTGTCTTCAGTGGCGGAACTTCGTCATGCTTTGAGTACACCATTGAAAATTAAACGATTTGATCCAGATGTAACAGTTCATGAAGAATGCATCATAACATCTTATCAGAATTCTTACTTCTACACAGACTCTTTCGAGGAAGCCAAAGAAAAGATGCGGTAAAAAATATTCATAAAATAATTAATTATTTTCAGCAGCTCATACTTGTTTCTGAATAAATTGTAAACTTATTTATAAAACTTATACCTTCTACTAAGAGTGTTTAATAGAACATCAAAATCATTTAAATTTTATAGTTCCATAAGATTATTTTTTCCACTAACAACCCTGGTTTCCTCTTCTATTGTTTTTGTGCATTCAAGTGCACGGAAATACTCAAGCTGCCTTCAGTGAAGAAACGTTCAAAATTATAATAATTAAAATTAGTTTACAACAGATTTCATATTATTTATAATTAAGATACTTTTGGTAAGAATACAAAAATGTCACTGAAAATTCGTAGACACTTTTCCACAATAGTGGTATTAGATTTTTTTAAATGTTTATTGAGTTAAAAATATTTTGATTTGCTTTAAAGGGCTTTTGCTGACTGTATCCAACGCCCTTTTGGAGTGCGTTATAATCCATACACACAAAGTGTAGAAGTATTGAGCAATGCACAAAAAATTACAGCCGTTGCTAGTGAATTGAGAGGAGATCTCTGCCTTGTTCTGTCGGCAATGAAAAAAGTTTCTGCCCAAGATTCTACTTTGGACATAGACAGCATTACTAGTATGCTTAATACAGGATTGCAGGTAATATTCAAATATATTGCAAAAACAATGGTTGTGTATTAGAGTTAATTTATAAGTAATGAAAGAGCAAATTAAATGTTTATATATATAATTAAAAATATACATACAATCATTTTCAAAGTCTCGTGCTTAAATAAATATTACATGAGAAGAAATTATATTTCCTACAATTTTTATTTTAACATTGTACTAAAAGTACTAACACTAATCGATACTTAACGGCTCTTGTATTTTTATGACATAACATTAAATAATTCTTTATTACAAAATCATTGAAATCAAATGGGCTACAATAATAGCACAGTTATGCTATTATGTAAAATACTCAGTAATATGTTTAAAAAAAACTAATTTGTTTTTAAAAATCAAAATGGTATTAAAATTAAGATTAGTTGGCACAGCATTAGAAATGGGGTAACACTTTTATGTTGATATTGTCAGAAAAAAAAACAGAGTCGCCAAACACAAGATGTCTCCGCCCAATGTTGTCAATACATGAGTTTCAGACGATTGTCAGAAGACAAAATTTGGTCTGGCATTATAAAATATAGTTAACCATCATTTAAATTGAAAGCATGTCTATCAGTGGCGGTTCTAGGTACTGGGCTAGGTGGGCTGAGCCCGACCAGCATTTTTCACCCAAAACTTTAGATGGCTGAATAAAAATGAACAGCAATTCGGCCGCTGAACAAAATAAATACATTTATAAGCGTAACTAACCTTTCCCAAATGAATATAATATCGTTGTTTTATTTTTCCTCTGTCAATATAAGACAATTTTACGTCTACCTACAATCATGTTCTCGATTGTGTTTTGTATTACAATTTTAAACTGAGCCGGCATAAAAAAAAACAATCACCCTATAAATACTTCATAGGGAACAGGTAACGTCACGTCAGTCTGGCAACACCACTCAGGGGATATATATCGTACAAGCCCGTAACCACAGACAATATTTCTTTACACTGGAGCGCAATCAAGCATGATTAGATTTTTTTGTATTTGTATGTACGGAAACGTCATCAAACACAAACGATTGTGTTTCAATCTGTCAAGCTTCTGTTGATCGTTGGGGCTAAACAGAATCTGCCCATTACGCATACTTATGCATTGAAACACAAAACCAATATCGTTGTATTGTATGAAAGTGACAGGTATTGACTTTCAGTGTACTGCTTTTAGTAGGTACTTGTTATTTCAATTTGAAAGAGACGAATTTAAGGGTTCCGTTTTCTATTATTTCTTAGTTACATTAGCATTGATTTTATTATATAATAATTTATGCATTGCAGTAGTGTCGTAGTATTTGTTAATTTGCTTGTAGATTAATGTATAAGGTGAAGTGGAAATATGCTTTTCTCTAGCCCACCCAAGATTTTAGGTCAGGAACCGCCACTGATGTCTATGGTTGCAGCTGGCCTGAAATCCAACGTAAGTGTGGCCTACAAAACTAAAAGCTCCTTATTATTTACCTCTATTTGTTGACTTACCAAGCAATTGAACTCCAACATATGCGTGTGAGGTATATTTGTTTTATTTATAATCATAGTAGATTTCAATTATGGAATTAGTTCTATCATGCTGATTTCTATTCTTGTTACCATAAAATTTTGCCCAAGTTACTGTTTGCTTAATAATTTATTGATGGAGCAATGCCGATATAATTGATGGTTATTAATATTATACTTTAATTAATTCACTATTTCTAAGTATGTTGGTTCAGATCAAAATTTCTCTAAAAAATGGATATTTTTGTTGCTATAAATATCTACTAAAGATCAATGGAAATCTAATAAAAATTTGTTGGATCCGTGGTGCAGCAGTCAACAATGTTCGAAGATATGGATATTGGTGATGTCTAAAAATACTTCCCACAAATACAATCCTAAAATAACTGGGTAATCTGTGATTAAGTTAGTAAGACAGGAAGCAAAGTCGTTTCCATCCATGCTACCCTGTCTTTTATGCCAAACATAGAAATCAAAAGTAGTTATATTTGAGAATCATAATGTTTACAACTAAATACACCATCTATCAAAAGGAATTAAGCCACAAATGCCGAATAATTATCTAAATTTAGCTTTTAAATTTGAAAAAGAAGAGCCTGTGAAATTTGCAACTACAAAAAAGCACCTTCATAAAAGGTTTTTTAAGGAACTTATTAAACTTATATCGCATTGAGTTAATAAAACACCAGTTATGGCGAAGGCTAATGAAATGTCGAAAGATATTCAGACACTTGATTAAATGTATTTTAGAAAAGTGGTTTCCTTTGTGATTTATGAAATTACAAAAATTTCAGGTAAGTGATCGTAGTCCAACGTCTGCTTCAGAAGAAAACTCCCCAAACAACGAACACAAGAATGTCAACAGTAAAAATAAAGTATACCAATAATGATATAAACTTTACAATCACATTAGAATTCAGTTTTGATAATGAAAAATATAAATAAATACTGATTTATGAAAATATTATGTACGTTACGATAATATTAGTTAAAAATATGTAGATACAATTATAAAAAATGTGCAGGAAATGAAATACTAAGTTCCCCTTTCTTAAAGCTTTATAAAATACATCAGCAAAAATTGAGTAGCTTCTAAATAATATTTAATATCATAGATGCATTTCTCAATTTCCTAATAGTATGCTTCTTATTGTTTTGTTATCACTATTTAATATTCATAAAAATGATAGTTTATTATATATATATAGTTTATCATACTATATTTTTAAAGGAGAATTGAGCAATTAATTATAATTCAATGCTTAGCTTGAAATAGTATAGTTAACAATATTCTTTTTCTGCTGTTTTACATTCCAATAAATGATCATCATACCGAGTGTTAGATTAATTGGACGTTAGGAATGAGTTATTTTTTAATAATAGAGATTTTCAAAAAGATTATAGTCTCCAAAAATTACTGAAATATTTAAATACTATGAAAATATGTATGTATATTATTCTATTTTATTCTAACCGTGTATATAATTGTAATAAAAATTTGGCTTTAGATTAAATATGTATTTATTCTATTGTTAGTATTTCTCAGCCTTCTTGAAATCCTATAAATCAGCATTTCCCAAACTTTTTCCCCCGCGACCCAGTTATTTTAATATTTCTCCTTTGTAACCCACTAAATTTGTTATGGCCTATACTACCGACTTATAAGTAAAATAAAACAATATATTTATGTCCATACAGTCTTTATGTTATAAAACAAAATAATTTACTCTGATAAAACAACCTATTGCACGCTCCCTTATCTCTGAATTCCTCACTATGTCAAGAAATCCATCAGTGGTATTCTGTCAAAGATGCCTTTGAGTGTCGTATCACACGAGAGTTAAGTCATCTGAATCTGAATCCTGCAATTCTGTCTCGGATTCTACATCCACTGCAAAAGGATTTCTTATCCATGCTTTGTTACTGTTGATAGTGGGGAAATATTTCTTCAGACTGGTTTCCAATCCTAACAGATGTTCCTTGATAGCAGCTAAGATCTCAGCCGGCATAGGACTCATGTTATACTCTTTTTGTAATTCTGTTAGCTTTACAAAAGATTTGTAATTCACTGCTTCTATAAAACTGGGCCACAAATTGAGTTTTTTCGTTGCAACTTCCACCTTCTCTTGCACTTTAAATGCAGTTACATTGCTACCTTGTAATGCCAGATTTAAGTATTCAAGAAATCAACAATGTCACAAAGGTAGACTGCTTTGATTAACCAATTGACATTGTGGAAACTGTCTTTCAATTCAAATACTGCATCCTTAGCCTTGAGGGGTTGTTCACCTGGCGACTCGGCATTTTGCTTTCTACAACTCAGTACCAAGTCGCGACCCATCATTTGGGAAACGCTGCTATAAATCCATCAACAATCGATACTACCAACATTCAGTTTGATTGGAAAAAAAATTATAAGTAATTATATAATGTATTATTCTTTCCTTATATTACTTCTATCGTATATATTTTCTTATTTAAGTCTCTAAATATACACAAAATGTTAACGACTTTTTTTAAGATTTAATATTCTGAAAATCTGACATCTGGATAATGGATATATTTGTCTACTTTCTTTTATCACGGTTTTATTGTTTTAATTGTTTAATAGAGTTTTTGAGAAGGAATATTGCAATAGTAGAATCAATAGTACAACCTACCACTGCACAAGTAAACACTATTTGGGCTCTGTAAATCACTAGTGACATTTGAATAACACATCCACAATAGTTATTTTAATATCTTTTAAGAGTAGTTCTACATGAGTTTCAATTAGTTTAACTGTCATTCTGGTGGTGCAATTAAAATAATATTCCAAGCTTGTACCAATGAAGCAGTAATCTGTGCCGCGATCACAACGGACTTCAGCACAGGGAAGACGCATGTATGCGTCACACCTGCATATAAGCGAATGCAGCTCAGTGCTTCCGTGTGTAGTACAAAATCTATGCTGCCCTGAAATTTACTGAGCTGCATCAGCTGGGTCTCAGCATATGCTTAGCCTAAATGTTGCAATAATAATATACGGCTGCAGGGATCATAAAAATTACATATTTTGATATTATTTATTTATTGTTTAAAAATTACAGTACAGTACAGTATAAGGTACAGTAAATGACATTACAGCTGACGCCAATTCGTCATGCACTTGACAAATATAATGTAAAAAAAATTAAAAATATACTACATAATCTTTAAATAAATTTCAAAATCAACATACAAAATCAAGAAAAAAAAATTAAAACTTAACAAACAGTTAACAAATACCGTCACTAAAAATGTCCATACAATACATAATAATATTATATTACATGAAATAAATTAGAACATTAGATTTTTTAATAAAACATAAAATCCCTACTTTAATTACTTATTTATAAACAAAATAATAACTGAAAAATAAGTGAGTAAAAATAAATATAAAAATAACGAGTAAAAATAATTAGTGAAAAGAATGGCATTCACTTTCCTACACATATTTTTCGATTCTCGGTGAGTACCTTGTCTCTCCCATCCGAATGCAATTATCAAGATGTGCATCTGTGAGTCTATGTCTATATTTACTCTAAACCACCTTCATAGAGGAAAACGTTGATTCACATAAATAGGTAGAACAAAACAATGCCTTCATTTTGAGCGCAATTCAGACTTAAATTGGATAATTTTCTTTTGGGTCGAAAGGTCATACAGATTCTATAGTTGAGGCAACACTCTTTAGCGACAAATCACATTGAAATTCTATCAATTCCATTTCTGATGAAGGGCTATCTTCTTGAAAATTTTCGAAAATAAAGCTGGATTTATAAATGGAGCTGGAAAAATTGTCCAAGCAGCTCAACTTTTTTTAAATCACTAAGCCGCAGATCAAACTGTTTTCGCAAGCTTGAAAGAATCTGGACATGATTTTCTCTTTTGTAGCTTTCACAATTTATTTCTTTGGTAAATTTGTCATACTTCATCGTACGGACTATTGCGGCGAAAAACTTCACAAACTGAGCTAAAAACCACTCCACGATTTAAAATTATTATCTGAGATCATGGGAATCGCGTTAAAACCACACATTATTACGAAGAACACTGATAAATAAATTATATAAAGTATGACTTCATCGCACGGACTATTACGGCGAAAAACTTCACAAACTGAGCTAAAAACCACTCCACGATTTAAAATTATTATTTGAGATCAGGAATCGCATTAAAACCACACATTATTACGAAGAACACTGATAAATTAAGCGAAATACGTAACATTTCGGAGCATTTCCCTACAGCTTTCCAAAACGGCCGCGCGCGGCCGTTTTGGAAAGCTGTAGGGAAATGCTCCGAAATGTTACGTATTTCGCTTAATTTAACAGTGTTCTTCGTAATAATGTGTGGTTTTAACGCGATTCCCATGATCTCAGATAATAATTTTAAATCGTGGAGTGGTTTTTAGCTCAATTTGTGAAGTTTTTCGCCGCAATAGTCCGTACGATGAAGTATGACAAATTTACCACAAGTTTGTTGGAAAATACCTGTACTTTTGAGATTGAGAATTTTTTTATCTTATCTCTGAAGTTGAACATTTACTTCATTTAATTTAGAAAAGGTAAAATCCCGCAGCCACTCAAAATTTGTAACCTCTGAGTATGTTTCAATACTTTCTTTGAAAATTCGACTATTGTAGGTAACAGTTCATTAAAACGATGAAGAAGATGTCCTTTCCAACGGATTTGTGTGTAGCAGGTCTCCATACTGGCAATTTAGTTCTTCTGTCAAAGCCTTGAACAATCGTCTTTAGAGAGCATGAGCCCTCACTTGGTTAATAATTTCAACAAGTTTCATTACGTCTTTGAATTTGAAGTATTTTGCACATAGTGCCTGCTGGTGAATAATGCAGTGATAAGATAAAAAGGGTGGAAACATTTCATCTATCTGGCATAAGGCAATGAAGCCATTGTTGACACCACGAAAAGCTGGAGCACCATCGGTATCGGTAACTCACAGGTTTTTTATTCAGAAGAAATCAACGATCAACGTCGCATAGATAATAGAGGCAAATAGAGGTCAGCACAAACGTCATACTGAACATTAAGCAAACCATAGAGCATATTTGAAATATGACGACGAATATTCAAAAATATATCCTAACATATAATTATTAAGTTTCAGCAGAAAGCAGGAAGATTTATTTTATAATACAATATCATTTACATTTATTTTCAATAAAGTAGCAGAGCAACGTCAAACAATTATAAAGCTCCATTAGTAATACATTTCAAAAGAAACATCCCGTTAAACGTGTATTATTATTTTAAAGAATGAATCAACAATAATTTTAAGCCAATATGTCCTTAATCAAGCAGTTAAAAAACATTCTAGTACCTCAGAATTGTTAAAATAGTATTTTCTGCTTTTAAATACCGTAACTTAATAAATCATTATTTTTTATGCGTTTATTTTTCATAGTACTGATCATAATTTTGACAATTTTTGATAAAATTTACCAGCTGTCAAAATAAAACTAGCCATTTACTTAAATTACTGATTATTTCATTTAAAAACCAGCTGTTTTACATAACTTATTTAACGTTTCATTTAATAACTGATCACCTCTTATAATATTAACTGACCATTTTGACATACTACTGGCCATTTATTTTATTTGTTGACCATACTTCAAATTAGATACCGACCCACTACATACAAGCCAAATCATATTATAATAAAATTTACACTTGAAAATAATTATATGCCACTTCATTAAATAGTCAAAATATTAAAAAAGCCATCATCTTAACAATGGATTTAAAAAACCATTCATAATGTTTCTCAGTCTACAAAATCTCTATCAGTCTCTATTTTTAAAATGCTTAAATCGTTTAAAGTTGTGTATTCTTCAAAATATCAATTTGAGATTATATTTTGTTTGTAATACATAATATTTTTACAGATTTGTGAAAACGTATAATTAAACTAGAAAACCAATTTCTATTGATTTTCATATGAAAGTAAGTACCTGCATTAGACATGCGATTGTGTAAATTTTCAGAAATCCATAATTTTGGTTGATTACACCATTCATATTCATTGAAAAAAAAGCTCATTCCGACAAAATGTCTGCACGGTCCTAAATTCGGAAAAAATACCAGGTCCATTATTTTTGATTAATAATTTTAACCAAATGTTGTAAGATATAATAAAAAGGAAATAGATGAAATTATATTAAATGTGAATCTTAAATACATATTTTTTCACTTGTTTGCTTAAATTAAGTTATTTAATAATTATTGTTGATGAGTTGTTTTTGAGATTCAAATATGTTTGGCCATACAAACACTTATAGCAGTTTGAACTAGAACAGTTAGTGAGCAGAGGTTTATTACTTTAACTTTTAAAAAATTATGTCAATCTAACGGGTGAAGAGTTGTGCGACCAATTTGCGCTGGTTTCCCATGCAAAAGGTGATAAATTGCAGCTCGTCTCCAATGGAGATTCAATGGAGTAAGTCCCAACATTACAGAAAGATATTCTGTTGAGCAAGTTTGGTAGGCTTTGGAAATAGCAAGAAGGGGAAACCGTTGCCCCCGAAGAAGTATTTGACATGTTGGGTATACCTATATGCCCAAAAACTAGCAGCATGACACGCAATACCAAGGAATATAGACTTGTAGTAAAGCCGAGACGTAGGGAATGTTACCCTAGCTCTTCGTGCAGCTTTTTCGAAGCTTGTCCTAGAACTAGCTATAACAGTTTTCACGTGGTCCAAGAAAGATATTTTGTCATCTAATATCACACCAAGGTTTCTTAAGGTTCTCTGGACTGGAACTGTTATTGTATTAAACTTGATTATCAGTTTTCCCGTTAGCTTTCCTTTAAACATGATGCTACATGGTTTATGGGACGTGAATTGTAGTTTGTTGTAGTCTCCCCATACAGCAACTTGCCGTATATAGTCAGCTGATAGTTGTTTGAGAATGCTTCTGTTACTTTGAATAGGCATTATTGCATCATTACCGTATACTTGTATGTGCCTATTTTGATGGAGAGGAAGGTCCAACAGAACATCAAATAAAATATTCCAAAGAAGTGGTCCAAGAATCGATCCTTGAGGACAACCTCGTGTGATGTCTCTTCGAATTAAAGAATTTCCGGTTGAAATGATTTTTTTAAAATTCCCTAGGGTACTCAACTTTTTACCCACCACCACCTGCTACGGCTTCACACTCTTCTTATAGGGTGCATTCCGTAGCGTAACAGCGTTAGTCGTGTTGGTTGAAATGACTATCTTTCGTTTTGAAAAACATCTTACGATCATTTTAAATAGATCAGATGGAATTTGTCTCAGCTTAAGTTTAGTTAAAATCATTGGCCACCATGTATTGTCGAATGCTTCTGATATGTCAAAGGAAATAACCAAGATATATTTAAAAGATGGGGACGCTACCACATTGAGTAAATGATTGATAGCATCATCTACCGAGATCTTTGACCTAACTCCAAACTGATTTGATGATATCAGTTTGTTAGAAGAAATGTGCATATTAATATGAGAGTATATTAGTTTTTAGAGAACTTTACCATGGATTGGGAGTACGGTTATAGGACGGTAGGCTCTTGAGTCAGTGCTTAGGAATGATGATCAGAATACCAGACTTCCAGCAATCGGGAAAAATACTTTGTCTTAAGCAATAAGTGAACTCATGCTGTTCGATATCCCATGCTCTTTTGCACAATTCAGCATCAATTCTGTCGAGGCCTGGTGATTTAGCAACATTAAGATTTTTAAAGATTCTTTTTAAGTCTTCTCTAGTAACTGGTGGCGAATTATCTTCCATTGGTTGGGCAAGTCAAATGCGTATTTCCGAATTCTAGCGTGCTCTGTTGAGTCGGAATCTATATCATCTGAAGGTATACGGGAATCCAAGAAAGCTTTAGCAGTGCTCTCGCCGGTCATAGTAAATTTCCCTAAATTAAATATTCCACTAAGGACTCTTGAAGTACTTCTCTTGTTCATGATTGATTGGTATACAGTACCCCAAGGATCAGTTGAACTTACTTCTAGCACAAAGTTTTTATATGCCTCCCTTTTAACATAAAGTATAGCACTTTTAAAACGAGAAGAGGCACACATGTAACTTTTTTTGAAAATATCTAGAAATGGTAAGGGTAGCTTTTCTTTCATTCTTTGATATGTTCTACGAACTCGGTTTTTGCAACTTTTAAGTTCATCCAATGTGGTGTTGAAGACAAGTGCTTCGTTTTGGTTCTCCCTATCGCTATATCTGCACAGTCAATCACACTATCTATCAACATTAAAGCTACATGATGTGGAGTTTCATCAAGTCTATTCATTCGTTCAACTGTGTTCGTAACAGTGAATAGATAAATTTCCAGTTTCGCTTGGACTTTTTAAATCTACGTGCAATGCATTCCATGTTTGGTATGTCATCAGTAAAATTTTCTAGACTAAAAATTATAATATTGTGGTCACTCTCAGTGATATCCTCTAGAACTTCCCATTTTTTGCAGTCAGGCAGTATTTTAGGGGACCCCATATAGCCAACACCAAGTGTGGAGTTGAAAGTTGGCGGTTGAAGGCGGTCGTTTAACCTTTATCCGCTCGCGCGCTGTGCGCCAAAGGAGTGGCACTGTCCGAGCATTTTTTCGCGAAATATTCGCGACAAACGCATCCGTTTATTATTTAACTCATCCGTTTAAAATTTAATCTCTAAAAATAGTCATCCTGGTTGAATAAAAAAAAAGCATTATCAAAATAAAAGATTGTTTATTATTTACAAAAGCTTTATTTGTGTCTGAACTGATTTATTACGGTCTGCCTAAAATTACAAAACAGACATATTATTTCTTAAGAGTCAGACCTTGTAACGCGCAGATGTTTATATTACTAGTATGACAAAAATATTTATTGAAACCAAAAATAAAATTATGGATCAGTATCTCAAAGACATTATTTATGTAACCTAATATTCATATCTTGAATAATATTATCATAAATCAGTGTAATTCGATAGCGAAATGAACCATAATCAACGGTCCCGTACGGGATCGCTGGGCGTATAAAGGTTAAGATGGACAAATCAAATTGACTTTCAAAGTCTTCGACGGCGGGCCACATGATGCATGTCTTTGTGCTGTAATGATTCGTGGACTCCACATATTTGACGCTGCATTGGCATCTGCTCCAATCACATTTTTTTTCGTTGCCAAGCATTCTCAACACCTTTTCTAAGTGCGCTAGGTGAATATTTATTGGGTCTGAGTATTTAAAGTATGCGAATATCGCAAAAATCGAATAACCATCAGTTTTATTTCAGCAACAACACAGGTTATTGTCGACAAATGAGAAACTAGTAAAACATGGATTTTTGGATTTTAGACAACGATTGATACAAGCGTGTCTCCTGATGGGCATTGTTTTTCTATAACTAATGTATTTTTATCAAACCCTGAAGTGTGTCTATCTGCTAAAAGCGGTTTGTGTATCAATAGAATATCGATGGAGTTTAGACAACTCTATTGACCCAGTTCTGCTATGGCTGCTTGGTCCCGACCAATGTTAACTTGCCTTATATTTATTCTAACTGCCATAATCAATCTTCTGAGGAATTCTAGGTATATGGGGCATAATTTGTCACCTGTCTGATGAAGAATGGGTCTGCCGTATTGTGTGCAGGTAGCACATTTGGGAGCATCCCACAAACGAGGGCACTCATCAGCTTTGTGATTGTGTAGCGCGCAGTGAGAGCATATTTGCCGTTCTTCTCAGATTCGGCTAGGGTGTCCATACATGTAGTACATTGTGTACATAGTAGCTCCTGTAAAGTCTCTTACTCTAAAAGAAGACTAGTCCATGTTGCATCTGCCTTCTGCCACTAAGGCGTGACGCATGGTTGGCAGTATGTAGGATACCCTATGACAGCGGTTGGCAAAGTGTGGTCCGAGAGAAAATTTTGGTGATCCGCACAGAAATCTGACATTATTTTATGAACTTGGTGCATTTTTAGACGCATTTAATCACTTTTATTTCAATATGTAATATTTAACACAAAAGTCTAGTTAGTGGTCCGCTGGATTAAAATTGTGAATTTAGTGGTCTGTGTGCCCAAAAAGTTTGCCGACCACTGCCCTATGACATGCTGGTCCGTCTCGTGGACCGGCCAGGTGGCTGCGGGTAGTTGTATTAATAAATCCTTTAATTTCAGGCTTTGGTTGCTTAAGAGAGCTATAAATTTCAGTAAGAAAATCACGGTCCTCTACAGTTCTTGGGACATCATATATTATTACTCTTGAAATCTTCTTATTGGCTATTTTAGCTTCGAGTTTGCCATTGGTAAAACAGGGAGCTGCAGCAAGTCGTTCTGAGTCAGAAACCTAGACAGTGTTGATAATTACTCCTCGGTTTTTGAGAAGCTTTACTCCAGTTATTTTTACCCTGATGTCTCTTGGCTTAACTGCGGGACTCAATCATTGTCTTCGTTGATGTAGAGCAAGCATCGGGAGCAGCCCATGAGCCTTTTAAAACTAAAATATTTGTCTACACATGCCATTACAGTGTAATGACATGTCACCCAAGTGCAGCCCACACTATTCCCCAAGTACAATATTTGGCACTTTTACAACAAAAGGTTGCCGACCCTTGATGTAGAGTCTTTTACAGTATCATCGGTGGGGAATATGACTATCGCTGACTTTGATAGAAGTGCCGAAGCACCAGAGCGTGATATTGGGGGTGGACTGTTTTTGGCAGCAGCTCCAACATATGAGGTGCTCTTGATCAATTTATCTTCAATAATGTTCAATGCTTTATTAACCATTTCTTTATTTGAATCTATTTGCTGCGCAAAGACTCTAGCTAATGTTTCATTTTCAATCGATTCAGCAACAGTCACACTGAATAGGTGTCTCAGCTCATCCATATATTTAGACATTCTGGCTTGTTGAACTTTGGTGTTAAAGCAGCAAGTTCGTCCCTCATCACATTCAGTACACTATTTGTCTGGTTCAAGCATTCGGTGCCATTCAAAATGTCTTTTTCTTGATGATGCCTGGAGGAATGGAGGAATTCTTTTGATGGAAGCTTTTGGTGAACAGTGAGTCTTCTCCTGTCGTCGAGTCATTGCGAAGAAGTCTTGGGGAGCGACGACGATGTGAACGCTGTCTCACCTCAAGATCTGTCATCGAAATGACGAACCTTCTATATGTAAATGCAGATTTAGATGCAGTCTGTAAAAAAAAAACGAAAGTTAACAACCTGCGGCAGTAAGCTTGTCACTAATGACACTTAATAACACTTTAATAAAACTTATTAGTTATAAATGAATACAATAGACATTATTTTAATTATTTAAAATAACAAAAAAGAAATGCGTCGCTGTTACGAAATTTATGTTGTAGAGAACATTATTGAACAATATAAATATGAGAGGAATGTATATTTTAAGCCGGACCGTGTACATAGCTGAAAAATATGGAATACCTTTATGCTAGCTCTGAAAAAAATCAATATAATCTTCTTAAATGTTATAAACGATCATAACTAAAATCTTATAAATAGTATTTATCAATCAAAAAGTTTAAATGGTAGGTATCTATATATTATTATTATAAATGATGGCCTGTGATAACAACTAGGCCGGTGTGAACTGGTTGACTCTAATTGGAATTTAGGGAAGAGCACAGCCCAAGTAAACCTAGAAATTCTCAAAAAAATCGTATGGGTCGCGTGATTCATACCTAGCAAAATGACCCAAGCATTGGCATCGAGATACGGTATTGGGGAGTACAATTTGAAAAATGCCCACACATTCGTATTTCAATATTGCCGATTCTGACGATGCCGTAATACATTCTCGAAGCGTTATGTTATGTTTGAATATTAACCTTTGAAAGGGATTTTACTAACGTAAATCAATTATGTTAAACATACAACTGTGTCGAACACACTACGACATCTATTGGGAATATCGTCCTATACTCACAATTGAAACAGTTTTCGTTTTACTACTTGAAAAAACGATAAATTAAAAAATATATATAATTGCAATTAAACTCGTGGCGTGCGAGGTACCGCCATACATACACCTGCTGGCAGTTAAAAGGTTAATCAATGAAATATATATACTAGAGTGCAGTGCCCATTTGCTCTTATAGAAAAACCGCCCCTGCTGTAGACATTTATAACGCATTATCAATCTGTAGAGAGGATATCATAATATATAATTTAATATTATATCTTTATATTATCAAACTGTGTCTTTCGATCAAATGTAAATGTGATTTTGAAATTTGTCTCACTCTGATATATTGAAGACACTTCAAATCACCGCCTCATCAATACGGATTATGAATCTTTCAGAATTTTCTTACTGAAAAATATTAAATTAAATTTTATGTCTTTTCAGAGGATGGCAGAGGTGCAAATCTTATGTGAGAGATCTGAAGCATCTATTTAAAACTCGAAAGGTAGCCAAAAAGAAGGCAAACTTGAATATCAATCAGCAGTAAAGAGAAACACCTTCTATACCGCATACTTAGCATTGGCGTCCTGCATTACCCAAGCGTTACTTACCGCCGATGTAGCATTGCCGTCTTTTTACACGTCGACTTTGCGGCCAAAAATAAATTTGATGTTTAATATTAACTTCAAATATTTGTCAAGAGATGTTTAAGCAAAGACTCGGACTATGAAATGATAGAAAAATTATATTCGTTTTATAATTTTTAGCAGATGCCAGTTATTTGAAAAAATCGTCCTTTTATGGTTGATGTAAATATTTTGTAGGAGGATTTTTTTGCTTTCAATATTTTTGTAGTTATGGCGCAATATTCTCATTCTAACACCCATAATGGGGTACATACAGTGGTGAAGTGGTAAATAAATAGGTACCAGGTCGGTCATTGATTTCTTCCCTATTTTTTTTCCTTCGGGTAGATCAATATTTTATATAATGCTTTTAAATATTATGAACAGTATTTTGAATATATGTATGTACTTGAAAATTAAGTTATAAGTCAAAAAGGTAGCAGGGCAGCGCCCTGGCTCATTTTCAGGTGCCAGGTCGTCGACCTGGCCCAACCTGGCCCCACTACACCACTGGTTACATATGTGTCAATGCACTCATCAGTTTTATATTTATGACTCATTACAGTGGGAGTGAACCATTGATGCAAATGTACATTTTTATCAGGATATCTTGACATTATTTCAGTATAAGGTCGTAAGGTTCATAGTTTCATATTTTATGGTTTCCCATCTATGAAGAAAGATTTCCGAGTTGCTTGACAAATATGGAAGTTTGAGAATGAGAGTAGTCTGACTTGAACGTTCTTATCATATACAATTTACTTTGGCTTTCATTTGAGTGATTGTTACTTACTTACATATTTATTTTACGTGATAGTTATTAGGCAAATTTGGCATGTTTTTAGAGGAAAGTTTTGCAGATCGTTTGTCAGATGTTCTGAGTTACTACAAAATGACAGTGAAAATTTTATTGATAGTGGCTCATTTTTTCCTTCGAGGACACGCTCGCGTGAATGCACCTCTCGAGTGATTTGGAAGCTTATGACGATGATATCTTAATCGATTGGAATGATAATGAATGATCCATCAAGAAACAACAAGCCGTTTGAAGGATTAACAGGCGTTTAATTCAATGTCAACAATGTAAGTCCTGAAGGATATGTGTAAAAAATTATTGGAGACGATTTATTCCAACTTATTATTGATGAAACTAATAGAAACTATGCCCAAAATTCTCCAGAATAACCCAAAATGGTTTGGATTAGTAATTCTTACAGGCTTAGTAAGAAAATCCACTCCATTTTCATATTGGTCGACGAATCTGCTGATTAAGACACCTATTTTTATAAAGACTGCCACAGAATATGTTTATACAAATATTACAGTTTCTACATTTTACTGACAATACAAATGTTGACTATTTTTCTCAACGGCTTAAAGACTTGCAACCGCAACAAAATTGATCATTGGACGAGGGGATGATTCCTTGGCCTTATCGATTGAGCAATTTACAAGTCTACAACCTGAGCAAAATTACAACATATCGTTGATGCACATCAAATATGGTCTATGTGACACTTTGTACATTATGAGATAATCGATAAAAACTGTTTAAAAAAAAACGAAACACAAAATAACACTTCTATGGATGCAAAAATTAGGGGTTAAATATTTTTTTCAGTATAAGAATACATTTATTGCAAATATTTATTATTTTGAACAAGAAAATGGCATTTTTCTGCGTTTTTTGCACATGGTTCATATTCTATGCACCGTTTTCGTCACATGAACCATTTTTAATACTAGCTGTCAAAATATTTTATTCAAAATAATTCAAATTTGATAACTAGGCAATAGTCTAGTGTCAATTTAACAGAATTTAATTATGATATTCTATTATATTATCAAAACATGTATGTGAATGTTACGGACGGTAAACGGATTTTACCAAACATTACTTTTCCGAACACGAACTCTCCGAACAAGAATACTCCGAGCACCGATTCTTTTGGACTCAGAATCTTCCGCACACAGAACCTTCCGTTCGAATACTTCGCACACCGAATACTCCGAACGTTTAAATATTTTTCAGAATGAAAACAAAAAACGTATTTAATTTTCATGTATATAAGCAGTTTATAATTTTATTCATATTTTGACTTATTAATTTTGAAAATTGTGCTTATATTTTTGATTATATTGAAAGGAAATACCATGCATATAAACATTTAAAATTGCAAACTGATATACACAGTACTTTAAACATAATTTTATTATCTTATTGATACACATATTATACATATTTTACATTCAAAATTCCATTTCTATGTGGATTTAGTGTTGGGATGAATATAAATAATTTTTTATTGCAATGACTTTAATAAATAATTTTAGCAATTATTATTATTGAAAGAAATGAAAGTATAGTTGAAGTTATTCTTAGATCTGTTTATTACTCTGTTTTTTGATGATTAATATTATATTCCCTCCTTACATATTAGGTTTAATGAAAAATCCTGTTCATTTTCTATAATGATAATAAATAAAATGTCTTTTTTCATTCTTATTTTAGTAATATATTATATTTTTTTGATAAAACTGTTTTCATGGTATCGTAATTTGTTTACTACATAAATGTGTTGATATGTAATCTTAAATAAACAACATTACTCTCTGACTTCTATTGATTCATAAGTCTATTATTTTTAATACTTTATGTAATTATATGTTATGTTTTTGGTGTAATTATTTTTCCATATCATTTATTTCATGTATATCGAACTGAAAACATTTTCAACACGACTGATCTCAAAATGTTTTCCTATTTGTTGCACGAAATATGTTACTAGATGTGTTATAAGACTGATATTTGATGAATTACTTGATATATTATGAAGTAAGAAAGATATACACAAATTCATATGATATGTGCCTCACTCACTATACAATACATTCCGGTCATAGTTGACATTAACTATATTAAATTATATAACCTTAAGGTATATAACCTTAAGGGATGATAATTAAAATTCTATTGTTATGTTCATTGTTTTTTCTATCCTTGAAATTGTATTTGACATATTACGGGCTGTAAATATTTTTTGAAAAGCATTCAAACCTTCTTAACCGGTCTTCTAGCCGGTTCTTGTCTTCTATTGACTCAAATGTATCTTTCCTACAGTGATAATGACAGTTATCACTGCATGCAAGCTTTAATGTAAAAAGCTGTATTAAATTTGTTATTTTATAAAAATTACGAATACAGTGATCTACTTTTAAATGTCTACAAAAAATATTTAAAAATTTTGAAATTATTTTGGCTAAATTTATTTTCTATTTTACAATAAGTAGGTAGACACTAAGTTTGTTGTAACTTAATTGTTTTGATAATAAAAAAATTGATACATATAATTTGGCTTTTTTTATAACTCATATCTCATAATATACAGGTTGTGACAGCAAAAACAAAATAGTCTGTTTCTCTTAATTCTTATCTCTGCATTCAATTCAAATATCCACCATCAGCAGTAGATAACTTTACCTTCTTCCTTGCATTGTTGCGATTTCAACTGGTGCTACTGTGAGCAATGTATTTTGCATATGCGAGAATAGAAAAAAGGTAGTATTATTTTTTGTTTTTTTGAACCGTGTCCCTTTTCCGATGTGGAGTATTTTTACTCCAAATGGAAGTTAGAAGTATTTCTACGAGAACTGCTTCTTATTTATTTTCTCAACCTCTCTTTTTTGGAGAGAGTGAGAATATAGGGATGGAGTTAATCATCAACCATGTGGGAGAAAGAAATTTGGGCATCTATACCTTAAAACACAAATCTGTAAATGAAATGAAAAATCAATTCATGAAAGTGTCTATACCGGAATTTGAGCCCATGCTAGCTAACGATTTGATGATTGCTTATGATAAATAATACAAAAAATAATTATCACCATATAAACTCAACAGATATTTTTTAAATTTTCACAAGAAGGTTTGAAAATAGTTTTGATATATCATATAATGTTACTCATTTCGTTTTATAGATCTATTTTTTAATAATAACTGTTTTATATTCAGACTACACCTTACAACAAAACATGAGCTTAAAATATATTGGAAATTTACCACTGAAATGCCTTACTTCAGTCTGACTAGTCAGTAAATTATATTTTTTGAGAAAACTCTTTCAAGCAATATGATTCTTGTTTAATGTGAAAAAAAAGTAAATCAATGCAAGTAACCTAAATAAGCTCGTTAAAATAAGCTTCTGTTTAGATACCTACATTAGGAAGCCATTTGCATCACATTGGGAATGAACACGGATTAGAAAAAAATCTTGACAAGAAGTGAGTTCCGCTACCATTTTTTTCAAAACAAAGCACTGATTTTTCCTTATAAATATTATGTCTCTATTATGAAATGCCTGCACGAGGGTAGTGAGTGCTGCATACGAGTCGGCGATATTACAACCGAATGTTTTGAGGTCTCAACCGGGTCAGACAGGGCTGCGTCTTAGCTCCATTCTTCTTCAACATAATCTTTGACTTTATTCTGAGAAAGTCAATTCCATATGACCGAGGCGTAGCTGTTGCCTCCAACCTCAGGATATGCGACCTCGAGTATGCCGATGACGCTGTTATATTTGATAAATCTGTAGAGGGTATTCAGGTGACAATGGACAGATTACATGTATGGCAGTGTTTCCAATCACATTGGTGCCATGCCCCATAATAAAAAAAATCGAAACAATCATTACTTTTAAGTTAATTTTCGTTATAGTATAAATATGTATATTATGTTACATCAACAACTCAGAAAATAATAACACACAAATTAGTGGAACCCTTCAGCATGACATGAGCTGCAAGGTTTTTTTATGTGAAGTAATAATTTGGAAAATTTTAATAGTTAATAAGAAATCATTTATTCATCAAAATATAATGATGTTTTATCATAATTGGGTATTTTGTTTATGTATTGAAACAGAGTTGCGCCGTTGTATTTTTTTTTATGTTGAGTAATAAATTTTGGAGGCCCTGTTTTACATATAATATAAAAATGTCAGGAAATTCCAAGTAAAATACAAAAATATGTAAAAATCCGAAGAAAAAGTACATGGGTTGTATTATGTTATGTAAGTTATTTTTGAGGCCCCTAAGATTTGGAGGCCCCAAGCGCGCGCCTTATTTGCTTATAGATTAATCCGCCACTGCACTAATGCTAAGTATAACATTTACATATGTATATTATTTATAAATATATATAATATGGACTGACCACGTTTTGCGAAATGGGTCGGTCCCAATTGTAAAGACCACCCAAGAAACCATAATAACATCCAATAAAATGCAATAAAAAGGTTTATTATAGAACAATGGTTCCCAATTTTATTAAAATTGTTGACAATTATTTTTATTGTAAATTTGCATTTTTTATAGTGGTTTTGTAGTGTCTTTTGGCATTTTTAGTAGTTGAAAAAAAAAGTGTGATTTGTTTATTTTAAAATGTTAATTTAAATATTTAGAATAATAAAAAATAGCACGGCATAAATAAGTTCATTATTATACTGTCCAGTTATTTCAAATGACAATTTTATATATTTTGAAAGCGATTGACAAAAATTATAAATCATAATAATTAAAGCTAGAATTATTCTGGAAAATAGGTTTTTCGTCTGCGTAATATTTTGAGTATAGAAATATAGGCGCTATCCACTTTGAATGTTTAACAAAAGCGAATAATTAAAGTAATTCAAACTATTATTATGTATCTTAAATATTTCTAATACGGTAAACGAGTTAATAGTATTATGGTAAATTTGTGAAATATAAGGCAATATAATCAGCGGTGGGCTGCCAATATCTTAACAAGGGGCTCGGTAAATGTTATCCATTTTTTATCCATGTCCGCTCCCTATGTCGAGTATATGGCCTCCTAATCAAGGTATCTCAACGAAAGTTATTTTTCTACAAGAACTGCTTGTTACTTAGTCGCTCTACCTCTCTTTTCCAGAGAGAGTAGTAGGGATAAAATGATAAGCATAAGACAGGACTAGTGATTAACTAATAGTAGAGCCCAGTTGAATTGAAGAATCGGAAGAGTGGGAGGCAATCTTAAGACATCACAAACACCCTTTCCCTCGAACAGAAAATAGATAAATCGATCGAAAAAATGTTTTTTCGTACTGGGACTCACGGAGGCCCACAACGCTGAATGAAAAAATGAAACGACAACTACTTTTCAAATTTATCCATCTACAGAAATTGCAGCTATGTGATGATTTGATCTAAGACGAATGATTTTGTTATCTTAACAAGGGGCTCGCCGGCCGCGCCGAAATTTAACAAGAGGCTCGCGCGAGCCCCCCCGAGCCCCCCTCCAGCCCATCCCTGAATATAATATGATCGAAACAAAACGGAGCGAGGAAAGAATACTTGTAAGAACAATGTGGTGTAGATAATCAGATAATAATAAAATAGAAACATAGTCCATTGTATATTGTAATAGTGATACTGAACGTGTAATAGTGTATTAGATTTTTTAGGTTATTGCTCTGTATTAAACATTAAAAACAACTGATTGACACGATTTTCGCCGCAAGCTGTGCCTTGTTTACTTTGGAATTTTATTCTTGCCTTTGAGAATCCCGAAATATCCTGCCGCAATGCCCTCGCGGACGTCGGAAGGGAAGAAATTTTATTGCGGTCATTTGTTTATTGATCATTAGCGATGGTTTTAAGGTATATGTCTAATAAATCCCTAAGATTTTTTGTTTGGATTGCTATTAGACTTTAATTTATAAAAATAAAACAAACCACTGGCTTAGGTGTCGGCGTGAATATATGTACAAGGGTGAATCAATATGTATTTTGAAAAAGTACGATTTCAGCGGCAGTTTTAAATGCTGGTTTGTTGAGTGTATTCGATTTAAATACTGTAAATTAATATGACAACATTGCAAACCTTGCCAACTCAATCGACTACGCATTGATTTTATATGATGTTAATCTTTACATTGACATCATAATATATATAGAATTCAGTGACCTTTTTCAGAACTCAGGGATAACGGAGCGTCAACATTACGCACCGAATTTACGGCAGTAAATCATTGGTCATCCATTGCACATATGCGGCGAAACTACGAGATGACCGTATGACTTTAGTGAAACCAAGTCAAGAGACAGGATGTTTTGTGAGTAGGCTAAGTCGTCACCTTACCTTATCTTTTATTACCTGCAAATAAAGTTTTTGAAACATCCGAATAATCGAGAAAAAGTTATAATTATCACAAGTACTTTGTATTTAACCCAAAATTTTATATTAATATATATATATATATAAATATACCTTGATTCAATTTTCATTCACTTGTTACTCATCCATTTGGTGCTGTATTATAATTATTTAGTTATACACAGTAGCGGATTAAACACGTGAGAACCCCCTGGCGCAATTAATTTTGGAGGCCCTATTTTCCGAATAACATAAGAACGTCAGAAAATTCCATATATAATAATAGCAATATAAATAAACTTGAACAAAAAGTATATGGGTTATATGATATCAGCCATTTTTGAGGCCCCAAGCGCGCGCCTCATTCGCTTATATGGTAATCCGTCACTGGTTATTAGAGGTCTGCACGGGCCCGGGCCTGGCCCGGTTTCAAATTCCTCGGTGAGCTAAAAAAAAAGGACTTTCGGAGATAATCTGGGGAAAAGTATAGCAAATCGAGGATTTCAAATTCCTCGGTGAGCTAAAAAAAAAGTACTTTCGGAGATAATCTGGGAAAAAGTATAGCAAATCGAGGATTTCAAATTCCTCGGCGAGCTAAAATAAGAAGTTTCGGGCTTCGGGTCGGGTTCGGGTAACACGTGCGGTATTAGACTCGGGACCAGGCCGGGTCGGGCGTGAGTTTTTCGGGCTCGGACAGGTAATTTTGTAAAATTTTGGGCCGTGCAGACCTCTACTGGTTATACAAGAGTTGTCCAATTGTATTAAGCGTTATTTTTGCATAACGACGTTATCAACGAACGCCATGATTAACATAAGATTTCTTCGATTATATAATATTATACTGACTATTACGTGACCAGTGATTATAGTACATTTAACTATCGGATTACACTGATTTATGATAATAGTATTCAAAATATGAATATAAGCTTACATAAATGATGACTTTGAGATACCGATGCATAATTTTATTTTCAGTTTCGATGTACATATTTTCAATATTTTTGTCATATTGAGTAATATAAACATCTGCGTTACAAGGTCGGCTCTTGGAATATGCGTTGTGTTAGGCGGACCGTAATAAATCAGCTTTATCCACACCATACAATATATTTAAATGGGGATACAGATTTCTTTCCATACCAAGAAAATTCTCTATTTTTTTGTAATTTTATGGTTTAATTTTTTTTAAGTTTTGTCTAATTTTTATCGTTTTAATTCTTTAACTTTAATGTATAATAAAATAAAATGTGAAAAATTGTAAATAAAGCTTTGGTTAATTATAAAAAATCTTTTATTTTGCTAATGCTTTTTATTTTACCAGGCTGACTAGTTTCAGATATATAATTATTTTTATAAAAGCTACGGGTCGTGAAAATATTTCGCAAAATGTCCACAGGCGTTTAAAGGTTAACAACTCATTTGAAGTATTGGGATAATTACATGTTGAGAGTTATGAGTTGTATTATTCTTTAAAAAAAATTATGTATGCAACATTTTGTTTGGTATAGTAATTACATGGTAATGAAACAAAAATTAGCAATTCTTATACGCACAAACGTATAAATAATTCCCTCACATTAATTATTCAAACGCCAAAGTAATCATAGAGTGACGACAAACAAAAATAAAAGCTGTGTTGATAATACTAATCAAAAATGAATATTTATGACGTTACTTTGTCATACAATTTCACTACAGGGTCCTGTATTGTGTGAAAATGATGATATTCGGTTGGTGGTAGAATTACGCCGTGTGATTTCGGCCGGGAAGAAAATGCAAATATTTTTATCCCTGGTTTTAATCGTTTCAGCGGTTATTAAGCCAGTCTTAGACGCGCGAATCATTTTTACGCATCTTTGTGTCATCATCAGAAGTTTTCAATTGATTAAAACAGAAAATTTTAATATTAAACGTTTTTAACGGTGTCTTTAGTTAAACAAATATGTACAATAAATTCGTTAACACTCTATGCTCAATATAGGACTCGTATTTACTGATGGTCATTTACTTATCTTTCTTGCATATTCAATATATTTTATGTATAATACATCTCATTACAAAATAGATAAAAATAAACTTTCAAAGTCTGATTTCAGTCATTTACATTGATAAGTTTACGGTAAATTGCATATTGTTACATAATATAAGTGTTTTAAGTAACAATTGATTTCTTATTTAAGTATTGCATATAATAAATTAAATAGGAGTAACAAAAAACACTTCTTCCCCAGAACACCGATAATTGCTTTCAAATTAAGCCCCTTGTTAGCGTATTGTTAGCCAATAACTAATGGCTTTATAACAACCATTCTTTTTTTATCATGTATAAAAGATACATTTATCAACCGACTAAAAATCAATCGTTAGCTTGATAATATTTTAATGAAGACTTCGTAATCGAAACAACTAACATATTCATAAATATTTCTTTATGAACACGTTTTGCTGAAGAGTTTTTTCTACGGTTTATGATGTTTTTTTTTAAATTTTAAATGCATGCTTGTAAATTATAATACTAAAGAACTATCATAATTTGATATATCAATATAAAACTAGTGGAATGTCAGAAGAGGCTAGCGCGTTCCCATTGTTGAATTTGACTTGGGTTGGCGAACATCTTGCTAAAGTAACAAAAAAAAATATATTTTCCGATCAAATTTGTACCTAGCTGCAATTTTTGAGGTTGATAATGAAATTATATAATCCACGATGCATTAAGAATAACGATTGAAGCGAAATAAATAGCACCTACATATTTCTACGACAATATTGGATTTTTCACTCTTGCAATCTGACACAAGTAAATATATTTTTCAGGTATTAATATTAACATTTAATTAAAAGTACATTATGTAACATTCGATTGCTTTAATCATGAATATAATAATAACATAAAAGTGATATTATAAAAATCGTCTCCCTAGAAAACCGCGAATATCTCTGAGGTTAAGTGAATACCTTGTTAACGTATTGAGAGTTCTTCACTATATAAAACCCATCATAATATCGGAAAAAGAACTTAAACGACAAAGTTCGCTAAATTGCGTTTTAAGCCAATAATTGTTTAATATCGCCCAAAATTTTTAGAGTTATCTCATTCACCTTATCTTTTTTACGGCCTGTGCATTTTAGTGTTTTGACTTGTTATCATTAGTTCCACGTAGACCCCGGTTGGGAAATTCTGATCTAGACAACTGAAAGTAGTCAGAAAATGTTATTATACTATCAGGATAGGCATTGGCCATATATTACTATTTACTAACTGCACTTAAGGAATTCCTTTATCGAACTTAATTTAAAAAAAAACTGTAAAACTGATAAATTGTCGGTTACGATTTTCTGCATTTCTCGTTTCTCGATTTTCTACGGGTCGATATATTTCAGTTTCAAAATTGAACTACAAGTGTATAAAAGTGAAAATTTGTTATATTGACCAAGCCATCGTTAATTGTAATCTGTAATACAGTAAAACCCCTATTTACACTTAAGTCGGGAAAGTGTAATTCGGGGTAGTGTAATTGGGGGAGTGAATCTCATAAAAAATGAAGGATTTGGTTTTTTCTGCAAGAAATGCAAAACTAAGGTTTCCCTTAATTTTACAAAAAAATGACAAAATATTTAGTTACTAAGTGATGAAATGCAAAGCGCGCCAAAATCCAACACATAGACAGTCGCCCGGCTATACGTGTATAGCTTGGCACGTGTTGAATACACAGACGCTGGCCAAAATTTGACTGTTTGCGCCAGACAACCGTCAAGTAACAACGACAATGGAATGCGACAGTGCAATTGGGGGATTTGCGGCGAATATTTCAAGCCAGCGCGTAATTCGGGGTAGTGTAATTAGGGTTTCCACTGTATATTGATTTGAACGTTATTTGTTTGGTTATAATATTATATAATTGAACTAAAAACTTGAAAGAACGAACGAAAGAATACGATTTTCCGCCTATTTCAGGTCGAATGATTATGTGAAAAACAGAATTTCGTCTTATCATAGTTATAGTACATTATCGTATTTAATAATAATTACGATTGTTTTAATACAGACTTTAGTCTAAGACGAGCTTAAGCGATGGTATTGCCATGGAAATAAATAGAAAAAAGAGTGGGAAATGGCAATCCAACGGGGTTTCCACAGCCACAGTTTGTGCGGTGGTTATAATATCTACTTATCTGGTACATTTGCCGTATCGCATTCCCGGTTAAGTTCATAAAAAAGTTCGGAAAATCTGCTGTCGTCGGTGAAAAAATGGAAATATCAATTAAAATTCTCTCAGCTTATACCGTTTCCAATTAAAAATGAAGTGCTTTTTCATATTCGTCCCTCGCGGTACGGCTCGGGCGAGTTTGTAATTAATTTTTACACAGCGCTTGTTGGGCTGACGGTGGGCGGATGGAGCCGGGCGGAGGGGGGTGGTGAAAATCTCCAAAAATGATGATTCGCGATGTATTAACTGGCCCTATGTAGAAACGCCCAGTACCAGTACGACTAAAAAAAACCATCTTTAATTGTTGCTCACAATATGCAAACTTTTTAAAAAACGACGACGGTGAAATAATAACATACAGTACATCTACGAAACTGTATTGAAAATATGAGATTTTAATGAAATATTCTGGTAAATAAAATGAATTTTCTTACATTAACTTCTTATGGTTCAATCGCTGGTGTAAAAGGTAAATGTAACGACGGCTGGTTATTATTTTAATCATTCTGTTTTTTAAGAGTAAACATGATATTCAAAGTTGAACTCGTGTAAGTACACAATAATTGAGCATTCTCTATGTTACATTCTAATTTGATTTGAATTGCTGATTCTGATGATTATAATTACCATTATATCAATTAAAATAAGTAAATATTATATATGTATTTATACTAAATCTCAAATCAGGTAGTAGGGCTAGTTATTTTTATGACAGAATAAACCAATATAATTTTATTAGTATGATAAATATAAAGTTTAATTAAACGATCATTTTAATTTTAATTTGATAGAATAATTTAAATGTAATATTTATCCATTTTAAGTACGAACCATCCAAATTATTTTTGAGTGTACATTGAAAATATGTATATATTGATTTACGGTGAAATATTGTATAATACAAAAACCTACGTGTAATAATTCATGAAAATTAGTTTTATGAGGCTGAATACGATGTAAATAAAAGAACAATGAACAACCAACCATCCGAATTTAAAAGATTTAAATAATACTTAATTATATTATAACACACAGAAGAATGAGTTTAAAACATCGATTGACTAACTGAGCCATTTATCAATATCGTATTTATTAAATCGGGAATAGTTTTTTTTTAAAATTTAATTAAAGTCATTTGTATCAATTATGACTATATCATTGCATTTCCTCTATTGCAAACGAGTCGAAAGTCAAAGATATTGGACTTTTTGCGTACAAAGTTAAAGGCTTTTAAGTTAAAATTCCGAATTGAAAACTCTTAGCATTCATTGTTTTATCAATCGTTTTATGAATTTGTACTCAAAGAAATGAATTTTATGTTGTTTTCAACCTTAACTAAGCCACTCCTTGAAAACGCTGTAGCGGGAGAAGGGGAGAGAGAGAATGGTTAGCTAAACACTAGTCTATTTATTATAAAATCTATTTATACACAGAGAGGATCAGGTCGCAGCTTACAGCGTGTTCTTGAGATGCTCAACAAGATCCGACACGGTACGCTACAATTTAAATAAAAATTAAACTTTTTTTTTTCTAGATTGGAAATGTTTAAAACCACCACAGTGTCTATTTTTGGATTGAGCTCAGCGCTGTGAAAGCTTTGCAAATATTAATTTAGCATTTAAACCACAAAATGCAAATCGCGACTTTAACATTCTGGACATGTCAAAATCCAGCGGCCACCGTCACACGAGTCAAATAATTTTATTTACCATTGTGTCTAGTTTTGGTCATTTTCCGCAAAAACAGATTCGTTATGGTGTTTACCAACCAAACAACAAATGACACACGCTCTCCGAATCACAACACATTGGAATCGACACTTGCGCCGAAATGACGAACGGATGAACGAGTATAATTTGGTTTTTGTGTATAATTTTCATATAATGGGTTTTATTTATACGTAGATAGTTGCAAGTTATTTCTAAAAGGTAATTGATATTGCCGCCTGTGTGGTCGAGCGGTCAACGTCGTTGGTTTTGGCTACGTAGGTCACGCGTTCGAATCCCAGTATGGACAGTTTTATAAATTGATTTTTAAATCGATTTATGAATTTCTGTTCGAAGGCATGAATGTATTTGATGTCTTGAATTCCCCCTTACCCTATCCTATCTTATGAACGGGGCGTATCGAGAGCGATTAGTCAACCACTAATCCTGTCCTAGCCCTATCCATCTATTCCTACTCTCTTTGGAAAAAGAGAGGTTGAGCAACTGAGTAACAAGCAGTTCTCGTAGACACACTTCTGTTGAGATAAACTACATTAGGAGTCCATATGCTCCACATTGGGAGCGGACATGGTAAAAATAATAATATGATATTATAGAAGTAAGCACATTATCGGCATGTAAAAGGAAATATATAAAAAAAATGGATTTTAGATGACCACGTATGTCTTGATAAAGAATATATTTTTTAATAACAATGGTTCCAATCAGAATAATAATTAAGTTTAAGACACATTTTTTAAATATGGAAAGTAATTATTTACGCTCGAATGTTTTTCAAGAACGTCCGCTCTCATATATAAAGGATATGGTCTGCCGATGGAGTATCTAAACACAACTATTTTGACTATGATTCGTTGTTATTAAGTCGCTCAACTTCTCCTTTTGGATAGAGTAAGGTAAGAAGAATGAGCCTAGGAAAAAAGCCTGGTCACCTAATTTGGAAAATACATATCTTAGATTTGGGGGACAAGTCAATTCAAATTATTAAAAAATAGTTTGATTAGTATTCCACTCATGTCGGGTCCAACGTTCCCTCTAAACCGAAAAGTTAGCTGCTCGGAAATTTTAAAGGCTGCGCGGACCGATCAAATATTAATTGAGCAACTGTCTTGTAGTGCGCGCTAACTCGGAACGAGTGCGCGGAGGCTTCCCAACTGCTGCGCGGCCGCTCACGCACGCAGCTTAGAGGGAACTTTGGTCGGGTCCATGGCACAGTGATCAACATCATTTGTTTTCGTGCCATACCTCACGGGCTTGAGTCCCAGTACGAACAGCATTTTTTCATTCGATTAATCGATATCAGTTCAAAGACATGGATGTTTGTGATGTCTAAAGATTCCCCGCCACCTTATATATCCTAAAATAACGAGATGTAGCGGCAGTCCTGTACTGCCCTATCCTTTCTATCCCTACACTTGTAAAAAAAACTTCTGTTGATACACCTCCATTAGGAGCGGACATGGATTAAAAAAAAGTATTCCACTCATGAATAATGAGTACAGTTGTGTAATATTTAAAATGGTAACTTCTTAAAAAATTGTAATAATATCTTATTTATAATTTAAAAATAACCAATTTAGACATGAGGAAATTTAAAGAATATTAAGGAATGGAAATCAAATGTCTTTGTTTACATACTAAAAAGTAAAAAAATAATGTTTAAATTCAATGTTTGGAAAATGAATCAGCACCATATGTCTTTTGAAACAAAATATAATATATTAAGAGTATACTCCCTTAGACTCCGAGCTGGAGTAGGTTTATGGTATATGTCACCGATTATTCATGGATACATTGTAAAAACATATAAACTCGTGTCTACACTTTATGTTTCTTTGAAATGAAACATAACGACATAAAGTATTAAAGTGCGGTACTTAAAAGTATTGTTGTTACCATTATTTGTTGTCTGAGAGAGACTAAGACACGTGTGTTGGCATACGCCGCGACGCTTTCAAGCACGTGCCCACGTGCTGGCGCGATACGATGATTCTGCTGTAATGGAAACTCTGCCAGCGAGATGATCGAATTCGTCACGAAGAAAATTAAGTAGACGCTAAAGGAGAAAAGACTTTGGAGTTATATTAAACACACTTGTGTTGTGCGTGCTGTTTGTTTTGGGTTTGTTAAGTGTTTGTCATAACATTTTTAATAACGGTGAGAAATAACGTTTTGATAACTTTACACAACTATACACTGCCTATTTATATATAACATCTATATTAATTTAAGTGTTTTGTGGAATGGACAAAATTATGTTTTTTTATGAATAATTAAATAATAATATTGTATTCACAACAGCTATTTTGGTATCGTTTATCCACGGCATTTAGAAACTAACACTAGGGTTATAAGATCTGGACACGGAGATATACTACTACTCTATCAAATTTGAATCGTTCAAATTATGTACATTCAGACACGTTTTTTCATTATCGACCCGGGTTTTGCCTTTTGGCATCTTCAGGCGTTCAAGTGCACGGATGAACTTGAACTGACTAACTGAAAGGCATGAATGTACATGAAGAATGTACATAATTTGAACGATTCAAATTTAATATTGAAATTCCACCCTCAGTCGAAATCTTATATTACTACTCTATCATTTTAAGCATAGTTATAGTAAAGAAAATATTTGTTAATATTGTAAATCGATTTAGATATTTTAGCTTTCTTAAGTTATACTTACATTACTTTAAATCGGATTACAGTTTTTTTAATAGATTGTTTTTTATGTTTATCATGCACACGTAGGTTCTGAACAAATTGAAAATTGGTGCGTGTCACATAGGCACTCGTGCAACATTTTGTTATTTTTTTTTGATTTTGAAAGTGAATTATACTTGTATACATTTTTGAGAGTTATCCGTGTCCTCGATTATAATCATGGTGGTAGTTTACGAATCGTGAGTGGGATTAAGACAAGTGGCAAGTCAACTTCGGAATCCACATATTGAAATTCTGAGGCAGAGTAGGCGTCGCTGGCGTCGGCGTCGGTATGGCATGCGACGTCGACGCGTCCTAAACAAAGGTGCCGAATGATTCGTCTCAGGAATGGAGCCGACATTCGCGAAGTGAGATTAATAATAACGCCTCTCTCCCTCGACCCTGTTTTACGTTGCACTCAACCTTTTAAAGAATACCATTTCAAAATAGTACGAAAAAAGTATTTTTAAACTAACTTCTTTTACTAAATTACGATGCTGAAATCTCGAATTATGTTTAAATATTCGTGCTCAATAATAATGTTCGATTTACGTTCATGTGGTAAATGATGATTAAAAGATTAAAAACGTATTTTTTTCAGAATAAGTTTTCTAATAGCGTTTTATTTCTGGAAGACTGAAAATAAAATAGTTTTAAGTATACAAATACTTTTATTGAATTGCTGTAGTGAGGTGTAAAAGTACTCATATATATAAACGTCAATGATCTAAAACTAGAAAAATAATATTTTTCATTTGTAAATGAAGCAATCATCACGACGTAACAAAAGATACCGGAAAAGTAATATAATATTAATGAATTAATATTATATTACTTTTTTAATGTGTATAGTTCTGAAAACTAGCTACGATAATTTATGCTTATAATTGTGTGATAGTAATAGTGATTAATGTGATAGTGATTAATGCTTTTATTGTGTGATAGTAAAATAATAAATACGATTAAATTGATTCAAAAGAAAGATATATATAAATAGAATAGAATAAATATCTGAATTTGTTGAGCCAAGTATCGTTGGAAAAAATGAGTTATAATAATACTCTACATCTTTCTCAACCTTTTTGAGCCCGTGGCCGCTTTTGAGTCTCATATTTTTCCGTCGTCCCCATACCAGTTTTTATATAAGCATAAAGTTTTTTGAGACTCTGGGATGCATTATTTCGATATGAATGACTGAGGAAAAAGTGAGAAATTGAAAGATTTCAAAATAATTTTCATTTTATTTGAAAGATTTGCTCGCTGGAAGATATCAAAATTTTACCCAGAAATTTACGGATTTTCTAAAATATTTTTTCGCTGCCCGATTTTAAAAACTTGGGAATTTTTTTATTTGTCCGTGGCTCCCCAAAACTTTGCCGTGGGTCACCAAAATTATTTTTTCTCTGCGGACCCCTTGGAACCTTAAAGCTTAAAGTATCGTAAAAATGAAGTGAGTAAAAGTGACAAATAAACACCGCAATAATGTCATTTACAAAACACCAAGTTAAGATGTAATTGTACTTAAAAGTCGAATATAAATCTATGGCTTAAAGTCAAGCAACGTTATCTACAAAAAAAAGATTTTCATTCTTTTAAACTTTTATAGTTTCTTAAAAGGTTAGTACATAAAGATGTCTTTTTTATAAATATTTTTTTTTTTAAATAATACTTAAAGTAATTAGTCCACAATAAATTGCAAAACATGAATATTAGGATTAAAATTAACATATGCTTTGTAAATAATAAAAAGCGTTTTTGGCTCTCCTGAAATGTTACACTTTTGTAGATAGTATTGTTTGATTTTAAACCCTCGAAATGATTTACTTTTTTACTACTTAGTTCACTTCACTTTTTTATGGCTCATATTTGGTTTACAGCCTCTGCCTTATTAGACAATTTGGGCACGTATAGTGAGGGGGAAGTGGAGAGTCGCTATCAGGAACAATGATTATGAGTAACGTTGGAATTCTTCCGCCTTGATATGGGGCCATCTTCTGAATTTCACGCAATTGTTTGGAGAAACTTCCGATGACACCAAAATATGCCGAAAATTTTATATCCTAATTTTGATTTTTCGAACATTCCACTTCGATCTAGCAGGTAGGTACGCGATCAAAATTTATCTGCAATCTATAGAAATAAATTAAGGGTAAGAATTAAACATGTTCTATCATTTTTTCAACAGCTTTCAACTTAATGAGTGTTTCTCAATATTTTAACTTGTGATAATTGCTAATACACTGTTTCTTACCCAAAGTATATTTTTTTTAATATTTATAATACGTATTTGTCAAGTCTTATGGCACAGCGGTTAACGTTGTGCGCTTCCGTGCCGAATCTCACGGGCTCGAGTCCCAGTACTAACAGCATTTTTTCGATCGATTTATTGATTTCTGTTCGAAGACATGGCTGTTTGTGATGTCTAAAAATTCCATCTCACCTTTTCCGCTTCTTTAATAACTGGGCTTAACGAGAGCGATTAGTAAACCACTAGTCTAGTCTTAGCCTTATTCTAATATCTCTACTATTATCGTTGAAAAAGAGAGGTCTGAGTAACAAACAGCTCTCGTATAAAAAAATCTGTTAAGATACCTCCAATATGATGCCATATGCAGGGGTAGGCTGGAGAGGGCTCGGAGGGGCAGTGTGAGCCCCTTGTTAAATTTGACTACGGCTGGCGAGCCCCTTGTTAATTTAAGAAACAACAATATTCTCAGATCAAAATAGTATATGACTACAATTTCTGACTTTAATACTATCAACGACAACTTCAGAATACACAGTAATAGATTTTCTGTAATTAACATTGACAATTTTACGGTAAATTGCATATTGTTACATAATATAAGTGTATTAAGTGTCAATCGATTGCTTCCTTAAGTATTGCATATAATTGCATAGAAGTCATAAAAAAATTCACTCCTTCCCCAGAACACCGAGAATTGCTTTGAGATTAAGCGAGGCCTTTACTAACGTATCGGAAGCCCACCGCTGGCCATATACATCCTCCATTGAAAGCGAGCATAGATAAAAAATAAATATATAATACAATATTTATTTTAACATTGATGGAAAATATGTGCATACTTAAAAATCGTATTTAAATCAACCTAACATCGATTCTTTTGAGAAGATTGATCAAGCTTTGATTATATAACATTGTAATTCTGGCATAATGTATTGATTTTGAATAAATCAATATTGTCGCCCTCTGTCGTCTAGAATATAAACATATGCCAGCATATATGTTACCACGTGACTAATATTTCATTGCAATGCCAATAAATACGGACAGAGAAATTGATTGATTAATTATATTTTGAAATTATTTGTATTAGTATAATATATTTGTACGAGGGAGGCGAGAAAGTGTGGTCACCTGATGGTAAAGCGGCGATCCTTGTACGTAGGCCGACTATGTGTCCATACAACTGGTACACATGTTGCAACAGTTTGCCAAAACACGAAAAACGCATTAGGGTCACCCGAAGGTAGGTATCGACACGATGTTAACGTTGTGCTTTGCTAGAAGGCGTCTCGAGTCCAATCTTCGGACACAGATTCCCTTCAATAGAATCTTTTTTTCCTTTCAACGAGGTGTGTACCGGTCAATTTACCAGAATGGAGTCTGGCTAGTATTACTAAGTGAATTTTATAAATAAATTTTATATTGTTACTGTTAATACTTGAAGAAAAGGCGTACATTGTATATATAATATATATCGTGAAACCATTGTACTTATTTCATTAAAGAGACAACCAGTTTCTTTCAGCTGATAATCATGTTAAACATAGTATGTGGAATATGTTTGATGTTCTTATTATACAGTTGGTTAAATTCATTGTCTATGAATAGAAAAAGAACTGCCTTCTTGAAACTAAATTATAAAGAAATCATAAAACAGAAATAACTACACAATAATATTTGAATATTATCGAAAGCCTGAAAGTATTGCGATAATTTACCTTATCCTTTATATCTAACTTTAAATAATAAGTAAACTTTTAGGTTGTCCACTGTCAATATACTTGGTGAAAAGGCATTATACTAAGAAAATACAATATAACTTTGTACTTTATTTCCACTTTATGTATAAAGGTCAGTACCGGTTTCGCTCATGGCGAGCATTGTCGCCACCACTTTAATTTTATTACTCTTTGATGATTTTTTAATTATATTTAAATAGATTCAAATTTTTACCTGATTCAGATCTTTTGAACGATCAACTAATATTTGCTAGTTCCCCGTTACTTTATCCATTGCATTAGCCCTTGTTGACTATTCTTTTATATAATTTAAAATATATATAGGTATGTATATATATATTTCTTTGTTAGAATTGATATGGTCTTTGAAAAAATTCTTTTTCAGAATCTTCCTGGCTGTCGATTTTGTTTAAGAATGTACACTCATCAACTACTTGGAAGCGGGGGAAAATAGGAAACTATCATTCACTCTATTAATGTCATTATTAATGTCATTTATCACTTTGTCAAAGAATTCCCAAATTTTAATTATGTTTGTAATTACTTTCAATCCCCATTCTAAATTTATTAATCTGAGATGACTTTTTAATTATATGTAAGATGTGTTCAACATTTTATTTTATGTAATTATAGAGTCACTTCTACTGTAATTTGTAAACTCTTTTCAATGTCAATAATTGTTGTTTACATTTTTTTTTATTTAAATTTGTTTTTGTACAAATAGCACTGTTAAATTATATTTTTTATCAGTTGTCAATGCTTGCCATGAGCGAAACCGGTCTTGACCTTTATAAATAAAGTGGAAATAAACTACAAAGAAATATTGTCTTTTCTTAATTAGTAAGATATTTTGGTTTGATGGTTTTAATTCAAAAATATTTATATGTCAATAAGCATTTTTGTGAAGCTGTTTTGCTTTTTGACTGAATCAATGGCCTCAAAAGATTCGTCACGCTCTCGAGCTTTCGTATTTCTTGGATGCTTCGTCATGGGCTCGAATTCATAAATGGAAAACTTTTTACATCTTTTTTTAGTCGACTTTAAATTAAGAACATTTTAAAAATTTGCTCACCATTCTATTAGATCTCATTGTTTTATTTAAAATGATTTTGAATGTCTGTCTTGCAACCAATCAGTTATCTTGGAATAAACACGTATTAAAACTTGTTCCATTTTGCCAAGGTTTACCAAACTTTTTCTGCAATGGAACAATCAGAAATTATAACGTAACATTTAAGTATTTTTTTTGGTAACATAACAGTAAAAAATAAATATATTACTAAAACACTTATTATTTTTTTAAGTAACTAAATATTAGTGTTCCTAGATACTTGACAATAAATATAGTATAAATCGTCATAAAAATCACTCGTCTTTCAATAAAATTGAAGATTTTTGAATGTGTTGCAGCGTATAAAACCATTCTAAATTTTAGCGGAACACCTATTCAAGTTCCGTGGAACACCAGTGTTCCGCGGAACATAGTTTGGGAAACCCTGCATTATGCAATGGTTTTTCAAATTTGTCAAAATTTAGATCTCAATCAAATATTCATTGATAAAAATATAATGTGAATTTGAAAACGAATGGACGTTTGAAATAATTTAAAAATACAAATTTGTTCATTACCAAAAATGTGACTTAAATAATGTTTTTTTTAAAGAATGAACATTCACCACAATTTTTGTAATAATGAAATATGCGATTTAAAAACGGTATGAGTAAAATACAATACTAGTAATAATACTGTTAAAAAGTTGAGTTAAAATTGTGTTGGTTTATTTGTCGAATTTGTTATAATATTGATACAATATCCGAGTTTCTTAGTTCTTGATTATTAGCTTCTCTTCCAACGATAGTTAAACGTTAAAAATGCACCAAGCTGCACTAATTGATGCATAATTCACCGTGTGCACGGATATCTAATCAATCACAACGTTAACTGCCAAAAATCTAAAAAAAAGCCGTCGTGACGCGACATCTGCCTTGGTCGATTTATCAACTAAATATTTTCATTATTGGTGGCTGAATTCCGTAAATAAATTTATATTACAATGCCCGCCTACTGAATAAGAACGTTTTCTCATATAAATATTCAATTTTATAAATTATAAGTAGAATAGACGATTTTTTTTGTATGTTTATTATACTTTTTTGCGCTGCTTAATATGCTTGAATATTCTAATCATGAGCACACGTAAACTGATGAATAAAAACAGTGAATTGATTTTGAATTTTGAATTTAGATTAACATTCTGCAGCCACAAGGAATGTGATTAATAATAGTGTGGAGAGTTTGATTGAGTATCTTTTTACAGGAAACGAATGTATATGATGGTGATGATGAATAAAACTTTTCATAAACCAACGATCTATAGTAATCTCGGTCGCGAAAGACATTTCTTGTAGAGTATGGAATCAATTCGTAAATGCTTCTTGCGGTATAATAGCCGCAGTATACTTTCTACGACGTAGAGGTACGTACGAGTCGTAGATCCCTCGCGGGTCTACAACATAACGTAACGTCGACAAGCGGTTAAGTGTAGCAGCACCACGGGACAAATCGAATACGTGTCAGCCCATAGAGCTACGCTCTCCTACGATCGGGTTGTACGCTAGGGCTTCTCCACTGAAAGAATAAGAAGAAAATAAATCAAAACATAATGAACAATGCATATGCTTTTTCGGAATCATTTATCGTACCATCCAAAGAAAAAATGATATCTTCTAGTGCAGGCATGGGGAACCTGAGGCCTTACGCATGCGGCTTTTTAGCTACTCTGGTGCGGTCTTCTGACCAATTTTGTAATTCTGTAAATTTATATAAATTCGTAAATTTCTGACATATTCTGACCGTAAATTCTTGTTTCTGGCCAAAGATTCCCTAAGTCAATGTTTACTGCGGCCTTATGTTGAATCATAAAAATGAATGCGGCCTTTAGAGAAGAAAAGGTTCCCCACCTCTGTTCTAGTGTAAAGCTATATTTTATCTCCAAAAATGTATTCTATAGGTATGCGTATAATTTTTTTTTAAGTAGTCGACACTTTCGCTTCGAAAGTTCAAGATATTTTATTTAACAATCTACTCCGTACAAAACAAAGTTTTGATTTTGGATAAAAGTTGACAAGACAAAATAATATTTAGAAATTATTAAATATGTAGATAATATTGAAGTCGATGTTTTTTTCATTGTAGATTTTGTTGTGAAATTTTGGTTACCCTATAAATATTGATCGAAAAGTTTCCTGTTCACTTGAGTTCGCTATTGATGTGAAAAAGGTGTCCGGAGGGATTTATGGTCACCCTTATTCTGCAGGTGAAATTGGTCTCATATGTTACAAACTAGAGTACTGCGGGAACAAAAGAAGGTGTTCTATACTGCGTTAAGAAGTAGTTCACTGTGGCTACAAAATATCAAAAGAAAGCCAGTATGTAATAAAAAAATATACTTGACTGATATTATGAAGTAAGACTATAATTGAATAACTTTTATCTTTCACTAGCTGCCCGATACTGCCACCCAAGTGAGCACAGTATATCAACTAGTACAGCTGTTTGCATTTATTACTTATTACAATCATACTGGTAACTTTGATCTTTTAAACTGAACTTAGTGATTGATCATTTGAAGATGAATCCTATTAAGATAATCACGTAAGCTCAAAGTCTCCTGGAAACTGGATTTGCCAATTTATAATCAACCATGACAGATTCAACGGTAATTTTTTTGGATTGGACAAGTTGGTTGAAAGACTATATTGAACATGCGAGCACAACCACTAGGACATTAACCACGTACTGTAGGACTCACTTGATATTAATGCCGAATAAGTACGCCGACCTGTTCTCAACCAAAAGAAAATTTGAGTCATTCAATACATATGCAACATCATTTGGAGAACGGGATACATATTCTCAATTCCTTTTTAGATTCAACGTGGGGCAGATTTAATTATCCTGTTACGGTGGACTCTCAGTATACGAATGCACACAATACTTAACATCACTTAAGGGGGTATTCTAGTGTAGAAATTTGAAAAAATCGATTCTTTTTTTATATTTTTCTAAAGCTTACACATTTGAAAGTATGTCCTTAAAAGGATTTTTCAAAATTTTAATTATTTACTGAGTCACAGTGATTTTGGTGACGCAGCAACTAAGCTGGTCCGACCGGAACAGATCGAAACTCAAAACGTTAAACGCGTTTTTCTCGAAACTACTTTTTTCAAGCTGACGTACATAATATATCAAGTTATACCTAACCGATTTATTTTAAATTTTGAATTTATACTATTTTTAAAAAATTTGAAACGGTTAAAAAAACGTAAAAATTCAATATTTTTTCTCAAACGGCTGCTATTTTCTGACTTTTTTTTTATTTTTTACTTCTCCCTGGTAGGGGCTATAGTGACATTTTTATTAATTAAGAATCCGTCAAAAATATTTTTTTCAGATGACCAGAAAGGTTGGAATCGTGTACGTCAGGACACCACATTTTTTTCGGACTCCTCCCTTTACCAGTCGATAACTTTTCGAGTTTTGATTTTTTTTTTTAATTTTTTATAAAACATTAAAATATAAATAAACGAACGGTAAAAAAATGGACGGAAAAAATTTCTTTGTTTATTTTTTACAGAGCTCGAAAAAACACCCACAATTTGTAAGCCTCTAAATTGCTGATCAAGTCACGTTTTCTTTTATTTTCTTACTGTTTTTATCGTTTTTTAAACTCAATAGTCAAAAGATAGATCGCACGTAAGTCTGTATAGGGCTGATAATATGAGGAGATCTTTTCTTGGTCGTTATATTTTGTTTTGAAGATGACCGTGAAATAGCTGCTACATACACATTACGGACATTCAATAACCAACAAGATAAGGAAAATCACGAGATGCATTATTTGTACGAGAGCCGTAATCCTGTGCACATTGAGTAACCATGTTGATGTCACGGTTGTTATTGGTTTGCATAGCAACCCGAAATAAACAATAATACAAAGCTCACAAATAGTAAAATACCCAACCGGATTTGTAAATTTCGTAAACATTTTTGCCACCATAACATTAAATTTATGAATCAAGACATGAGATTTGTTATTTTTTGTAATACAACGTGTTTAAAGTAAATGTTATGCATTATATACAAATAAAGATTGACAATCACTAGATTAAAAACGTTGGCAAATTTCAGCGTAATAAAAAAAAGGTAGGAGACTTTAAAAATCTTCATTTTTTAAATCCATGTCCGCTCCCAATGTGGAGCATATGGCCTTTTATGGAGGTATCTTGGCAGAAGTTTGTAGCTCAGTCGCTCAACTTCTTTTATTCTAAAGAGAGTATTAGAGATAGAAGGATAAGGCTAGGGCAGGACTAGTGGTTAGCTAATCGCTCTCGCTACACCCAATTATTGAAGGGTCGGAAAGGGTGGGAGGGAATTTTTAGACATCACAAGCACCCATGCCTTCGAACAGAAACCGATAGAAAAAATGCCGCTCGTACTGGGACTCGAACCCGTGAGGTCTGGCACGGAAGCCAACAACGCTAACCCGACAAAATGTTATTAAATATGTATCCGCGGATAACTTTTTAGTAATCTAACGACTCGTCGAATCACATATCGGAAAAGGATCACAAAGCTTTTACAATCGATTGCATGAAAACATCTAAGTATTAAAAAATGATTACGGAATATATAATAAATACATAATTATGACTTTAATAATTGGTTGGCTTAAAAATTCGTAATTGTTGTTTGAAATTTGCAGAATAAATGCAAACATTAATTTTATTATAATTTGTATGGTCGGTTTTGATATCAATCGTCGTTATGAAGGTACTAATCAAAAGGTTAGTATGAGTAGGTAACGTATAAAAATATTTATTGTATAAACACGGCGTGTACAGTAAAGGAAAAGATAGCGTTTATTTGTTTAGTAAACTTGCATTAAAACAACGTTATGCTAAAATTATAACTATGATTTCATCAACCCACAGTGGGCCGTGGTCTCTAGCAACACCTAATCTGTCTATCACTGCTCACGATAGTCACAGTAACTAAAGCCTTGTCGCCCTTTGAAGGACATGACTAGTCCAACACAATATTTAATTTTGATTTTTTGAACTGTACATATATCATCGTAGGCTCGCTCGTAGACGACGGCATTGTGTTTTGAGTTTTGAATAAGTCTACAAAATATGGAGGTTAGTTAAGGGTAAGTCGGTGTTTCCCAACGTGGGGCGTACGCCGCCCCACTGGGGGCAATGCGCAAACCCGGAATCCCGGGATCACGACCCCGTACCAATCCCAGGATTGAGAAATTTTTACCGGATCCGTAAATTCTAAAAAACGAGTCACGCTGAACATTTGGGGAAATCGGTAAATTCCTGAAATTGGAAATAAAATTGTTGAAAATTTCTATGATTTCTTATACTTGTATTGACTACGTGCACTTTTTTATTCGAAGCAATTATTTTTTACGATTTTTTTGGTACCCAACTATCATTATTTCTTTTTTCATTAGCTGTCATGGAATTGCGTAAGATTTTTAGTTTTTAAGCTTGTTTACAAATCACTTGTAAATAAACATATTAAACTAATCACTAATTCAATAATAAATTAATTCAATTTTCAACAAGAATTTTATATTTGTTTTTAATATTATTTTTTTTATATCAAAGTAAAACCGTTCGCTTTCATTTATGTCGAGTGGTCTGCGAATACAGCCTGCCCAATTTAGTCAACTGTAAGTATAGATACAGTGTATCCAGAAAGGGTTAAAACATCGGCCGGTCGGATTAAAACTCTGCCTATTATTTTAATTGGCCCCTCCCAGGTATAAATTAGTGGGCAGATGTGTGAAACAGCCCCATACTAAAAAGAGTTTACTCAATAATAGAGAGCTACTTAGTTTTCTTGTCGTCGTCCTTGCTTTTTAAATGTAAATGTGTAATTAAGTTTTGCTAAATGCGTTCATTTAGTAGTAAGAATCCGTGACTTTATTCTTGCCAACAAAGAGATTTTTACTAATACTTTTACAAAATAATTTAAAAAAAATAGTTTGAATTGTTCATATTTAACAATTTTAAAAGAATGTCTATCATCTATAGTTTTTAAATTGTCTCTTTCTATTTTTTTTTTGTGCAAAACTAAAATAGAAAAATGATATATAATATTTTTATTTAAATAATAAATACTAAAATACTATTCGATATTGTTGTCAAACAAGTAATTTGGTCAGAATTTATTTAAGAAGGGTCTGTAACAATCATTTTCGATTGGTAATTTTATAAGTTAGGTTAGGTTATGGGCGTTTAGTGAAAAATCTTGATCGCGATCCTGATTTAGTAACTGACCGCATACATACTGACCATTTATAATACATTCAAACCATTTTTACTAAAGGATGACATATTATAGAGTGTACATAATGATTATTGTTGATAAAATAGTGTTGTTTTAAAGTTATGTAAGTGTTCGCGGAACACTTATTCAGGTTCCGTGGAACATCCGTGTTCTACGGAACATAGTTTGGGAAACCCTGCTAACTATGGTTCATCTGTTGTATCGAATGTCAAATACACAGACGATCCGGATGAGCAGGTCCATTTTAAACAATCTTAAATTTTGCTGAAAAAAAATACTTAAAATATTATTTTGAAATTTTATTTTACAAGAATTATAAGGCTCCGTGCGTAGATATGCAATATGGAGCGTCTCAAAAAGTTTTTTTTAATCCATGTTCGCTCCCAATGTGAAGCATATGGCCTCCTAATGAAGGTATCTCAACAGGCGTTTTTTCTACGAGGACTGTTTTGTTACTCAGTCGCTTAACCTCTTTTTTTCGAAGAAAGTAGTAGGGATAGAAAGGGTAGAGATAAAACAAGACTAGTGGTTGGCTAATCACTTTCTCTACATCCAATTATTTTTGAGATTGGAATGGTGGGGGGGGGGATTTTAAGACATCAAAAGCATTAATGGGGTGTCACATGCAACTTTCCCTCTAAGTTGCGCGCGCGCGCGGCCGCGCAGTGGTTGGGAAGCTCCCGCGCACTCATTCCGGGTTGGCGCGCACTACAAGATAGTTGTTCGATTCATATTATATTTGATCGGTCCGCGCAGCCTTTGAAATTTCCGCACAGCTAAATCCCTGGTTGAATAGTATAGTAAGTGCACAAGAGATGGTGAGTGTTTTGCCTCATTAACACTTAGACCATGTGGTGTGGCGATGATAGTCGACGTCTTTAACCGCTACTTCTGAGCCCCGTGTCAAGCATGCATTATTCATAATAATAAAACTAAGAAATTTAGTCCAAGATTACTTTTAAAGGAGGCCGGGTATACTAAAAACAAGCGGCGCTTATTATGTATTCAAGTCACACCCGTTAATTACTTACACTTGTGAATGTTCTATAATTGTCATAAATTATCTGTTGTTGTTGCTATTAACAGCGAAATTACACCCTGTAATTACGATGATTAATGGCCTATTCGTCATTCGTCTACATACTTATTAAAGCATTATGAATTTGCTACAATTAGAAATTCAAAAAAATTGGGCTATGTGATATTTTTGATGTGTTAACAACTCTACCTTATATGCAAATTTGTATTTGAGGTGGTCTGAATATATTATCGATGATTCGAATTTTAAGTACGATGGATGTGTTTCAACTTTTCAAAACGGATACCATTTCAGCTTTAAGGGTAACATATTTATAATTCGTATAAAATCTTTTTCTTGGAATATAATTATCCCTAAAAGTCAGAGATCGTTGTACATTTAATTTTAATTAAAAATAAATAAATAGTGTGTTTACCATTTAGTATATGTGAATCTAATAAAAATAATAAAACGAACACGTAATAACAAAACTAGTGGTTAGCTAATTACTCTCGAAATTTTTGAACCGTGGCCAAGTGGTTAACGTCGACTTCTGTTCGAAGGCACGGATGTCTGAAATTCTTTTCTACCCACTATTTTCTAAAAACGGAGCACATCGAGAGTGATTAGCTGACCACTTGTGCTACCGTAGCCCTATGCTTTTATCCTTACTTTCTTAGAAAAATTATGGTTTGAGAACTGCAATACGAGTACGTGTGCTCCTCATTAGTAGCATGGTTGGTAATATATATAATACTTATACATATATTCTAGCCATCAGTTTTTTCAATATCCTTCTGCTCATATAAATAGCAGCGTACTGTACACACGAGTAATTTCACATGCGATTAAGTAGTGTGATTTAAAACCGAAAAAGGTGTGTAAAAACGCGTGTATGAGCTGTTTTTTGTGCTACAATACCCAATATGCTTCAAAACTAGAAAACTTCATTTGCACAAATTTTATTTTTTCTTAAAACATACATTTTACTCAAACGCATATGAATGCACCTTAATGTAAAACTATTTTTTAAATCAAATATGATAAATTATGCCGCACATTTGTTAGATTGAACCGCGCAATTATACTCTAGTCTTAGAGGGAGAATTGATCGGCATCGGTTGATAATGCTTACAATCAGCGAAACCGGCCAAGATATTTATTAAAAATGGAGAATTGAAACAAAAAAATGTTTTTTTAAAAATCTAAGTTCTATTTATAAATATTTTCGTATAATATATATATATATATTCACATTGTTAAAAGAGGTTGTCGTTATTGGGATATTATCTACCACTCATAATAAAATAATATATCAGACGAATGGATTGAGTAAAATAGTAATTACCGGGTTGCCACGGTGTAAATATTAAATTGATACCTTAAACGAGGCAGTTATTCGGACCACTTTTTATTTGACAGGTGTTTTGGATAATACACTTTTTTTGATTCTGAATTGAAGTGGACCATTTACACGTTATTATTCTAAATGCTACTCGAGAATATAATTTATATCATTTGTTGAAAAAATTAGAGGAATTATTTATATCTTCACAAGATTCATTATTTTTAGTTGGATATTGAAATTTACATATTATATAATTTTTATTAAAAAAAAAACTTTTTTCTTTTATATAATTATACGAAGTAACAATTGTACGACAATAATTCTCGTATGCGAATTTAATGTCAGGTTTTTCGACTTTCACTTCAGGAGCCCAGACGTAAAAAAATGTCAAAACAAATGAAATTTACTGGTGGTATTTATTGATAATTACTTGTCAGCCTTGGCAGAAAATTATGTTTAAATATGTTTTTAGTCGGTATACTGAATTATATAACAGGCGCAAAATTATGTATAGTGAAAATGTTACAAATAATAAAATCCTAATTAAATACGGTAAATTTCGTAAATCAATCATGTTTCAAATTATTGTGTTTTTCAAAACATCTGTCAAAAGACAGCGTAAAATTGTCTTTTTTTAATGAAAAAAAATGATATAATATTGAAGTGATAAAATTAAAAAACAAAAATGATTTTTTAATAAATTTGTATAAATAAATTTCGACCGTGGAAAGGAAAAATGACGTAACCCACAATTTTTCAAAACAGCTTTTTTTGATAATCACAATGTATACAACTTGATACACGTTCTAACAAAAGGACGTAAGCTGCAAATGTCGAGTTAGTATCTAAATTTAACTTTTAATTTTGAACAGTAAAAAAGGTTATTCTTAAACAATTATTATTAAATAATGTCAGTTAAACACGAGTTTACAAGACTTTTTGCACTTTAAGTTTGTTTATATTACATAATTTACCTATAAAATACAATAACGTTGATGTGTGAATACTTTCAATTTGTATGGCGCATCATTTTAATTTTTTCATTTGAATTTGTGTATTTCCACACTCTCCGTTTACTGAACTTACTCATTGCAGGTAGGTTTGCCTTAGGGTGCATTTAGTATGTTGCCAGTTGCCACAATACGGCAATTGCATGCAATGAGATATGATTATGATGGCAAGTACTCACCCGCGAGTACGCGAAGGCTCAATTATTATTATGACGGCGTTTTCGCAGATAATAAATTTATTATGGAGAACCGAATGCATTCAAGGTACGCAAATAAATCGTTCATTATTTTTAAAGGCGATTTCTAAACATTAAAAAAAATGCAAAAAAATATATTTAATTATTCATTTAGTTGAAATTAGAATAATAATTGAATACCTAGATGTTACGAACCAGTATGGGTGAGGAGAAGTCGGTAGCAAAACAGAGAAGATTTAAAAAAAAATGGTTTTATACTTATTAGTAACATAAGTAACATAATAATACTCAAAATTATTTTTAATAAAATACCGAATATTTTTGTCAAAGTCTTGTGTTGAAGATTTAGCTGTATTTTGTTTACCATTTTTAAATCAGTTGTTAATTGTATTACTCAATTCATTAAAAACAATCGCTTGTATATTGGTGTATTGAAAAACATAACATTTGACGATGATAATAAGAGGACGGTGTTTGGGTTGCATATCATATAGCTCAGCCGTACCTTCAAGCGAGCTGTTGTTTGCCGCATATTGTGCAACACTTATTCACACCAGACGTCGAGTGCTTTACTGTAATTACGTGCTTCCGTAGCAGGTTCCGTTTCTTCAGCCAGGGATTCGCTCCCGGTGCCCGAGAAGGGGGCAGACGTAGCAACAGTAAGAAACTGTTATAGTTTTGTTAAGATTCATCGATAACCTTGGAAAAAACTCGTGTTACTTTAACAAGCATTGTGATACACTTTATTAAGATCATTTTAAAGTTTCATTTACTTTATAAACTATGTAAATAATTCATAATGTTAAAAACTTTTTAAAAATGATGCTTTAAAGCAGTACTCCGCAACCGGTGTGCCGCGGTCAAATACATAATGAAAAATTATTTTGACCTAGAACATCGGGTTGTGCTGTCAAATATCGTGCCGAATATAGAACCTTTGTGTTCATTGAAACAATCGCAGGTATCACATTAATTAGTTATTATCTTATAATAATTATTAAGATTGCATAAAAGTAAATATATTATAGTTTTATGTATGTATACGTTTCAAATAAAAAGCAAAATTTTTTTGTAAAATTTGTATATCAATTAAATACCAATATATTTTTGGTTTTGGTGTGCCGCGGAATTCTAGGAAGAATTTTGATGTGTCGTGGATGAGAAAAAGTTGCGGAGCACTGCTTTAAAGCAGTCAGTTTATTATATTTAAAGCATTTTAATGATAATTTTTGAACGACGTCAGTGTCCGTTTCTGCGAAAAAAATGCAGCTTAATGCTGACACTATGTGGAAGAACCACTTTTATATATTCCAAATATTTTTTAATTTTTTTTGGATATAAAATTGTTATATTCAGCAGTAAATATATTTTTTATTACAAAAGTGATCGGTTAATATATATTTTGTGGTCACTTCATCAATATATGCGTAGCTAAATAAAGTTATAATAAAATATATTTTTATCGATGGGAAAAATACCAGGTGTTATTAGATCCGCCACTGAATAGGCATAAAAACTAATGATCATTGTAAAAAAAATAAAATCATACGAAACTTTAATTCATATTTGTTATGAATAGTAATTGTTTGAAACAGTATAAATAAAGTAGCGATTTCCATGGACTTAATGAGGAGTTTGACAACAAGAAAAGCTTGACAATAGTAAGAGGGGAGGCGTTGTTACATTATGCTCGTAACGATGTGCCTTGCGGCTTCCCAGACACACAATAAGTACAGAACTTCTATAGTTTATATTTATTCTATGCTATATATCAAACTACGGATTTTAAAAGAATAATTGCGTTTAAAATAATGATGATATTACATAATTATAATATTGATAATATTGATATTACATAATAATAATATAATTTGGTTCAATAATTCTTCTGAACATGATTATTCCGACCACGAATTCTTCGAACACGAGTTCTCCGTACAATGATACTTCGTACACCGACTCTTCCAAACACAACCCTCCGCACACAGAATACTCCGCACACAGAATACTCAGTACATTTCAATATTTTAAATATGAAAATCATTGTTTAATTTGAAAATACTGTGTATCTGAATTTTCAATTTTAAATATCCATATGAATGGTATTTATTTTCAATATTATCAAAAATATCGACTTTATTACAATACAGCACAATTTTTCTAAATTAAGAGGCTAAAAAGTTTCATAAATGTACCTACATTGCAAATAAATATTTTGCTTGTTTCCATTCTGAAAAATATTTGGCATAATTGACATTAAACACATAATATAAAAATGATTTTCATTTTTTAAATATTCAAATGTGCGGAGTATTCTGTGTACGGGGTATTATATGTGTGGAAGATTCTGTGTTGGGAAGAAACGGTGTACTGAGTATTCGTGTTCGGAGAATTCTTGTTCGGAAGAATCTGTTCGGCCTTATATTCATATTGATATTTTAATTATATTCGCTCCCATGTATTTTTACTAGACATAATTTCAGCATAATTTGGTCTGAAATATGGGATAAGATATGCTTAATGGTTAGCTAAATGCTTTAGCTATGTATCGTTTTTAAATGCAAATGAGTATACTAAACTTTTGAATTCAAAACATTCGAGTACAAATTCGTCTGTTTTTTTTATGAAACTGTATGTGGAAATTGCAACCGAAAACAACGGCTACTCACATGACATGAATAAGCCTGATGATCTACATGTAAATACATATTTTTCAAATTTTCAATGACTGTTATATTATACATATACTCGAATACAATTAATTAGTAAAACACAACATACGTATTTTTTCATAAATTTTTGCTCGAGTTTAGTGCTTGTGTCATAAACAGTAACTAAACAGAAAAGGAAAAATGTTGCCTCGATGAAAAAGATATGTTATCATATTTTAATTAAATTATGTTATAAACTAAAATTTACAAACTTATGACGATATATTCCTACACTAATTAAAGAACTACATCGTAATTAACTTTTAGTACAAATAATTTGTTGATTATCCCACCACCACCCGTTATGTTTATGCACCTTCCACAACGCAATAACGATCATAAAAATTAACGAATTTACTATTCATATTTTTGGCCCAATATAGGAACAAGGAACCTATATTTTATTATTGTTCATATTTAAATAGGATAAATATTATACATATATATTTAATATGATATGAACGTCGCCTGATGAAGCACTCAAAGCCTGAAGGATCTGCAAAAAAACATGACTGCTCAAAGACACATTGTTAATTAAAGAAAGATTTCCTTATGAAAAAGTGATCATATTTTTTTTGAGCGAAACCCACCGTTATTAGTGATACATTATATTCTTAAGTGAGTAAAAAACAATAACCTTCAATTAGTAAAAACACAATATTCCTTTGTACTTCATTCCACTTTATTTAATATGTCAGGACCGGTTTCGCTCATTACGAGCATCGTCAACTGAACGTCAACTGAACGTCTAAATAATATAGTGGAATAAAGTGGAATGAAGTACAAAGGAATATTGTGTTTTTACTAATATAATGCCTTTCCACCAAGTATTGACAGTGAACACCCTAAAAGTGAATAACCTTCAAAATAGGATCTTAGTCATATGCCGACCTTGTATCATATTGATTTGATTTTAATTTGAGCTTTAAAAGATTTATGGTTTGTATTAAAATTTGCGTATGTTTATTTAAACTTTTGGATAGGAATTTCTGTATATGGCCAATTTCACTAGTATTCATAGAAGTAGTCTGCGCGGGCCCTCGGGCCAAGTTCGGGTGTGTAACGATACAAGCCCAAATAATGATTTTTTAAAATTCCATATACCTACATATTGTTAGTCACTACAGACACTAAAAATTAATCATTTTCTGTGATCGCAAACAATGATTATAGACGGCAGTAGCATAATACGAAAATTTTTAGTAATATATAATATTACAAAAATAAATATTTAATAGCGTTACACGTGACTAGGGTATCCAATCCCGAAGCCTTTTTCCAATCCCGGGATATCGGGATTGATAAATTTTCAATCCCGGGATTGGGATTAGTTCACCGAGGAATTTGAAATCCTCGATTCCCTATACTTTTCCCTCAGATTATCTGCAAACCTTGTTTTTATTTTTTAGCTTACCGAGAAATTTGAAATCGCCGATTTGGTATACTTTTTCTCAGGATTGTCACAAAACCTTGTTTTTTTTGGGATTTCGGGATCAGAAAATTGAACCGGATCCCGAATCCCGGGATTGGATGCCCTACACGTGACTCATTTTTTTTTGTTTTCTTTTGAGTTGGACAAGTCTGTTTTTTTCCTCATATATAATAACAAGCTAGAAAAAATTACATGCGAAAACAACTTTATTGACAAGTTCATATAAATGAACAGTGGTGTGGATTCAGGTAAAAAAACGACTCCAAACCAACTAAGGTTTTTAATTACGAAACAGCTCTAACTCTTTAAATTACGTATATCTATACCACCAGATCATCTTAAGTAAGACTAAGATCCAGCGGAAAGACAATGGCAGGATTAAATACACAACACTAAATAATTTACTTATATGAGTGTAAGATTTTGCAGACTCCATGATTGCCGATTCCAACTTCAACTCTGACTCCAAAACCCTGTAAATAAAATAAACATTCATTTTTTAGTAAACACCTACATTTTTTCGGTCTCTTGTAAAGAAGTCAATATGTTTATTTTAAAAATGTAATTGGAGGTGTCGAAATGGAAAAATGCAATTACTTGATAATTGTCAGTCTCAAAGAGGATGGCAATATTTAATAATGATGATCATAGTTCTGAATTTATGAAAAATAATTTGATAGTGTTGGGCTTCGAGCGTAGTGAGCTTTGAAGGGCCGAGACCGTATCGGGTAATTTTATAAAATGTCAGCCCGCGCAGGTCACTATTTCATAGCTTTGGCAACACAGCTCGTTCCTTACCAGTACAAGAGTCACGTAAATTTCTTGTTCTAATACGGAGCTATAATATTTTATATTAGCCATTAGAGCGGAGCGTAGGAATTTATTTGAGACTCGTAAACCTACTTTGGAAGTGAAATATTGTAAGAGAGTCAAATGATACTCCAGCAAGATTTGTATGTGCAATGTTCAAATTTATACGCTTATCACAAATGGCTTTAGCGTGCAAAGTGTTCAGCTTTTCCGAATAGTTTATACGTTCCGAACAAGAATTTCCATAATTTGTTTCCTTCCAATTGTATGCTCGGCTTATTGTAATCAGTTATATAATACTTATTTTGTTTCAAACGAAATCAAATTTGGCTATTAAACATTTTCAACCCTTTCCTGATTTTATTTCACAAATTTGTCGAAAACCTATAATATTTTATGGAAATATTTAAATGGAATATTAATTATTTGATTTTAGATAAACGTTTATCCGCGCTATGTACACAAATATAGATTTTATTATAAAAAGTGTTATTTTACTTAAATGTGCCTTTTTATTGTTACCTACTGTTTTTATAGTGAATCATATTTATTTCTTAAATGTGATGACATAAGCATGTATTTTAACGAAACCTTACTGTAAGTCTAGTGACCTTTACCCATAAAGCGAATGATTGGTATATAAAAAATGGTTTTGGGTGTGCAATCTATATAAAAAAAAACATGGATTGTATAATGAGAATTAGAAAATATTTATTATGAAAGTAGTTATCATAATATTTGAGCACTCTATTGAATATTCGTACCGAACGAATTTCATTTTTTAAATTTAAATACATTCTGATACAGTGGATGAAAAATATCAATTTAAAAAAAATGACACTTTTTCTCAGATGTAAGTAAAAAAATAAATACAACAATTATAAAATGCGACTCCATTATTGTAAATTTTTGCACGTGCTAATATTAAAGATTCTAACATAATACTTTTTATTGTTCTTGGATAAACCTACCTCATGCCCAAACGTATATTTTATTCTGAGAAATAAAATAAATTGATTTCTGATATATGTAAATAGTTTGAGGTATCAAGTTGGTAACGAAATCTAGCTTGTTTTATTATTTTCACAACCGCCAAGAAAGGTTAAAGTATTTATTATTAATTTTAACATAATTTGTTATGCATTTATGATGTTGAATTAAATTTTAAATTTAGTTATTTGTATGTCAGCTAAAGAGATGTAGCTCAGCACGCGATATCCGCCATTACATTCAGAAGTAACGAACATTTTAAATTGTTTGTCCATTTCTTATTAAAAGTATTATGAAATGTGTTTTTATTTGTTTAAATACCTGCTTTGTAATCTGAATACGGGTAGAAGTAAATAAAGAGGAGTTATTTATCTAGGCTTATGCTAAGTAGCACAGAATTGGCAGTTGCAGGTAGGCGAAACAGGAATGTGCGACCATTGTATACTGTGACAGATGCGTTACGCAATTGTCATAAATGAATGACACAATTTGAAGATGTATATTTATTTACAAAATAACACTTAAAGTGATTTGTTAAATAGTAATTCAAATTGAACTCAAAGTTCTTAGTAAATGTAAATACAACCACAAACTTCTACAACACAAAACCTACCACTGAACAAAAAAACACATCACTGCAGTTAACACATTAAATGTGCATAAAAAATACATTTATCTAATGATATATATATATTCTATATCATGGCGCTGAACATTCGTTTAGTAAATCATCAACATCCAATTGAGTCAAATTTACCAACAATGGGATGGGTGATCGAGTGTTAGTTATTATAAAATAAAATCGGAATATCACATTTTTGATATTTTTATTGCGTTATTTTTAAACAAAAAAATAAAACATTAAAGTTTATATCATGAGTGTTTCATTTTTCGTGTAACAAGAAAGCATGTGACACATGATTCGTTCTTCTACGCTAAATTTTTAGACTTAATCTATTTTTGTTAAAATTTATCTAAAATAAAAATTTGTTTAATTATTAAATGTACTATTTTGTTTTGACTATATGAAGCAAATGACTAACTAATTTAATAATAATTATAGAATCTGATAATACTCACTGTATCAACACGAAATATATGTCACACTTTTTAAAAGAATATTTTGTCATCACACATGAGAAACCGACAAAATTTGATATGGTAAAATATCAAAAAAGCGTTTACACACTTGTTATCAATCTAAAAAACCTGTATGTAAGATTTAAATTTCTGATTTGGTTTTTTTGACATTTGTGGGAAGAGTGTAAAGCTAGAAACCTTTTCCCACAATTATTTTAAACGTACGGTGCTAATTAGTCAACTTTTGTTTAAAATGCTCTTCTTCGTATTCTCTTGTATGACAACGATTTGTCCTTGAAAATTTAAAATATTTTATTAACTCTCGCGGCTCGGAGACTAGAAAAATACGTCTCTGGCGATGGGGGTCATTTTTGACCCCAGTGGTTTCCTCATTATTGGCCTTATTCTTATGAATTTCAAAAAAATAAATAGTCTACGGGCTTTAAAATATCTCTCTGCATCATTCCGCATACATTTTTTTATAAAAATCCTTGGTTTTTTAATAAATAATCATATTTTAAGTTGCGCGTAAAATATACGTCGTTCCAATGCCAATGTCAATGCGCGACTGGCGCGCGTCAGTCTAGTTATCTTACCAACGATCGCTGATAAGCGGGCGCTTATCTCTTATCTTATCGTATTTATATAAACTACAAAAGGTCCAAAAAACTATGATATAAGAATACATTAATTATAAACATTGTATCACCCATATTAAAATAGATATTTAAGAAAATGTGGGTATTGGGGTCGCATTTCTTGAGCTTAGAACCGGAAAAGTTAATCTTTATTCTTATTTTGACAAAAATATCAAGGTTTATCAGGTATGGTTTGAATGAAGTACTTGTACAAAATAATGTTTGTATATGGACTCTAAACACTTACCAACGTACCATCTTTACAGCTGCTGTTAAATACTTACTTAAAATCGTGTCGTGTTTGACTTTGCGGAAAGTGTATAAATACGTGTTTTCAAAACGGAAAATTAATGTCTCATTAAAATATTATAATCACCACCCAAGAACGTGTAAAAGTGAAAATAAATATTTAAGCCCTTGAAGAAAAATATTCTTCTAGTAAAATCTTTTAATCATTAATTATAATTTGTATAGAACTGAATGCAGTATTTTATTTTTTTAAAATAACAGCAATATACACCGTACCGTAAATAGTGAGTAGCCAGTATGTTAACATGAGGCTCGTTTAAAACCAAAGCAATTAAGGGTAAGAGGTGGATTTTTTATTACTTTTTATACAATTGTAGTATAATAAAACCATCGAATATAACTATAATTGAATACTTATTATATGTAATATTGAAAGAAAAAAATGTTTTCCTTAATTTAGATTACGATCGTAAAGAGTTCCAAGGTGGGCACAAAAATATGTTCTATTCTTTTTGCTCTAATTTCATGTTTAAAATTTTATCCATAATCCGTAGTAAATGTAAAAATCAGAAACACCAAATTACAAAAGTTTCGCTACAATAAAAAGGAATCAATTACACGTAAAATACTATTTTTTCTATGAATATTGAAAGAGCTGAATCTGTTCCATACACGAGTGATTTGAAGTCATTTGCTTGGTTTACAAGGTACAAGGGCAAGTTCTTAATTGGCAGAACTGTTGAAATTCCAAGGCACATGCCTTCCTCTTTACCACCTGCTACCGCTGTTTGACATATTAAGTAGTGATCATAATCACCGATCGTTCAAAAACTTAAAACATTAAATATATATATTCAATCAATATTAGTATGTAGAAGCAAGAAGAGACGTGGAAACGTTAAAATAGTGACATTCAGCTGAATTTTTCTAACACAATAAACTGTAAAAAATCGTTACACTCAGTTTTTGTGTAACGGAAGGATATGAGTATTTTATATAATTATGGTATCCAGTTTCGCTTGTAAAGAGAGCATTTTTAGCATAACACTTCTAAAGGATAACGAAATTCATGGCATTGAAAATAAATTGTATACATATTACTTTGAATTGAAAAATCAATGAATGAAAATTAAGAGTAGAGTCTAAGATATATATTTTTTACCATATCCGCTCTGAATGTGGACGGTATAGACCCCTAATGGAGTTTTTATTCACAGAAGTGTTTCTATGAAAACTGCTTGTTACTCAATTGCTTAATCATTATTTTTTCCAAAGAGAGTAGGAATAAAAGGATAGAACTAGAATGGAACGAGTGATTGGCTATTTTTTTCGCTACGCTCTCTTTTTTAGGAAAGGATAGGTGGGTAGGGGAATTCAAGTCATCACATACATACATGCTTACGAACATATTTTTTAAAAATCGATTGAGAAATCTATTTGTAAAACTCTTCTTACTGGGATTCAATCCCGTGACCTCTGTTACCGATGCCAGCGAAAAGATACGATAAAAAAAAATCGAAAACAATGGTTAAATGAAGATTTGAAAGTTTATTTTTCAATTTAATATGATACGATATTTTTGGGCTTGTTTGCTCAATGCATTCCATCAAGTTATGATATGGCGACAGCCAATAAGTTAGTATAATGCAAATCATTTCCAATACGACCCTAATAATAAAGTATTTGTTAAGTCAATTTAGCCAGTACCCAATGCACACCTTAATTTATATTTGCATATTTTATTTATTTACTCAGATAACATAATTTGATAAACAGGTTATAATTAAAAAAATTATTGCTTGAAAATAAAACGTATTGTAAACTACAATAAATATCTAGATTAAATTTTATTTTACTTCCCATTATGATTATTTACTCCAGATTATTTTAATAGCGTCATATAAAATCATAAAACGTTAAAAATATGTTCGAATCGCAAAAAGATCGATAAAATACGGCATGTTTTGTATATGCATCAAAAACAAATGCCGAATATCCAGATGCTTGATATTTTAAATTTTTATTACAAACTTAATAAATAAAATATGACTTTTGTTTGAACAATGCTCAAGATTATACGTTATAATGCATTTTAAAATGAATGCTTAAGTAAATACGCCCGGTCAAATTTGATATTGAAATTATAACAAGCACCCTCAGTCGAATCTTAAATTATAGTTAAGATATATGTTGATCAGTTATTGTTATTGTAATTAAATTTATAAATTTTGTCTTTCATACTATGTTTCAAACTATATTTAATCCCAATGTAAAACATTTTAAATGGACTCTTAATGGAGTGTGTCTCAACAGGTTTTTTTATGCGGAAACTGTTTGTTACTCAGTCTTTCAACTCCTCCTTTTCGAAGAATGTATGGTTAGTAAAATTTTATATCAAAATATCATTTAAATCAGAGGGCGGCAAACTTTTCGGATGATGGGCCAAATTCTGGAATTCAAAATGCGCGGCAGGCCGCAAGTAAAATACCATTTTATATGTACACCACTTATTATGAAAAAAAAAACAATCTAGTGAGGGGAATGGAACTGTTTTATTTATTTTTTAATTCAGGTGCTGATCTTATAGTTGAGATTCTTAAAAATGCTTGTAAATGTGATGTTTGATCGTAAAGAGGTTCATGATTGAAAATGTTTGTTCACATATATATGTAGGTTGATCCAAAAATAACGATTATTATATTTATTTTTAATCTTTTTTCAAAAAGGCGTTAATGGATAAAAACGTGAATCTTTTTAAAAAATATAATGTTGCTCGGGCCGAAGAAAAATACGTGGCGGGCCACATGTGGCCTGCGGGCCGCGGTTTGCCCGTGCTTGATTTAAATGGTATACTGAGTTATGCTGTTTTTAAATATAATTTAAATTAAGTGTTTTTGGAACAAGAAATTATCAAATCAAGTCTTAATAATGAAATGTCTATCTACTTTTTCGTCTTTGATATATTATGGTAGAAACAAATATTAACACTTAAAAAAAATGAATTGAATAATTCAAATGTGTTCTATTCGACTACTGCGCCATGTTATGAGAGCGTTGATTACGAGTTTCTCTAAATAATTGACAAATGGACTTTAGTTTGATAGTTCAGTAAAATTTCTTTCGTTTAACGTACCAAAGTGTCTCATTTCATTTTATATCTGATTCAATTGAAAGTGAAACGGTACAACTGATCTTGTTATCATTTTTTTAAATTATAATACTAACGATTTAATTATAATATTATTGTTTCAAACCCGCTCATCCGAATATTTTCCATCGTTCAAAAGAAAGAAAAAAACATTACAAAGCCTAAAAAAACAATATTGTTTGTAAAAAATGATTTTATTTTGAGCTATGATAAAATGTATTCTCGAGATGATGCAATACAAACCTTACGGAAAAAAGCAAACTGATAAGTATTTTTAAATAAGAGCTCTCTTTTTGGGGTTTTGTTTATATCATTATAAAGCCAGGTGATATAGAATATAATTTTTATTACACTGACATATAAAAACACATATTTTTTCTGATCCGTTGTTTTGCTGTTGGAGCGACGATATGCAATTGTTTAAATTTGATTAAGATAATCTGACAGTGTTTGGATATTTTTATAGGCTTTCGTAAATATCAATATAATATCGACTGTGGAAAGGAAAAAAGACGTAACTCACAGTTTTTTCATAACAGGCTTTTTTCGATAATCACAATGTATCAAACATAATACACGTTCTATCAAAAGAATGCAAGCTGCAAATGCCAAATTAGTATCTAAATTTAGCTTTTGAGTTTGAAAAAGATGACCTTGTAAATAATTAAAACCAAGACAAAATACTGAAATAATGGTTTTTCTTAGACAATTTCTTTAATTAATATTAGATTAAGTATATTAAACACCATTTTATAAGTTTCCGTGCAATTCAAGGTTGTGTATAATTCATAATTTGAATATGGCCTAAAATCATCAAAACACGTTTTTTGTGCCTCCTGTAAAATTTTACATGTGTGGGTTCAGGGCCGGTCCGTGGATTCTTGCGCCTGTGTGCGAGGCGCCTTCGGTCAAAGTTCGGCGCCTCAAAAAACCAAAAGCGATCCACCAATCTGCGCCCCTCTGGTTATTTTTAGAGCCGGCGCCTGTGTGCGCCGCACACTTCGCACACTTCGCACACGCTAAGGGCCGGGCCTGTGTGGGTTACGTCTATTTTCCTTTCCACTGTCGATATGTAAGTAATTATTATATCTTTACATAAATATTTCTCGCGAATTGATTTTTGCATATTTTTTATACATTTCGTTATATTCGGTGGAAAATTTATAAGCAATTATTGTTTGTTGCTTGATAAACCATGTCGATTTAATTTTTAATATGATTTCGATGTATTGCCTTCTGGTTTTTAATGAGTGTATAAAAGTCTTAAATCAAATAAACATTTTGTTATTGCTTACAATAAAAATATATTATCGTATTGGTTACGTTTAGTTATTATTGTGAAGTTCTCTGTTAAAAGTAATATAAAGCGGTACATTCAGTTTTGTTGTTGGGGAGATAACAATAACATGTTTTATTCAGTCAGGTATATTTTTTGATGTGACCACAATAAAGTTTATTGGTGGAAATTATTATGGGACTAATTGAATCGAATGAGTCGCATGCATGGTAAAATTGGTAACAGCCATGTAATGACCACTCCCCGTTGTTTCTCAAACGGTGGTTCCCATATAAAAATGCTATTAAGTTATGCAAATGAGAATTCGTACATTTTTTAGAACAATGAATTCGTTTAAATTATACTTTTTAATTTGCGTTTATTTATTAATTTTAACAACCTAATTAATTTGAAACATTGGTAAATTTGTGTTTTTCAGTTCCTATGGCACAGCGGTTAGGGTTATTGGCTTCCGTGTCGGATCTCCAATTCTCGGAGTTCCAGTACGAACAACAATTTTTCAATCGATTTTTGTTCGAAGACATAGGTGTTTGTGATGTCTGAAAATTCCCTTTCCACTCTTTCAATCCTTCAATAACTGGGCGTAGCGAGAGTGATTAGTTAGCCACTAGTCCTGTCCTAACCTAATCCTTCCTTCTTTATTACTCTTTATGGAAAAGAGAGGTTGAGGGACTGAGTAAAAAACAGTTCTCCTAGAAAAAGTTCTGTTGAGATATCTGCATTAGGAGGCCATATTCTCCACATTGGGAGCGGACATGGATAAAAAAATGTGCAAGAATATGAAATTAATATTTTTTTAATTTTCGTATGTGAATTTTGTATCATGGATATAATTGAGCACTGATATATCACGGTTATATAATGTTTTTAATGACTTATATTTTTGTTGTCTATCTATTAAAGTATTTTTGTATAATACTACGTCAGAATATATTTTTTAATTGCATTAAACAAATTAGCTCAATTTTCCACAAATGAAAATGATATATATATATTGTTATCAGTACAACTAAAATAACTTAATAATTTTAGTCTTTTAAATTGCTGAAAAAAAGAATTATTAACCGATATAACATGAACAGTCAAGGTGATGTACCACGTGAGTATTTTTCGATGTATAGGTCAAACTTATTTACATACGATAATTTAACATTTTTTTTCAATTATAATGTAAATGCTGTTTGTATTTTTTTTTTCTTAAATGCTGATTGGAGCATCTTAGTCATAACTATTTTTTTTGAAATATGATTTTTTCAAAGAATGAAAAATTAATTATTAATTATTTCTAGCTGATAGAAATAATTTAAGTGCAATATATGCAGAGAAGATACAACGAAAAGGGAAAAAATATTTTATAGTTTTCTAGCAAATTTTCTAATATCTACATACATAGGATCTGTTCGTAAAATTACCTTTTATTATGACATCGCACCAAAGTTTGTTCAGTTAAAATTTTTGTGACTCTTTTCATTCAATGATTTTAAAATAAAAGATATTTTTGTACCTTATATGTAATAATATCTTTAGTGAATGATTGATAGTAGTCATAGACAACTGTTTTTACTCTGTTACAGGTATATTTAATGCGGTATATGTCAATTAAGCTTGCGTCTGATGGTTGAAATGTCACACCTATAAAATTAAGATGTGAAGTTCATGTAAAACGACTATAGGAAATATTTATTGGTATGTTTTATAATAACATTTGTGTATGAAAAGTTTCAAATGATTTTAAAATAAAAGATATTTTTGTACCTTATATGTAATAATATCTTTAGTGAATGATTGATAGTAGTCATAGACAACTGTTTTTACTCTGTTACAGGTATATTTAATGCGGTATATGTCAATTAAGCTTGCGTCTGATGGTTGAAATGTCACACCTATAAAATTAAGATGTGAAGTTCATGTAAAACGACTATAGGAAATATTTATTGGTATGTTTTATAATAACATTTGTGTATGAAAAGTTTCAAAAGCTGTGCATGTTAACAGAGGCATAACGAAGCGGTTGATATAAAGTGAGTGCTCATTGGTGCGCCAGCGAAAGAGGGCGGGGAGGAGGGACGCCAAAACGATTCTCAAATGCTTCACAACACGATCATTTCCGCCATGTCAAAACAAATGGTATTTTTAAAAAACGAAAGGACATTTGGAATTGTATTTTATTGTAACTAATCGTTATCCAACACATTTGAGAAAGCCAGGAAAAAACTATTGAAAGAAAAATATATTATGCCAATTTGGTCATGTCGATCGCACCAAAATCTATATTTGGTTGGAGCGGGTTTCAAAATTTTCAAAATTATTTTAATCGAAGCCGATTTTGAAAACACGCTTTGCTTAAAATAAACAAAAATAATACTTTCGATGGATTCGGCAGTAACTTTGTGGAAGTTCATTTTAATATAATATTATTAAGAAATGATTAACTAATGAGTTAATATATATGTCATTTGTATTACCATTATCGTTTGTTTGTTTTTCTATCATCCCCTCCTTGCCTCCCATTTTTATTTGATTTTTATTATAATAAATATATCATAATAGAAAAATTAAAATCATTCGTACTTAAGCAAGCATTTGTGAAAGTCGTCTGTCTGAGGATACCTCTGAAAGAGGCGAAACACGTGTCACAGTTTGTAGCACAATACGTGGAATAATCTAAGTTATTTTACATCAAAAAAATTAGCGTTGTTTAAAAAAAACGAGTGCGTTTTTTTTTACCATAGTCAAATTATTGCTGGGTGTCTCATTTTTTACAGTTAAAAACAGATATTTTGATTACTAATGGAATTTATTTAGTTAATATGTCAATCATCCAGTTCATTTGTTAGACAAAAATCGAAATCGAAGTTGTAGTTGAATATGCAGTTATATGTAAAAATTTGCACTCTATTAAGTCCAGTAATCAAATAATCAAAAAAAAAAAAAATTATAACGATAAACTAAATATGTCCTACTCAAGCAGACCTAAGTAAATAATATGTAAGCACGTGTTGAATAATATTTGATTATATTTGTAGTGACCATTCGAATATTGCTTTTTCCATTATCTCAAAACTGGTTATTTGAAGCTGTCTGACTTATGAACTGAGCGATCGATGTTTGAGATGTAAAGCTATTGCAGATTTTGTATTTGTATTGAAAAGTTTATGCAAAACCAAAATATGTATACATTAGAATAACATTTTATACATAAAAATCTAAATAGAATAAAACATATGTATTTTCAACTGATAATTTGAAAAAATCTTAAAATCCGTAGTTTAAATTCGTCTTCTAATTTATTAAAAAAAAAACAAACACTAGATATAATTGAGAATGTCACATATATATTATATTATAAAAACAAAACTCTCCATATTTTGTCGAAAATTAGTTAGATATGTAATTGTGTAGAGATGGAAAATCCGCATTGATTTTGTAAAAAAAACCGGCAGTTTACATAGTATTTATTGTACAGCAAAAACGTCAGTTAAAGAACGGATTTTACTATTCATTATTTTTTTCAGAAGTAAAAAAAACAATGTTTTAATTCATTTGTCAACTTTTGAAAATTATGAAAACTACCGTCTTTGTTTACTGAGCTTTCATCTGTTGAAAACATAATACTAATAATACATTTTCCAATGATGTAGATCACAATATATAAAAAAAAAAAATTGTAGTCATATTTTAATTTATCTTAGAAAAATCATAAAATTCATCCCATCCTGCGAGTGTCGGATTAACATTTAAATAAATATTTAAAAATGTCAGATGTGGTAAAAATGTTTCATGTGACATTTGTTATATGAAAAACTTTTACCACATTATGTTATATTATGTTTACATTTTTTGCTTGAAAATTAAAAATTAATTCACACATTTTAGTTTAACAAATACATAACGCAAAATAAAATGTATAAAATTAGTTAGCAAACGTAGTAAGTACTTTTAAAATGAGGGAGAATTATATTTTTGGCATCGGTACTAAAGCATTTTGATAAAATTAATGTCTTCTTTTATATTTAAAACATTTTCAACAAATAACAGAAACATCATTAAATACTTTAAATATCGCGAGTGATGTAGTTATTTTGTTGTTATAAACAAGAGAATCAAAGTGAAATATTTAAAAAAAAATACCCCGCCGGGAATATTTTTTTGAATGGCTTGATTCATTGCATTTTTTATTAAGAGCAGTAAAAGCAAAAATGTTACACTAAAGGTGTGTTAATGTTTTCAGTGAATTATTTAATTGCCAATATGGTAACGGTATTAAAGGAGTATTTTTTTTTTAATTTAAGTAAATATTTACGATATTTTAATAACTAAAGTAAATGTGTATTACTTGTATTAATCATTCATTCACTTAGTTGATTAATATAAAAGTTTTAATGATTCTAAAAATATTGAAATTTCATTATAAATTAGTTAAAAAATATATAAAAAAAACACATCGTTTATGATAAATTTTATATTATTATATTGAATTTTCAATTATTCGTTCATTAAATTGGTTTTCATATAAAATATAATTACCAATATATTTCATGCTAAATTGAAAAAATTGTCACTTTGTCAATAAACTGCTGCCTTGGAGAAAATTAACATTTGCAATCATGTTTAAATAATAACCACTTGTATATCTGTACTTGTGTAATAAATAATATGAACCATTGAATAGGTCGAAAATAAAATTCATCATGTGTAGAATATTTTTCTTAGAAATAAATTTAGTTTTTATAAGTCCAAAAACATTATTGTAATTATCATAATTACAACGTGATTTATTCAATGGTATTAAATAAAAATATGATATCATTTATTTACAGAAAAAAATACGAAAGCATTTAGTTTTATCCGATAAGTGCGCAAGAATCAATAAAGTTGATAGTGTATTTAAAAAAATGTTTATTTCGCACTTAAGTAGTATATAATTACGATACATTGATTTAATAATTGAAGAATGCAAATAAGTTTGTAACTTTCTGTACGTAAAACTCATTTATATAAAAACGTTTAACATTTAAAAACTAACTACGTTACTTAACATTAATAAAACAAAACTGTAACACTAAAATATTATTTCTCTTACTGTTAGTAAGGGTGAAATTTAAAATAATAAAAAAAAGTCCAAACGTCTTGTGATGTTTATGAATTGAATAAAAATGTAACTTACAGTAATCTATTTTTTTTGTCTACTTGTCATTTTTTTGGTTTATGCCCGCTGTAGTATAAGAGATACTGTCATCGGTGGCAGTGTTATATGAAAATAGTCTATAAATATTCGCTGAATAGTTAAGAGGAAAAATCGCAAAATGATATTATCATGGAGTATAGGTAAATGTTTCACATATCAATCAAAATATGGGAAAGTTGAAGAAGCGTGGACCACCGGGTGAGATGTTTTACAACTGTGGGTTACAAGCATCATCGTTCACTGCTTCAACAAATAAGATCACCATAATTAGATCCACAACAACACTAATTTATATCCCACTGGTGGTTTTTAGTGGAATCAACTAAAGCGGAGCGAACTACAATTCAAAACTGAGAAACAATTTGATGAAAATAATTCTTTGTTGTCAATCCCGTTTGCTCCCAGCTTAAGGTAAATAATCTTGTGAAAGAATATTTCAACAGTGCTAAAGTGAAGTCAGATTTTTTTTTATTCAATAGCACAACCTCTATTTTTCAGATAGGGTAAGCATAGAAGAATGCCGTCAGAGAATGACTAGTGGTTTATAAATTAGTCTTTCTGTGTAAAGTTTTTAATTTCAGACCAGTACAAAGATATGTAATCATCACAGATATCTATATTCCGAACCCTTGTAATTGCTTGAAATACCATAATTATTAAATTTTGTATGATATTATTGTCAGTATTTCCTGTTATGAAAAGCCATGTAATAATGTTTCCACATGTGCCGAGTATTACTCATTGTTTTGTTTATCGCACTATTTTCAGGGTTTACAGAGCATATTTCATTTTTGCTACTGCTATTGGTATCAAAATATTTTTGGTGATGTTCCCAGACGTCGTGGTTTGTATCTTATATAAATTTACAATAACAAGTGGACTCGGTGACCATCACGTGGTCTTCAGAAAGACAGAGGGAATTTGTATTCGAATTTTAGTTGACAAAACCAGTTAATACTTTTGATAAAAATAACAATTGAATGACTGTTAAAGAATAATTTGTGTACCTGCTAGAATAGCTTTTAAAAGTTTTTTTTTTAAATATTGTTAACTACCACAATTATGGCTCTATAATACACTTGAAAGGATAGAACATCACGTAAAACACGGTTTTGGTACTCGGCGGATGGCTAGTTTATAACGTTAAACACAGTACCGGGTTCGGGATTCGACTTGATAAATACATATTTTTTGTTTTGTTTGTTGTAACTTAGTATCATCGCACAAAACGTCGTATAAATATATAAAGCAAAATGACTTTAAATATAAATGAAATTTATACGAACGGTGATCGGTCTACTGTCTTGGATGGACCTCGTTACTTGTGGCAAATGAAAAATTATAATAGGCGGCCTATCAAACAAGACACGTGACTGTCTACAGGCTACACGTACAATCATGCAGACACTCATATAACTTTATGACACCAAGAATATTGAATCAAATTCCAGAAAACATTTTTCACCCATCATAATACAAAAAAGACTTAACTATAGGCTTACATACATATACATGAACACACATGTTATCAATAAAAGTTCAATTGTGTAATTGTAATTTTGACATTTTACAGGTATAGAACAACATGAAATTTATTACATAATCAGTAATAAATTTCACCTGAAATATTGTAAAAATTGATTGATACAATTGCTTTGTGAACTGCACATAGCGTATTTGCATTTTAGACAAAGCATATAAATTGATTATTCTTTGCTCCTGCGACACGCGATAAATTCTCTTTTCTTATTCTCCTTTGGTATATATGTATATTCTATCCACGAGGTTACTCTACTGACTGACAACCAATTTTCTTTATGGAGTGGTCAATATACCTTTTGATATACCACATATTTATTATATCATATTCAAGTCCTCAACAACTGATGTGTAATTAACAAAAAAAAAAGATTTTTACTTGGGTACTTGATAGAATTTGAATTGTTCAAACTATTTTCATTTCCATACGTTAGATCAAGTCCATCCGTGCACTTGAATGGTTGAAGAAGCCAAGTGGCGACACCCGGGCGTTAGTGACAGAACGTACCGAATTTGAACGATTAAAATTAGAAATTTAATAAATCAGCTCAAGTTATTTATCTTATAGACAGTTTGTCATAGATAATTGAACAAGGAGAATTAATTAATTGAAATATATTAATCAGGGCTATTTCTTTATTTGTTATATAAAAAATTGATAATATATATTTTTTGATAATTTAAGCAAACTTATTGTAGGTATATATTATATTCGTAATAAGGTGACGTTAAAGAGTACATACATTGGGTAAAAATCTAGTTATGCCAACAGTTTTTGCTGCCAGTCATCTACACCTGTCAGTGATTTACATAATTTGTTATCGATTTTCAATACGTCATACACCTGACGTCTAATTCTTTTTATGCGGCAAAATGCATACACTAGAGATGTGCTAAAGAGAACTTGATTAATAGCTTAGTAATCGGCAGCTAATTTTCAATATAATATAAATATACATCAGTAAAATGATCTTCTTAAAGTATTTTTATTTATTTCACATTTATCTACACTTTAGGCTCGAGCCTGAGCCACATGAATTTATTCCGTAGGCCCGGCTATTTTTGAAGAATTTCATTTTTGTTCTTAACGGTCTTCCAAAAGTATTACTATAACTTTGAAACCGCGAAGTCGAATAAAATGAAACATTTTGTTATTGTTTGAAATACTATAGTCATTCAATTTTGTTTGATATGCCATGTAACAATGTTTGATTATGTACTGAGTCTTAGTCACTTTGAAGGGCAAAGCTTATTCATAAAAATTTTAGTATAAAAAAAATGTAATGTTCCCTAACATATCAGTCTGTGGATAATTCAAATTGGAAATGCGTCTTGACAAAATCAGTAACTATTTTTGATGAAAGAATATTTGAATGATTGTTTTAGAAGTATTTGAGTATTTTCTATAATGGTTATCTATAGTAAATCTTTCTTTAAAATGTTGCTAAATACAACAATTATACCACTATGTAAAAGTATACACGAAAAACACGGCTCCAGGACTCAACGTGTATAGATGTACCAGCGTAACTTGACTGCCCGCGAGGGCGCCACCATCGCATCATTAACGTTGCCATAGTCAACACGTCCTAGGGCGACAATTTTAGTTCTGAGTTCTGCCACAGCCAAGTTAAAATGGTACATCTCTAGCATAGTGAAACAGATGCAGACCGCCGTTTTTACTGCTTTGAAAGGTTTTAGTTTAGAGCAGGGGTGGGAACCTTTTTTTCTCTAAAGGCCGCATTCATTTTTCTGATTCGACATAAGGCCGCAGTAAACATTGATTAGGGAATCTTTGGCCGGAATTTACGAATTTACAAACAATTACAGAATTAAAGAATTGGCTAGAAGACCACACCAGGGTAGCCAAAATGCCACATATTCCCCACGCCTGGCTTAGAGTAAGAGACAATTTATTATTTTTAATGGTTAAATCAAAAATATCTGCACGGATTGCGCTAATATCTTCAAATGCTTTTTCGACATACCGACACCTTTTAATTAACTAACTAACCGATAATAGTGGTGAACCATGACAACGTTATTATTCTGTTAGCACATCAAAATAAATAACAACCTATAGTAATAATTTTATACTGTAAAAAAGTATACTTGTTATTAAGGTAAATTTTGTTGAAGCTGAGATTTTTTTTTTTGGAAAAAAAACTTTTATTTCTATTTAAATCTTTACACGAGGATTTGTTAATACCTGCACCTATCTTTTATTTATGTCGATTTTATGTTTTTTTTTTGAAAGCGTTGTTTGCATGGAACGTATTCCAAGTGTAAATTGAGTGTATCACTGTTGTTAAATAAAAAAATAAGAAATTAATTATTATTTAATATTCACTTACTACCTTTTGAATCAAGCTACGATTTGTTGTGAGGAATACTTTTTTCCTGCCGACAAGGACGAGTTCATTTGAATTTACTTTTATAACCAATTTGTTTTATTAGCCCAAATATTGGAGCAATAACCGTAAGGCATAGCCATCGTAATGTGCATACAAATATACATCAATTCAAAAGACTTGATAACTGACATATTATTAAATGACAATAATAAAACATGTTTTTTGTTTTTTACATCTTCATCAGTAAAAAATATCTGATAACTAAAATAAACTGACTGTATGTAATTTAAGATTTCGACTGAAGGTGCTTGGTGGAATTTCAATATTAAATTTGAATCATTCAAATTATGTACACTCCCACAGATTTTGTCACTAACGACCCGGGTTTCGCCTTTCGGCATCTTCAGGCGTTCAAATTTGACTGTATGTAGTTTTAAATATTATTTTAATAATTAGAGATAAATAATTGTCTTACAAGTTTCAATCGATCGAAAATGTGACTAGTCATTTATTGCTAATTTCATGTTCTCTACAGAAGATGGAAGTAAGAAACAATAAAAATAAAATATATTGAAAAACTAATATTTGTGTTTTCAATCAAATATAATATAAGTAAATGAACACACTTTTTTTGCATATTGGAACCAATGTTGAAATTTATTTTTGTTATTAATTGTTCTTCCACTGGTAATGTAACTATGTGTTACTATATCGTCCCGTATTTTTTACGTCATTTAGTCGTTTTTTAATGTTTATTATTATGAAGTAAAACTCCAGATATTTTTTAATTGCTCGTGCTTAAGATAACCGTGTAAAGGGGAGGGTCTGTGAGTCAAATAATATAAAAAATCACAGTATCTTGTGAAATAAAACAATATTGAACTAGGATTATTTAAAAACTGCTTTCGATTAACAAATTTACTAATTTTATCTTCGTACTGAAAATTTCTGATAAATTATTATGAGTAAAGTATACAATAGACTTACTCATCTTCTATGGGTTTGTTTTCTCTAGCAATTTTCCACTACGAAATGGTTAGGCTTGATTGTCGTTTATTGCAGTTTACATTTCTTGCATTTTCTGACGCAATAAAACCTCAACCCTGTATAAAGGTTATACGTGCTATTAAAGGCGACAAAAAAAGACGTTAATTTTATCGGGTCTTGCGATCAATGCAGTATGGTTTTATGTTTGCCATAACTTATAATTTGCCGTCTATATGGCGTGCAACAATTGTGTTAATATTGTTTAAGGTTGTTAACATTGAAGGCATGGTATACCTTCGTATACACAAGAGCTTGTCGGTTTCAAAGACCGGCATTCAAGAAAAAAATGCGGCATTCGAATGTCGATTTTTTTAACATGGTTAATCGGTTTCTGATATTAGCATAAATATTAATTTATTTTCTATGTTTTTTTTTAAAATGTAAGTACCTCGATTATTCGGTTTAATTGGGGACGAAGGTAGTCTGGATAATCGAAAAAAATCATAATTGATAGGGAAAGACAAGTATAATCAGTAGGAATATTTTTTATTTGTCTAGATTTACACAAATCTTCGGTATTAAATTATTTTTTATTAAAAACTATGTACCCTTACAAAATGATACATCGGAATGGAAACTAGAGCTGATCTAACAAGGTATGTATGAGAAAAGTGTCCTGAGTATAATATTTTTTACATAGAATGTATCATTTAATTTAATAAAGTTTGTTACTATGAGTAAAGTTTTTAAATTGTTGGTAGGCACATACATTAAACAGAATGATAAAATATTTACTTTTATTTTTTTCATTCTGTTTTAAAATATGCATTATGTTTAAAAGTAAACTTAATAATGGTAATTTTTCACACATCATATGTTGATTGGTTTTCAATCAAAATTTAAGTACATTTAGAAAATATCAATTTTTAAATACATCAAATGAAAACTAAGTTAATCAATAAATAATTGTGTTCAACATAAAGTCAACGAAATTCGTTGTCATCAAACACTAAGAGAAAAAAATATGTTTAGTTTATATTATATCAACATAATAAACAAGCACAAATAAAAAAGGTCAAGTCCCACATATTATTTGCTACTTGAAATTATGTTGCACTATTTTCTTGATACAAAAAACTCCAATCATCAATCAGAATCATTATTAGGTAATAAAATACATTAATTGTAGTGTTCATTCAAAAAAAGTTTACACAATAATGAATTTTTGAAATATGTGCGTGTGTTTTTTTTAATAATAGAGAATCGATTAGATGGTACGATATTATACTCTTTAATAATAATGACATAGTTTTCGATCGAGATCGGAAAGCAACTCTACTCTTGGCGGATGTACTGTTACTCTTCATTGTATCGGATATTTGCAAGGGCCTTTATGAAATATGAAATATTGAATTTCCAGACCCACCATAAGGGAGTATTTTTGATTATATTTTTAAGAGTGTGGCCAGCAATTACACAATAAACATAATAAATATCATAATAATTGTTGTGTGGCAATATCAATTATTTATGTTGACCAATCGGCAGACCGTTCCAGCAGCATTTTTTATAATTTTCTTCAATATTTATATTTCGTTATTATTGTAAGCAAATTGTTAATAAAATTAAAGATACCAGTAGTTTTTCTTTTTTTTATTCACTGTTTTTATTTAACATTTAAAATTTTGATATTTTTATCTGTTTTAAAATACATTTGTATTAAACTATCGTCCCTATGATAGCTCATGGACAAAATTGACAATTGAGGATAGTCATAAATGATAAAATAGATGTGCTTGCATCTCTCCGTCGGGATAATTTCAATATTATTTGGCAAAACAATGACATAAGATTGGATGTCATTCAAGTCAACTCAGTATAGAAATTAATTCAGAATACTAAAAATAGTAATAATAAAATTATTATGCAATTTTGAAATCCATGAACGCTCCTAATGTGGAGCATATGGCTTCCTAAACGAAGGTATCTCAACAAAACTTTTAATACGAGAACTGTTTCTTACTCAGTTGCTCAACCTCCATTTTTCCAAAAATAGAAGGGATAGAAGGATAAGGCTAGGACAAGACTAGTGGTTAACTAATCGCTCTCACAACCCCCAGTTATTTAAGGATCGGAAGGATGGGAGGGAACTTTTAGACATCACAAACAGCCATGCCTTCCATTAATCCATATACTTGAATGCATGAAAAACCTAAAATATGAAAACCGGGTCATTAGAGACAACATCCATGAAAGTATGGGTAAAACATTTGAACGATAAAAAAAATAGTTAATGTTGAATGAAATAATGTTAAATTACATAGCAAAAATTGTGTTAAAGGTGTATTTTAAGAATTAACGAAATTAACGAAATTTTTTATATTATATAAAACGGTTTTCTATAGCACTGGGACGACGTCTGTTAACCTAATTTCAATATTATCAATCACAAAGGCCTTGCAATAGATGCGGCTCTGGTCATCCAACAGTATATAGAGGAGGGCGCAGAATGGGGTGGAATAGCAGGCAGAGTTACAAGTTACAACGCGAGGAACAAGAGCCTACAAGGAGGATGTTGTCAGAGTTGGCCGCAGGGCGTGTATTAATGATCCATTACATAACGCAATGACTCAAAGGGCTTTTTACAGCGAGTACAAGCGGTTCTCTTGTAAAATAAGCAACCGGGGGGCGATTGACAATACGTCGGTACTGCCACCCACCGCGAACCTCTAACGGTGGCTCGGGAGACACATATTTTTGTATTCGAAATGTTAAAAAAATCTTTATTACTTTCCTGGAATCAGACGAAAGATTAATTCCGACGGCTCGGTTGTAATTGTTTTTGATGTTTTAATAAACAAACACTGTCAGTGAATTTTTGTTTTCGTTTTCATTCAATAAATTTAATTTTGAGTAGAAGAAATGTCTCATAATGTTCAGTGTTTCATTATATAAATATGATAAATTAAACATTATTTAAAAATATGAATTTGTGTTAAAAATCTTGTTTGATAAATTGATTCGTGAAAACCGGAATTTAAATTTGGAATAAATGCTAAGCATAGGTTCATAATACATTCTAACAAGTACAATATTATTTAGTTACGTGAAATATTAGAACAATTTTCTATTTAAAATTGCCTTTATATTATAGTGGTATAATATATATTTTTTACGATTGGAGAGATAAGAGGGAATCTTTATATATTACAAACATCAAGTAGAAATCTAAACTTGTGAAATCTTTCAAGGAAGCCAAGCCAGAAGTCCTGTTCTAAAACTATGTTTTTTTATCCCTACTCTCTTCGTAAAATCAGACGTTGAGCAACTGAGTAAACAGTTCTGGTTAAAAAAACTTGTGATGGAGCAGACATGGAAAAAATATATATATTAAGGAGTGGTAAATGTTATATATTTTTAAAATACTTTTTATTATTTTTGGGTATCGTACTTCCATATTTTATTTGTAAAAAACTAAGCCAATTGAAGAATGCAGATTATTTAAAAATAAATATCCCGTCGGAAATTAAAATCAAATTTCGAATCGTAGTCGTTCTGTGAATACATTTTTTGACATCATTATTTATATCTGACGTCTGAGCAAAAATATTTTATTACAAACTTTAATTTGCAAAATTGAGCCTTAAATCATGTTTTATTACAACTCGTGTACTGAGATTATACTTCTGTATTTTTTTATTAGTTAATTAGAATATGAGTTAATATATCGACTGTGGAATGGAAAAAGGACGTAACCAACAGTTTTTTTCAAAACAGCTTTTTTTTCGATAATCACAATTTAACCAACTTTATACACGTGGTATCAAAAAGATTTAAGCTGCAAATGCCGAATAAGCATCTAAATTTAGCTTTTAAGTTTGAAAAAAGATGGGTCTGTGAAAATTGAAACCAAGAAGAAAGACTGAAAAAAAAGGTTTTTTCTAGACAATTTATTAAATTAATATTAGATTATGTCAATTAATCACCAGTTTAGAAGTCTCCGTGCACATCGAGGTTGTGTTTATTTCATAATTTACATACGGCCGAAAACCTTTCAAACACGTTTTTTGTGCTCCTGTAAAATTTGCTATGTGTGTGTTACGTCCTTTTTCCTTTCCACAGTCGAAATATTAAGCAAACTTTTCTATTCGGTTGTGAAAGTGTTATTTTATTAATTTATAAACTATTGTAACAAGAAAACATCACATGATAATTATTCCTTATTATTATTCAAGAAATATTAATTGAGCCACTGAGAGTTGAAGTGAGCCAAGTGTTTTTTTATGAAACAATTAGTTAGATGCGTTATAATATTTTACATGCCTTGAAGTATAACGTAGAAGTGAAGTGAGCTTAGAAAATACAGACTGCAAAAGTGTTATCCCTCAAAAATAAAAATACAAAATCCACCATAACAACAAGACGTGATTGTATTAAACAGTCAGATAGAAAAGTTTTATCATTTTAATACTTGGCTCACTTCACTTCACGATGGCTCAATTAAGAGTTTTTATTACAAATAAAATATCCTCCAATCTGCATTATCGATAAACACATAATACACGTAAAAACTAATTAATGTTAATTAATTTAAGATTTCAACTGAAGGTTGGTGAAATTTAAATGCTTATTTGGCCTTCAAAATTTTTGTGCAATCCCGTGTATCCGTATATTTATTTATACACAGGTTTCGCCTTACGAAATCTTCACGGATAAACTTGAACTGGCGCTTGGCAATTACTTTTGTTAGTGGAATGAATTTAATGCCATCCAATTAATTGTGGAAGTAAGCACATTATCAAATATAATTTCTGCATGCCATTGAAAAAATGAACGATTGAAATTTAATGCTTATTTAAAAAAAAATTGTAAGTATCCAGTGCTTTTTTTTCAAGAAAATATGCTACCGGAACTCACTTTTTAGCAAGCTTTTTAGTCAATATTTTTTTTCTGAACCATGCCCATTCCCAATGGAACATATGGCATCTTAGTGGAGTTTTCTCAACACAAGTTTTTTTTACGAAAACTGCTTGTCAGTCGACTTCTCTTTTTTTTTTAAATATGTGAAGCATTAAACCCTTGGTTCTGGTCACAGAGTAAGTCTATGTACCTGGTATTGTTTTGTTTTGTGATATTAAATTTTGACTGTTACGTTACCAATCACATAACATTCAAAAGAACATTGGATAGGACGAAACAGTCAATAGTTTCCAATAGTAATAAAAAAAATTGAAGCAAAATAAAATTTTGTAAATATTGATTTAAGACATTAAAAATGCCGAAAAAAGGTGCCGGAACGCCGTTCCACCGTATGACATGGGAAAAAAGACCTTCAAGTATCTATTATATTTTAACAATACCAGATCTGTTTGACATTCTATTATTGTGATAAATTTTCTTTATGTGAAGGTTGTACGCCTTTGGTATTATAAATAAGGTAAAGAATTTAAATTCGATACGTTTGAAGTCTAAAATATTTCCTCATGTCTTGTGACCCTCGAGTAATATGAAAAGACCAGACCCGTAATATATGTGTAAATTCACTCAACCACAAAAACAAAAGAACATAAAGAAAATGTAACAACCAACGTACGAGGCAGCACACCAAAAAATGGACAAAGGAAATGTGAATATATGTTTACAATGTTCTAATTTTCAATTATGAGATAATTTGCCTGTGATTTACGACTGGACTGAATAATTTATTCAAAACAACAAATAAAAACATATTAATGTGTTTTTAATGTTCGACAGCAACTGTTGTTGGGAGGTTTCTTTTATTAATTTAATTAACACATAATTTTTATACTTTAATGGTAATTACTAAGCCTAAAATAGTAAAACTAATTAACTAATGAATAATAACGCTATTTTGCCACCTACGCACTAAGAAAGAGTAAGCGAGCAAACAAATACAAATTGAGTAAGAAATTATTTGTTTTGAGTTGAACAAAATATATCGTCATCAATGGCAAAAGTTGGTATATAACAAATTTTACAAAAAAATGATATTCTTCCGTATCAATTTTGTTTTCTAGAATAACTCAGTTGGTGCATTTATCGGTATCGATATTTATCGATAATTAATATTAATGCAAATCTTATAAACAGTCAATTGTTATTGTCTATTGATTCCCAAACTTTATTTGTGTCAGATCGACATAACACCATATACATTTTAATTTTATAACTATGTGTATGTATAACATTACCTGCGTGATCCAGTGGTCAACGTTGGTTTCGGCTGCGAGGGTCACGGATTTTAATCCCAGTACGGACAGTTTTATAAATTGTTTTTTCAATCGATTTATGAATTTATGTTTAAAGGCATGGATGTATGTGATGTCTTGGATTCAACCTTCCTACTAATCCTATCCTAAAACGGAGCGTAGCGAGAGCGATTAACTAACCATTGTTAGTTAAAATTGTTGGAATAGTCTTGTCCTAGCTCTATCCTTCCGTTCCTACTATCTTTAGAAAAAAGAGAGACTGAGCAACTTAGTAACTAGCAGTTATCGTGGAAACACTTCTGTTCATAAAAACTCCATTATGACTCCACATTAGAATCGGATATGGCGTGAAAAAAAATAACATTCAAATTTCTGAAAAAACAAGTTCAGCTGTACTATGTGTCCTTTTACATATTATAATCATACTTATACACCAAGTCAATTCCGTTCAAAGTAATATTTAAAAAAATAAATATAAATAACTTAAAGTTTTTGAATATGTGTATCGAATACGTTAATCATTATCGAATTTCGTGATGTGATTGGAGTAATCAGGAATATCTATAGTGTATGTAGACATGTAAAATTTCATGATTATTTAAAATAACAAATATCTCAACATGAGATTTTTTGATTTAACGCCTTCTGCCAGTATACCGACAATATTTATTTACAAAACCGGCGTGTAGGCGAGAGAAGCAGAAGCGAGGACAGGTAAAGCAGGTGCGCTGGTCGCGTGTTCATCAGATAAAATCGTCTCCGATGATGCTTTATTAAGGGCGGCGAGCATAGGTGTCGCTGCTGACACATCTGCCCTCTTCCGGAGTCACCCGAAACGGTCAAATTACCTTCGATTAGAGGTGAAATTCGAAAATAATTGACTCTCAGGTGAGGTCTAATCAGAGATAACACGGTGCCGATCCCTTACCTGCTTATATCCGTTCCATATTAAACGCCAAACCGACAAAGTAAATACTTGGTAGTATTTTTTGCCGATTGAAAAATTATATAATTATGCTATTTATCATTGTGTCAAATTATTTACTGCAAAAAAAAAAATCACATTCAACGGGTATTATCAATTGATCAATCGAAATCGGATATAATGCTTGTGATGAGTAAAACCAATCTTGATTTTTATGTAAAAAATGTAAAGTAAGTTCATAAAAGTGTTTTATTTTTTTAACATAAATGAATGCCGTTGCTTTCAACATGGTTATTATACGTTTATTATAATTATCCCTCTAAAATAATAAATAAGACGGCACGGAAAAATGCCAATAGAAAATATGGCTTTATATATTTATTGCCCCGATGACATGAAATGTTTGATAGAATTAAATATATGTGAGGTTAACATTTAAATTATTATATTTCGAATATCCCTACACGTGTTCGTTTAGTGCAAGACTAAGAGGCACTGCCTTATATGAATACATTTAAATAATAATTTATTGTTATTTTGTAAAACTTCGAATATGTTAGTTGGCTAACATAATGCGTTTATAAGGCTCACTTCTACGTCATGCTATTGTTAGATCGGTGGATAGAAAACTTAACTTGACATGTTATGATACTAGGTTCGTTGATACAATCGCAGACTTTTTATGGGGATGAATCTCACGAAAACATATACTAATTTTGCAAAGAATGTGCTTATATTAAAAAATAAAACTCGTTTTGTACTAATTTTACATTATTCACTAAGAATAAGACCGATTAATTGATGATGCTCATAATGTGGGAAAACGATGTTAATCTATAATAAATACCAGGTTTTTTTTAAAGTATTATATAATGCATTTTCAACCAGGATTGACAGTGAACACATTAAAAGTGTAAGATGTGCATGATTTAAAGTACCTTTTCTATCAAAAAATATTGCCAGTAAATTCTTATGAACAAATATTCTATAAAGGTAAGAGCCTGATATAATCTGGCTCTTATCATTATTATATTATAATTTCATTTTATAACTTTCGTTCGTCAAATATTTTTTATTCAAAGTAGAAAAGAATGAGAATAAAATATCTTAAATAAATTAAAATATCTGATTGGCTATATTGATATGTTTGAAATATTGCGTTTGCTGAAATAATTTTGATTTACATTACAATGCCAAATTATCTTCGGTTAAAGTTGAAATACATAAATAGATTTATATTTATGTATTTTTTTTTGTCCACCAAAAGTGGTGGCCAGAAAACAGTCCCAACGCAGTTTTAAATAGTATTGTAATTAATATAAATATATAGAACAAAATTCCAGTTGGGGCAGTATTTTTATGACTAGTTGTTACTTTAACACGATTGAGAAAAAATATTTTATAGGTACGTAAAAATATATCATTATCATGAATAGAATATAGACAAAATAAAACAAAAAAACATTAATAGAAGAATTTTAAATAAAGATAACGTTCTCGAGTTCTACATGCCATGGACCATTGCAATGTTTATTATATCTTGGTGACAACAAAAGAGTTTAAAAAATGCTAAAAAAAATTTTAGCGATTTATTTTCGATTATTGTTTAATGTGTTTTCTTGGAAGGTATCTTCTAATTTTATTTAGATTTAAGTGCTTAAGAAAACAATGAAATATGCGTCACTTTAAAAGCTGTTTACAATAATTTTTGGCTATGTTTTAAAAATAAACCGTATGAATCTGGGCGTGTGTGTTTGTCCAATAGGTGTTTTTATTATATAGCCGAAAACTAGAAGTAAGTCGGAAGAATTTATACAGTCGTATCTACCGAAAAATAAATGATTTCGTTAAAATACTAGATCCTATCTGCTTTGTATAAAATTTCTCTGAAAGAATATAAAGATACTTCCACGTTATCTATCTCTCACATGCGCTCGAATCTAAATAATATTGTCTCGAAATAGCTGTGAATAATAAAGGCAGGTAATTTGACAGGAAATGCCGAAAAAGTTAGACGCAAATATTTGAGGAATGGGAAAAGTGCGCATTCTTTATGAGCTTTTAGTACATAATATAACTTGACTTTTGAATGTGACACGTGTGTTTTATGCGATGCGAATGAACTGTTAGGTATATTATATCCATGTTATGCCTCAATCGATTCAGTTTTTTTTTTTTGAATTTCTACAATATATCAAAGCTCCCCTAAAATGTGTTTTAAAATGAACGTCTATAAAATTTCATGGAAAACATTATTCAATAATATTAAAGGGGTGAAATAGTGAAAATTAATATTGAGAAATCGTAAACTACAAAAACCGACTGCCAAAAAAACATATTTATACTTGTTTCCATCCAATTTGTAGTGTAATATATTGTCGATATCATTTCAGATATTAGTGTTTTGGTAATATATTTATTTTTGTAGTTAAAAGCTTTTAAACATTTAATTGAATTGGCAGATTCCCATATAAAAATGATTAATTTAATCTCTTTTTATTATTGAAGCTATTTCAACTTTACATCCTCGTCAGAATTATTGTATAGTTCTTTGAATAAACAATCTCTCCAGAACCAAATAAAATTTTATACATCTTATAAATGATTATAAAAGTTGCACAACGTGAACTAAATGAAATATTAAATTTCATCAATTATATAATTAGCATAGCCAACTTTGAAAGTAAATTCCGCTCAATAAAGTTTATTTTAAAAATATATATTTTTATTTAAAAAAAAAATGTATTTTTATCGGAGATATTGATTCTCAGATAATCATAGTCAAAAGATTGAAGAAATTAATTGAATATTCAATTAATCAGTTTATTATGCAGGTTTCAAATTGAGGTTTTGAGTCTTTTAAGGTCAAAGGAAGTCAATCGCGTTACAACTTGACCACTACGTTCAGTTATAATATACTTAAAATAAGACAATGCATAAATAATAGAAATGTAATCGTTTTTACTGTACGGCGATGCAGTTTAGCAATTTCCCGGATAGTATATAACATTTTTTTAATGTAGTTAGTATTTAAAAGCAAAGTTTCATTAGTTTTTTATTTTTTAAAGTATCAGTTATTCGTCATATAACATAAAACATATATAGTTTTTTAAATGTATGCTTTTAAAAACATAATAATTCAACAGTTCCCATGTTGTTTATGTAATTCGTCGTAAAAATTAACTACCGATGCAAAAATCTTTTAATTGGCTGGCAACTTCTTTTGAAAATCATTTCAACTATTTTATGGCGCATTATTTGAAAAACTCGTAAATTTCTTGCTTTGGATATTAAGCAATTATTGTAATAATATTTTACTCATTTCCATAATTAAAATAAAACAAACATTTTACAATAATTAACAACGATTCAAATATTTCAAATGACATCCTGTTTACATCTTCAAACCAACTAAATTTACAAACTAGGAGATTTTTTTGCTGTTTTATTTTATCATGTATTTTATGTAAATACTATTCTACCAATACTTACATGAAGTTTTGCTGGCCAAATATCGTGTGATTAATTTACGCAAATATTTATAAGTGATATGTAATACGCGGCAAGCTTTATTTTGTTGTAAAAGATGTCAATGATAACACGTTTTTAGCACTTAGTTAATGAATTATTAGAATGACATTTATTAACGGTATTTTATTTGATTTTATTTCTCAAATTTTAAATATTATCTTATGCTTAGTGAAAAGTTAAATAAAAGCCGTGTGAAATATGATATCTTCTTGCAATCTCTGTATTGGTAATCATCTAATACTGTACTGAAGGTTAGTGAGAAGGGCCTTGGGGAAAGTGAGGGGTTTTAAAATCAAAAAGAGGGCAATATTTTCTTAACGTCATAAAATATTCTAAAACGTTTTATTACACCGTATACGTATTTTATTTGTAATACTGTCGATAAACTCACTTTAAAAACAAATGGTATCTACAATTTTGTGATGTTGTTTTTTGACAATTTTGAAATTTTATTACAAATAGCATACTGCAAAATATTAATAAGTTCGTGGCTCTACCTGATGTAGTGACTTATATTTCTTCTTTAAAATTGTAATAATTTTGTTAATTCTTTAACAATTTAAATCAATGTATCTTATTTACAACAATATAGGTAAGTACAAAAATGTTCTCTTCATTTTTCTGTATATTTTTCATTTAATATAAAAAAGACATATTTCTATGGTCTGTATTTATTTTTGCTGAAAAGGGTCAGTAAATTGAGAAACATATGATCTAATAAATATGAGTAAAAATACTTTTAATGTAGGTTTGTGAAGAAGTCGGTATATAATTGTATTATTTATTGACCTACTGTACCGACGGCTCAACAAGGAATGATTAGTTCGAACTAAATTTTAATGACTCTATGAATCAAGCTTAGCGTCGGATCTAATGTCGTCATCAATTTTAGGATATGTGACAAGATGGTCAAGTCCATGTTTACGATAGTTGTGATGGATTATGGACCTGCTCCGTTTGAACTACAATCAATATGTAAAATTACATAGCTATTTTGTCCAAATAGCGGATGATGTGATTCGTAAGTTACAAAATTAAAAAGATGTTTAATCAAGAAAATATTCTAGCCAAGTTTAAAATCCACGCAGAACTGCATGCGGCCTTTCGTATACACAGATTCTAACGTGCGTGTACAAAATAAAACTATATTGTATCTACGGTATAATTTAAAAAAAATACTTATTCTGCAAACGGATGTTTTTTATTTTCCCAACATATTACTTATTTGAAATATGTTATGCATTATTAATACTTATGCGATAATTATTATTGTAACCCATGTTACTATATAATTATTACTAATTTTCTAAGATAATAAAGCTATCGTCATATTAACATCAAACAGGAAACGCAATTTAAACAGACTCGCTAACTACACCAATAACAACAATAATAATTGGCATTACAATAACGTATAGTGGTGGTCCTCAAACGTTGGTTCACGTAACAAAAAAATGCTATAATAAACAAAAAAACGTTCAAACCAAAATATTGCAGATAACGAGTAATGATGACGGCTTTTAATGACTTGGCTGGTATGTTAACAAAATTTCACTTTTGTACACTTGTAGTAAGATTTTAAAACTGAAACATATCGAGCCGTAATAAGCAAAACATCGTAACCGACAATTTATTAATTTTACAAAAGTTTCTTTTTAAATTTAGTTAGAAAAAATAATTCCTTGTGTGGAGTTAGTAAATAATAAAATATGGTCAATGCCTATCCTGATACAATTATATTTTTTTCTGACTACTTTCAGTTTCCTAGATTAGCGATTCTCAACCGGGGTCCACTTGGAACAGACGATAATAAGTTAAAGCACTAAAATGCACAGGCCTTAAAAAGATCAGGTGAATGAGATAAGGCACTAAAACTTTTGGCACATTTTATTCAACAAATACATGTTTAAAATTTATTTTTTTTCAATTGCAGCTACATGTTAATTATTAGCCATTTTTACAGCTCCTTTAAAATAGCCGGCTTTCTTCTTGCTTCTCTTAGTCATGCTTTTATTTATAAATTATATATTCTCTATTACAGCGGACTTTCTTCTAGCATACGTTGTCTAAATGCAATATGTGATTCACGGCCATCTTTCATAACACTATTGTCAGAAAAAAGTCAACGTTTCGTTCTCATGCATTAAGGGAGCTGTGTCAGACGATATTTCAACCATTCACTACCGTGGTGAAAATAATAGAATGTACGTTTAAATACAGTGTGACTTGAATAATTTCAAGTATCCGAATTCCAGAGAACCGTTTTAGACCGAGAGCAGTTCTGCTCGACGACCCACCATAGATTTTATGTTTCGTCTAAAATTAATAAACTGTATAAGAACAAACTTAGTATCAAGAAAATGACTCTCTTTGGTTGAATTCCTTGTGTATTGTATGCGCATGTGTGTGTACATGTATGGATATAGTATGAGGAGAACTATATATAATACGATTTGCAAATAAATCCATATTGAGTCCCCGTGAACTGGCTTCACTAAGGATTTCTCACCTCTGTAGCAATCACGCCCTTACGTTGGCAACGACGGTAAGGAAATACACACTTGCAAAACATTAGCGATGAAGGAGATTCGAAGAACTTTGACGCTAACGCGCCCTAGTACTAAAAGCTCCATAAACTTGATATCCAAAAAAAAATATTAAGATCTTGCCAATTCATGAACGAGGATATGACAATTCGCAAAATTTTGTATTCATTTACTATATCACTTTTAGGGTGTTCACTATCAATACTTGGTGGAAAGGCATTATATTAATAAAAACACAATATTCCTTTGTACTTTATTCCACTTTATTTAATAGGTCAGGACCGGTTTCGCTCATTGCGAGCATTCAGTTGACAATACTCGCAATGAGCGAAACCAGTCCTGACCTATTAAATAAAGCGGAATAAAGTACAAAGGAATATTATGTTTTTATTAATCATGTACTATAAAATTGGTCTCACCTACAATCAGCTCAGTACCTATATAAATGCTTGACATGTTTATGTTCTATAGTTTCAAACTATAACGTACCGATAGGAGAGTGTCGTTAAAAAGGACAGGTCCGTTTTGCAAAAAAATCTGAGTGCCACTGATATGAATAACCCAGAGCGAAATAAAAAAAAAATAGGCTTACTAAAACAGGTTTCTTGCATGGCTATTAAGCCCCTTCATTTGAAAACGTAGTTATTATAATTGGTCACGTGAGGTGTAGTTGACAAGCCTGCTAATCATTTTGTTTTGTGAACAAGTACCAGCTGTAAAACAACAATTTTTACCAGTGAGAAAAATGAGCTGTGAATTGTTTGTGTAGTAATAATTATTTCTTTTAAATTACAATGATATTGTCATAGCTTTCATTATCAACTAGCGAAAATCTATAAAACGACTAAAACGCATTGAAGCTATCATCACGTTTTATATAATTGCAAACAGTTTGAATAATATAAATATCACATTGAGATGATGGAGTTGTTACTCTTTCATTTATACAACATATTATGCCCTCTTCCATTATTGTGCCTTCTTATCAATGGTATTTTCAGGGATGTTTTATATTTATTGATAAAAATTAATTACTCACGATTTAAAGTGGCCGAATAGAAACAACTTGATAAATTGTATGGTAAAAAGGTGACTACTATTCTTATAAAATGTTACTTCACAAATTCGGGATGTTTTTTTTTTAATTCGATTCAAATCCCTTGTTTGTTAATAATATAAGATTTCTTAGCAAGACTTAAACAAATAATCAATTCTTTATGATTTAATTTAATGTTGTTAAGGCAAACAGTGTTGTGGGTTATATTTATACTTTTCATTTTGTTTCACATCCAAGTCGGAAAACTCCGAGAAAGTTGCGGCAAATTTTGTAATAAAAATTTGAAAAATGATTGCAAGGTAAAAATAGGGTATTGGATCGATGCGAAAAAGCGCACGAAGCGATGGAAAAATTCTCGCTGTTCATAAAATCTTCCCTGTTCACAAAAGCATTGAACAAATTTACGTTTGTTGTTCGGAAAAAGAACAAGTCTCCCATTGTGTCGTTTCTGCTCCAAAAATTTACTTCTTTTAAAACACGTTTTAGACGCCAGATAAATCTTGATTGAAAATAATAAGAAGTGAAAGTTCAGGGGCGGACGAGGGAAAACAAAATAAAGAAATTTCACCCCAATGCGGCAAAGCGGTATATTATTTGTTAGGAAGCACCATCGATACATTGCTTTTTAACAGACTTTATAAAGCTCGAATTTGGCAAAACTGCGTTTCCCCTCTGAATAACTGCCAAACAATTTGGGGTTTTCTTTTATTCTGTTTTCCTACACGTCTACATATTTTTTGATTCATAAGTTTTTTATTCAACCAAAGACATAAAAATCCATATTGTTACATAATTTATTTATTTATTTGGCACAGAAAAAAAATGAGTTTTCCTTCAAAGCCAAGACACCATTAAATCGATAAACAAATTTCACTGAAGTAAAAGATATTTGTTTTTAAAGCATTCAGAATAGTGTTATAATACTATGCTAAAGATTGTAATACCGGTAATACTTAAAGCAGGATCCCGGCATCCATGACGTTTTATCAATACCAAAATACCGGTTTTGAAAATGGAAAAATACTTTTTTTTCGGTATTTAAAATTGACGAAAATCGATTTATTAATGTATTGAAACCATCACATATCTTAATAAAATTATTCAATATTGAAAATTTAAATTGATAATCGTTGGCTGTATTGATTAATAAGACTGTAGCATTGACAAAACGTTTGAAAAACAAACAATAGTTGTTCGAAAAATAAAATGTTGCTTAATATCGAATCGCGAAACTTAAGTCGATGATTACTAAATTAATATTTATTAAGAATACTTCTCGTGCGGAAATATGTCTGACATTGCATTACATTATGGCCCGAACGAGCAGTCATGTCATGATGCTTCTTACCACCTATCCATCATGTTCTCCTCATCATATGTCGGCGATCAATTTATTTACTCGCTTGGTAGATTTTTTTCGCTCTATCTGTAGTACGGTGATGTCGGTGAATATTGAAACGGATACGCTGAAAGAGATACGCTTTGATACCGTGGTAATTGTTGTATATTGTGCCTCGTGATTAGTTAAATCTACTCATTTAAGTAAAAGCGTGTGAAATTGATAATGTAACGCTATATTAATTGCTATTGCGTGGAACATTTATAAAAGGAAAACCTATTTTAATATTTATAAAATAAAACTATAACCCATTTATAAAAAGAAAGCCTAAAAGCTTTCAGAAAATTAATCTAAATACATCAACATAACAATGAACCTTTCCAGGATTTGAAGCTTTGACTTTTTGACTAGAACTACGAATTTATAATATATATAATAGGCGGTATGTTAATTTAATTTAAAAAAAAAACATTACAGCAGCTTAAAATCATAACTTTATCAATGAATAAAATCACTGAAATTCATAAACCACTAAAGGCGTCGTGTCTCTCGACATGTTAAAAGGTGAACAGGATATTTTTTTAATTCCGATTTTTTTTTAATTTGCTTATTTGGTAGCAATAATCTAATTTATATTTTAATATATAGATAGCAGCACTTCCGAATTATAAATCGCTTGTGTAATTAATCATCATAATCAGCAAAAGAGCTTAGGCGACGAAATTCTGCAAATTGCATTTTAAGCCAATATTTGTTCAACATCGCCTATATATAGAGTTAGTGACAAAAATTTCAAAACCTTCCAGGTCCAGTGCATTTAAGCGTTTTGACTTGTTATTGTTTGTTCCAAGTGGACCCCATTTAAGATACGCTGATCTAGAGACCTGCATATAATATAATATTAGGATAAGCATTGACCATATATTACTATTTACTTACCGCACTTAAGGAATTCCTTTTTAGAACTTAATTTAAAAATAACCTTGTTCTTTAAAATTTATAAATTGTCGGTTACAATATTCTGCCTATTACGGTCCGATACGGTAATTATAAGAATTAAGTGAACAAGGTTTTAAAATAACGACAATTGGATATAACATTCAGTTTTATAAAAAAATACATACATATATCGTGTAATCCTCAATCCTGAGACCGTTAGTCGAATAATTCATTAAATATTGAATCTTCGGCTAAAAGGTTGACCTTGGTTGAGGTTGGTTTTTTAATTATGTAACTAAGTACCTAGGTTATTTCTAGTTTAAAATTCAACGCAAAAATGCTATAGTTATGCAGCAGTTAAGTTAACTACTTTTCCTAAGTCAGTTTGAGGAGATAAGAAATAAACAATTTTCTTATAATTTAATTAAAATTACATAATTACGCTAAACTTTAGAAACAGATTTAAAATTAAGTAAATCGAAAATGTTGTCCTTCGTCGATAATATTGTGAAAAAATGTAGGTAAGATGAGAAAAATGTCTTCAATAAAAAAAGTATCAACTATAAACGCGTGTGGAGCTGAGTTCGTCAACAAATGAACAACCTATCGTTAAAGTGCTGCTGAGCAAATTGTCAACATTTCTGAAATAACTCTTAACGATCGCGAATTGTTAGGGCGATTATAAACCCTAACACTTCAATGTGTGGAATGTCTATCAAGTACACATTATTACCTACCGGTGCGGTCATTTTATTTATTTTGTATTTCAACCCACATTTATTCTATTTTGTAATCATACATAAAGTTTATCTTAAGAATCGTTCGAGATATATGTTCCGTAAAAACATTTTTTTATTAATTTTAGAATAGGATCGGCTTAGTTCATGACGAGTATTATATGTAGCATTATAATGAAACCGGATCTAATAATAATAACCTAAAGTAAATAATAAGAAATTAGAACAAAAGTGTTTTACAGTGGAACCTTGCATAACAAGTAATTCGCATAACGAGCAAAACATATTGTGAGCAAAATGCTCTCTTAACGAGCGACATTTTGCATAACGAGTGATACAGAGTTTTGGAAATATCACTTTCACATCGTTGCTTGTCTCAAGATGATTGACTAGGCGTGGGAAGGGGCTACCAAGAGAACCCTCACTTCAGCTTGGAAGAAGCTTTGCCAAGGAGCGTTGTCGAATGTGATTTTGAGGGGTTGAAACAGCACCTGTTAAGTCTACAGTCAACGAGGGACTGGAGGTGGATAACAACGATATTGATGAGCTTGTAAAAGAGTACAGTTAAGAGCTGACCACCGAAAAGCTTACGGAGTTGCATTGTTTTTCACACAAGAAGTTATGGAAGAGAGTTTGTTGATGGAGGAGGAGGAAGTAGCAGAGCAACAATCTTCTGGCGCAATAAGAGAAAAGCTGAAAACATGTGAAACTGTTGTATCGTACATTGAGAAGCATCGCCCAAATAAGGAGGTGGCTATGCGTTTTAAAAATTTATTCAATTATAATGCTGTCACATTTTCACCAAATTTTGAAGCGTCGGCAAAAAAAATGGCTGCTAGTAAAAATGTTTTTTTTTCATAAGTAATAAACTAGTCGATTTTTTATCGATTTTTGCAAATCGAAATCGCATCCCAGGTTGTTACACTCCTTAACAATTTATAATTATGTAATTTTACTTGAATACACGTTAAAAATATAAAAAATGATTTTTTTTCGGTATGGAACGCATTATTGTATTTTACATCGTTTTATATGGGAAAAATTGTTTCGCTTAACGAGTGTTTCACATAACGAGTAAGATTTTAAAACGAATAAGACTCGTTATGAGAGGTTCCACTGTATTTCTTAATATAATGCGTTTCTACTAAGAATTCTCAGTGAACACTTAAGTGTTTTACATTCCTTTAGTAACGTTACTATTATTTATTCCTTTGTTTAGATATGATGAAAAAACTCTTAAGTTAAGAAGGTGTGGAAACAATATGTTAATAATAAAATTTTATTTAAATGAGGTGTGATTAAGATGCTGCATATCTTCACATTTGTGAGAAAGAGAATTTCAAAATTGAAAAATCCATACTTACGAGCAAAAAAAACTGTAAATCGACTGATAAATCAATGTAAACATCCGCTTACAATGCAACCGTAGACAACAACGTTTACCACTCGAATACTGGCCCGGTGGAAAATAAGTATTTATAATTCGCAAGACATATAAACTCTCTCTTAATTAAAACTACTTTTTTTTAAATAGCACAAATTACTGAAGTGCAATGAGTATCTTACACAAAGCAATACATGATAAAAGGTATTCGGCATAATACTTTAAACTTGAAACAATTTCAGTTGGTTTGAAACATCTTTTTGAAATTCATAGCAATTTTTTCATATATGATAGGGTTCGACACTAATGGATTGCAATGAAAAAATATTTTTTTTGCGACATAAATGTAGATAAAATATTGAATGATTTTAAGCACAGTTTAAAATACTCGGCGGCTTCAACAAAGGTTGAACATCTATTTGTATTTAAGATACAGTTGAAGTGGTGTTACTTTTAAGTATTTTAGGTTAAATTGAATAATACACATGTTGAAATAGATGAAAGAATCTTCGACACATGTTACGATTATTGTCAACAGCTGCGTTATAAAACTGACTTTTCAATAAACAAAATATGTATGAGTGTATAAGGGAATATTAAAAAAAACAAGTTCAAGAAAGGTGATTGATACAAATCCCAGAATTTCAAAATCTCCGAGCAAAAATTCAATTCCAAATCCCGAATTTATATCCGATTTTATCGTGAATTTTTAATTCCGTAATCCCGGGATTACAAAAAGTGTCCGGGATTGTATGCCTTAATTACAATATATTATATATTTAAAAAAATTCACTGTCTATTTACAATGGAAAGGTTTTATATTAAAAAAATAAAGCATTCTTTGTACTATTTTCATATTATTAATTAATTATATGTAGATCAGGATCAGTTTTGTTTTTCAGCTGAAAAAGTGATTATACTAATATGTATTTGCTCAACTAACGTGTCGTGGTTATGGCTATGTACTTGCGTAAAGGTGTTCAACCAGTCTCACTGTCAATCATTTATATAATATGTCGCCATCAATGGATTCTGTATCATCGTTACAAGGGTAAACTTGTCGCTCTTTGTAAATAAGAGATTTTTTACAACCCATGTCATAGTCAAAATTTCGTCAAGTAATTGCAAACAGTGACACTATATTGCAAAAAACTTCAATTAAATAATAATACATATCTCAAAATATAATAATAATGAGAATAAAATACAGAAATAAACCAGGTAAAATGACTTTTTTTATTTTATTGTAAAAATGGAGTATTTTTAAAATATTTGCTTTAATTTTTAATCTAAAATATGATTTTTTCATTCATTCAATTTTGAAAGCATATCTATAGTCGCAAGAAAAAAAATGGCAGCTTTGAAGCGATTTTTAACAATTACATGAACTATGTTTTACAATAAACTTTGTCCATATTTTTAATACATTTTTTTCACTCCTACTATGGAGCATATTAACTCCAAATCTCAACACAAGGCGTTTTATGAGAGCTGGTTGTAATTTAATCGTCTCACTTGTCTTTTTTAGAGAGGTATAGGATACGAAAGATGGGTCTAAAAAGACAAGTGGTTGGTGAACCACTTTATCTGCGCGCCGATCGTAACATCTTTAACAAATAAATGTCTTTGGTGCTTGGCTATAGAATTGGTAACACTTTTCGAAGAAATAAAGATTTTATAAAAATTGTGATCACTTTACACGTGGTCTTTCAGCCGATTATTTTTGTAACGTAAATACCACGGTTCATTAAAAAGAACAAATATAGTATTTTTACACGAATTATTTGTTTTAACATAATAAACAAACACAGAAGAGAAAAACGGATTTGCTAATAACAAGAAATTCAACAACACAATACTACAGTATTAATAACAAATAAAAAGGCTTCATCAGATTCTAGCACATTAGACATGTCAGACAGATTTATGTCTAGTCCCTCATAAAACTCCCTGTTTATAATTAAGTAGCGATGAATAACATTACTTTTTATTGATTAAAATACATATTATGAATAATATTTTCTGTAATTTACCGACATTTTCTGTTACCTTTTCAGTCTTTATTAATATTTTTTACACGATTTTCGATATCACAATCTTGTCTATTTTGTATGGTTTTTTATATTCAGGGAACGTATCTTTAATTTTTCTATGAATCATTTTTCTATCACTTTTTTACACGTTTTTTGTGAAACATATCTACCGTGTAAAAAAGAATTGAGTGTACAATGGTTTTGCTAGTTGGTCATAAATTATATTGAAGTCTGTAATAAGTTTAAGCAAATACATTATGGCTTGGAGCAATTGTTTAAGCTTTGGCATAATGCTGAATGTCTAACGTTTTATAACTCATTTGGATTTGTTTTACAGAAATTTTGTTTTGCCATTTAAGATAAAATACAAGATAATACAAAAGCGTTCAAGATGTATGTACAATTCAAAATAATAATTACCGACATAGATTGTACAAAAGATTCACTGATTATAATTATTATTTTAAATGCCTTGCCACGAAAAAAGCGCACGATTATTAATTGAATGAATGGATACAGGTAATATAAAAAAAATATTTACATTTTCGTTTTCATACTAAACCAGTTTCGAGTAAAAACCTTTCAATCTAAAAAGTAAAACCGTCGGAAAAAAAATGTAACAGGTGCAATTGTGGACGACGCTTAACAAATTTCAGAGGATTTTTGGGCGTGAGTTAAGTAATTGTATCTTCTTAGGCTGTTTTGTAAAGTAAATTAATTAATTATCAAGACGTCAGTAAGTAATTAAATAATATATTATTAAAAATATTTTGTGAAATGTTATCAAAATTTCTTGATTGAATTTACTAGTTTTATAAGCAAGTTTTTTTATTTATTATATTATTACTGCGGTTTATAAATTTGGTTTAAAAACTTCAAAATGTTTGGACGCAAACTATTTTATTTGATTTGTATTCAAAACCATTGCTGATGTTTTCCTTACATCCAACTGCACACACGAAAACGAAACGCAGAGAAAGCACTTTGATTACAATCATATATTTATCTTTTACTTTTACAATCCTAATGTATTTAGTTATCGACATGTTTTTTCAAAATAATTTACTAACGATGGTTGTGGTGGAATACTAACACTGTTAGATTCAATGTTGTGATCCAAGATTTAGATTCTCACGATCTAGTTATTACTAATATTTGCGACAAAATCACTGCAGACAGAAATGTATGGCGATATATTTGATATTGTAGAAAATCGTTTTATTATAAAAGATAGTTTCATACCAATTAAAATATGATTTTTCAAAAACAATGAATGCCGCGAGCTCGTCCACCATTCCGATAAAGTGTGTACCTATTGGTTGCCGTTAGCTCTTTCAGCATTATTTATGCGAGTGATGAAAAGAGTCACCGGCGAACTACAAATACAGAAATTTCGAGTTTTTTCATTAAAAACAGTGCGGCTAATGAAGTGGATACAAAAGGAAAATTTTGGAGATGCCCACTTGGACGAACCGCCACTGGCATAACAAACAGGGATACGCTTCGTGCAATCGAATTTTTTCGCTTCGATAAAATTGATAAACCTGTGCTTTAAAAAGACTCCATCAACTTAGTATATGTACAATAATCTTAAACGATATTTCATACTATCTATAAAGAATATTATACGCTACACCTTTTTATTTGTTGTAATATATGCTACGGCATATAATAATTCGATGCAATCACGGCAAAGAAATAAAAAATGCCATCGATTATGTGGTTTTTAATTTATTTTTTATTCGATCGACACACCACCAGTTATTAATGTATTTGAAGTAAAAACACACTTGCTATTCCGCTGTGTTATTTTGTCGAATGATACGTCGATAATACTGGTATTTGACATGCATTTATTTTTATTAATTTTCTCGCTTTAATAAATATTTAATTACTGTGTTTTAAAAAAATAAAAATAAATAGATAACATAATTGGCTTGTTCAATAATAATTAATAAATACGCGCTAATATTTCATTTTTGATGTCCATCCTCACCGTTCTGATAGAACAGGCAAAATAGTTGACAAAAATAAGATGAGTAAAATAAGAGGTTTTTGAATATCAATTCTATATCTGGAATAATGCTGTAGGTACATTTATTTGCTTAGCAAAAACAGCAAAATTATTTTATCGGCAATTATATGTCCACTCCCAATATGGAGCATATGGTCTCCTTATGAAGGTATCTCAACAGAAGTTTTCTAAAAGAACTGTTTGTTACTCAGTCGCTCAACCACTATTTTTTCGAAGAGAGTAAGTAAGGGTAGAAGGATAAGGCTAGGACAGGACTAGTGGCTAATTAATCGCTCGAGTTAAATTTTAAAGGATTGGAAAGGTGGGTTGGAATTTTTAGACACGATAAATCAATCGATACAATTCTTTTCGTACTGGGACTCGAACCCGTGAAATCCGGCAAGGCAGCCAACAACGCTAATCGCTACGCCATAGATCCCGGTCTTATCTTTAGCCTTGCAAAAGCAAATCCAATACAGCCACCACAATATTAGTTTTAATGCATTTAAATGTTTTTAAATTAATTTTATTGTTGTTTAGTAATGAATCGTGATAAATCGATCGGTGAATTATATTTTTAAACTTGTTTTATTATTATCGAAATAGCAGGCTATGATTGCAGACATGTTCAATAAAATCCCTATTTGACATGACGAAAGCAAACTGCAAGAAAAAATGAATTCGCTGTGATGCTCATATTCTGAAGTTATGATTTTTTTTTATAAAATTTATTGGTACAGTTTTGGGCAAATGTATAATTTTAAGCATTTATTTTTCGTTTCGAATTGGAAATCTTTCCCACACTTATTATTACTTTGATAGAGAAGCTACTTATACAAAAACAATAAAGTCCAATTTACATAATAACGCCGCGGTATCTTTTGATTAGTGAGATACTTCTTTATCTCTTGTTCAATAGATTTACTATTTTTGTTATTAGGTTGAGCTAGTATCTGAAATATCTTGCGTATGCAACTGATACAAACATTCTCATGTCTAACAGAAGTCCCACAATTCACCAAACCCTAAAGGTGCGGATAACGCTATCTGCTAACGGGTCATAAATTACAATCATTTCGGCCAATTACTTAGTTGTTACGTACCATCCATTATGAGAATCCCACTTACATCAAGTTTAGACGTTGCTACAAACCTTTTTTAGGTAGAGCCAATGCACATCAAACGTGGCAATCTTCAACACATATTAGTACGATTGAAAATAAAAAAATATCTACACTAATTGATGTCGTTTTCCACGCTGTGTTAACAACGGTCATGAGGAATTTTACGAAATTTCGCATTCGCGAAAAGATTCAACGCATATAATTTATTAATAAATAAAATTTTCATCCAAAGATTTTTAAAACAATGCAATTTTTTTTTTCCATGTCCGCTTCCAATATGGAGCATATGGACTCCTAATGGAGTTTATCTCAACAGAAATTTTTCTACGATAACTGCTTGTTACTCAGTTGCTCAACCTCTCCTTTTCCAAAGAGAGTAGGAATAGAAGGAAAGGGCAACGACAGGACTAGTGGTTAGCTAATCGCTCTCTATACGCCCCGTTCATATGATAGGATGGGTGGGAGGGGGGAATTCAAGACATCACATACATCCATGCCTTTGAACAGAAATTCATAAATCGATTGAAAAATCAATTTATAAAACTGCCCGTACCGGGATTCGAACCAGTGACCTCCGTAGCGGTAGCCAACGATGTTGACCACTCGACCACACAGGCGGCATGCAATGCAATTGGTGTAGCTTATTTAAAAATAAATATATGCAAAAATATAACACTTTGTACTTATTCCACATTATAAATTATTTATAGATCAGTACAGGTTTCGCTTACCGTGAGTATTATCAACTGATGAAATATAAAACAATAGAAGGTTATTTATATAAAAACTAATTATTTATATTTCAACAGTTGATAATGCGAATTAATTAATGAGAATTAAGCTCCAACGTTTCTAAAAGCGTGTTATATTTTTTTTCTTTTTACCGTGGAATCCGTGGCGCAGTGGTCAACGTCGTAGGTTTCCGTGACGAATATCGCGATCCAGTACGAACGGGATTATTTCAATCGATTTTTCGATTTTCGTTCGAAGTGATGACTAGAAATTCTTTCCGACTCTACCAATCCTATAACAACGAAGCTTAGCGAGGGCTGTTAGTTAACCACTCTCTCCAAAAAATGAGGTTGAGTAACTGAGAAACAAGTAGTTTTTGGAAAAGTTTTCTTGCGAAATACGAGTAGACATGGATTAAAAAAGAATCATATCCCACGAGTGTGCTACCGCTGACGAACTTTTCTAAGCAAGTAAATTTCGTAAAAACGATGCCGTCGAAACGTCAAAAAACAATAAACGGGATTAGTAATAAATTAAGAAACATAAGTATATGTTTTTCGATAACAATAGGTTTCAGTTTGAGCGTTGTGTAACGTCTTTGTATGATCCAGATGCCTTTTGACGGACGTGTTATTATATCTTTTATTTCAATCGTGTTGAATTAATTTTACGAATAATTCCTCGTACAGAAATACATATATTAAAAATAATTAAGCCGGGGCACCTACCTACTTACCTACTCACAATTTGATATTCATATAAATAAATGCGGTCAACCATACCGAATGCTTGAAATTATACCCCTCCCTGTTATTTTCATCATTGATTTTAATTTAATAATTTACCGCATTACAATTATTAAACTTCACAATGTTTATAGTATCCGCGGTGAAAACATAAAAATACTGTTTAAATTTGTATTGGTTTTAATAAGCAACAAGTTTCGACAAAAATTACTTTGAGTAAAGTTATGATTGGCAATAAATTTAATTCAAAGCACCAATCATAAGCAATGTTCACTTTAAGGCAAGAGGTTAACTGTGCGAAAATTTCAAAGGCTGCGCGGAGGATGCGCGGATCGATCAATTATTAATTGACTGTCTTGTAGTGCGCGCCAACCCGGAATGAGTGCGCCGGAAATTCCCAACTGTTGCGCGGCCGCACACGCGCGCAGCTTAGAGGGAACGTTGATCGTAAGTATTAATTTTAAGATTCACCAGACATTAAAATAATAATTTCGTTACCATGTCGAATAATTATTTTTTTTTGGAACATTGAGCCAATTCTAGAATGCATTTTTTGATGTAATTTTTTAAAAATTGTTTTGAAGCTTAAAAATATCATGTTAAATGCACTCAAGATAAATACAGAAAACATTACAAAACCTCAAAGTCCCAGAAAGCTTTAAATCTAAAGAAAACTTTTATTTTAGTTCTGGTGTTTCTATAAATGTTTAAATATTATTTGGTATTCAAAAATTATTGATTTAAAAAAAAATGGAAAGCAGAAACTATTTATTTTATGCCTGTTTATGAAGCATGTGTTATCTTGTCAATCTAATTTTATTCATTACCTGCCTGTTTGCCGCGGCCCATAAAGAGGCCCTTATTTTGTAATTGACTCTAGCATTAAAATATTTATCCATTCCTGCCTTCGCCGCTAGTGCAAAACCATCTATTAGTTGTAAACGATCGCAGACTTGGGTATTCAAGCTGATGCACGCGGTCATCAATCATATCGTTTATAAAGTTAAAAATGGATATATTCAGCAATAAGTTTTACTTCATGAACATATGAATCTATTTTTTTTAATTTCCTTTATATCTTAATCTCTGTTAATTATTTATTTATTTCTTTCTTTTTTTTGCAATTCTGTTTGATTGATTTTTGTTTTGTAAACTACTATAAAATATAAAACAGTTGTAATGCAATTAATTATATATTTTTCATAATAGAAAAATGAATATAATTAAATAATATTGAATCTTATTCCGAGAAATAAATTCCATTAATAAAAAAATACTTTAATAAATTCTTAAAAATATTATTTTTGTGTTTTGTTGAATTAAAACAAAAGAAGCATGCTGCAGATTTTGTCAAGAAATCACCCAAGATATGTTTGATGATACTACTCTGCTTTATTATATTTTAAGCAGTTGATATTACTAGTTGTTAAACTATTAACAGTAATGCTATGAATATGTTAACTACTTTTAACTTATGTTATACATAGAGTTTAGTATTGGTTACATTTTGAATTCATACTAATTTCTGTTGTGTGATTAAAAAAAGTGTGCTGCTTAAAAAAACGTAACTAGAATATTTAAAATGTTATAAATAAAAACTATGTATTCTTAACATAAAAATGTATATTTTTCAAGCTCACAATACAATTTATGTTAATTGAAATAATACTACTAAATGTTTATTTACTTGAACCAAGTTCAACACACCTGGAAGTGTTTCTGGTTTACCCCCGATTAAGTCAAACACCTGTCGAAGGAATCATCTTAGGAGGCCAGTAACTATTGCCTTAGTGGTCTGATGGGCGAGTGGATCCATCAGTCACTGGGGCCCAGTCTCGGTTTATCTTGATTGCGAGATCAACTAAGTGGTAAATTGAACACTTCGCCTCACTACTGTATTTATAGACAGATAATAATAGTGGTTTTAAATATAAATTATGGGTGTATTGTTTGCGTTTAGATTTATTAGTGTGTTATAAGGTAACATATTAGTTCCTTTGTTGACCATAAATTGTATCTCGTCCCTAGCTAATGTGTGATTTGATTTAAAGACTTATTGTCATTCTTTCGATCTCCAAAGTATTTGGAGTATCAGATATATTAATTACTATGTCCGAACTACATAATTACAAACATTTTTTATGCTTTTAAATTTTGATTTTTTACATAATTGTATATTTGTTTTTGCTAAATAATCAACGACATATTAGAGTCAAATTTGAATCTCTAATAACAAAAAATATATTTAAAAATCGATGAATTTATTTAAAGTTTGGACCCAAATAGTATATATGTCGGTGATATAAGGAGATACAGTAAAAAAAGTCAACGAGATAAGGATATGCTTAATTCTAGTTAATTTCTAATTCAATTCATATTTCTTTACTACAATAAAAAAGAGCGACAAAGCTACTAACAACCAGTTTAATAATTTTCTGTAAACATGCTACTACATACGAGTGTATAGCTTCTATATCAGGAAGACGCGTATTTAAAAAAATGACACTTAGTATTTTTTATAGATATGGTTTAAAATACGTTTCAAATGTTTTTATATTTTAAGTTGTCATATTATAACGATAACAAATATGCATCGTCGATATTATTAATAATTTGTGTGACAGAACACGATTCGGTCTCTCAAATGTGAGTGAGAAATTAATTATTTTAAAATGATTTTTATAAAAAGTTAAATCATACAAAGAGACAATATTAAAGTGTCAAAACGCCCCTTTCAAATTCATTGGTGTACAAAAACATCTAGCGTCAATTTTATATTTTGTAAGTAAAACGTCAATCATTTTTAGTATAGGGGAAATTTGATATGCCAACTCACAACAGCTTGTCAGCTTCTTAAAATTAAAAATAATAAATTTCCGATCCTTAATAAAAGGATTGCAACATGTCGCGTTTTAAAACCATTTGCTCTCTATCACGATTCGAGATTTTATTACTAGATTGGATATTCAAAATAATATAAAAGTGAATGTTTCTTATGTTATTTTATTAGATTTGTTATCAAAGACAACCAAACCTGATTTTTGTTTTTTATATATTATACATGGAAAAAAAGACGTTGTTTTTAATCTTTGACAGCAAATAGAACACATTCGGAAGTTCATCTCTTATAACGGCGATACTAATTAATTAATAATGATATAACAGGCAAAGATTGAGACGAATGTCAGAAATGAAATCGGAAACGAGTAAATCAAAATAAATATTTGGTGTTATAAGTATGCAAAAAAAAATGTCGTAAATTTAAATGATAAAGCCAAAACTTCTTTTTGCTGATTTCTTTCAAGCCTTTCAGTTATAAATTTACGATAGATTCGTAAGAAAGCTATTTTTAATGCAAAAAAGATTTATATACTATTCGATACTATTAGAAATAAGCAGGAGAAGAGAAAAAGCAGAATGTGTATTTGGAACATGCAAACTTGATCTTGCAAGATTTTTATTGATAAGGACATATTATTTTACGGAAAAACTTAACAATAGTGATAAGCGCTTTTATATACATTTTATAGGAATATATAAAAAATAAAGTTTTGATATTTTTTTATTCCTTTCCTAATTCCTTTGACGAAATTTCAGATACTATAATCGTATGGCACAGTGGTTAGCGTTGTTGGCTTCCGTGCCGGATTTCACGGGCTCGAGTCCCAGTACGAACAGCCTTTTTTCCAACAATTTATCGATTTCATTTCAGTTCGGTTGTTTTTGATGTCTAAAAATTACCTCTCCCCTCCCGATCCTGCAATAATTGGGAATGGCGAAAACGATTAGTCGACCACTAGTCCTGTCCTTATCCTTCTATCCCACTACTCTTTTTTTTAAAGAGACGTTGAGCGACTGAGTAACAATCAGTTCTGTTGAGATACCTGAATTAGAAGATCATATGCTCAAAATTGGGTGCGGACATGGGTAAAAAAATCTGCTTAAGAGGACAGCATACGGTCGTCAATTAGAGGTAATGTAAAACGACAAGGCACAAATATTTCAATTTCGTTCTATATTTAATATTTCATGTCAATGTAATTGTCAACAAGTAAATACCCAATTTATAATATTATTCGTATGAGTTGAGTATTTGAAATAAATATAATGTTCAGCGTAGTAGTTGAGTATGATTTTAAATTGTAATATTAAGATGATTGGCACTGTGATGCATTTCATTAAAATTCTCTTCAGAATAATTTCCCCGTTAAGCTATTGGGAAACGTCTGAGTGTATTTGTAAACAAGAATACAAACGTATTCAAAGCATGCTTAAAAGGGATGGAGTACAAGCATTGTTCTAATATTTATAGTTATCATTTATGTTCTATTATTGAATGCAAATCGTTAAATATTATGACATTCGTAAATCATTTACAATAAAACTTAATAAGAGTTACTGATCACCAATATAAAATGAAACATAACACCAGCATTGCTCAATCTGTGGCCCATTCAGATTCTATATGTGGCTTGAATTACAAACTCAGTTACTTCTTTTAAATAGATTTGTTCATATTTTCATTCTACTGGATTCCAAACAACAAGTTTTAAAAGAAATGTCTTGTTTATAGGTTTTTTTTTATTCATTTCGATTAAAAGGTACTAATAAAATAAGAAATGCTTCACTATATGTCTATATGCTTTACTTTGGTAACAGACTTGTTTATTTTAAAATGACACGAATTCATTCGAATGACATTAATTCAAATGTATATCCAAATGTAAGAATGAGCAATACTGTAATTTAAGCTGTTATTTCATTTTGTAAATATAGTAAAACATTATTGTTTACTTATAAATCTTTTTTATTGCTCGAGTTTTATACAGGTCAAATTGACCTTAGAACTCAAGCAAACCAAATCTAATTACTTTATAATTAATTTGCGTTTTTACTGCGCCCCATGATGTATGTACATCCCCAGGCCCACCGAGGTATAAGTAAAATGACAGAGGGTGCGGATACGTCGCGAATGCTTTTAATGTTCGCGAAAATCGCATCAACCCTAATTTTGAGGACCAAGCGAGGGTGGATTGACTTTGACTTCGGGTTATTCGAAATTAAGACGGGGAAATATTGCGGGAGGGATCCCGATGACTATATAAACGGCGCGAGAGAGTTGAGGGTGGGGGTGTAATTAATTCACTCAAAGTCACCGTTTAATTATGATTTGATAATCGCATTACGAGCTGTTATATAGTGGATTAATGACGGTGTCGTAATACCGTAAAAATTTGCAAAATAACACATAATTGCCCATTACAATCTTTTAGTATTATCTCCTCGACTACACTTATGTCATATACGTGAAAAAAGTAACTGACGACTGAAACTTTTTATGTTTATAGTAGTAATAACTTTTTAATCAAAACACGTTTTTATCAAAAAATGGTATTTGTTTTTTCTGGTCCAAAAAAACTAGCCAGATATTACAAAGTCATATTTTTTATAAAAACAATTTGGAGATACAAAAGTATGTGGAAATTTAATTTCTATATTATATATATAAATATTCATTCTTTCAACGTCACTTTTTCAGAGGGAGAGACGACGAAAGGTAATCTAAGAACAGGACTAGTGGATATCGAATCGCTTTTGGTATACCCTGTTTCAAGGATCAGAAGGATAAAGGGTGTGGAGAATCACGACCATCAATACATTTGAATACAAATTAATGTATTATAGGAACTAATAACCGTGGACTTTTCAATTAAATATGAAGAACTACCAATAGTATAACACTCGGTTATACGATCGGCACCCTTAAGATCAAATAATTTATCGGAACCTAATAAATATTTCTAAGAGCAACATTTTTACGTGCAAATTTGAAGATACAAAATTTATTACAAATATGATTTAAGTCATAATGCTTATGAATGAAAATTCTTTCCGCTTATTAAATATTAAATAATATGACATTTACTTTCTTCATTCTCAATCTCATTCACGGTAATTTCAGGAGCTTATAAAACTTTTACGAATAAAACTATTTTAAAACTACTTACTAAGTAAGTAGTAAAACTACTTACTACTCAAATTTGTGGGCATTCCTATAAGCTTATCCTTTTCGCCAGCAATGGCTCTAAACTCAATGATAAATTTATTTTTTATATAAACACGAAACATTAATTTACTAAGCGTCAGTTCAAGTTCATCCGTGCATTTGAACGCCTGAAGATGTCGAAAGGCGAAACCCGGGTCGTTAGTGAAAAAATCTGTGAGAATGTACATAGTTTGAACGATTCAAATTTGAATTAAACTATATTATTGAATTTATTATAAAGAGGAGAAGAATATTGAATGTGACGTTGTTACAAAAAAATATGTACATATTTTGTGACGAAATATTCCGATAGTGGGAAGGGTGGTCAAATTATAGCTAAAAATCGTTTGTCGTCACTCATGAACGACCCCAATTTTTTCAAGGTCTTTAAAAAATAATACACAATAACCCAATTTCTTGTTTGTGATTGTAATCGGGATGTAAAAATGTTGTTTTCAGATTGGCGTGGTCGCTGAAGAGGTGTTAGCTTAAATCTGAACCAATGTAGACATCCTTTCGTCACATATGGCTGAACGTTTTTTGTATTAAAACAGGATCAACTCATATTCCCTCAAGGACTGACTCACAGGGCTTACTGCGGGCTTACAGACTATATAGCCCCTTTTTGACACTCCAATACAATAGACTTTAACGGGGATGATATAATAGTCTTATCGTGTCTCAACACGAACAAGGGGGTAGGTACCTTGATACATGTAGAGTTTACATACCCGAGATACAAAAAGGTATTAATGCATTGTTGTACGTGTGTTAATTAATTCATTTAAGATTAAAGCACGCCTACCCCTCGTGTTCATTGTATTTTTATAACGAGATTTTAACGATTTGTATATATTAATAACACCAAAGATCGAATAAAACATTCAAACATAGAATTTATTATAAGTTACCAACATATCTAAAGAATGTGATTTCATGGATTTTTTAAAATAAAACAATCTAGATATAAAACTATGGATACTATAAAATAATTAAATCTGTACAACATTTTCATACAAGTTTCATTACAGAATATATATATTTATATTATATCAAAATATGTAATACAATATTTTGTTCATCAGAGATGAGGAATTTGGCATTTCGATATGGTCTAGACCAGTGGTCGGCAAATTCATTAGTCAACTGAGTCAAACATCAACTATATCGACGATTGAATCTTTTTTGTGTGCTATTTAAAAATAAATAAAAAAAATAGGTAGGTACATTGATATAAACTCGATTAGGGTACCCCTAAGCTGGCTTTTGCTTAATAGGTCCTCAATATTTTTGAGGTACACTCGCTGAGATCGCCCCTTCCAACTCCAAGTTTTATGACTGAAAACCGAAATGAAGATTCAATTGTATGTGATATTTTGTAGAATAACCACACGCAAAAAGCCAAAGAGCCGCATGTGACTCGTGACTTCAGTTTGCGCGACCACTGGCCTAGACCAATGTTTCTTAACCGGTGGTCCGCAAAGATTTTTTGGATAGGTCGTAAAATTTTACGTGTATGCGTTTATTTTTAATATTTACTTCAATGCTTAACTTTTGTTATTTTCATTTAATTTTAAAATAATAAGGCCGTTTTTTACGACTCTGGATCCATCCTAATAACAATTATGATTCCACGAATATGACTCTGACTTCACAGTCCAGGTTTAAGAGGGCAGTGTTAAAAACGTCTTTGAGGAATAGATATTTTTTGGATAACCGTAACGATCAATTTGTTCAGTGAACCGATTTACACTTTACAATGTGAATAACTTTGTTATTTTCATTGAACTGTAAGTATTATCCTGTCAACCATTTATGCAGCATGTATAATACAATCTGAATAGAAAAAATATGTCAATCGGATGAAATGAAATAAAATTTGTATATTGATGTTGAGCAGACAATGCTGAAAAGGTGTCTTTTTGGAAACAACAAGTCGCGGTCCTGTCGTACAAAAAAAGTACATACAACGTTTTGAAATAATTCCCTCGCATTGACGTCATATTGACAAAAAGATATTATTGTGATTGAAGAATATTGTATAGTCGAAACGATATAAATGGACCATTGGTGAAAATAACAAAATCTTACGTGGTATTTTAATGTAAATGACAAAATTAAATTAGAAAATGACATGATGTTTTTTAACGTTATAATTGATATAGTCTGAAAATTGATTGAATTGGAATTTACTTGGAAGAACTCCATTGTAAATCACAGGATAAGCCAGTATATGTAGGTTGAAATATAGTTTTGAATAAGGCATACGCCGAAATAGCTGTCAACCGAATTACAAAAAAAAACTAAATACTTTGCTACATTTTTTACCGTATTATATGAAAACTAGCTGATAATGTTTTATACAAATCGAGAGAGTTGAGGATTCTCGTTTTTATCATTTGTATGTTAGAAGCTATGGAAATAGAGGTTGAATCCATACATACTTTCAGCGGCCAAAATCATTACTAAGCACATGTGTAAGTAAATAGTGTTTGTTACATATTTTTACCGTCTATAAAATAATAATGAGTCTATGAAGCTATTCTTTGAAAAGTACACGTTAGTTTTGTAAATAGTTGTGTTTTAATCATACACAGTAATCTAACTTGCTTCTGATAGAATATCATAGATGTAGTTAGTATTGTTAAGCAATAAATGTATTTTAATTAATTTATAAGATTCAATTTTCAAAAAATTATTATATTTCATTAAGATGCTTTATTTTCTTCTTAGCAAAGCTATATTTTTTTTCGTGTCCTTATTATTTTTATTTTTAGATCAATGAATAAAGAATAATTAAATCAAATACAAATATATTGATTGGCGTACCATTATTCGATTCAATAAATTGTATAATATAATCATTTTATAATTAAGTTTTATTCATCCATATGCGTATGGCCTCTTATGGGAGGTATTTTAACAAAAGTTTTACAGTTACGCAACCTTTTTTTTTAAGAGATAATGTAAATATGGATAAGGAAGGCTAGGGAAAAAATATTGTCGACTAATCGCTCTCTTAATGAGAGCGATTAGTCAGCAATATTTTTGCCGCGATATTTTAAGATTGAAAGGGCGTGACGGATTTTTCAGACATAACAAGCACCCATACCTTTGAACAGAAATCGATAAGTTTATAGAAAAAAGCGCTGTTCGTACTGAGACTCAAACACGTGAGAACCATCACAGATGTCATTAACGTTAACCGCTACGCTATAAAAACGATATTTTTTTTTTGTAAAATATTGTTGAGTAATACTACGTTTATACCAATTAAATATTAAACAAATATATATTTTATAGTTGATATACAATGTAACTATGGAGGAAAAATAATTAAAATAACTATAACTTCTCTACTCAATGTTGCCCTCTCATACTTCTGTGGTTGTAGTAAAATGAAGTGGGGTGGAATCGGGGCGCGTAATCCGACTAGAACTTGTGCAAAGTGGCGTAAAGCCCAAAAATAACACACGTCAATCAAAATCGTACACAACGTCGTGACCATTGAGTCACTAAGGTGCCCCTCGTCAACATATATGATTGGTTTGTTCAATAGCAATGCTAGTCAGTAGAAGCGACAATTGCATAAAATGTTTCAACATATATATAAATTGATAATTATTCCTTTAAACTTGTACCAACCTTCAAAACATCGAGGTATTGTAAAATAATTTTGTCACATTGTTTTTAACCTTTAGATGAGTATGGTCGTACAAATAGAGACGTACTTTTAACTCAACACAGTAAGTAGTCTCTGTCTGTGAGCATATAATATATCGACTTTGGAAAGGAAAAAGGACGTAGCCCACAGTTTTTTCAAAACAGCTTTTTTTCGATAATCACAATGTATTAAAATTGATGCTCGTTATATCAAAAAGTGTAAGCTGAATGTGCCAAATTAGTATCTAAATTTAGCTTTTAAGTTTTAAAAAAGATGAGCTTGTGAAAATTTAAACCAAGAAAAAAGACTGAAAGAAAGGTTTTTTCCAGACAATTTATTTAATTAATATTAGAGTATGTCAATAAAACACCAGTTTAAAAGTCTCCGTGCACTTCAAGGTTGTGTATATTTCATAATTTCTCAATCATCGAAACACGTTTTTCAGCCCAAAATCATCAAAACACTTTTTTGTGCCTCTTGTAAAATTTGCTATATGGGGGTTACGTTCTTTTTCCTTTCCACAGTCAAATTATGCTTTAAGTATAAATTTCATATACCCATTAGAAAAAAGATAACAAATGTCACGTTGAAAAAAAAGCGAGTAAAGTAATGTAAGGTCAGTATAGATCTATTCACTCATCTAAATTTAAATATAATGAAATTGCTTTATTGGCTGATACAAACGAAAAAACAAACAATTGAGAAACTATCATTTTGTTCTCAAATTCGAAAGTAACCATAATTCTTTCAAAGTATAAAATTAAAATAAATAACGTTATTATTCCACGGGTTGTATAGGTCCAGTAGAAAAGGGAAAAAATCAACTTTCATTTTTACAGATTACTTTTCCTGGGCGAATGGTTGACAAGACCTTGTTTAATAAGGACTAATTGTTATTACTTCCTTACTATTTTGAAAGGGTGAGTAAAGAAGGAATCATGATAAGCTTACTATTGTTTCTGCAAGCATCTGATAAATATTTAGGCGGAAAGGGAGGACAATGTTACACCCATAGCGTTGGATATAAATCTATGGATTGATTTATAAAAGTTCCCCGTGACCGCGTAATCGAGTTGGGCGAGTGTCCCGGAGCGTAATAACTCGATTACAGATATAAAATGAATTTATATAACATTATTTATTTAGAATTTATTTTATTGTGTCAATTGCTTTTGTTCGAAAAGACCATCCGATAATCTCGACGGCCTGACGTTCTGTTCAACAACTACTACTGTTACATCTACTCCGATTTGATGAAATGTATTCGTTGTCTGACACTAATCTCTGACGCCGAAAGCTTATGAGAGTTGTGACATTGTTATTGCAGCGGACCGAGGTACTTAGTGACATTGATTTTTCTCTTTTGTACGTCATCGCATTTGTTCTATTGGATAACGCAATCTCCTTTAGGCCAGTGTTCTTCAACCTTTTTGCATCCACGGACGGATAAAATTTGAAAAAATATTTTGCGGACTGGCGTCAATCAGATACACATATCGACTGTGGAAAGGAAAAAGGACGTAATCCACACATATCAAATTTTACAAGAGGCGCAAAAAACGTGTTTTGATGATTTTGTGACATATGAATTTATGAATTATATACAACCTTGAAGTTCACGGATACTTCTTAACTGATGTTTAATTGACATAACCTAATATTGATTAAAGAAATTGTCTCGGAAAAACCTTTATTTCAGTGTTTTTTCTTGGTTTTAATTTTTTACAAGGTCATCTTTTTCAAACTTTAAAGCTTAATTTAGATACTAATTCGGCATTTTCAGCTTCCATCCTTTTTATAGAATGTGTGTCAAGTTATATATGTACATTGTGATTATCGAAAAAATCTGTTTTGGAAAATTGAGGGTTACGTCCTTTTTCCTTGCCTCAGTCGATGTATAGCTCTTGACTTACGACGGGGTATAAATTAGTACAATATATTTTTTCTCCAGTTCCTGTCAAATATTTTATAAAATAATATTTACTCGCGGGTGACTTATATAAATTTCAAAATTAGACATAAATATAGCTAAATACATTTATTTTTTTGAAAGGCTTTTTTTTTATCTATTCATCGATTTTTGTTTAAAGGCATGGGTGTTTTTAATGTTTATAAACTCCCTCCCAATATTCCGATCCTGTAATAACTGGGCGTAACGAGAGCGATTAGTTAACTAGTTCTTTCCTTTCATTTTCTATCCATATCCTCTTTGAAAAAAGGGTTATATATTGGCACTGAAAAAAAATACATTTTTTTAATTTTTATAAATAAAGTTATATTTAACATTTACTTGCATGTTTCAATTGACACTTTTTTAATGTATTATCCTTAGCAAACATGTACAATTTTATTGTCGATTTTTTCAGAGAAGAAATTCAGTAAATAAAAAAAGACAAAAGTTTTTGCGATAAATTCTTGGGACCACAGGTTGAAGAACACTACTTACGACAACATTCCATACAGATGAATAGTGAACAATGTATTGTACATTCACATTATTTGCCGGAATATTGTTATTTTTATGGAAATATTTTGCACTTTTTAACGACTCAGTAGGTAAACTGATGATATATCAATTCACACGTTGAATTCATATTTTTTCATCGTTTTATATGTTTAGTGTCTATCTAGAATGATGATACCTTCAATAATTTAAAAATAACAGGCAATGATGTTATTTTTTTTTTGTATAAGTTATTTGTTTTCTCCCATATGTTGATTTATTGACTAGAAATGAATGTAAGCTAATCAAAAAGGAAATTATTTGGCGAGTGAAATGATAGAAGTCTGTTGTAAAGAAGATTGGTTATGCTATGTGCTTTCGTTAGTTACTCTATAAACAAATGAGGCGTACGCTTGGGGTCTCCGAATCATAGGATCCTCGTATGTATATTATGTAACCCATATACTTTTAGTTAAGATTTTTTATTATTTTTATTATTTAACTTGAGATTTTCTGATGTTCTTATGTTATCCGATAAACAGGGCCAAATTTACGCCTGGAGCCTCCAAAGTGCTTAATCCGCCACTGGCCTTTTGTGACGCATTTTATTTGACTGAGTAGAACATAAAATGTCCAAAGTATCACTAGTTCATCTATTGAATATAACATATAAATATATTAAGATGTTGCGTTAAAGAATTAGAGATAAAGAAAGATGTAAAATAATTTTATGTCCGAGGCAAAAAAAATGCAATTGAAGTTGAGCAGCGGAAAAAAACAAAACATTTTAAGTATATCGTATAGAATGCTTTGAGGTAACGTTTACTCAGTCAAGTAATGTAAAAGTTAAGAGAGAAATACTTTTTAATAGCTTAACAATATCGAAAGTCATCTTCATTCTTTATTGTTTTTGAGACATCGGCATAATATGCCGACATATTATGACAAATTGCTTTGTTTTTGCCACTTGCCTTAATAATTGGATAAGCGGTAAAAGTAAAATAGAGGCAAAAAAAATCCTTAATTTTCATCAATCGTAAAACTGCGATATCTCTTTAAACCAAAAATCCAGATACGCCCGTGTTATCCAGTATGCGATATGTGGATAGGTATCTTTTGTGCTGCAAAATCATTTACGATGAAAACAGCAAAGCAAATGACTTGAACATGTAAACAAGTTTGCTGCGTTTGCAAAATTACTGTTTGTTGGAGTGCAAGTTGAGATTACGGATACATTCTGAAATTGAATTTTCTTTTGTTTTGTGAGCGCAGAAATAAATGCAATTCGGAAAGTCGATGTATTATAATTGCAATAGAATTTATTATATCGATTGTATGATGTTTTTGAAACATTCGGCTTAACTTTGTGACTATTTATTTTCGATATAAATTAATCATTAGGAACATTAAATCTTATACTTCGATGAGCTGTTTCGTTAAGGTTTTAATCATTGTTTTTTGTAAAACCGTAGTCTTTTTATGACATACTGTGTCTAAATTCTGATTGTATTTAAAAAGAACTAGATGTTGTTTAGGTTTTTAATATCAAATTTCAGATATGCCAAATATACACGATGGATTACACTGTTTGTTATCCAATGGCGACAATAGTGTTGAATGATTATCGAATACTAAAGAATTGCTTTGTTTATTATTTCATAAATGCTTTACACTGAGAGTAGTAATGGCTTTGCATATAAAACGTATGGAAAGTATTATTAGTTGACCTGTTTCGAAATTTGTATATTTAATAGATTTTTGGAAATGTATCAAAATATACGGAGATTTCTTTTATTAATATATATTTAACGAGAGAGACTGATACACCATTACCCATCCGTCCATATGCTCCACACTGGTAGTGGATACGGTTAGAAAAAATATTAAGTGCATAACGAATTTATTGAATACCAATGTAATCAATTTCCTTTGCACAATGGGAAAAGGAAGGTTCAAATAAATATGAAGTCCGATGCAAATGTATTTTAATAATATAATTGAATATTTAATTTGAATAAATTTCGGTCGAAAAAGTAACTCGCTGTCAAAACGGGCATCAACTTAAAAAGCGTTTCACATTGGCATGCCGCGTTTAAAATGCCATTACCCTTTTAGTGAAAGAGAGACACTGCCTTTATTACTCGACTATCAAACCATCTGTTACATATTAAATGGCCTGGGGGTTGATCGGGGTAGTTACTTTGCACTCACTCTTTATAATATTAACACTACGGCCGACACCTCCAGGGCTCAAGGGCTTAAAATACATTCGGAATGTTTATTGTAATTATATATTTATAACTAATTTTATAAATCATGTATAGTTATTTCTGAAACAAATAAAAACGGATTTATCAAAACTTTTTGTTATTTATAGTTTTTTGAATATGTGGCATCTCATAATGTAGAGCGTTTGATTAATTATAGGGCATTTCAATCGTATTTTATTAAAGAATTAAAAGGACTGCTTGTTTGTAAGTCAGTCGTTCGATATCTCATTTTAAAGAGGTTATTAAGGAACGAAGGGTTCATAAAACTAATCGCTGGAAATAAGGAACTGGAAACGAGGCTTTGTATACAAATTTATAAATATATTGACAAATCAATTAATAAATAGTAAAAAAAAAAACTATTAGAGGATACGAAGTTAGAGCGGCTGGAAAACGATCGATCTTTACTAAACTCAAATTTTGATTCATTAATTCAGAGTTGTAACTATAAAGTTCTTATTTAACGCAACAAATTGAAATGCTCCAGTAATAATCGATGTGATTCATATTGGCAACGGTTATGGATTAAAAACTTGTATTATGATACATCGCTTATTTTATAATATGAAAAACAATATGAGAACTGTTTAAGTATTTTTCTTTAAATTAATTATCAAATTTGTACTTTGTGACCGATTGAAAACATAATAATTTTATTTTTCGACGAAATGTGAATAGAAAATTTAGTTTTACACTGAATGATGATTAACAATATAGCCTAGTATCAACATAAATGATGCATCTCTACTGCCGTAAATATGAGTTTTTTTTTAATGTTTTGTAAATAAGACAATTTTTTTAAAGACTGATTAAATTTTTGCTAATGATTCTCATTTTTGTGAGAATATTATATAATAATATATGGTATGTTTATATGATTTTTTAGTATATTAATGATAAAATGAAAAAATAAGATTTTATTTTTATAATAGAATTGAGTGTTTAGTAATAATTGAAATTATTTAAGTCCTAAAATTAAGAATGACTTATGAGGTTTCTTAACTTCTAGTCAGCCAACCTCTGTTAAATACAACAAACAATTCCAAAATTATCAAATAATAAACGCTATTTCTACTGAGACACGAAGTCATTGTGGTATAATGAGTTGAAATTTATGTAAATCACATACAGTTTGATTGTTCTCCTTCCTAAACAAAAATAATCTGATGTATTTTGCCGAAACTTGAATATCCTGGTATTCCTTTGCGTCGATTATGAAAACAAGGCTCGTTTCAGTTTGAAAACAAATCTTTCAAAGTTTCCATAAAGGGGAGTTAAGGAAGAAAAGGGAGGCGCTAGGAGACTAGGGAGGACTTCGCAAAGAGGGGAAGAACAAACTGCCGGTACAAACTCAACTCATAAATAAACAATAATTTCCAACATCCTCAAGAATATTCCGACTTATTAAACTTAAACACATTTCTGATTTGCTTTTAAGATTTCGCTCCGCCTATAAAGTGCCGACATTTTGGTGTTTCGGGGGAGGAAACAGAAATTGGCGACTTTTTGCGACCGCCAAACTTGATTATTTCTCTCGCCAGATGTCACCGCAATGCAAGCTCAGCTAACAGTTTTCATTGTAAAATTAGGAATGTTTAATGAATCTACTATGAAATCGTATATCTGCATTAAAATCTAACGAAATATTTTAATATTTCTCTCAAAAACAAATAGTGTATTAATGAATGTTCGCAATTAATTCACAAATATAATAGTAAAACTATTTTTAAGCGGTGTCTGGCAGGGTATTTTAAAACAGATTTTATTAAAACTTCATATATTAGGAAAGCTGAAAATACACTAAGACAACAGAGAAAAAACGTTATTCTGAGATATCAGCTTTGACCATTTTTCTCTACTATATTTTTTTTTTTGTAAAATTTTATACTTTCCAAGTGTAACAATGATTTAATAGTTGACAAGTAGCATTTTAAATGTGAGTAAGTGTAGAAAAATAGGCACTTATTAATTTATTATTGTGCTTTTTGAGTTTTTCATATTTTTTAAGAAGAACGTAGTTTATGTCTTTAAATACAAGTGACTCATATTAAACGATGTTATTTTTTTTCAGATTTGCTTTTAGATTATATATATTCTATTTTAAATTAAAGAAAATATGTTTTGGAGTCAATATAGTAGCGATGTATTCAAACTTATAATTTAAAAAAAAAAACAATATCAATGTTTTCAATACGATAAAACTTTTCAGAAAATAAAAATATTCTCAAGACTTGGCGATATACTTGTAATACAGAATACAATTAGTAGACTAAAACCGTAAAATACGTATTTTTTCAAAAAAAAATCAATCATATGAACATTTCAGAATTGATAACACATTTTTGTATAATAGTGGACGTACACAACTTGTATTTTTATCCTTTCGTCAATTTTCTATAAAAAAAAATATCGAATTTAATAAAAGTAAATTCGATATTTCTTTTAAAATACGGCTCAAAAAATGGTTTTGACTATATATAAAAAGACCTTTAGTAAAAACGACACCATCAGATGACATTTCACATTTTTCGACCGATATTTTTTTTCACATTTTGTCAATTAAACTTCTTTTAAATTGCTATATTTTTAGGAAATATTTTATATTCTGCGAGTTTTGCCAAATATAACCCTTTCATCCCCGTCTTCACTGTGTGATTATGTATTTCAAAGATTATTAAAATATATAGCTTGCAACTAAGAGTCAATTGGTTAAGCTTTAAACTATTGGAAAAAAATACAGTTAAATAAAAAAATTGTTTGAGATAAAGTAAAAGCACTCAATTTATATGTAATTTATCAAAAAAAAATGCTAATGATTCGTATTACTGTGAATCACTTTTAAAAAAACAATGTTTCTTCAAAAATATGAGGTCGAATATACACGTTATTCAATTTCAGTAAAAGGTTGGTGTATATCAAATCTCTGTGAGAATTTTAAGAACAATGTTATTGGTTGTACTCGCCGTACGAAAACGTTCCGAAAGCAAAGAAAAACACTTCGAGTGGAATAATTATTACAGATAACAAGAAACTATTTTTACAGACATATAACGCCACTTTTTGTATCACACTCGCGATTGAAATAAAGCCACCATGTCGGATTCACATAGGTTTATGTTAATTTTTAATGGTGTGATACAGATCTAGCTTTCCAAAAACAGAATAATATTTAAATTCGATTCTTATCCGTACGGAAAACAGAATTAATTAATTTTTAATTAAATTTAAATGTATTAAGTGATGCGAAAAAATATGTTGCAATTTAAAATGTTTTGTTGATTTTAGAGCTGTATTTTGTATTCATCAGCAATTATGAATCTGTTTAACAAATTGTATTGGGAGTCCGCTTAGAGTTGAGTGAAAAAAGAAGTTTTACTTACATGTTTGCTGTTACAGTAAACGGTTTAATGGATTCTTAAGAGTGCAGATGATAATATAATACTTGGTCTATCAATATTTTACTGGTATGAGGCATGGCCAAAACAAATCAATACAAATCATATGTCTATAATTTAAATATAACACGAATATCTAGATCAGTTTAAATATTTCTTTGGTCCTCAAATGTTTTCATCTTAAAATTCAAATAAACTCATATTTTTTAAGATCATAAATTTGGATTCGATTTTACAGCTTAATACAAATATTATGTTAAATTCTAAAGTATTAGTAAAAAATTTACAAAGACAAAGATTGCATTATCTTTTGAATTATAAATACAACATGAAAACATACTTAAATATTTTTTTTATTAAAAAAAAGTGGATTAGGTGCACTTACCTAAGTCACCGTTTGCACAATGTAATGAAATCTATCTTTCATTTATCTATATTCACTTTTAAATCCTTTTTACTTATATTCGGGTTTTTTAGCAAGACACGGGCTATGTCTCATATGTAAAAATGAGATTGAGCGTACAATATTTTTTTTTGTTTGCGGCCCGAAGCCATCATAATTTACTTTATGCGGCCCGCTAGAAGAAAAACGGCGTGCATACCGATTATCAGCCCGTATAAATTCAACCTATGCGAAGTTTGCATTGTGTCTATGAGGTTTTCAATTCATATTTTTTAACGCGCTATTTAATATGAGAACATACAATCTTTACTGAAATGAACAATTTGTTTGATTGAGAATTGGACATAAAACGTTAATTAAAATTTTAACGTCCTCAAAATTGGTGACAGAGTGACAAATTTACAAACAATTGATATCAGAATAGGTACAATTAAAATATCTTTTATGATAAAAAACAATCTTGATATGACATTATTTACGCTGGATTGTTGTTTTATTTAGTTTCAACGATTGGGAACTATAGTGTTTGTATAATTTATAGTAACACGTAAATATGCCAAATATATTTTTTAATATAAATGCGATGGGTTTATATATCCAGTCAATTTACAATTTATTATAAGCTTACCGATTTTTAAATTGTTTCAGAAGAATAAAAGTTACTGATAATTAATAAAGGTAATATTTTTATATATAAGTGTAATAATGTTGTCAAGTTCTATAAATTAGTGTGTTGTATGTTTGCCCAATTTAACAGACCTCTAAACACAAGGTAACATTGTCAATTAAGGCTGTTGAATGTTTTTTTTTTTTTTAATGTCTTTTAATAACTGCAAGTAAGTATATAAATGGTATCCACCACAAAGTAGGCACTACAAACCAAAGACGACATCCCGCAGAGCATGTGAAAATGACCAGGCCCCGCCACTCGTCCTTTTCAACTTATTTAATTCAAATTAGATATAAGACAGTGCAGTGCAAATATCAATAAATTATTTTCAAAGTTAATATTCTCGTTCTTTCTTATCACCTCCATGCCCATGATGCAATCGTAAATAGTTGAGCCATTAAATCATTCAATATTTCTCTTAATACTGTCAATAAGTATTTATCATTTTAGGTATTCTAGCATATATACATTTTTAAAATTATTTTTTAGCTTCTAACTTAGATTTAAATACTGTCAATAAACAGTGAAACTGAGATGCCATCATGGCAGGGAACGGGATTTTTTAGGATGGGATGTTACGGGTTAATGATGTATATCATAAACTAAATATCTATAGTTTAATTTAAAGATTGTTATTTTATCACATTCAAAAAAAAATACGCTATAAATTATTATTAAAATTATAATCAATTATATTTTCTAAGTAAAATAAATATTTACTAAATGAAAGCTTTAAATATTATATAAATATAATTTTTGAATTCACTTGAATATCAAAATTCAATGAAGAAAGTTTTACGACGGAAACTTTCTTTGGATGACTTTAGAAAAACTTTCTTATTGTAATGTTACTACAGAAAATGCTACTAGCTCAACATTATTTAAAAAAAAATAGTTTATGCTGAATATTATAAAGAAAGTGAAAAATATATAATTCTAATAAGAGGTTTCATTTATCGGTTATTAAATTTATTTTGTCAATTCCCAATGAAGCGCTGGACACCACTGTACGCAACCCTTTAAAATTAAACCATCAGAGATGCAGGGACACTTTTGCAATATTCTTTCATCCCCCCAGGGCAAGAGTTCAATTAAAAACTTTTCAATAAAAAAAATAAGTGAAACGCGAAGGGCTGTAGCTATCGTACTTCCTCCGTTTTGTTTTATCCATTTTAAACTTTTAACATTGATATTTTTCGCCGCTGTTACAAGTATTTTAAAAGAATTTTACCCCTTTTGGAGAATTCTTCATTATGGCATTCAAAGCACCCAATCTTTATTGAAATTATTTTTAAATATTCCGTTTTATTTTTGGAAATGAAAAAGTTTATAAGTCTTAAGTATAAAAAAATAAAACACTATATGCATATACATACAATTAAAACTCATAACTTTGTTATTCTACTGGTTGTATGTTGTGCCATATGTGTTACCTCTAAAACGTTTAATATTATTAGTAACAAAGTCATCGCCTTTAATTTTGTATTTGAAATGAATTCTTACAAGTTTCCGCTGACTCCATCGAAAAGACTGTTTAAATTCAATTGTATTGCTGTTGTTAACTTAGATTGTAAATTGAAAATAATATATTTTGCTTGTATTTCTTCCTTCAAAAAGTAGTAGTGTCTGTTTGTACATCAATTTTGAGAAGAATACGCGATGATGTATAGAAACTGACTTCAGTATACGGATTGTGAACTAAAAGCCAATCAACACACTCTTTTGATAAAATATGTAAGATTGGAGTAATCACAGATAGCTTTGCAAGACATTTTTTTTTGTGACGTACTTATTTTCCTGTTGAATTCGTTTAACAATGTTTCGTATCTCTGCTAAATACATTACAAATATGATCATCAGAAGATTTTGTTGGACGATCACTTCAATGTACAATAATTGAAACACGATTCAACTTTATGACATATTTACTAAATTAGCCTGTTTGAGAAGGCTTGTTAATACTTGGATCTTAAATGTGTTCATAGGTGCAGAAAGTTATGAAGAAACATTTTATTATAATTGTTTTTTTATATAAAGGCATACGATATATAAAATATAAAAAAGAATAATGTGTTCTTTTGTTATTTATTTAAATTAAATTAGAATTAGTATAACAGTGGGTCGAATTGAATTTCGGCATTTGCCAATAGACCAAAGTGGTTGTTATTTCAGATTTGGTTGATTATAGTTCGCTTTCGGTGATTAAATTTCGTGCCATGCAGGGATATTTGTAACGCAAGTAAACATTGTATCGACACGTACGAAACCGTCATTGACACAAAAGCTTTTGTTGTACAATATACGCTTATCCGCAATAACTATGATTTAACACTTACCGCGTGTGTCCACACCACCGCCAACTCTGCCCAATGTGGGCGGCGTTGGTAACGTTAATGCATCTGCTCACAGATAAACAAACTTAAATAAAATACATTTATATTTAAAAATAAAAGTAAAAATACAAAAACCAATACGAATTGAAATTAAGAGAATTTATCTCTAAAATAATGCGTGTTTATCACAAGTATTGCTGAAATAATCAATTCATAATAGACGCTTTTAAGTAGCGTGTGGTTTTTACATACAAACATATTCAAATTAAGATACGTCACATTTCATGATTGTATAACGTCACTTTAAACTAAGTAAAAATTTGCACAACTTTACTTTTTGTATAACGATAATGAAAAAAAAAATGCACTGCACCAATCGGTAAGATATTCAAACTGGAATAAATTTACTATTTTATTAAGTTTTGATTTTCAATTTATCATTTTTTTAAATTTATTGTTGTTAAGGTAAAGTGTCATTCAATCAGCTGTTTTAATAAATTTAACTATTATGCTACAATATTAACGTTGTTACTTCTTTCCATTATTTTATTTTTTTAATATTTTTAATGGTATTTCCATTTGAATGGTTTTACTGTTTCATGTGTTTGTAATTATTGGTCATATATGTATATTTCCTACATACAAATCTGTTACGGTGTTTATGACGAGATTCGGCTTATAATTAATTTTGCTCAGCAAGTTCGACTTTTTGTGAAATAAATTAAAAAATATATTTTCATTGGGTACATAACTTTCATACCATTTTTTAATTTAATAAAAATATCAAATAATGAATGAATGAATAATGAATTGGCAAATAAATATGGCCCAAATTAGAAAATATATTCTTGTCAATGATTAAATTATTGAATAAGTGAATTGACCGACCTTTCCCTATTGAGTGGCCATATTGATCGTGGTTACAGAGCAAGACAAAGACACTATGTTATACGTGTGTATGACACGTGTACATGCACATGATAGTTTGTTTCATGAAACATTTGCGATGAAAAATATTTTTTCGTCCAATGAATACTGATTACTGACCACACTGCAAATTATTTTGCTGGGTACTGTGGCGAGTGTTAATTATTCTCATTGACCTTATTTGCCGCAATAAGCAAGTTCTGTCGTTTTTTCAACTTGATCTGCCCAAAAAACATTAAGACGACACATCTGCAAAATATTTTTTTTTAAATTCATTGTAAGATATTATACTTTACGACGGAGAAAATAAAAAATAAATATCTCAGATGAATCACAAAATATTTAGCCATGTTTAGTAATTGTGTATTCTGTTTGCACTCAATATGTTTCATAGAGACATGTAATTGAACATTTCTACACATTAAGCCAGCGGTGGGCTGCCAATATTTTAACAAGGGGCTCGGTAAATCTTATCCATTTATTTGTATCCATTTTCGCTCCCAATGTGGAGCATATAACCTCCTAATGAAGGTATCTCAACAAAAGTATTTTTTTTACGAAAACTGTTTGCTACTTAGTCGCTCAACCATTATTTTCCAAAGAGAGTAGTAGGGATGTAATGATAAGGCTAAGACAGGACTAGTGATTAACTCAAACCCATGTGGTCCGGCATAGAAGCCCACGACGCTGAATGGAAGAAAGACGAGGGATTTTCTTATCTTAACAAGGGGCTCGCTGACTGCGCTGAAATTTAACAAGAGGCTCGCGCGAGTCCTTCCGAGCCCCTTCCAGCCCACCCCTGCATTAAGCTGTTGTAACGAGGATTGGCTCTTAGTAAATTCGTGTTTAATAAGTTGTATAAACAAGGATGAGATTATGAGAGTCAGTTTAAAGTGAACAGTTTGTAAGTTTGAAAAAATGCAAGTATTGAGGTAAGTGTGAAACGTTGCTGAAATTTAAAAATCTATAATAAAACTCTCGCAATTGAAAAGAATGATGATCATCTACCAAATATTAGTAAAGCATTTTAAATTCTTTAAAACTAAAATTTGATAAGCATTAACTATAAATATATGGTTTTCAATATGTTCTCTGGTGTTGTGTGATGTATTGGATCTGATTGGTTTAAATACAAGTTTGAGTTTAGTTCATAGCTTATCTTAGGAGAATTAAATTGCACACACACAACTGAATGTAATAGGTACATGCGTAAATTGAATAAGTGGTAAGTGGTAGGTACGCCAACTGTTTTACCCCTCTCTCCCCTTCGATTCGGTCTAACGCTCCCCCATGATTTATTGGCCAATTCACTTTCCATTTATTGATAAAATAATTTTATAGCCCAGATATAGATTTATTAAAGGATTTATGCTACTGCTAGGGAAAGGGAGCTTGCCTATAGAAACATGAATGTATCGCAATATAAAAAATGACCGAATAATTCAGCGATAAGAAACACATTACTATGTCATTTTTAAATTACTTAAAATATATCCTTTGCTATAAAACGATTCGACGAGCTTAATTTAGAGTAACTTTTTATAATAAAACATTAAATATGTGATCAATGCTTACGTTAAGTAGTTAATGCTTTGTCAGATCCATGGAACAGTGATCAACGCCGTTGGCTTCATTGCCATATCTCACGGGTTCAAGTCCCACTACGAACAGCACTTTTTTCAATCGCTTTATCGACTTCTGTTCAAAAGCATGGATGTTCATGATGCTGAAAACTCCCCCCCCCCCCTGAATACTCCAATCCTAAAATACTGGAGTGTAGAGAGAGTGATTAGCTAACCACTATTCCTATCCTGCCCTAACCTTTCTATCCCTTCATCTCTCTTTACATTGGGAGAGGACATGGATTTTTAAAAAAATGCGTTAGTTATTTGAATTGTGTTCGTTGTCAGTTATTGATTTAAAAGCTTCATATACATGTATACATTAAAAAAATATTCGTTGCACTAATTGTACAATTATAAAAAATATGTTTTATAGTTTTTTCAAATTTAATAATATAAAATGCCTTCTTCTTGCGTACTGATTTTTGAAATTGAAAATTATAATTTTGAATGTATAGGTATATAATTTTTAAAAAAGTACGTTTGTTTTGTTTCAATTGCTTATACAAAAGTTTTCCTCGAGAGAATTATTTATGTTATGAATTTTACACACAATTTATTATCTTTTGCAGTACATATTCCTTAACTCTCGCGGCTCGGAGACTAGAAAAATACTTCTCGGCCGATGGGGGTCTTTTAGGGACCCCAGTGGTTTCCTCATTATTGGCCTTATTCTTATGAATTTCAAAAAAATAAATAGTCTAAGGGCTTTAAAATATCTCTCTGCATCATTCCTCATACATTTTTTTATAAAAATCCGTGGTTTTTTAATAAATAATCATATTTTAAGTTGCGCGTAAAATATACGTGGTTTCAGTGCAAATGTCAATGCGCGACTGGCACGCTTGCTTAGCGGCGTTCAGCCTATAATCTTACGAACGATCGCTGATAAGCGGGCGCTTATCTCTTATCTTATCGTATTTATATAAACTACAAAAGGTCCAAAAAACTATGATTTAAGAATACCTTAATTATAAACATTGTATCACCCATATTAAAATAGATATTTAAGAAAATGTGGGTATTGGGGTCGCATTTCTTGAGCTTAGAACCGGAAAAGTTAAGCTGTAAGGTGATACTTTAACAACTCTTAGTCCAATAATCAACAATATATCTCTGAAACAAGAGATCTTGAGTAATTATCTTTATAACAGTCAATTTTTTAAATACCTGGGCTTAAAAAAAAATACATAATCGGAGGATAAATTTATATATTTATATAATATATATTGGTTTAACAGAATGGTAGATATTTCTTGTTTTACAATAAAATTGAAACAAAACAATTTTGACCACCACATGAATAATGAATTATTTTTGGTATGCGGTAAAAAATAATTGTGTTATAGATAAAGTATATCATACAACTGTAAAGTTTTTGTCAATCGAGAATACAAGTTGAAGTTTTGTTTTTTCTTGTATAATGTAATATTAATTTTTAATGATGTCAGAAATAACGTAATTCTTATTTTTCTACGAAATTTAAAAAAAAGGTTTTCTTGAATAAACTTATACAATAAATAAGTATATAGATTTGTAACTGTTCTTCATAAAAAATCTATTATAATGCAATATAGTATTATGTATTCCTAAAGATATCTTTCCGTGTATATTTCAACAAAATGATTCATCATTATCTTATATTTTATTATCATGAACGTGCACTCTAAATAAATATTACATTTAATTCCCAATGTATTCCGATTGCTGTGAATTAATATGATTGACGTTTGCGCAAACTGTCAACGTCGCTGGTAAAATGTTGTGCTTACTGCTGTTGTACAAATCTGCCAGTGGCATAATAAATGGAGGAGGAATCTTTAATTTATCATGGACACAAAAGTGATTAACTGATATTGAAACTTAACTTTATGTATAGGGGGCTACTCTCTGATAAAACGTTAATGCAATAGAAGCTTTTAATCTTTATGAAGAGTTATTTATTCGCGTTGGTTTTGTTACATGCAACATTAAAGGATACCTAAGACTAGTATATAAATTTAGAACTTCGACTGAAGGTGCTTGATGGAAATTTAATGTGTGCAAGTCATTTCGAGTGCATTCGTGCACTTGATAAAATCAGAAGATGCCGAAAGGCGAAACCTGGGTCGATATCGACAAAATTTATGGAAGTGTACAGAATCAAAATAATTCAAATTAGTATATAAATGGTTTAAAAAACTGTGAGTAACTTTTAAAGAACCAAACGTTAAAAAAAGAAATTATATGATTTGCATATCTAGTCAATTATTCAAAAACACTGAACTCACTTTAAAAATATAGAATACAACAAATGGTACATTAAATAACTGTCTATGTACGCAGGATTGTAAAATCCATAGTGGCAGCATTACACTAACCATAAAAACTAAAATACGTAAAGACATCTAATATAAAAATACGTAATAAAAACTTTTATACACCATAAAAAGAAAAACAATTGACACCGACTCCAGATGAATTTTAGTTTCAAAAAAAAATGATACTCACATGGTAGTGTCATGTTAAAGTGACACAAATAAAATAAAATTGTCAGTATAAGTAACTATTTTTCAAAAACATTGCGAACGCCACTGGCATTTTCTCAGGATAGCCGTAACGTATAAGTGGATTATGATTATTTTGCACTCGCGATCCTTTTCTGTCATATTTGTTTTGTATTAATGGCAAACACTTAATATGTACGACCCTGTGTGAACACAGCAAACTCTTTTATCAAACAAAAATAGCAGTGGGGTGTTTTGAGCAAAATTGTAATCCATGGGAAAGGTAAACAAATCATGTTGATAATAATATATCAAAATTTTATACAGTTGACATTTTTTTTGTTTACTCTGCATTTAATGAGGATATTATTTCTCTCACCGTTAAAAATATTTAAACAAAACAAAGATAAACTACTGTTCATACAATCATCATAACCAGCTACCGATCGACTGCTCAACATTATCATATCACGCACTTTATTGTTCTTAACCGTTTAAATACCGTGCAAATAAATCATTAATATGTCCCAGAGATACTGCGTGTTTTTGAGAAAAATAATTTTACCTAATATACACTCGCATTCGATATTTTAAAAACATATATTGATTCAGTATAGATGGCACTACCCATATTCATCAACATATTGCTTATATTCTATTAGAATACCAAGTATTTGATTTTTTAAATGTCTTGGACATCCGTGTTCGCTTGCATATGTTCCGGACACCGGTGTCCGCTTGGTTTTGAAGTGGTTAAGTTATAATTTTTGTTGAACCAGTGTGTTCACTTTACTTTCATTTCCTTGGTAATGTTACAGATACTAAACGATTCTGCCCCTTAAGGTCAAAAAAAATATCTCATTTTATTGTACTTTTTAGGAGAGCCAAAAAATATGTTTTCAGCACGTGAAAAAAAATCATTATCTTAAAGGGTGATGCTTTGGCTTCCTGATTTATTTGTTATTTTGTAAATGTTTTTTAAAAATTGTTTAATGTATGATGTTTAATTTTAGAAGATGTGTATTGAAGTATTTTTTCATCCACTGCTTCTGTTAATATATCACTCTATGTAATATGTTATTCTATATACAGTATCATATCGACTGTGGAAAGGAAAAATGACGTAACCCACACATATCAAATTTTACAGGAGGTGCATAAAACGTGTTTTAATGATTTTGGGACATATGCAAATTATGAATTATACACAACCTTGGAGGGCACGGAGACTTCTAAGCTGGTGTTTAATTAACATAATCTTATATTAATTAAAGAAATTAACTAGGAAAAACTTTTATTTCTGTCTTTTTTTCATGGTTTTAATTTTTTACAAGGTCATCTTTTTCAAACTTAAAAGCTAAATTCGGATACTAATTCGGTATTTGCAGCTTGCATCCTTTTGGTAGAAATTGTATCAAGTTTTATAGATTGTGATTATCGAAAAAAGCCTGTTTTGGAAAAACTGTGTTTTACGTCCTTTTTCCTTTCCACAGTCGATATGTATCTCAAAAATGTCAAAAATCTAGTGACGTTTCTTTGTTATTAAAGGGTCGAATTATAATCACTTGTATATCTCTCGCGGCTCGGAGACTAGAAAAATACTTCTCGGCCGATGGGGGTCTTTTAGGGACCCCAGTGGTTTCCTCATTATTGGCCTTATTCTTATGAATTTCAAAAAAATAAATAGTCTAAGGGCTTTAAAATATCTCTCTGCATCATTCCTCATACATTTTTTTATAAAAATCCGTGGTTTTTTAATAAATAATCATATTTTAAGTTGCGCGTAAAATATACGTGGTTTCAGTGCAAATGTCAATGCGCGACTGGCACGCTTGCTTAGCGGCGTTCAGCCTATAATCTTACGAACGATCGCTGATAAGCGGGCGCTTATCTCTTATCTTATCGTATTTATATAAACTACAAAAGGTCCAAAAAACTATGATTTAAGAATACCTTAATTATAAACATTGTATCACCCATATTAAAATAGATATTTAAGAAAATGTGGGTATTGGGGTCGCATTTCTTGAGCTTAGAACCGGAAAAGATATATGTACATGATACCTGTTGTTGCCAGCTGTACTATTTTCATTAATTCAAATATTATTTAAAATTGAAATTTTTTGAGAAGTATTTTTTTAATATATGCAGTGAATTAAGTTGATATTTATTTTTGGAAAATTGTTATATATTTTCGTACAATTAAAAAATCGTCTGAATTGTTATCGTTTGTTAGTATGTATGAAATTTTCAATGAAATGAAATAAATAGACTTTTTTTATATGTAACAACAATTATTGCAATATGGCGTCACCTAAATATTTTTAGAAAAAAAGTTAGTTGCGTGGTCGAGTGTCAACGCCGTTGACTTGGAACATGGAGATCACGGTTTCAAATTCCAGTACAAAGAGTTTTTATATATTGATTTGTCAATTAATTTATGGATTTATATCCCAAGGCATGGATGTATGTGATGTCTTAGATTCCCTCTCACTCATTCTATCCTAAAAAAACGGGCGTAACGAGAGCGATTAGATAACCACTAGTGCTTTTCTAGTCCTATCTTTATATATAGTCTCTATATAGTCCGATCTTTATTGAGCAACTGAGTAACAAACAGTTCTCGTTAAAAAAAACTGTTGAGATGCCTCCATTAGGAGGTCATATGATCCACATTGGGAGCAGACATGTTTAAAAAAAATGTAAATGTTGACTACACAAATCTCTTAACTCATTCACCTGACTTGTAAAAATGCTTTCAAATGCAAATATATGTAAATATTGTCTTAATATTATTTAATGTTTTTATTTTAATATTTTGCAACAATCTTTGAATGTGCAATGTCTCGGTCTGCACGAATTTGTAATTTGATCTCATCTATCGCGCTAATTGAGGGATGGTTGTATATTTATCACTCACTGTTAAAAGATAAACATGCCAAAGGAAGTTCGCTAAAGATAGGGCAGGCTAGACTGTTACAGTCAATTGAATAATGCGTGTGTCCATACGAAATTTATTAGCGTAAATAAAGGAACACAAAAAACCGTTTACTATAAATGACATTATTTATCAATACAAAGTTAACGAGACGAAAAACAGATGTCACTTTTAATGCATTCGAACAGGGGCTCTTAACCAAGGGTTAATCTATTATTTTATGATCGTAATTATAAGCACAGGCCATTTATATAAATACGGAAATACATTGAACAGTAGTTTAATGGGTTTTAATCATGCGAAAATATACCAAATAAACAATATCGATAGCGTTGTAGGTAATACAAGTATTTTGAGTGATTTTTGTCTAGTGAAAATATTAATTTAAATAACAAGATTGAAAGTCTTACACTCTTATCCTCAATCACGACTAAGTATTCAATTTATTTGTTTATATGAACTAAAATTATAATTAGTTATTTTTTCTGACGATTGAAAAATTTCAAAGTATCAAGTATTATGTATAACGTATCGTATTTTTAAATGGTTTATTATGTAAATAAACTTAATCTTACTCAGGGACCTATAAATTTAATTTCCGATAGCATATTAAAATAATTCGTATAATATATAAACAAAACAAAAAATCGGTAAACATTTGATATAGTACTGACATAATTGAGATGCCGACATAGAAATTCTTGTAGAACTGAACAAGTTGATATTTTTTAATCAATTATTACTATCTCGTATTTACTAATCTTAACGTTATATAATAATTCTTAAAATATTTTAAATAAATAATCAGGAATAGTTAAAGTCGACTGATTTAGCGATGGAGGCTTTATAGGGTGAGTCTATATTCAGGTAGCAATAAATAGGTTAAAACCCCAAGACATACTGTATAGTAAGCTTTATGGAGGCAGAGAGTGGACACTTACCACAAGATCGCTATCGCCAATTGCCTTTTATTATTCAGTGTTGCTGACAAAGACAAAAATATTTCTCGTATTATACAATTTCATAAACGTACAAGGAAATATTCTAAAAGTAAAATCCTCAACTTGTAATCATAAATGTTTAATATATTAATTAACGTTTTGTTTTCACAGTAGATTTGTGTGTATAACACTCATTATTTATTTATACGCAGCTGTACAAGGTTAAAAATAAATGCACGGCTTGCATTCTAACAGTGCTGCTTTACACAATCGAATCATGTCGCCTGACGCAGCATCACACTGTGTACTAAGCTTCGAGACTAGATGCTTGCTTCGAATTCTATGAGGTATGGTGCTTTGATTTTGTGAAGAACTTGTTCTTGAAGTTGATAGAAGGGTTGAAGTAATAGTTTGTTACGTTGGCGGTCGTGGAGAGACTTTGGAACTGGCTGGGCCACGTTCTACGGATGACTCAGTGGTCTCTCAACCATGCTTGCCTTTGCTTTTTACCCGTGGGAATCCCAACGTCCGTGACAACCGTCGGGTATCATCCATAGGGTGTACTTGGCGGAACTGGTGGATGCATTATGGATCATAATAACCACGAATTATAAAAAATCACATTTTTCCCATGGAGTTTTACTTTCATTTACCATGAGAGTTGACTCATAATGTTAATCGCGATGTTTTTTTAGGATTACTGGAGTTAAGCAAAACCGGCTATGATTCACTCGTTTAACCTTAGGTTTCAGAAAAAGAAAGTAAATAACGAAGCTGTGACGAAAGAATTAGAAGTTGGCTAACCGCTGTCGTTCTTTCGTTGTCTCGTTTTTAGGATTGAAAAAAAATGGAAAAGAAGTAAAATATAATGGACCTTAAAAATGCAATATGCGTTACCACTCCACTAAAGATGTTGGTAGTATCATTAAAGTATCGTACCAAAAGAATTAATTAAACGAAATTAATATAAATTCAGCAATACAAGCCGATCATTTAATTTACAGTCGTAGAGGTCGGCTTCTTAGCAATTGCAAACAGGTTGCGAAATAAAAAACATCGAACAATTACTCAAATGACAAATTTAAGTTCTGTCAAAATATTCTATAAATAAATATGTATAGTAGTGAATTTGTGACTACTCCTAGCACTACCGGAGAGATTAGAGTTTTTTTTTCTACAATCATACAGCAAGAAGTCACCCCATATCTCTAGACACCGCGTACTTAGTCGCACATAGTAAAAGTAAATATAATATATAAATGTAGGAATCTAATACAATTTACGAGCTAGGTCGGGCGACGGAAGTTACTTGACCAAACCACTTAATGTAACAAATGAGACTTTGCGAATTGTCTGCCTGTAGATATTATTACACGTGTTCTTGGGCTAAGCGAAATATGCGCTACGAATTTATGAACTTTTCGGTAACCATAATAAAGTGCAATTCTCCCTAAAATGTTTTATTACCCAAATGCCAATAGGCTAAATGATCATCTTATTAATATTTTAATTATGAAACTGTGACAGTACTGTATTTATAATAAACCAATTTGATAGATAATTGCCAATCTAAGAACATGCTCATTTCAAACTTAAAAATATGATCACTTTTAGTGTGTCCACTGTCAATACTTGGTGGAAAGGCATTATATTAATAAAAACACAATATTCCTTTGTACTTTATTCCACTTTATTTAATAGGTCAGGACCGGTTATGTGTGTTTTATTAATCAAAAATATGATTACAATTATTTAGAATCGAAGGAATCGAGAACAACAAAACTATTCAAAGGTAATATCCAATCCCGTAGTATTGTGATAAAAGCTCTTGAGCTTTTTTCTTACTTAGTTACGCGGTCACATGTTCGAGAATACATACTACTTATAATATACACTAAATTTATAAAAAAAATATTGATATTTTCACTAGTTAAGCCATATCTAAATCACCACAAAAGAAAAATATTATATTAACTTCCCAGATATAATTATCCAATTATTATCCTTCTTTGTATTATGAAGTCAAACGGTCAAGTCTACAACGAACTTTGTTGAAAATTTATATATTACTCAATCCAAAATTAATGATTCTACGTGATTAGCTAAATGACTAATAATGCTTCACATATTATTTGTTGTAAAATACTAAAACTATGAATACACAAATTATTACAGTTGGTAGATAGTTTACTAATTATTTGCCAAAAAATAAATAAAATAGTAAGCCTTGAATGCTAATACCCTCTATGTTTTTATTGAGACATTACCAGGGCTGTGGAGTTGAAACCGTAAAAATCTGAGAAAAATAGTGATTTTTAAGGTTTTTTTTTGTCGGCGACGAGAATGGATGTATTCAGATCTGGGGACGTTGTATTTCTATCTCTCTATACATTTTTCTATCCCAATATAATACTTTTTCAATCTCGAGATCCCTGGATTGATCATTTATAATCATTGTATGTATGTAAATATTAATATATATATGTATCATGTAATTTTAATATCATAAATCAAGCATCACTCCAAACAGCAAATTCTTCAGATAAATATACATATATGTATGTATATATATCACATGAGATCCAACATTTAATTTCGAACAAAAAATATGATTTTCATGTTGAACCTGCTCGGACCTGAATTCACCAGCTAGGATTAAGCACATACCACCAGAACACAGAAGCTTAAAAACATTGGAATATTCAAAATACTTTTTACCATTATTGGTTGTGCAATTGAAATGCATTAAAGATTTTTTAATTTTATATTTAATGACAAAGATTTCATGCCACTGGTCCTGTCTTAAAGTGAAATTAATTTCAAATTGTGCAAAAAAAATATTTTACAGAAGATACAGCTGTTGCCAAATATGAGAGAGAGTGGACTACGATTCATATATTTATGTCAATGTTGTATCAAAATATGAAAATTGATAAACCAATAAACATTGGCGTACACTTTTATTATTTACTTATATGGTAGTAGGGATTCTGTGTCGAGACGTCCCGGGAGAAAAGTTCCGGGACTTGTTGGGTTTTTTCTGTCTTAAGTCGAGGGACTTTTTTGGAAAATGTCCCGGGAATTGTGACTGTGATTTATAATGTGCTATTAACATGTACATTTTATTTAAAAAAAAAAAACAATTCTTGTGGTTAAGAAACCCTCAAAAGGAATGATGTGTATTGAATAAAAGCAGATATAAGAGAGGAGCCCCAAGAAAAACGTACTCGACATAACACTTACCCGGAGTTTTAACAAAATTAAGTATGCATATATAAAAGGGATCTGATAGAAAAACAGATGTTTGGGATTTATAATTTCGTAGAAGTTTCAAATACCATGTGTTTATATATTGCAATATAACTATAGCAAAAGCAAATAACAAAATATTAAAATTAAATGTACACACCTGATGTTGTTTTATGTAAAAATGTTTTTTTAACCATTTCACAAAGGTACCAATGTCTCAATAGGACAAAAAAGGTCTAAAATCTGTATTGTGAAGTTACGGTCATAAATTTACTCCTGCTTCACTGATATTTTTTCATTACATGTACCGTTATCATTACAATAAAAATTAGCCGCAAGCATTGCACACATCCATTATATAAGAAAAATAATAATTATTAACATTGTATTAAAAAACGCGATTTTTACTAGTGCGTACTTTCAAAAGACGCCGAGTGTATGTAATGCATAAATACATACATACATGCAAATATTTAATTTTATTAAAATTAAAATTTTATTGAAGAGGAAATAAAAGTTGTAAGCCGAAATATATTGAACATTTTACAGTGCATTGCGAAATTTAGGTAATAGTATTAAGACAATTACGAGTTTGTCAAATTTAACGGAATCCCGGGACTGAACGCCCTACGCCCTACTTACGGGACAAAGTCCAAGGCGAGTTTTTTTTATAACGATTTCACAGCCCTAGGCATTATTCATAATAAGCAGCAGATTACGTATGATTGTGTAGTAAAAATAGGGAAATATTAATTTTGTTATGTTTTCCGTTATAACTTGTATTTTTAAGTATTTCTATACACCTGTCTCAGAAGTTGATTCCACTTACTTACATGTCAACGAACTGAGAAGTAAGAAGAGCCGCTTTAATTAGTTCATGATAATCACATGTTTACTCAGCACAACTTAATAAGCATGTCATTATTATACAACTTGTTTTAACTCAATTATAAACCTGACTGCGTATATAATTACGTATAATGTACAATGAAATGCACTTATTTATAAAATTCTTATTTGTGTATCCGGGAGGAGAAACTATTATAAATAATTTGAATTCATATTGATTAATTATACTAAGTCAGAATAAATTAAAAACACGCTTCAATTAGTATTTTTTTCAATATCACATTTTAAACTTAATGGCATTGTAACAAAATGAATGTTAATTATTATTAGACAAAATATTGAGCAAAAAAAAAGCACAACGGCATCGTCAAGACTGTGCGGCGGCTTAATCAGTAAACGTAAAAAACATGTTATAATGAATTATGATTGTGAAATTGCTTGCAAAATTATGTACAGACAAACATTTTTATTTTTTTACTTCAATTTATAATTATGAAATTAACGATAGTGTTAGAAACGCTTAATAAAAATTAAAAAATCTTTGTTATTCCACTATTTGTGTAACTACATGCAAATCGTGTTTTGTCTGTTTCGGTAGTATCTTCAAAATTTCGGATCGTACGTGTCCCACCCAATAGGATAAAAAAAATCGTCATAAAAATGAATTCCTTAAAAGTTACTGCTGAATTCTTCATAGGCAGAATTAAAGGTTCTGTATATATTTGATTTTATATTGAGGAATAAATTCAAATGGTAGTTAATACACTCATGTTTTGTATAACACAGCTTATAAGGTTCCAAAAGAAAAACATCGTGTAATGCAAATCCGTGTTATATGAAGTTTGACGTTCAATTTTAAGTGTGTGTTCCAAAAGAATATCAAAGTTATAAGAATTAAAAATATATATATTACATTATTCAATGAAAATTATATTAATATCATGATCGGTTGTATATTTTCATCATCAAATAATTCGTCAATATTTTATAAATTAGCTTTTTAAAACTTTATAATTACCTAATTTAAGTGTATACATTTTTACATTTTTTATGGTACGGGACCAAGCACTTTGGTTGAAACTCTGACGTTAAATTACTTCTTTCCATAATTATTGGAATATTGTCATCTAAAAAAGTATGGCCTAATCCTGAGCCATATTTAAACATTTTTTTTATAACCGTGTTATATAAAAAAATATATTAAACCGTGTTATGTGAAAACAGTGTTTTAGAAGTATCGTGTTATATAAGGTCCGAGTGTGCATAATATGAAATTATGATAAACAGAAAATTTGATGTCGAGCAATTCCTGGCCGTTATAATTACTTATCCGGAAGCAGTTGTGCGAAGAGATTAATGTTGTTCCTGCCCTTCCCTCCTCCCAAAACAAAGAGACTAATATGAAACGATATAAACGTTGCGATGACGGAGGAGTCTATTACTCGACCGCTTGACCGCCGACCGCTGACTATTGACCGTCGACCACCCGCCGCCCATGAATAAACTGACCGGTAATGCACTGCCCCGGTCGCAAATAATAACATTAGCCCGGGGCTAATTTATTGCGAAGCTTCTTTGGAGAGGCACTGCAGCGGTGATCAAATTATGGAAAACGTACGTAAATGGCCGGACAGTAAGGATACTTGAAATTTAGGATCACTTTTTACTGAGCGTCATGCGAGCGCAAAAAATAATCATATTCATGGTGGCAATCGACGTCGTCGTCTGTCAAATAAAGGTTCATTGTAATATTCTTAAGATAAAGCAATCATTTGAAAGACACAGAAATTGGAAAGAATTACGTCAAAGGGACCACGACGTTTTCATATCCGGTTTTTTGTGATGTCTCTTGTGAAAGATTTTTGGTTTTATTTACATATAAACAGTGCTTTTAAAAAAAAAGGTAGCGGAAATTAATATGGTTCTTATACGGAAGTATTTTTAAATCTCTCTTTTTTCAGAGAGAGTAGGGATAGAATGACAGGGCTAGGACAGAACAAGTGGTCAATTAATCGCTCTCGCTTTGTCACATTAATTTTAGCATGAGTAGGGTAGAAGGATTTTTTATAGATTTCGCATACATCTTTTTTTTCGAACGGAAATCGATTGAAGAAAATACTGTTCGTACTGGTACACAAATCTGTGATATCCGTCACGAAAGCCTCGTCTTATTCTGAGTGATCACCAATCAAAAGCTAAAGCGAAGTCAGTTCAAGTTCATCCGTGCATTTGAACGCCTGCAGATGCCGAAAGGCGAAACCCGGGTCGATAGTGACAAAATCTGTGAGAATGTACATAATTTGAACGATTCAAATTTAATGCGATGACAAGTTCAAGCAAAATAAAAAAGAATCGAATATTGATTTGAAACTTTAAAAATGTAAGAAAAAAAGGTGCAGGAACGCCCTTCCACCGCGCATATGTAAAAAAGTGCAGTTCATATAAATTCAAATGATAAAAACAACAGTAGCTTATAATATTAGTCATAATTAATTTAATATTCGTGGGAAATATCACATATCGTCATTGAATAGCGTTTATCGGTGTATTTAAAAATTTGACATAATTTCTAATATGAAATGTCAGTTATAAAAAATAACTTTTGTGGTTATTATTTGTTATACTTTGCTTGATTGAAATATTCTTCTCTGAGTTAAGACTAAGACGATTTATAGTAATATACCTAGTTTCAGTTTTGTGTATATTATAATCATAATAATTTATTTTTTTAAATTCTTGTTCAACTCTTATTGAAAATAGCGTATCAAAACGTTTTACTTACATATAGTGATTTCAAATGCCATTTAAATTTAAATAAACCTTAAAATACATATTTACATTACTGATGAATAATTTATGCTACAGCTGTAGAGGTTTGCCATCCCAAACGAAAATTCGGAAGTCGTTATAACTTACTTACTACAACATAACGCAACGCCAGCGAGAAACAAATGCTAGCGTCGTTACTCGTTACGCCGTTATTATTGTTACATCCGGAAATGACCGGTAGCGCTTAGGATACGTGATTCACCACTTTTTAATGCTTTAAATATAAGTTTTGATAGTTACAATAACAATATAAAATATTATATATTACTATAGACGAATGGTCGGTAATCAATTGAAATATTGGGATTTTAATTAATGTTTATACTTATTTTAAATAATCTTATTTCAACTGATTTATTTTAAAAAATAAATGTTATAAAATTTTAATGAAATAAAATATCAGTTCTTAATTGTTTTTGCAATATATTTTATAAATATTTATTTTATTAGACCGTTCTTACCCATATTTAACAAAGTTTAGTTAGAGGTAGTGAAAGTCTTTCAGACTAGCCGGATTGGCATCATTTTTTATTTTTTTTAAGAATATAAATCGACGTGACTGATTGGTTATTTTTACATAAATTGATTCTTTAATACAAAAAATGGAGGTTTTCGTAATTGTGTCATATCTTTGCAAGTACCCTTTTGAATGTTGAAAGCAGAATTAAGAGAGAAAAAGCTACGAGTTACTGCGGATGTAATCAGTTGTACACTTTTTTATCAACTCTTAGTTTTAATTTTTTTGTCAACTGATTTGTCAACGTAAATTAAAAAAAAATAAGCTATTGCTCATTATTTAAGTCTTATATAATTGTATCTTATAACACGTATGCTTTGACACTTCATATAGCCATAAAGAGATGATTTATTGTTTTTTTTCAGATTTCTTTATTCTTATTTCAAATTTTAACTACTTCATTGTTAACTATAAGAAGAGTAAAGAATTAAAATATCTTTGCAAAAGTACCATGGTGTTCCTTCAAGTTTCCAGTTGATTTAAGCTTGTCATCTTCAGAAGAGCCAACATTTATTCTAGATCGGAGATAGCTCCAAAATAATTTAAGTGCTGAAGATAAAACAGAAATCTCAAAAGTGCAATGTGAATAAACTTATAAAACTTGACACTTACACTTACACCCTTGACACTTACACGTGGAGAATCCGTTAAAAGGTATAGGCTCTGCCGCCGATGCCAAGTACGATATTTTAAACATGTATTCCCAAATTTGGAACATATAGTCTCATAAAGAAGGTTCTTAACAACAATCTTAACCAGAATTAAATGTAAGTCATTTGCTCTACATCTCTACTTCGCGAGGATTATTAAAAGAGAAAAGTGGTGTTAGAGAAGGAAACATAGATTACTTATCACTCTCGGTGTCTGATTTTTCAATATCGGGTAAGGTCTAATACACATTTGGAAAGGAATATTAGCATATTGCACACATCAATGGCGTTTCCGTTATCCAAATATATACATAAATCAATTGGAAAAATCATTGTATGAAATATCTTTACAGGAGCACGTATCTTTTACCGGGATCAAATGAACAGGCATTACATAACTACAAATATTCCGAAATACAAGTCGATTTATAGTACACTTCTAAAGTGATTGTTTTTGAAGATAATTTTCATGAGCCATATTATAAGTATCATGAATTAAAATACATTCAATATTGGCTTAATAAATTAATAGCATTATGTTTAAAAAAATCATAATAATAAAAGCATACGTAACATCCAGAATCTAATTATCATTAAAGAATAGCCATCGTGAGATTTTCAATAGATTTGTAGTACGCTGGTACGGCAGACGGCAGCTTTGGTTGTGGAGCTTCTTCTATTTTATTTATCTTGGTGTATAATGGGAGACAGTGGGATGAGCGAGTAGAGCTTCCCTTGTAGGGGCACAGTGATCGACTGTCGCGCCATCAATCTCCCGCGTGCATTTCGTGAATTTGCGGCCTCTACTTTTTTACACTTTATTTTGACTTACGCACACATCATTAATTTAAACCTGCTCCTCGTGGGAGAGTGACGATACCGAGTTCATGGTGCTGTATCGGAGGATATTTTGAAATTTATTTTTATTTTTTAAATGACACTTAATATTCTGTAAATAAAATATATTTATTTACAGAATATTAAGTTTTGTAAGCCATCTTAATTCGGTATTAAATGTTTATAGCTGAAAATGTATCATTTGAATATCAAAATTAGGTACATTTACAAATATGGCTTACGAATATGTGACCATTTCTAAAAACACGCATATAAGATAAAGCAACGATATTTCGTACATATTCAAATATCTAGAAAGTATCTCAACAGAGGTTTTGTTTAAGACTTCTGCATGTTACTCAGTTGTTAGTCCTCTATTTCTTTTTTAAGAAAGATAAGATAAAAACTACGGGCTAGGACATGACTAATTGCATAAGTTTCCGCTCGTTATTTTAAAACTAGATGAGTGGGAAGGAATTTTTGGACTTCGCAAGCTCCCATGCCTTCTACAGAAAAAATTACGGAAGCCAAATACGTTAACTATTATACTAAGTACCCAAAAGGTTATATACACATTATTATTGAAGAGAATGTGCTTTGATCAGTACCATCGCTTAATATAGTTTTTCGATTGAAAGTTCTTCCAATTAGTCATAATGCAAAATCATTGAACCAAATGGGTATCTAAAATACAAACTTTGTTTTCTAACGAAGTAGTTTCAGATGTAATGGTAGAAATACTGACAAATAAATAATTGGTTTATTTGATATACAAACCATTTCAAATAAACCGATTGACTTTTTAGGGTTTGTTATTAGTTTCAAAAGACTAGGGCGTGGCCATCGAGTATTGTTAATGAGACTAGAAATGTTACAAAACCTTTAATATCGTCGGTGTTCAGCCAAAAAGCTTTAAGTCATACAACCTTGTTTCAAGATATTCGACTTTTAAGATTTTCATGAAATTGAAACCTCTCTATTTCTACACCTGAACATTTAATTATTGAACTGACAATTTTATGATATTATTCAATTATTTTATAATCCGATTTGATGATAATAAAGTTCATTTTATAGTTATAAAATTAAGTTTTTCGAAATTATCAACAAAACGTTCTAGCAATTCTCGTAAAACAAATCTGCTAAGATACCTCATTGGGAGGCCATATGTTTCATATTGGGAGGGGATATGGATAAAAAAATAAATATTATATTTACAATGTAATAATTATTTCGTATAGGTAACATATAATTTAAGTGAAAAGGATTAAACGCTCCGACGAGCAATGTGTCTCTCATGTATGCAGTCCGCGGCGGAGGTTCGCGCCGGCCACTTTGCGAAAAACACATCCCGTGCGTTCGTCGCCGAATGAATCGCCACTTTTCGGCGGCCATAATAATATTCTATGCGCACTTTTTGCCTGCACACTTTTGTTGCGATGAATAAATACTTCAGCGCGCCCCCTAGCGCCGTCTACAAAGCGCACATTTTTAATTTAGCCTTATAGCGGCCTAACTGCCTAAGAAAAAAAAATACACTTGGCTGATGTGTACATTATTATTGTGTTAAGCAAAACTATGAATATCGAATGATAAACAAAATATCGTTGCTTGGATTCTAAAATAATGTATATGACTCGATTTTATTTTAAGACCTGTAATTTGTTACTAATTATCAATTAGTAAATAAATACTCAGATAGAATAGTTTATTTTGTAGAAAGCATATTTTGTAATAATGTGTACATAAAAATCACCTGATCATTTTAAAGAGCAATCGATATGTTGCTTCAATAACCATAGTTGTCTTTTAATAGATGTGGTATTGTCTTTTCATTAAGTTTGTGAATGATTTTCAGAGTAAACCGATACTTCTCAAAGAGTTAAAACACGTATGACAACTAGTAGTCCAACCAGTGAAAAGCAATAAAAATACGTAAATGAATGAGTAATTTCGGATACATTTGTATTTTTATGTACTTTTTGTGTATGCCACTATATGATGTGGTATATTTACGTGTTACTATTAATATGCTGTGGCCCACGTAATGAAGCAAAAACTGGCATGTGATGTAAACGAAAAAAAAGGTTGAGTATCGCTACATTAAGCTGACAATATTTTTTAAAAAGTTGTTGGTCAGGCCATGTAGTCAGTCAGATAAGTCAGTAATTGTCATTTTGAGATACAACAAAACAAAGATACTCCTTAGCTTAAAAATATTTTAGGCCTAAAAGTGCACCTTCTCAATACCATAACGTACGATTTAACTGACTGTACACTTCAAAAGAGTATTTTTTTCAGTCGACTTAAAATGTTTTGTGACTTATTTTAAGTACACATTCAGACCCTCAAATTGTGAGAAAAAACCTCAAAAAACCTAAAATTGATTTCCAAAATTTTCTTACAAATGCAGAATGTAACTATTTACTGTATTTTTACACTTGTTTTGTATTTATGAATGATTCAGAAACAAGCCAACGCATATGAACATTATAATTCAGGTAAATATTTAATTGAAAAACTATGTTTTGATATATTTATAACAAAATAATAAAGCTGTAAAACATTAAAATTTACTCAGTTAAAACAGAATCTTTGTGAACACGCATTCGCTGAATAATTTATTGTTTAATTGAACATTTTAATCGGAATCTTTGAATACGATTTTTGAAAATATCAATGTATGAAGAGAAGTATTAATTCTCTGTTTTAATCGTTTTGGTCAGAACGAAAGAACGTAGAGTTCACAATTTTTTCAATAAATTGGGAACTGACTACAGTGGAGCCTCTCATAACGAGCACCTCTTATAAAGAGTAATTCTCATAACGAGCGAAACGGATTGTGAAAAAAATGCTCCCTTAACGAGCGATATTTCGCATAACGAGTGACGCAGAATTTTGGAAAGATCACTTTCACATCGTTGCTTGCTTCAAAATTATTGACAAGGCGTGGGAAGGGGTTACCAAGAGAAACCTCACTTCAGCTTGGAAGAAGCTTTGCCAAGGAGCGTTGTCGAATGTGATTTTGAGGGGTTTGAAACAGTACCTGTGAAGTCTACAGTCAACGAGATTGTATCTTTGGCCAATAACATGGGGCTGAAGGTAGATAACAACGATATTGATGAGCTTGTGAAAGATTACAGTCAAGAGCTGACCACCGAAAAGTTTATGGAGCTGCATTGTTTTTCACAGCAAGAAGTTATGGAGGAGAGTTTGTAAGTGGAAGAGGAGGAAGTAGCCGAGCAACAATCTTCTGGCGCAATAAGAGAAAAGCTGAAAGCATGTGAAACTGTTGCATCGTACATTGAGAAGCATCACCCTAATAAGGAGGTGGCTATGCGTTTTAAAAATTTATTCGATGATAATGCTGTCACATTTTCACCAAATTTTGAAGTGACGGCAAAAACAAATGTCTGCTAGTAAAAAAGAATTAATTATTTGTAGTAAATAATAAACTAGTCGATTTTTTATCGTTTTATCGCATTCCAGGTTGTTACGCTCATTAACAACTTATAAGTATGTAATTTTACTTTAATACACGTTAAAAATATAAAAAATATTTGTTTTCCGGCATGGAACGCATTATTCTATTTTACATTGTTTTATATGGGGAAAATTGTTTTGAATAACGAGTGTTCCACATAACGAGTAAGATTCTGGAACGAATTAAACTCGTTATGAGAGGTTCCACTGTATAAAATTATCGTTGTAGCAACATTCAGGCAACATATCGTAAAACGTTTCCATGTACATTGCGAATGAAGTTAAATTTGTTATTATTTTTAAATGACATTGCATTAAGGAACGTGTGTTTGAAGAATAAGTGTGTGCAATGCACAGCAAATGAATATTATGCTAGCAAAGTGTGTACGGGGGCCTAGGCAATAAAGCTATAAGCCGGCGCACGCGTCTCAGATGATCATTTATTGCCGCGGAGCGATCACATGGGAGGGGCCGTGTGGGAATCCACACTGCCATTTCAATTTCATAATCTGGTTGATTGATGACGGAAACGCATGTACTGTTTGTGCATCATATTTACACGGCCAGAAATTTGGAAGCCATTGTGAAATTTATTGCTGATGAAATCCATTTTATGTTACTCACGTATTTATTTTTTCAAACACATCCGCTGATAATGTAGTAATAGTAGTTGTAGTAATGTAATAATAGATTTTTTTTATTATACTAGAGCTAATTTTTCATCATATTTCTTCCGAAAAGGTACACGGAAATAATACACTTTACGCATCGTTTTCGGGTCCAGCGGTGCTATTCTCGCGTGCATAACATTTATTTTTAACGGTCTGAAAAACTCAACACAATCATGTTTTGAGTATACAGACAGTCCAACACAATCACGTGTTTGAGTATTTCAGAACGTTTTGTAGGAATATATAAATAAGTATATATATTTTTTCTGTCGATAATATAATTGTGATATAAAATTCCAGCAAACGTTTATTGTTAGATAAACTTATACGTATGTGATGTTTGAGTGCAGGCATTTATAGTAATACTAATTTCGATTTTTACAATATCAACAATTTTATGTATGTCTGTAAATAAATTAATTAATAACTTATGATGATGGTTCTGCATTGTTTTTTATTTACAGCGAGTCGCCCATCGCACCCCACTGAAATTGGCTAAAAGTCGAAACCGTGGAAGGCTTATCATTTCTGTCAAATATATTGGCTTCTGAATTGGTAAACAAACGCGCGTGCGCTGTCAAAAGATAGAGCGGTCGCCGACGTCGCTTCAATACAAAGCGACGCAGTAACCCCACCCTCCTTCGCCGTCCCTGCGCGAATTTAACATATTATTATCTGTTCCCGACTTCTTATGCAAATAGTGTGCAATTGTGAGCGGTTGATACTTTCCCAATACTAACTGACTGCCGGCCGTACGACACTTGTGTATCACTGTATCAGGGTGATTTTGAATAATATAACACGAACGTTAGAGGGGTCTAGTACCATCACTTACATTCTCTCAAAATTGAGTTTTGAGAAAATCGAAAAAAACCACATGAGAAAAAAAATTCGCAATGATAAAATATTTTATTACATTGCGCCAAATATTTTAAAGTTGAAAGATCATTTTTTAAATTAATTTATTGCAAGACACTCGAGATTACCTCGAGGTAAATTGACATCACAAACACCCACGTCTTGGGTCTCAAACTTAAATTTTAAAAAGGATATTATGAGATTTAATACAAACCTCTTCGTATCTTGCTAAGCTGTGATGTACATTTAATTTATATTGTTTTAATTATGTCCGCTTTTCATGTAAAACATACGTATCTCTCATGGAGTTTATACTAACAAAAGCTATTCTATGGGTACTTCTTGTTACTTATTTGTTCAACCTATCTTTTTAAGAGAATCAGTAGTTAGTAGAGAATTAGTAGTTGGCTAACCGCACTCAGCAAGCCCCGTTTTTAGGATCATATAGTGAGAGGGAATTTCAGACATCACCGATATTCATGCATTTGTAAAGAAATCCATAAAAAAAATTGATTAATTAAATTGTATGGGAAAATAAGCCAAAGAAAGTTGTACGAATATTTAACTAGTAACTGTGCTCTTTTACGGTAGTGGATCATCGCACTGACACAGACATAAAACACCAGATAGTAGAGGGTAATGTGAATTGATTTAGTGAGTAGTGCAAACATTGAATAATATTGGGAAGAACGTGTCATGTTAACGAGGTGATCATTTTCATCACCTTAGTATGTTATAAAAAAAGAGAGATTTTTGTACACCAATCAATAGTTTGTTGTTGATGTTATGGATATATTATAACTAAAACACCTAATTTAAATTTAATGTTGTGTCAATTTTATTCCATATATGTATATGTAATTTACACTTTATAAATTAATCACTTAATCTTATTAATCAAAATGATATCGATGTGAGTATCGAATTGTTTCTACTTGGCTGTCGACCTTTCGATTTGAACTCTCAATTTGAACTGGCGAGAAAGGAGAAGGATATCGGTTTAGTTGAAAGGTTTATTGTTACAAGTTGTCATAGATAATTTAACTCTATGCTATAATGTTGTGTATATATAACATTGAAGATAAATTTAAAGTAAGTTTTTGCTTTTTATTTTTATTATTATTCTTTTCTCCAAATTGTTTTACCTTTTGGCATCTCTAAACAATCATCAAGAACACTAAAAGTTATTTCGAGCACTTTTTACATAATTAATGTAAAACCAAAATGTTACATAAGAATAAAATGATAACACTTTTTTATGGCAAATCTTTTTTTGATTTTTTTTTATTTATCGAATCCATTATAATATATATCGCATTAAAGACATATTTAAAATATATAAAAATACGACCATGTAGCTCTGATTAAATGTAAATACACCCCTGTATTTGAATATATAAAAATACCGATCGGTGAAATTATGAACGTGACAAATTGTCGATACTCATGGGAATTTCCTAATTTTATTGATGTTCAAAGCTAACCTAAGTTAACGTAAAGGGTATATAAATAAGATCACTTTATATTAATATTTAGGTTTTTAAGTTTGTGTTATCAATTTATTGATATTTGATTAAATAACTTTAATAATAAGCGATAGGTATTTTAATTGTAATTTTTATTAACTTCATTAATAACGTAAAAATAATGTTCTTTTTGCCAACAATAATGTGATTTAAGTCTCCATTTCTTAGAAGCATTTAAAAGTTAACTGGTGCCATTATTCATTAAGTCCAATAACGTTCAGTACGTTTTGCGCATAAAAATCTAAATCCTCGAAATTCGTCTTTTTATTCCGAAATTAAATATTGTTTACTTCCAAATAAACATCATAAAATTACCAACGCCTTGAAGTTGAACGCGTTTGAATATTTTCATAATTTCTGTTTTTACCCCCTGTCAAATCAACGCGAAAGTAATGGAAATTGAACTGTAACCCAACAATTGATCTCCAACTCATTTTAAACTGAAAATTATATTAGCCTTGAGCATTTATCTGACCAAATATCCAAAAGTAAACTTATGTTTGACTGAGAGAAATAATGAAACATCTTAAACATAATAAATAAAATGAAAATTAATTTCGAAAAATATTTACTCGTAAGGTTACATCGATTTGAATTAATGAATGATAGTTATCAGCCATGCATATTTTTTATCTATGTCCGCTCTCAATGTGGAGCAGATGGCCTACTAATGGGGTTATTTTAACAGAAGTTTTTTATACGAGAGCTGTTTGCTACGTAGTCGTTCAACGTGTCTTTCCAAAGAGCAGTAGGAATAGAAGGACAAAGCTAGAACAGAATTAGTGATTAACTAATCGCTCTTGCTACGCCCAGTTATTGAAGAATCGGAAAGGTGGGAGGAATTTTTTACATCCATGCCTTCGAACAGAAATTATAAATCGATCGAAAAAATGCTGTTAGTACTGGGATTTAAATTTTATGCCAAAATGACATCTCACTTAAAATTAATTAGTACTTTTACAAACAGATCTAAGAAAAGTTTATATTGTTATTATTATTTATTTATTTGTTAAAAAATTAAAATTACAGTGCATGACATAACAGCTGACGCCAAATCGCCAAGCACTTGAAAAATTATTATAATTATTATAGTGATGTCGAAATTTGTACGTGTGTATTTACGTTTGTTTGCCTTGTTATTTTAAGATATTGTTTTTAATTTCTGTTATCTTCTTTTTAATTTAATTTTAAAGCTGTTGTTTTTAATTATTTTTTTAAATGTTTTGACCATACTTTTTTTCGTGTATTTGTTTAAGTTAAGTTAAATTTTTAAAAGAAGTGTTTTTTTTATTATTAAAAAGTAAAAAATATATTTATTGCCCGCTAAAGTCGTCGCACCATTCTTACGACAAACTCTTCAGCGGTTTTATATAAAGAAATATTGTATTAGGAAATTTTAATATTATTCTAAGTAATATAAGCAAACTGTTTTGAAACGAACTGTTGAAATGCGTAAAAGTAAGCACCCTTTGCAGTAGTTATAAACAAAAGTGTATTATCACACTGCGAGAAGTATGTATCCACCTACTCGCAGTGCCCTTTTCGCTGGCTGCCTTTGATATTTCGATTATGGATTAATAAAAGCAAGTCACGTGTTGTGGATTGTATTTTTATTTAATTTATGTGTTGTGAATGTTTATTAGCTCGGGTGAGTAGGTTAACTGACGTTCCCTACCCTCTCCGAGGGGGTGATGCCCTGCGAGGGTCGGGTCTCGGAGCACCCTTCTTCAGATGAGGGTAACTGAAAATATAATGGAAGGATCACAGCGGAATAAAAGAATTAACTTTTTAAAACTTTAATGCATCCACTGCTATGGGTAACAATGATGGTATTATTATCATTTAATTTAATTGTATTGACATCAGTAGCAATTCTTTTAAACACCCTCACTAGTCTGCTCATTAATATACTGTAATGTAATATTATATATATGTTTTAATTTAGTTTTTGTATTTTTTTGACGTCTCTAAAAATCTTGTGAGATTTTTCATTCCGGGTGATATTAACATAAAAAAATAATAGCTCGTTATTTTTTATGAGTGGTAAAACGTTGCTACTGCCAAATCTGTGACCAAATTGAAACATCAAAGCAGATTTGATACAAAGACTTGATAGTCATTATATGGGTAAAATGTGTGAGAATTAATGTCAAAATTGTTAACATGATAACATTGTTTTAACTCATACAGTTAAAATATTGTTCTGTAGTTAAAAAGCTTTTAGTTTATGCATTCTACAGATACTTATGAGGTTATTTTAATATGATAATTAAAATATTAAAGGTACTACTTATATCCATTTAATGGTAGAATGTCTGCGATACGGATGTAGCATCTCCAAAAACAACTCGAAGTTGACATTTTGGTTTACGTGACCGGATATCGTGTATTACCTGCGGCTTATCCACTTAACGAAACTTCCAAAGACATTGCATTATTGTGTACATTGTACACATTTGAGTTGAATATCCAACTGCAGCACATTGCCTTCTTTTGACTTCGAGATATTTGTTGTGAAGCGACATAAGCATTAATCTTAAAGCCAACTTTTGCAGGAGGTATTTTAAAAATACCAACGATAAATGCTTGAAGTAAGTCCTTATCGATGTATAATATTTATATATTGAATAATATTTGAGCATATATTAAAATGTAAACGATAAATGTCGAATACAAAATGATCATGCATACATACATACATTCAGCGGTGAGCTGCTAAAACGTTAACAAAGGGCTCGCTTTATATCACTCCGATGGAATACTTAAATAAGCAGTCGATTATTACTTATAATATGTAAAAATATGCAATTTACCGTGAACTTATCAATGTAAATGGCTATAAATGTACTACTGTGTATACTGAAGCTGTCCTCGATAATTTATACGTCAGGAATTGCAGTTATGTACTCATTTGATCTGAGAATATAGTTTTCTCTTAAATTAACAAAGGGCTCGCCGGCCTTAGTAAAAAATAACAAGGTGCTCGCGCAAGCCCCTCCGAGCCCCCTCCAGCCCACCCCTGCATACGTTGTAGTGAACGCTGGAAATATTTATTAGAATAAAAGTTTTAGTTTCGTCATAATAAAATATTAAACCAGAACATATGTATTTTTTTTTGGATTTTGGTACAGTAAAATAAGAATTAATTTGAAGAATGATCAATTGAAGATCTACCAAAAATCAAAATAAATATATAATACATATAAAGTTATAATTATAACCTTAAACTGATATTGTTTTTTTTATTGCTTATGGCACACAACAAACCTTTAGTTTCGAAAGTGTTTAGTTGGTATTTATAATTTAAAAAATATTGGCTTAATTATTATCACTATTCAAATTTAGTATAAATATTACATATATGTAAATGTATACCGGTAGATTAAATGGTCTGTATTTATACTGCCTAATGGTACTTGGTAAAATACTAATATTTATGTTTAATTCAGTGCTCCTTCGAAAGCAAGGTTCTAAGTCTTATATTTAAATTATTACTATTAACACAAAGTTATGAGCACTAGAACTGTGTAATTGCAATGAATATAGTTAATTAATTATATTTTCTACTAATTAACACTTTTTACTTGAAGTATAAATCATTATTTATGTGGTACGGGATAGAGGTGTGCAAACTTTTTGCAATGTTGTATTAGAAATTTTGATTTTTGTTTGTACGGATAATGATATATAAGATCTGAAAAGGCAGTTAAGTATTAAATTTTGGCACGCCATGTTAAAGTGATACATTAAAAACTTTGAAGAATATGGTGATATGAAGTATTTTTAATTTTGATATTATTATATATTTCAATGTCATTAATCATTACAACGAAAATAATTGAAAGCATGGAAAAATAATACGCATAGAAAAATATAATCAAATGCAAATCAATACCCACACACTTATTTTTGATATAACATACATAAACATTTTTATAACATTTTAGTTATATTTCGTTTATTATCTTTATATTGTCAAAAGGCAAAAGTAAAAAAAACCTTGTTTTGAGATATTCGATATGTTTATTTATCATGATATAATATAACAATTCCTATTTATGCATTATAACCGTTATTTATTAAAATACAATAAAATTTGATAACTTTGTTACTCCACTTTTTGTGTTTTAACATGTGACACGTGTTTCGCCTCTTTAAGAAGCATCATCATATTTAATATCGCAAAGTTTATGAATAAACTAAAAATTGATTCTAATTTTATTCTTAAGTTTTTTCCATTGTAATTTACCGTAATTAATGTTAATAGATTTTTGCTACAGATAACATCAGACGGAATTGATTTGATACACAATACTTCTTCAAATTACATACAAATCTATATACCTGCATTTATATCTTAAAACATTCAATTTTTTACTTAGCGTCTTTTGTAATGACGATATGGCAGCACAACCTAAAGGGGTTAGTTGGTCTAAATTGTGTGATAATATGTGACGATACTATAAAAATGGATTTTTTCTGACAGTAAAATACTTAAACACTGTGATGTCAAAATAATTATAAGATGGAAGGGGATAGTGAATGTTTTGTCAACGAGGTGAAATATTTTGTGATAAAATGTCTCACTGTGTAGTAGGGTTTTATGAATTATTATAATCTTTTATTAAATTAATATAATTGTTCATAATACCCGAGTTTCTCGCCACTGTTGTGACAAACCTAAGTGCATTCTTGCAGTAAATAAATGCACGAACTAATAATAAACATAGAATTTAAAACTCGCCAAGCATTCATTTTGACATGAACGGTTAAAACATGTCAAACAAAAGCCCTCTGAGAAATGCAGGTTCGTGTAATACATAATTTATTAGTAGCTCCCTAATTATGTTTGTTAGGTTACTACTTACTACTTACATTTAAATTGTTTTACTTTCGATTACATGCTTTTGAGTGCAATAATCCAAAGTACTAAGTAATGAAAAAAAACACCCCTTTTCACTTAAACTGGCAACACAATAATTTATAATATCAGAACACGAATTAGAAGACAAATTGAAGGTGTACTGAAGCCGTTTGAATACCACGCAAATACATCGCATTAATATTTCATTAATGTACCCCCGAATTTTAAATTTTAACCGCTTGAAAACCGAGCAAATAAATCATTAATATGTCCCAGAAATACTGCGTGCTTTGAGATATTTTTTTTGCCTAATATACACTCGAATTCGATATTTTAAAAACCTATATTGATTCAGTATAGATGGCACTACACATATTCATCAAAATATTGCTTATATTCTATTAGAATACCAAGTATTTGATTTTTTAAATGTCTTGAACATCCGTGTTCGCTTGCATATGTTCCGGACACCGGTCTCCGCTTGGTATTCAAATGGTTAAGCGCCTACATATATTGACTCAATAAAGATGGCACTACATATTGCTTATATTCAATTAGAATACGAAGTATAGTAAGTCCTCAACTTATGTGATTAATTCGTTCCAAAGGTGTTCGCGTGAGTCGAATAAAACTTAAAATCTAGCAATTTTTGAAATAACATGTGTTAGTTTCAGTGGATAGTTAAAAATAAAGCAAACATTCATACATACAAAACGTAAAAGAATTTCTTATTAATTACGATGCATACAAACTATAATTATTATTCAATTAGTGGTCTCATAGTGTCCTTCTACCGTTTTTCTGTATACTATATACAGTGTATAAATACCATCATTCACTGTTTTTGACACTTTCGCAAATCGTTTCAAATCGGGGTCTTGATTGAGTCACTAAGTCAGTCAAATCAATCTCGATCATATTATTTTTTTCAGTGTACTTCTTGGTTTCAAATTGCTTCTGCTGTCTTGCTGTTTTTATGAAAAAGTCTTTTCTTTTTTCTGGTCTTTAAGTTTCATCAAAACTAAATTGCTAATTTCCGTTGAATTAATACTGTCGATTAAAATAACGAAAGCCTACTCTTCTAGATTTCGGTCAAATTCTTTGGTCATTTCGCAGCTTCATAAAAAAACTTTTTTTTTTTAATCGCGTAGGTACGAATTTACGTAACTCTAATTTGTGTAAGTCGAGGACTTTAATTAGTGATTAGCTAATTATTACTCTTAGCCCTATTATTTTATTCCAACTTTGTAAGAGAGTTTAAGCAAGTGAATAAACAAGCAGTTCTTACAAAAACTCTTCAGTTGATATAAACTTCTTAAGGAGTCCATATGCCCCCACATTGGAAGCGGATATGGTAAAATAAACAAATAAAAGGAAAGGACAATCAGTTAGATTATTGCAGTTCTTTAAATATTATATGAATGTTTTTAAAATTATATTTTAGATTAAAAAGGTTTTTGGTTAAAAATTGTGTTGTAATATTTATTTTTTTATAGAATATTAAAGACCATGTTAAAAACAATTTATTTAAACAATAAAGTTATAAAAAGAGTTGTTCTTTTTTCACAAGAACAATAAATTATTATTATATTTATTTTTCTTTATTTAATAGAAATTAACTTTACTTTTTTACGGTGGACCTTACAATACAATGTAATATTTGAGCAAACTTGAGAAGGGGATTTAAGCCCGGCTCTTTTGCTATTGGTCATCGATTTATATTTGTGGCCAGCGTGTACTGCACCTCGTCCACAGTTTGCGTGCTTCGTTTCATTCATGACGCTTACAAATGCTATTAGAGTGTCTCTGCTACCAATTTGAACATAGAAAATGCAAATAAGGCAAAATGCTAATTTTAAAGCTGTAGTCGTGGGCAACTTGTTCAACATACCGGGGAACCTACTCAACATTGTGTGTCCAACGACAAAAACCTGCCATTACTCGGCGCTATTTAATCATAAAGAAAATTGTTAGTAACATGAACTATCTCCTAACAAATTATAAGACAACTATTTTGCAATCATTTACCCACTGTAACTAAGTATACGATAAATGAAATAGTTTTTAAATTGTATTACCCAGACAAGATTTACAAAGATATCTGGATACATTACAATTTTTATTTTAAAATGAATTTATTACCTTCTATAAGTTAGCTACGACATTGTTGATAGGGTAATCGATGCTTCTAACAGAGACCCAATGGTTAGTTGAAAATATAACTTGTGCGCAATCTGGGCGTCCACTCTCAAGTCACTCTTGAAATTCAGTTGGGAATTGGGCAAGCGAAAGTAATTATGTTTAGTGTAAAGTAACATTGCAACGAATTCCTGATGAGATTGGATTACTTTGGTTGAAAGTACACATTTATTCAATTGTCATTTTTTTAAGTGTGACGGTACAAGTTAAAATACATACGTGTATATAAAAACTAAATACTTTGCAAGAATTTTTCAGTCTACAAATTATTTCACTATGAAGTATTAAAGCAAAGAAAAAACTTGTAAACAACAATGGCTTTAGCTTGTGTAACATACTGCATTTTCTATTTCTTCCTTCATCCAAATGGACTTCATAGCCGTGAAAGGAAATTGACGATCATACATAGATGACGATCATTGTTGTTTTTGGTTATCGTGCTCTCCAGTGCAGTTTCACAATATGTAAATTTCCGTTCGAACGCATGAATGCTGATAATTTCTATATTTTCTCCCACCCATCACTCACCATGAAAAATTATTAACTACTGTCCTAATACTATTCTTTTATCCTCACTCTCTTGGAGAAATAAAGATTTAGAGACTAAGGAGCAAAGGTTTCTTGTAAAACATCATTTATTGCCAACAAGCCCTATTAAGAATTCATATGATCCACATTGGGATATGACATGTCTTCAAAAAAAGAGATACTAGTACAAAAAAAATAAGCCTTTCTAAGAGTATATATCATATATGAATACATTTGAAATTTTATCTACAACTATGAAACGTGTATGAAATCAGAATAATGAAACATATATCATTATCCAACCAGCAGTGTTTTTTATATGTTTTTTTTAATTTCTTGGATTATAAAATATATAAATATTTGAAGGTAATGCAGCTGGATTAAGTTTATTAAATTTGAATGTTAATTAAGATAAGTAATAAATTAAAAATTCTGCCATTAAATGTCTATAAATGTGGTTTGACAGAGAAATGTCATTATTTTTCGTATCGTAAAACTATAGGAATGTTTCAAAGACGGTTCGGAATTGAGAATTTATTATTTTTCGCATAAAACATAATATTATTAGTAAGGAATTTAAAACAACCTTTCTGTTTGTATACGAACATGAGTGGCGGCGCAACTTTTCGGAACCCGCTCGTGATATTTCTTTGCGATAAGGCGTTTTACCGAAGCTCAGGTGTTTATGTACCTGTGCTCGATAATCAGATAGTCTGAGCTAATGCCATGATATTATATATTTTGGCGATTAATTCAACGTTTCAGTGAGCCGAATAAAAGTTAGAAATGTTCGTATCAAACGAAATCGCCCAATATCAGAGGCAGTCAAACATAGTAAATGAATACAATCGTAAAGATAGTACGTTAAGTACTTGATTTTTTTATTCTTTGTCCCAGTATGCATATTTGTTCTATTTGTAGCTTAACTGTTAGAACTCCGTTAAGCAAACGGATGGCTTAAATATCGCCACAGTTTTAGTAAAAGTTGGTAAGTAAAAAAAAATACAAAACAAATAATTCGTGTAAATCAATTTGTGTATAGAACAAACTTTCCCAAACTGTGTTCCACTTGAATATCTGTTAAATTAACACTTACACAATTTCAAAAAAAATATTTTCCGAAATTTAATAACGTTGATTCCTGGTTTCGCAACCTATTTTCGGCGACAGTTTATATTTCTTTATTTCAATATGCAAACATATACTTGCCGAGAAAGAATTAATCATTTTTATTAGTTCTACTTATGTAGAGCTTTACAAGGAGGTGTTCGAATATAATGAGTAATATAACTGAAACAACAAATTTTTGACTAAACGTTCTATGGAACTAGGCCATCGATATGATTAAAATTAAAATAAATGATAAAATGTATAATATTATACATTCTATCTCCATCATCTTTGCCAGACGGGCGTATGATTTATTTCCTAAAAACAAGAAATATGTATATCCATTACTTAAAAACCAGTAATATTAACCCTATCTTTCTTTTAGAATATTTATCAAAAGAGGTATGAGAATTGATATGGAGATAATGGCTTAGAAATCACGTGTTTTTCAACCAACAAAAAAAGGTTTTTTTTCTGTATTTATTTTTAAGAAAGAAGTTTATTTTTTATAAAAGTTGTGTAAGATTGAAGGGACATGAAAAAAAACTGTAATTAATCGGTTTTTATTAAATATTGAATACAGCTTTTATTTAAATAAAATAATTAAATTATTGAGAGTCTCTGTTGCTTGGTGGATTTGGTGTACGATCATGCAATTTTGTTTGTCAAACCTATTACGAAAGGCTGTATACACTGGTTACTTAAATATCGTAGAAGTAAATATTTAGTTATTTTATGCTATTAAACATGTTTATATGGGCTTTAATTAAAGTGTATTAGCGCCAAAAACTTGTAGGTAAGTGATATTTATATAAGAAATTTATAAACATGATTGAACATACACGGTGGATACAAAAATGTGTCAAATAAAAATTGTATTGGAGTCCATATTATTCGAGAAAACAGTTGTTTGTTTTTTTGTGCAATGGATAAGTTTGCTCAATTATGTTATGAATAACACATCTTTTAAATGGAGTATTACCGATTTGCTACGGGCGTAATGCATTGACTAATGTTATTACTTACCGAACATAATAGACGACGTCACATCCTTAATAAAGTCTAAAGCAATGTTATATCAAAAATAATGAGACATTCATTTTAGACAGTTCGGGTCCATGGCACAGTGGCCAACGTCGTTGGCTGCCGTGCTTAACCTCACGCATTCAAATCCCAGAACAAACAGCATTTTTTTAATGATATATCGCATGGATATTTGGGATGCTCAAAATTTTTCTCCCCCCATTAAAACTTCTAAAAGAGTGAGGTGTAGCGAGAGTGATTAGTCAACCACTAGTCCTGCCCTAGCCCTATCTTTTCTATCCATACTCTCTTCGAAAAAAAAAGATTAAGACAGATAATTCTATGCAAACTTTTTTAGAAAGAAAAAGCACTAGCGATTTTATGGTTTATAATTGAATTGGCTATAAAATAACTGTGGCAGTTTCACCAACTGTTATTAGTCGTTTAATTCGCTCGATGCGCATGCTGTGCAGGAGTAGAGTGCGTGTGTTTGTGATATGAATACATTTGCAGTTACATACAGCCAGATAATTTCATTTTTTTATCTATGTCCGCTCCCAATGTGGATAATATGGCCTCCTAATGGAGGTATCTCAACATAAGTTTTTCTACGAGAACTGTTTGTTATTCAGTCGCTCAGCCTTTTGTTTTTCAAAGAGAGTGGTAATGAAAGAATGACATGGCCAGGACAGGAATAGTGGTCAGCTAATCGCCCTTCGTACGCCGAGTTATTAAGGGATCGGAAGAGTGGGAGGGAATTTTTAGACATCACAATCCCAAAAATCGATTAACATACGTTAACGTACTGGGACTCGAACCCGTACGATCCAGCACGAAAACCCTCAACGCTAACCGCTGCGCCATAGGACCCGACATACTAATACAATGTAATTTAAAATAAAATATTCTTTTTTATCATAATCAATGTTTATTGACACTCGAAACGTTATTTTTAAAAATGTCTAAAAGATGTTTACGTAAACCAAATAAGCACTGTCAAGAAGCGTTAACTGCATATGAAACAGTCTGTATGTGAATGCATTTTAATACGTCAAACAAAATTAAGGTGAAGTTATATTATAACAGTTTCTTAGCTCAAGCGAAGCAGCTATGAATATTTTTGTTTGTACTGTTCGAGCACTCGTGTTTCATAGTAATTACAGTTCGTTTATGTTATCGATTCCATGTTGGTGTATTTTGTGTTGTTTGTTAACATTGCGAACGACTTAATGTTTAGCTGGTATAGAGCGTTAAGATTAAAATCAATAAAAAAATGGTTATTTTTTATATACACTATGTATACATAACTTAAAAAAGTACAAATATCGTAATTAATTGTGTAGTTTGTATGGTTTATTATATAATTTAGGTATAATGATAATGAGGTTAGGAGATCACAAAGAATAAGGACTCATTTTTTTTGCTCGATAATGTATTATACATTAATTATTAAAAAAACATATTTTGCATTGTTGCAATTTCAAATGAAATGATAATTGGTTTTTAAATTACTCGAGATAAACTCGAAGATAATAAAACAAACATCCGTATAGAAGAATGAAAATTTAAAATTTAAAAAAAAAAACTAAAAAATGCTGCGTTGAGATTTAAACCTGATTGCTAGGACGACAAACCTCTTTATTAACACTTTATTACAAAGGCTGAAAATTTTGTTTTATTGATAAAAATTATCAATAGTGAATAAAATTTATTTTATTTTGTTCCGTATAGGATCAAAATAATAACATTTAATCACTTTTAAAGTATTCATTGTCAATTCTTAGTGGACAAGTCAATATATATAATATTCAAAAATAGTAAAAAATACATTTGTACTTATTCCACAAACATTATACTACACAAATAAGTAACTCTGTATCAATATATAAATTTTTATCAGTTGGAAATGATCACTATGAGCGAAACCGGTTCTGAGCCTGATATATAATTGTGAAATAAATTCAAAATACTGTTTCATTATATTTAATATAACACCATTTAACTCAACCATTTGATCTTTGATTGAGGTATTGGCATGATACAAGATTGTTTACAGTTTTTTTCATCTTAATCATCAAACGCAATTGGTTTAACTTATTAAATATATTTTGCCAATTTACGCATACTAATGTACGACATTCTTACACATATGAGCATAAGTAAGATCTTTCTTTTTCTATAAAAGTAAGCGAAAAGAACGATATATTATTTAGAAAAAAAAAAAAACGATTTTCGCTTGTACATGCAGGGATATGTCTTTCAAATAGAATAAGAGAAAATGTAATAGTGTAATATTATTCAGTTGTTCACGTGGTTGTAAATCATGAGTTCCATTTCTGTCGTGCGTGCGATTGCACGTGTTACATTATTCACTTTATAACGTCAGTTTCATGTTTGATTTTTTTGCCTTTTTTGAATTTACGTTTGAAATGTCAGTGTGAAATTCTTGTGTGAACATTTCGAGCATGTCACATTCGAGAATTAACACTTATAGATTGTCATGTAATTGATAATACGTTGTTTTTTTCCATTCTAGGTCACTATTTGTTCGAAACTTAAAATTTAGTTTGTTACATTTGTTATTTTACTTTTTTATCTTGCTTACCACTAATAAACTTTGTCACAAAATATTTTCCAAATTTTAACCTTCGCTCACAATGTTCTTTCAAATATGTTAACAATTGAACACATTTACCTCCATTTCAATATGCGTAAGTAATAATGGTGTTAAAAAAAAGTAGTTTTAAGTCATAATAGGTTACAGGGCGACAAAATTAAGAGTTTAATCTTAGAAAGTAAAGAAAATACAAAACATACGTGATTGCTTGACAGATGTGAGCAGTTTCTCTTGGGGTCGTTTTAAAAAATCATAGACATGAAGGTCGCTGTCCATCGATGGTTCTCATTTTTATTTTTCATTTTTACCATTGCCCTAATAAAAATGAAAAAAAAGGTTTATTCATTTTTTAAATAATATTGTTGTTAAATACGGTATAGTCAGCCTCATTCTCTGTTTATTTACGTATTTTAAGTATTCACTTATTCTCGGAATTATTATTTTTTATTCAATATCTTTTATTTTAAATATATAAATAAAGTCAATGTGCTCATGTGCAGTGGTGGGCTGCCAATGCGTTAACAAAGGGCTCGCTTAATCTCGAAGCAATTTTTAGTGTTCTGAAGAAGGAGTGATTTTTCTAATAGCTCCTATGGAATTATGTGCAATACTTAAATAAGCAACCGATTGTTACTTAATACATGTAAAATGTGTAACAATATGCAATTTACAGTAAACTTATCAATGTAAATAGCTAAAAATATACTAATGTGTATACTAAACGTTGTCGTAGATAATATAATATTATATAAATTAGAAAATACAAGTTATATACCAATTTGATCTGAGAATATTATTTTCTCATAAGTTAACAAGGGGCTCGCACGAACCCCTCCAGCCCACCCCTGCTCATGTGGGCTTAAGCGAAGTTTTTAAAAAATAAAAATATTTTTTTTTACAAAGTTGTTACCTGGCAGTGAAAACGTTGAAATTCTCGACACGCGATGGAAAATACAAACATAATCTAGTGTGATGCAAACTATTTCATTTTTATGGCGACAAAGTTAGTTTGTTATAATTCCTGAGCCTTGATTTGTACTATGATCAACGTGCCATACAATTACGTTTTAGTGTAGGTACTAGGTAACGATAGACACAGAAAAATACCAAGTTTATTATATTGTCCAATCCGTGAGTTTTTTTGAGACATATTTAGATTATAAACAGAACAGTAATATAGTTTTCGATCTTAGCTCTAAATTCTTTGTGGTAATGTATTATATTAAAAAAAAAATTGTACAATTGTAATTTTTTATATTTCATGACAAGTTTTGTTCATCGCGAGCATTATCAACTTAATTTTTAGAAATATCTCAAAAGACTTATAACGCAGCGCTACTTTGTGCTTAAATCAGGAAAAACAATCTGTGTTTAAATATACATATATATATATATATATTTGCCAATGTTCCAAATATTTTAAAGTAGAAATATCATGCGAGATAAACTCGATGAGAATTATTTTGTAACTGACTCGAGATCAACTCGAGAAGAATTAACATCACAAACACCCACGTCTTGAGGTTTCAAATCCAAATTGAAAAAAACCTAAATTTGACGTTACCGGGAATCGAACCCATACCCACCTGATCGATTAGGGAAGCTCTAGTCAATTAGACCACAATGGGCGTCAATGTGTTATCAATACAATATATAATTGTTATGTTAATAATCACCTGTTGACCAATTGAATTCTCAATATCAACTATTACAAATTTGCATTCAGATATTTTTATTTAAAAAAATCTAGGAACGAAGGAAAAATCTATAAAGTAAATCTGTAAAGAAATATTTTAGGGAATTTTATAATCCGAATGTTTTTCATTCAAGCTAATACATAAGTTATTTGTAAATAATTAAATGCTATCCCTTTAGGTATTTATACCCATCCAATACTGTATAATATGATCTTGCCTACGAAGAATATTAATTATACTATATATTTTGAAAAATAGTAAATACTCTAGAACAGTGATGCACAAACCACGGCCCTTCTTTTATTTTTGTTGCGGCCCTTAAATCTTTTTCTCAAACATATTTTTTTCACGTAAAATATTTATTTAATAAATGTAAGCAAGCTTTTTCTTCAATGAAGGAGAAAAAATCGGCCGGAAAAAACAAGATCGCATTAACTTTTGAATTATGTACAAATGAAACATAAATATTTCACTATGAAACGATTTTTAATAAGCAAGTACTCATAATCCTTTTTTTGCATGGCTTATTTGTTTTCATGTTGTCGAAATAACACGGTCAAAGTAATGTAATGGAACCTATCATTCATTTATCTTAATTCAATTATTCTTTTTTACACGGTTTATTTGTAAGGCTGTTTTGGATGGAACGTACATATGCTCAGTGTAAAAAAGGATTGAGCGTACTATAAATCATTTTTTCTTCGCGGCTCGAACCCATGATAATTTGTTTTATGCGGCCAGCTAGAAGGTTAAGGTTGTCCATCACTGCTCTAGAACAAAAAAATCAAAATCAGTTTAAGTAAAACAGTAAATTTGAATTGCATTATGGTTTTAATAGTATGTATATAATAATTGTTCCGCTTAAACAAAAAAAAAACTGAACTGGAATATTTGTATGCTATTAGGAATTTCGTTTTAATACTATATCATTATGTTTGCACTAGTTTTAATTATATTAGCTTTTTGATGTTATCAAAAGTGAGCGATTGTTATAACTGATATCTGAATAATTGGGGCTTAATAATTAATAGTGTAGTATGCAAAAAAAAATGATAAGGCAATTAGCCGAATCTTTCGACCGTTAATTGATATCCACTTTTATCGGATCAAATAATACACATGCGCTCAAAACGAAAAATGAAAAATGAGAACACTTTTAATTCTCTTCACCTAATGTATAGATAGCACAGTCATAATGTAGAATGTGTGAAATATATATATATATATTAATAGTCGATAATGTCCGTCTTTCCGTCTGTCTGTCTGTCAGTCCCCGTGTCGATATATGTCCCGAGATCTATTTCTTCTTCTACGAAATATATTTCTTAACAAACATAAAGATTTCAAATATTCTAAAAATTATATTATTTACAATTTAAATACTGCAGGGGTGTCGATATATGTCCCGAGTAACGTTCCCTCTAAGCTGTGCGCGTGCGCGGCCACGCACGAGTTGGGAAGCCCCCGCGCACTCATTCCGGGTTGGCGCGCACTACAAGACAGTTGCTCAATTAATAGTTGATCGGTCCGCGCAGCCTCCACGCAGCCTCCGCGCAGCCTTTGAAATTTCCGCGCAGCTAACCCTTCGGCGTAGAGGGAACGTTGGTCCCGAGATCTATTTCTTCTTCTACGAAATATATTTGTTAGCAAACTAAAACATTTCAATTATTCTTAAAATTATATTATTTACAATTTGCAATTTATTTTTCACGCCGGTAAATTTTCTGACTACTTAAAAATGCAACAAAAATCCCCCCCGTTGAGGTCAACGGGCTTACAGCTAGTTTATTATTAATCATAAATACCAACGTCACTTTCAATGTATTTACTGTCAAAACTTGGTGTAAATGGACTTTAGTACTAATTCCACATACATTTAATACGATATAGACCAGTTTCACATATGACTAGCATTTTCAATAGATCTGTTCCGATTTGATTCAGTTGAAAATGTTTGTCGTGAACGAAGCCAGCCCTGATAATATCAAATAAATTGTCACTGTTCTGTTATTAAGCAAATGCAGTATGATCAGTATAAAGCTTCTAGCATCGATCTTTGTATGTTACATAGATAATTATACTATTCAAATATAAATGCAACAATGCCGATCTGACAACAATATATCTTTTTAATTAATAGACAAAGACAAAGACAAAAGAAAATAAACGCTTTTTTGGCGAACTGAATTAATGCAACAACTGAGTTTTTTATTCCAAACAAATAATCTCTTTGTAATTAAATAATTTAAGTATTTAGCTCTATACTACACTTTGTCAGTGTTGTAAAATACCAACTTCTTTCTGTATTTCAGTGTTTTAATTTTTGAAAATAAAAACGTATTTAGCTACAAATACGAGAATTTGATAACATACATCTGAGGCGCCGAGTTGCTAAACCCACTCTAGAGGTTTTTTTGAGTTTTGAGTAAATCATAAAAACTGTTTTGGGTATATATAGTGATTTTAAGTGTTTCACAAGTTATGTTATATCTTTCGGATACAAATAAAAGCGAAATAAAACGTCTAATTCAACTAATATACCGTACAATTGTCAATAAATGTGTTTGATCTATCACGAGCGTTTTTAGAGCGGATTTTGGAAGTCGCGTCAATATTCATTTTGATTTTTTGAAAAAACGGAATAAAATTTGCGTTTTTAAATTTAAAAATGATAGTTTTTTCGATGGAGCACTTAACTGTATTCATAACTCATTTTCGTCAAAAACCGGCCAGAGCGGGTTTTGCAACTTGGCGATACAATTCTATCTGCCCGAGTTTTATTTTATCAATGTTGTATCCGTCGCCACTGGGCGTATGTATTCCGCAATAGAATAGCCGTACGTGCATTTAATTGATTTGCGTGTCTCAGTAGCAATTTGCCAAGAGTTAAGTTGATATGCAATTAATATATCATGTAAATATGTCAATATTCGGCTTTACACACAGCTGCTTTCGCTTGCATTTGAGTAATATGTTTGCTTTAAAACGAGAGAAAATGTCTGAAAACGAAGAGTTTTTCTTATTTACACGCACGTTGGGTAGTTTTTTTCTTTTAAACGAGGAAAAACTTGCTACACGCGTAGTTTACAAAACTGAAATTTGTTTTTAAGTGTACGCAATCACCTAATTGCATGGAAAAGCGCCTATGTGTATAGCCCGCTAATAGCTGCAACAATGATACGCCGTTATCTAATAAATGTGTTAGATAAACGCTTCGAGTCAATCACAAGTTCTTAACAATGATTTTTAGTAATTAATTAATATAAGTTATTTATTATCTCTTTGATGAATGCACTATTGAAGAAGTATTCATCTATAATACAATATATTAAGTAAATACAATGGATACAAAGTCAAAAAATATTTATTATATCGTGTCAAAAGTTCACAAATAATATAATTATTTACCTTTAAGTATGTACATACTAGCTATGAAATAATATTGTCATGACATTCATTTTACAATTTATCAAACTGCAGTAAATAAATGTGTCATAGATTTAAAAAAAAAAAAAATATAGTCAAAATTCGTTTTCATCACGAGGCGTCATCAGGTTTCATGAATCCAACTATAATACGAAATTGCATTCTGATATTTGCCATACATTATTCCTGTGACGTACGCGTTAGAAACGCTTGTAATATCATGTCTATGACACCGGCTCCCTTTACAGCAAACCTTTTATTTTAAATTCACTCATGTAAGATTTTCCGGAAATATTGCAGCCTTGGTATTAGACTCGAACAGCTGAAAAAAACAAAAATAATAGTTAAATCTTTTTATAAATAATAAAATAGTATTATTCATACACTTCGTGTCAAAGAATCATTATTTAGTTTTGTAATTATTAATTATATTTATATAGAATCCGCACAGTATACGTATTATTAAACTTAATTGATAGCGAGAATTTATGATATTAATTATTGTAGTGAATTAAGTTCGAATTAAGCATTCGTATACTGGATAGTATCAGAAGATGCCGAAAGGCGAAACCCGGGTCGTTATCGACAATTTTTTTTATGGAAGTGTACAGAATGAAAATAATTCAAATCTAACATTAAATTTCCATCAAGCACCTTCAGTCGAAATTCTAAATTATATAAACAACTAGCTGGCCCGACGAACTTCGTACCGCCTCAGGATCAATAAATGTTGTGTTAATTTATTGCATGAATTAAATTCAGTTTGAATGAATACTCAAAATGAATTAAGTTCAATAAATGGGCAAAATTCAAAATGAAAAGTATTTAAATTACATTGAACTGATGTAATTCACGTGGCACAGTCGATAGATTTAAAGGAATGCAGTAGATCAACGATTTGATTTTGAATTGTGAAGTTTAAATGATCCACATCTTTGTTTTTAGCCGCAAGAATTGCTCGTTCAATCAACCAATTGTGATTTTTGTGATTAGATGTTTGGGAACATTTTGTTGATGAAGCCGTCCTTCGTTGAGACGAAATTGCAAAAATTCGGCGGAATCGAAATCAATCCGTTCGATTCGTCAACAGGAACACGGCCGTTACCGACGATAGTCAGCAATTGCTTGGAGAAATCTTCGGCAGATGGATCATTTAGAAATGTAACTCGCATGTTTGTCGTCAGCAGAGGCAAGCGTTTATTTCATCGGCAACGGTCAATCTTGGAATGACTGGTAGTGTTTGGCAGAAATCGCCAGATAGTAGAATCATTGCGCCTGCAAAACATCTTGAGTCACTGCGCAGATCTTTCATAGTTCGGTTGAGTGCTTCCAATGCGCGTTTGTGTGCCATTGTGCATTCATCCCAGTTGATGATTTTACTCGCTTCCAAAACTTCGGCCATTGCTGAGTGTTTCGCAATATTGCATGTCGGTTTTTCAGTCGTTTGGAGGTTTAACGGAAATTTCAACGCTGATTGAGCCGTTCGGCATGCTTTTATCAACGTAGCCGCTATTCCAGAAGAAGAAACTGCTACAACAATTTCGGATCTCGCACGAACAGTAGCCATAATCAATGACATGAGGAATATCTCCCCAGTTCCACCGGGCGCGTCAAGGCAAAATAAGCCACCATTTCTATCATAAATTGCATTCATTAACATATCGTACACTTCCCTCTATTGTGGGTTCAACAGTGGTAAATTCGTTTGAACTGATTGGTTCAATGCATCTCGAAAATATTCACGTTCACGTTCCAATTTTCGATTGAAAGCGTCGTTCATTCCACGATCTGGCGTTGGCATTCCTAACTTGACTAACAAACTGCCGCACATGAGGTAACACATGTCTTCGATCTAAAGCAAAGCCTGGTTATGTATCTCTTCATTCATCTCGAGATCGGGATTCCCTGAACTGACACGAAGTTGATGTAAAATGTCTTCTGACATGTCCTCCTTGTACCTTGTTCCACAGTTCACATGGATTCGATGGAAAGCATGTCAAAATAATGATAGAAAATTATGTGCGTATCTGATTTGGAGATTCAGAAAGAATTTCCAAATCAGAAAACATAACCTCATTTCAATATTATCCGATTTTATTTCGTTTTCATTTCATATCATCGATTTTTTTATTCTAATCCATACTCTAAATTTAAAATCATTTAAAAGTCGATCGTGTCAGTGCCATCTAGTGTCATCTATCTGAACCCAGCATAAAACAAAATGTTCATTATTTGAAAACTCTATGAGAATATTAATTTTCTTTATAATTTCTTTTCCGTGATATTTTTCCGATGTTTTAATGCTTATTCTGCTATTCTAGCCGGAGAGGAATTTAATAAATCAAAGATCATTGAAATCCGTGCAGCAATTCTCGAGATATACGTGGTGTAAATAACCCCGCTTTGTTTTATGTATATAGATTATTTTGTCAATTAAACACCAGTTTAGACGTGTCCGTGCATTTCAAGTTTTTGTATAATTCATAATTTGCATATGGCCCAAAATCATCAAAACACTTTTTTGCGCATGTGTGGGTTACGCCCTTCTTGCTTTCCATAGTCGATATAATTGTTGACAAAACATAAAAAAGAAATTGTACAATTTTCGTTGAACTTCATAAAAATAGTCAATTGAAACTTTCTTTGTTAATAATTTCGCATTCGACATTATATAAGAGAAAAACCGTTTAATTAAATATAGAATGCTTTTCCATCAAGTATTGACAGTGGACACAGGAATTACGTACGTAGCAGTATGCATTTAAAAATAACCATAAAGTAATGGCTTACTAACGTTATGTAATATAATTCACAATGTACTTTTGCTGTCAAATATCACGAAATATTTTTTTGACGTTTTATGTATAAATAGTATAGTATTAATTGAAGTGAAAAGAGTACAGTTTCTAATTCCAAATAAAACTAATCTAAGAACATTGAATAAATAACAAACAAACAATCACACCTAATGCACGAAACACATTTAAATGTAATGTCAATATTTAGACCAGAGATTTGACAGATATGAAATCGAAACAATCGAACACAATCGAACATCAAATTTGAATTGTCAATTCGATACAAACGTTCGTGCAAACATCGTAATATTGTTGTCAAAAAATGTATCATACCTAATTATAAACATAACCTCATTTCAATAGTATTCGATTTTCTTTCGTTTTCATTTAATATCATCGATTATACTCTAAATTCAAAATTATTTAAAAGTCTATCGTATAAATACAGCGCCATCTAGTGTCATCTACCTGAACCGAGCATAAAACAACATGTCATTATTTGACCTATTCCTCATTTGAAAATTTTGTTCTGTATGAAGATATTAATTTTCTTCATAATTTATTTTCCGTGATATTTTTCCGATGTTTTAATGCTTATTCTGCTATTCTAGGTAAATAAGAATTTTATAAATCAAATATCATTGAAATCCTTGCAGTAATTCTCGAGATATACGTGGTGTAAATAACCCCACTTTGTTTTATATATATAGATTGAAAGTTGTGACAATTCTATAGGGTAGATGCAAACTAAATCTTACGCAGTTTCTTGATACGAGGCACTACATTTGATATTAGAAAGGGTGTTATTTATGGGGTGACTACTTGAATGGCATTCGCTACTGATTTAAATAAAAAAATATTTTTACCTTATTGACCTCTGAGTGGGACATAAGTGTAAATAATTTTCGCTTCATATAATTACTTCAAAATTTCCTTTTGAAAGAAAACTGACAATTTTTTAATAATTAATAATACTTTAATGATATCTCCTATATCAGTGATGCACAACCTTTACCATCTAGCGGGCCGCATAAAACAAATTTATCGTGGCTTCGGGCCGCAAAGAAAAAAATGATTTAAAGTACGCTCAATCTTTTTTTATACAGAACATATGTACGTTCCATGTAAAACAGCCTTAAAATCGTGTAAAAAAGATTAAGTGAAAAATAGGTTTCTTTATATTATTTTGACCGTGTTATTTCGAAAATAAATAAGCCATGCAAAAAAAGGATTATGAGTTCGTGCTTATTAAAAATCGTTTCATTGTGAAATATTTATCTTTCATTTATATGCAAATCATAAGTTAATGCGTTCTTGGTCTTTGTTAATTTTTAACTATTTTTTTTTAATTTGACATATTATTTGTAAGCCTGTTTCTATGAACCGATTTATTCTCCTTCATTGAAGAAAAAATTTGCTTACATTTGTTTAATAAATGTTTTATTTGTAAAAAGTATGTTTGAAAAAGAGATTTAAGGGCCGCCACAAAAATCAAAAAGGGCCGCATTTGTGCATCACTGTCCTATATCAATAAATTTTAAAAACGATTACTGTCCGTCCTTGATTATAAAAATGAGAATTAATATTAAAAGGTTTAAAAAAGCAAAAACATCAATTTAATAAAATATGTACTTATCTCACCACTAGGGCATCTAATCCCGGGATTCGGGATCCCGTTCAATTTTCTGATCCCGAAATCCCGGGATTGACATGGACGCGATCCCGGGATTTCTGGATTGAGAAATTTTGAGTAAAACCCGAAAAGTGAGACGAAATTGGCAAATTGTGGATATCAAATTCCTAGCTGAGCTAAAAAAAAAAAACAAGGTTTGCAGATAATCTGAGGAAAAAGTATAGGGAATTGAGGATTTCAAATTCCTCGGTGAACTAATCCCAATCCCGGAATCCCGGGATTGGATACCCTACTCACTACCATATTCCAACACTGTATAAAAAAGAGGTGTAGTGATTGACGTTCCAACATAAAATTCTCATAAAATAAATTATTGAATATGTAATTTATTTATTTCTATAATAATTACCAAACTTTGTTCATAGTGTTTCAAAAGGAAATTAAAACGATATTCTGATACCGATATAGTTTTTCACAATAAGTGTCAATTTTCCCTATAGAAATTATAAAAAATGCATTTTTTGAAGTGTTAGAAATAAACTTTTAAGTAAGTGGTATGTAATTCAATCAATAAAAATACTACTCCGAAAATAGTATTTCATATATTAACTGTTAAATACTAGTATAATATAGAATGTCAGTACATATATAAAATAGTAAGCAATTTTGTGTATTAATTTAACAATTTTGTATTATTATTATATAAAAATGACCAGATTTGTTCATTGCGACCGTTTCAACCAGTAAGAAAAACACCATTACAATAATTTAATGTTAGACCATGTGAACTTATTTATTAAAAAGGCGATTAAAAAAACTTTGTGAAATGTACAAATCCGTGTAATTACTAACATGTATCGTGTACAACCAGTTACCGGTGATTGGTGCTCGTTCCGTTTCATCCCCACACCAATTTAACACGAAATTGTTTTGTTAACGTCAATATTAATGAATTATCGTGTTTGAAATAGTAAATAACCGATAATTTAAAGGTGCGTTTTGTTTGACAGCCAAACTAACACCTATGTTAACATACACTTAATGAGAATTAGACAGTACGAAATGTATGGTTAACGATTCAATTCTGTTATAAAAACAATTTTCCCCCAAAATAAATGTTTGAATCAAAATATAAACGACGTCACAGGATTTTGGCAATTCTGACACCCCTACCCCCACAACTGTTTTATGTATATTTTGAACGTCATCGAAAATATAATATTTTCAAATAAACAGTTATTATGTTTGTACATAAAATGATTATTAAAATTACTGTATTAAATAAGGCGAGATGAAGTGACGTCATGTATGGCTTAAGTAAAGTAGTAAAAATCATAGTTCCGTTGCTAGAATTGGTTGTAATCTAATAAACAGTAAGTGAAGATAGAAAGAGAAATCTTATTAGTATCTACGTAAGGTTAGTGTCAACGTTATAATATATTATATATCGTAAACAAAATAGAATGAAAAAGTTTTAATAACTTTTTAATGAAGAGATCTATAGCAACACTTTCGCTCATTAAGCCATGTACGAATTGTTTGTGTTGTCTTGTTTATGAACTGTTACTTTAATATTCTCGTTCCCACTTATCGATCAATAAAATAAAGCAGTTTGCCAATTAAACGAAAACCCTGTTAAGCTGAATAAGACGTTTTTATGTTAGGGTTACCACTACTTAATCACATTTAAGCAATTAAAATTGCAAAGAGGAAATGTACAGTTTCTTTATAAAGTAAAATATCGAAAACAGAGCTATTTTGTATTTTTTTAAACATATTGTTTTAGCCAACATGACACTTTCTGTATATAATGTAGAAAATAGGTTAAAGAAAATTAAAAATTCTATCTGTTATTCCATTTATATAAGGATGGGTATACTAAAGCATTCGGAAATCATTTTAAGCAACAATGATTGAATTGTTTATTGATCTTATCAAAATATACTACAAACAGTAATGGCCAAAATTTAATGTTTGTAGCTTGAAACATTAAATGGCAACAGCTTAAAATGTGAGATGATTCTAAAAAGAGAGTTGATTGTTATTTGAGTATGATTCATTGAGTTGAAAAAATCATTCTAGAATCTAGATGATTGTTTATGAAAATCAACGATACATTTTTCGTTAGCTTAAATCCTGTCTAGTGAAGTGGGCGAAAGTTTTAATATATATTTTATCTACTGAGGAAATCATTTAAAATTTTGGGTCACTTAAAAAAAAACAACAGTTTGAGAACCGAGTTTCAATTTTTTTACAACTTTTGTTATCCGCATACAAATCAAATGGTCATACCATATTTCCTTATAGACAATGGGCAGCAGTTTTTCGTTATTTGCTCAAAAATTTTAAAAGCTTTCATAGTGCTTTTTGTAACTCGATGATTCATGTGAACTAATTAATGGTCATAAGAAAACGAGCTGAATTAAAATATTCAAATGCAACGCAGCAGCTACTTTAATTTTGGTGAAGCATTGCAACATTTGTAAAGTGTTCACTGCCTGTTGACTCGCAGTGGAAAACATACGATGTACTAAAAAATAAAACACTTTACTTTTTCCACATTATTATTTTTTTAAATCATTAGGAAAATTAAGTAGGATTGTTATTAGATTGTTAAATACACATTGATATTGCCCTTACATATATTTTTATTAATAGCTTTGTAGTGCTTTATAATCCAAAAGTTGATAATGATTACAGCGAGCAAAACCGGTCCTGATATATAATTAATATTTTGGGATAAATAGGAAACGTCCAGTTAAAAATGTTCAGAATTAACGAAACCTTTTCGGATAGTTATAAAAAATGGAATCAGTACAAAAAATGCTTTTCTGGTCATTATAATATGTTCGAACGTTTGGTATATAACACAATGCGTTGTTCGTGTTTTATTAAGTGTGGCATCCCTGTTTGTTGGTGTAGCGCCATAAAGAACACATTTTGTATCGGAGAATAAGTAGTGGAAGGAAATAGCAATTATGTTGTCAGCTAAAAATACCCCCATCTGACGTTATTCCCGCGCCTTGCTCCTTCTGACGCCCGATATCGAAGCCGAGGTTTTTGCCCTAACTTCCTTTCTTAGTGCCGAGTCCGCCCCTTGCGAAATTTTCGCAGGAATTGCGAAATATTGCTTTTTAAAGTGTATTTTTTGTGTGGTATTATTTATTCATTTTTATTGATGATTTCACTCAATTTACGCAACGCGGTATGTGTACTTTGCGTTTTTTTTATCTTTTTAACATTTGACAGTATTAATAAAAATAAATAAAAAATATATTGAATTTTCGAAATATATGCTGTGTTGCTAGAAGTTAATGTATTTTTTTCAATTTGCACTTTTTTATCGTTATAACGGGAAAATACCACATACAATTTACACAGATCGAAAAAAGCATGAAAATTTACTTTAGTTTAAATATCATGTGTTTCTATATCAATTATGTATGGACTATGGATTTTAACACAGTTTTTATCCATTTATTTAAAATATTCCCTTAATATTAATTATGTTACCAGCATATAAACAATTTAAAATCAATATTTGTCGAAAAATATGTAATTGAATCACATAAGTGTAAAATTGTGAGAGAACGATGAAACTCCCTGACTAGGCAGCCGGATAAGACTACAGAAAATATTGTTTCCTGTATTTTATTGGCTTTTGAAAACAATATTGCTTGCGTCATTGTGTTGTAAAAATAGCTTACGCACCATGAAATCAAATGTAGTAAGTTTATTATCATCCAAATAAATGTTACTCAATAATGTTTATGCTTACAATAATTGAGGGAGTATTTCCAAAATGAACTTTTTTTGACAAAAATGAGTGATGAATGCGAAAATTTAAACAAGTATTTTTTTTATACAGAAACCTAATGCAGGTATAACATAGTCTATTATTCAGTTCATACTAGCTTTTTGGTTTTAAATACAATTTGCGACCAAAATAACAAAAAAAAATTACTATTATTATTGTGGATTAAGTTCACTTTGGAAATACCCCCTTCAACTATAATGTTCTTTCGCGTGAATTATATGTGATGTTACCATGTCCATCCGCAATGTAGAGCCACGTGTTTCATATAAAAGTTATCTCAATATACATTTTTCTACAAAAGCTGTGTCTCTTTTTGGTACAAGTCTGTAAAGACATTGACATTGATTTTTAAAAATATGTACTTATTATAATTATCATTTTAATATAGAGCGTGACATTTCTCCAAATGTCAGATGAAGAAATTTGTACAACTGAAATACTTAGATGCTTATTTGAACATTTTACTGATATTGAAAAATGACGCTGACAAAAAAGGTTTTCTAAAATTTGTTAAAACAGCTACTGGATAAAACGTGAAATGGTCGACAGTTAATTTAATGAAATATTTTATTTAACGATTCCAACAAAAAAAAAACAGTCCAAAAGGCGGTAGCATAAAAAGCAATGCGGATTTAATTATAATACTTTTCATTAATTTTCATTTTTACTGCCTAAGTTTTGCCGGTTGACACAATCACGGTTCGAAAATATTTATTCGTACTTATAATTTTGTTTGAACATTAGTAAATTCGTTTGTAATTTGTATGCAACAATTCAGAGAATTTTCTAGCTTTGTTTTGTATAACTTTTCCAACGATGTGGCTAAGAAGCAGGGCTGTCAAAAGACTGCATCGATGATTAATATGCTAGAGAGCAATTCAAAAATATAAAAGAAGATCTCATAGATTTTTTAAGGTATTAATTACCCGCCAACTGAAAATAGTATAAAAACTAAAATTAATGCAAACATGTAAGAAATGTTTACCTTTCATTTTAACTAAAAAAACATTTAAATAGTGAAAGAATGAGAAAATTTTAATTGATGCCTTACTAAACATCTTTGGATTTTTTTTTTAATCATATTGTATTTTTTTAAATCATATCCGCTTCCTATGTGGAGCATATAGCTTCCTACTGGAGGTATTCCAGCAGATATTTTTATACGAAAATTCTTTGTTACTTAGTTGAAAAATGGAGCTCGTACTGGGACTGGAGCCTGTAAGATCTGTCACGGAAGCTAACGGCGTTGAACGCTGCGCCACGACCTGACAAATTTATGCTTTGTGAACGTGCTGAATAGTTATAGAATAAATTTGTTTAAAATATGAATTTATAGTCAATACGTGTATTATTGATATGCCGTTAATATTCTAAAGTCTTATTACAGTGATTAACGGATTCGTACTATATATAAATAAAACATTCATTATCTAGATTGTTTATTTTTTACACGGCCGTTGCGGGCTTCCATTTGTAGCTACGACTATTGGTTATGCAAGTTTTGGCAACCCTATAGTAATGTTCTATTTTTAAAATGCCTTTTCCAATTCAGCCAGGTAATTTATTTTTATGATATTCTCATGTGTTCACTGCGGCCGGAATTCTTTTGAAACTCTAATGTAGTTTTGGAAGTTATTTAGGAAATTATTGTTAAGAAAACCTCAAAACACGGGCTTTACATGCGGGGCGAATTCCTCGTTATGTTTTTTTTCTTTTTTTGGGGAAAACGGTTAATCTAGATAGGAACGAAATAACCAATGACGTGGGTTTGACCTGAATGATCGCGGAACACGCCATCATAACTATTTTGGTATATACTCCTCTCTTACGCACTGATATTTATGTAGTTTACCTTCCTTATATACAATCACAAATAGTAATTAATTGTATGATAAAAATCACAGAATTCGTTTCAATATCTGTTTCACTTTTTATATAGTATTATATGTGTTGTTTTCTTTACTGCTGATGTACACATAGTTATCATAGGTGAGCTGGAGGGGGCTAGAAAGGGCTCACTCGAACGTCTTGTTAGTTTTTTTTAGGCTGACGAGCCCTTTCTTAAATTTAACCAAAACACTATTCTTAGATCAAATCAGTACCTAGCTGTAATTTCCATAGATATTTTAAATGTATTTATAAACATTCGACATGGTTGTCTTTGGAAATTTCTAGTAAAATTCATATATGTTGGCTGCATAATAAAAGAAACTCGATCGTTTATTAGTAAATTTTTAAAATGATTAATATTGAAATGATTGATATATATTGTTTCAAGATCTTCTTAGATGTTGAACGTAACACTTTTGAGAACGATTTTTTGACTTATTGTCCACCATATTTCACATAAGCAAATTTTCTCTCTTGACTCGCTTTGAGATAAGGTCAACCCACTTGTTAGCTTATTGGCAGTCCACCGTTGATTGTTTTGTACAACAATTGTATGAAAAATAGTATATACACCCAAAATAAAACAAAGAACAATGCTTTCTTTTTTTGTTATATCTGCTCCCAGAGTAAAGGTCATATTGATGCTTTGATTTCATGAAATGACACAAAAATCCGCATGTTTTTTTATGTTATTATAACCGACTTATTGTAACATTTTTTTAGGAAATCTATTTGAAACATAAATGATCATGTATTATTATAAAAAAAAACCCATTTTAAATCACATTTTCAGAAAAGTAAGATAAGAATTGAGGGTATTTACGAAATTCACTGTCAATTGTCAATTCCTAGTGGAAAGGTATTTAAAAAAAACAATATCATTTGATGATGTGTGAAATAAAGTCGGTCTTGATCTTAATTGAAATTGTAAAATTATTAGAGAAGTGTTTTTTTTTTTTTTATAAAAAATTAATGTCAACAAAATTGTTGCCGATTAATCATAAGCGAAGTTGAAATCATCTAGACGTGCAAATTATTATCATGCATAATAAATCATTTGCGAAAAAAACTACATAGGTAAGCAAAGAGTACATCGTAGTATAATAATAATGGGATTAACACTTTGTTTACTATTTGAGAGAAAAAACCCTTCCATATTTTTTCCATACATATTAATTGACTCATTAGAACGAAAAAAAACTAATATTTATAATTTATTTTCCGTTGGGTAACGCCTCTATTAAAGTAGTCGTATATTATGTAGTTTAAGTATTATATGCTCCCTTTGATGACTATTAAAAAACATTGCGTGATAATCGACTATTGGCATTTGATATTTTAAAAAGTCGTTTTATGTGAAGGAAAGCATTGATAAAACAGAAATCCATTTTATTAACATACTTGGGGTAAAATAAAAAAGCTCATATTTTGTAAAATATTCAAAAATATTTTCTAATGCAATAAATTTCGTATCAAAAATTTTCAACGACAATGTTGCCTGCTTCATAAAGCTTATGAAACTAGTCAAAAACCATGTTTATTTGAAAAGCTAATCACTTTCTTTATTAGTGCACTATAAATTTGAATAATTTAATTTATTTTTGGTTCTTAAACCCAAGGGTATAAAACGAAGATACGGTATATGAACATGGAATTAACTTAATAAGCGAATGTTAAAAACAACCTATTTGTTTATCAAAATAAAAATGGTAATGTTAAATTAAGAAAAAAATTAAAAAGTATGTTATAAGTCACCGATCTAAATTTAAAAATTGAAATTGTAATTTATGTACTCTATTATCAACGTTGTAGAAAAATGTCAAAAATTTGAATGAAATAATAAAAATAAATATATAGTGTATTGCTGAGGTGTTGTTAAAACCATACATCAAACATATTTTTAGTATGTTACATATTTTTATATTAAAAGATATGTAAAAATGAATGTTATCTTTATCTCAATCATTCAAATTATTTATTAGGCCATTTTTTAAAATTCAAAACAATTTATGAAATTGTGAGTAACAAAAAGAGAAAGAGCCTACGACAGGCCGCGATTATTTGCGTTCATTAGTTACGCCACTTGTGTGCGAATATTGCTTGTTTCAAAAAGAGATTGTTTTTTGAAAAGGTTTATTGATGCGTGTGTAATATTAACATATTTTGGATACATAATACACTAGTAATGTCATATTCCTCATGCTTTCATATAAAACAATAAAACAGAAGAAAATGTATTCGTCAACGATTTTATTGTTTCTGAAAACCTTTAATATTATCACTCTCGCTTTACATATTGACGTGGTATAAGATAATAATAATAAAAAAAAACAATAAAACCTAATTCGACTTTGTATAAAGCCTGCTTGATACTTAAAATTTATGGTCGTAATTAGAAATTAATTTTGGAATAAAACATCGAAATCTTAAAACTTTATTGTAAATATCAAAGTATATAATATACTTAGTATGTAGATTATCAATATGTAAAGTTAAATTTATACCTTAATACTTCTTTATACTGTTCGACCTTTAAAATTTGTTTGTTCGATATTCAGAGAATAAAATCATTTTAGAAAATTAATTATTTATTTATGATGCATAGGATAGAACACCTTTAATTTTAAACTAATTAAATTGTTTACTAAAATCATATATTATCAAACTTATTAAACAATTTCCACTAACGGTCCAATGAGAGTGGTTTGCACTATTTTCATTATATTTTTGCATTATATGATTAAAATATAATACTTTAATACAAATTCAATATTGAGAGATGTATCTAAGGAATTTTAATATGTATTTATTGTTATATTATGTTATATTATTATTTTTGTAATAAATTATAATAGGATGAAAATTGTTTTTATTATTTTGTTATTTTTTTTGGTGTATCAGCATCACGTTTTCTAGCATATAACTTTCGTGTCTTCAGTATTCAGTAAACAGAAGTATTTGTTAAAAATATAACGAACAGAGTAACAAAAAAGAAATATATCGTTAACCACAATCTTAACTAGTTGCTTGATGTTTGTGTCAGGAAACTCGATTAATGTATTTATTGATTTAGAATAACACGATACGTATCTATACCTGCCATAATATTATTTGTACGTTTTATAAAATGTTGTTCATTACTTAATAAAAAAATGTCGGTCCGTCTGATCATTTTTCAAATACTGTGAGCATAGGTATGTAGGCGTACATTGAACAAATAAAAATCGACTTTGGTTTGTTTATCTATTGACAAACTGCTTTATCCGAAAGAAAAATGTTTAGGCGCAAACATTGTGTTCGTATGCCCTATCGACAAGGAGAAAAGGCCGAAAGACACTTCAACAGGCCCTTAAAATCCAGTTCCGCCCGGCGCCCTAACCGTCCACATTACAATATTAAATAAAACAAATAGATATTACCCGAGGTTATTTAAAAAAAATCTGTGGGTATTTATTTATATTCATACCCAAAATTGCATTCCGCGACATTAATGATATTAAAAAAAGGTTTTATGTAGATTACTTTGTCCATAGTGTATTGGCCGCCTACCATTTCATTTTGATCAATTTCAATCTAAAACGTAAAAATACAATGTTATAAATTGTAAAGGATTAATATATAATCATTTACCATTGTAAGACAGTTTAAAAACAAACGGCTGTCAAGTCGCATAGCTATTTTAGGTTAATGGCGGTTTTAGAAAATAACAACAATGACGTGAGCCTCTGAGAAGTAAAGTGTGCTAAGTGGTATTTTAGGAAAATGGGTTAGATGCTTTATAATATTCTACTTGTCTTAAAGTATCACAAATGTGAAATTATCTTAGCAAATACAAACAGCATAAGTGTAATATCGCTAAAATAAAATTATACAACCCACCAAAACACCAAGTAAGGACGTGAACGTGATTGTTCTTGAAAGTGCAATTGAAAAGTTTTACCATTTTACTACTCTGCTCTCTCCACTTTTCAATTTCTCTTAAATATTCCTGAAAAAAACTTTAGAAAGTAGAAATTATCTTCCATGGGAAAACTATTTTTTTAAAAAGAATTAAGACTCTAAAAAATTACATTGATTTCAAAGATTATTTTATCGTATTCTTTCTTAAATAGTAACTTTAATAGTTCACCACTAATTTGGATACATAAAGTTACCTCGTGAGTCTGAGAAATTATTAATAACTGATACTAATTTAGAAAAATACCAAATATAATAATAAAATGAATGTTTTCCGTGAATACATTTTTTAGCTAAATATATTCTTAACCAACCAAAGTCTCCAAATTTCATCGGAAAGCTCAATGTGATCTACAGCCACTACCGTGCAGTCGTCTTATTGTTTATTCTTAATGTACTCAAATTAACAATTGTGAAAGATGACCACGTTTGATATCTGGTGATCATATTTATCAAAGGCTCGCAACAACATATAAACATATTTTAATAGAATTTTCTTAACCTACTTTAAGATAATCCATCAATTTTTTTAATAATCATTATTTAAATAAAAGTATTTTTTATTACAAATAAACTATGTAGCTTTTTAAAAATTGATATTCTTGGATATATTGTAAGAGAAAAAAGTGCTATTTCTGTGAGAATTTCAATAATTAGTACTAAGCCAACTTAGTTTTACTTGTAAAGTTTAAACAATAGCGCCAGTACAATGAGCAAAGGTTTGTAGAAAAAAACGGTCTCGAACGAAAAAAGGAAAAAGAAAATCTTACCAAAAATACCGAGGAAGATTTTATGCGATTTTTTTGCTAACCGAAAAAGGTCTGAGAAAATAAGTTGGCCGGCGGCACACGAAACAAAAGGAAAACAATCGTAGGTTGGGTCGGCGGCCGCGAGATCGCGCCCCGAGCGCCTTGTTTCACAACTCCACCAACAGATGGTGACACGCTCTCGAATAATTGATTCTCGGCTTGGCATGGTGGGTGGGGGAGGGGTTCGAGAACCAGTGTGGCGGATATAAAAATCCTCCCATCGAAGTCAATGGTAACGCCTACCCGCAGGCCCGGTGCAAGGGCATGCAGTGAATGACTGAGGGAAATTCCATTTAGTAGAAATGAGACGGTCAAAAAATCAAACCCCTTCAAAATCATTTTAGTGAAATCCACGTAACAATTACAATAACGTTAATTTTACACGTAGAGACATGACAATACATGTTATTTTATTCCAGTGATTATTATCAAATAAAATCAAATTAACTACCACAGATTGGTTGAGCCTTTGAAACTTTATACGTTACAATTTTACTTTTCTTTCATTATGAAATATAGTATTCGAGTTAAATAGTTTGATATTTTTACCGGATAACAATACAATAAAACCTATTGTGGAACTTCATTGTAGAATATATTAAATATTGTTTATGTTGGTATTTTCCAAGCCTTGTTTGGTTTCTTCATAAAATAGACTCTTTGTAATAGTTGTGTATTTAAGTAGCTCTATTTTTCTCCATATTAATTAATGTGAAAAACAAAAACATATAGGTAGGTAAACAATAAAACTATACAGCTATTAATAAGACAGAGTATATTTTATTACGGTATTTAATAAATAACATATTACAGCAGAAATCTGAGGTTAGCTTACCATATAATATTAAATTAATAAACTAATAAGCATTTTAAACGTAACAAAATATGTGTAATGTAAAATTTTAAATAAATTTCAAAATAATTTATTGACTTGAAATAAAAAAAGTAACGATCGGTGCTTATCATATCCACGTTTCCGTGTAAAGCATTGCTTGATTAAGCTGGTGAATCTTAAAAATTGCTTCTAATATGACCAACGCAAATATAATATGTTAACCGAACCGGTCCAGAATTGAAATGTTATGAATAATAATACAATTCGACCACATTACGATATTGTTAAGTTTAGCTATTTTTTCAGGATTAGTTTGTTTCGGCCCTGGCTTTTATAAAACGCAAGCGCATTATGGTAACCGACACAACCATTTTCGGACGAAGCGCCGAACGAGAAGCATCTTCTTACGTGTGGCCCGCTATCAAAAAATTTCAATCGTAGCATGTATCCTCAAGAAAAATATATTTTTTGAATTAGAAACGAAAACAAAAAAATGTATTTTTTGTCTCGTAAAATAAACGACTATAAATAATTTACATTTAAAAAATTATTTCATCAATCCCACTTTATTGATTATGAATCAGCATTGATTTATCTCATCGTACGGATTATCACTTGATAATTCCCGCAATGAGCAGAATCAGTCATGATCTATAATAAATTATGTGCAATAAAAAACAATGTTTATTTTTTTAATACAATATAACATACTGCCTTTCCACCAAGAATTGACGGTGGAAACATTTAAAGTTAAAACTTGACAAATTCGTAATAAAGGTTCAACAAACGTAACGTAAATATTATTACTAATCGACATTGATATTTCAACAAAGCATAAGTTAATGATAATAGTATCTTCACAATTTTCTTTTTATGATAAATGTAATACAGTCTTATTTATGAAAAAAGATTTGACATTATCTTAAATCGAAATTGTGAGACTTGGTAAGTAAGCTCAATAGAATAATTCAATTTATTTTTAGTGAAGATGGCCAAGAATGATTGTTTATAACTATATGTAATATATGCAAATTATTTTTTTACATATCGCATTACTGCATAGGGAATTCAAATGACTGGTTTTTAAATTACAATTAGATAGTCATTTTTTTCATTATCCTGTTTGATAGTGTGCTTAAAGGGAAAGATTCGGATCGATTCTTATATTATATTTACATAGAACAGACGTGACTTTCGCATACTAAAAAGATTTACTTACTTTCAATCATTTATTCGTAAATATAAATGAACAATGATTTAGCAGATTTTCAAAAGCTCAAAACAAATAAATTGGCAATATTTATTAAATGATTATTAATTCTTTCAACGCTAACAAGAATCAAGTGACTTGGCTAAATGATCTAGGAGTACTAAAAGCTTGAAAAAATCACACAAACTTAGTTTGCAGAGCTTAATATCACTTAAAGCCCAACCTTTTTTATAGGTGTTTCATTATATGTTGACGTGATAGAGAGAGATATCCATACAATTATCCTAGTGTTTTATGTAAGTAAAATGACAAATGAGATTTTTAGTTAACTATTTTAAGAACGCAACTGATAGCAAATGTATTCAGTGACGTATTTGAAAGTGGTATACAAATTGAAAAAAAATGTTCAAATATTTTATATCGTGAAATAAACGGATTTAGAAGTAAAATTTAACTCAATGTAAACTAGATATTTTTCAAATTTGAATCGCTTAAATTATGTACAATAAGTGTTATTAAATTATGTTTAAGTGAAAGATATTTTTCACTAAGCGACAATTTGCTTTTTTTATAAGTGTAAAACAATAATATCTGCGCATAGTTCGGTTTTTCGCTATCATGAATTAGCGTATAATCCAAAACAAGACATGACATGTCATTTGCACTTACTTACCACGCGTTTACATTCACTTTGCAGCATGTCCGGCGTGATATATTAAAAACAAGAATCTTCAGATCTCATAATGATTTCATTTAATTGAATTAAAGATAATGTAACCGAAACTCAGTGCTCATTAGTTTGTTTCTGGTTGCGCAGTTAAGTTTTGATCTATTCATATTTTAATTGGGTATCTTTTAATTCTGAATTATAGAATCTTTGTGCGCTGCTGGATTAATCACTCACTGAGTAGTTGACAGTGTGGCGTGCGTCCATGAATGGTAAAATGACACGAACATAGTTGTTTGTTTGCCAATAGAGCGAATTTAATATTACTTAGATATCTACGTGTGAAACTCGAAGACTGAAGCCACTAAAGGTAAGCTGAATAATAGATACAATGCACATTTATAATGTAAAAAAACATTGCCACAAAGTAAAAAGGAGCTAAATATTTTTATTTAATACATGATTAAGTTGGTTTTGTTATTTCTGTTGAAATTGTACTTAACACTAATTAGCTATTTAGAACTGAATGAACTGTTTGACTGACAGAACGCAATGCTAAATACACTTTTCCCATTGGTCAAGTTGGAATAAATATTTTGCTACAAAAGGCCGATTTTGAAATTGATTTCTACTGGGTTGTATGTTGTATGCTAAAAGGTTCTCGTATACAAAAAATAATTGCTTATAATTTTCACCTTTATAATTTTAAATTCAAAACTCATTTTCGTCAATGAGTTAAATAAGGTTCACTCTAGAAATCCTCCCCTCAATTAAGATCTAGTTATTTTTTTTATTAATTATTATACCTGTACAAACGTTTTTCTTACAAAGACTTTTAAACTATTCTTGTGTAAAACTAAGCTTATACAAAATCGATTGAAATGTGACGTATAATCACAATATTTGTTATGAATTTAGATATATCAAGCCAAAACTATTACGCCAGACAAAGTGATAGTTATAATTTATATTTTAATACATACGGTACACAATATATAGCTAAATATTCCTCAATTTCGTTTATTATTGTGTTAGCAATTTCATTTCTAATCATAAAAACGTATCATAAGATATTATACTTTGATTGTATCACATCAAATACTACAAAAGAATATTATTTTATTCAATGGATATTCATAAGTAAAAAAAGTTGTACAATGATCGGAAACGAAGAGTTGTTCGATTTATTTTGTTTCATAACTAGAAACGTCATTTCAAAAGCGAATATTGTATTAAAAATAATCAATTCAGCGGGCTTAATGGATAGTTTATCTTTTAGCACTCTGTACCTATTCAGAAGCGAATAATGTACTAATTGATAACACCTTTTAACATAAAATTTATACTGATAGTTTTTATAGTTTTTTTTTATTGCGGCCGTCTGACATATATTATAACGGATTTACATGTATCAAAGATTTAATAAAAAAAATATAATTTATTGTGTGATATTTATTTTTGATTTCAGTCACCAAATAGCCAAGTCTGTCTCTTATTGGTTTTGGAAAAGCAAAATCATCTGTTTTTTTATTTTCTGTTAGAGGCTATTCTCATGTGCCCACTGATTGAGGTATTTATTTTAAACAGCTTGAAATACGTAACACCATTTCGTATTAAGTTTTGACGGTTGGTATAGCACGATTGCATCTATGTTCAAAGTTGTCATTTTGTATTTATCAAATATTGTCGTCATAGAAGTTACTTTGATTCCTATAGTTAATTCGTTGTTTGAGAAAATCATTTACTCCATGATTAGATATTAAACAATTTAAACAAAACAAAATTCCATTTTTTTACCTAATACCATAGACCAGGGGTGGGGAACCTTTTATTCTCTAAAGGCCGCATTAATTTTTCTTATTCGACATAAGGCCGCAGTAAACATTGACTAGGGAATATTTGGTCGGAAACAGTAATTTACGGTCAGAATATGTCAGGAATTTACGAATTTACATAAATTTACAGAATTGGCCAGAAGGCCGCACTAGAGTAACCAAAAGGCCGCAGGTTTCCCACGCCTACCCTAGACGCCTTGACGACGACACCGTATTCATTTGGTGAATATACCAAAACAACCAAATATATTGTTTTACTTTATGAAAACAACAATGAACATATCCAGAGTTTATACATTTGTGTCATATTAACAATCAAAAGTGAGTACAAAAACATTTCCGTAGAAAATAAATTTCTACATAGATATCTATGCTCAGTGGTGTAGTGGGGCCAGGTCGGCGACCTGGCACCTGAAAATGAGCCCTGCCAACTTTTTGGATTTTTTGGTTTATTTGAAAGTTTTTGTATTTTTATCAACATAAATGCATAGTACAAGAAGTAAATACAGTTTTTTTTTAAATGCGCGTTTTTATTGATTTAATTGTTACAACTTGTGATTTCTTAACTTCGGACAGATATTAAAAAAAATAGTGAATAAATCAATGACTGACCTGGTAACTATTTATTTACCACTACATCACTGCCTATGCTCATAAGAATAGTCCCCCCCTACTGGTTCCCGGTAAATTGCTCGAATGGAAATTGCTCGAATAACAAGATAATCAATTTGTTTCCGTTTGTTTTGTCCGTTTGTTCTGTCTTAGCCCTAGTCTTCTATGTGTTCTGGAAATATATAGATACAGCTTGAGTAACTAATTAATAAGCAGTTTTCGTAGAAACACTTCTGTTGAGATAAACTCCATTAAAAGATCATATGTTCTGCATTTGGAGCGAACACGGTTAAAATAAATACTTGCGAAAATTATTTTTATATTTCACTCTCTAAACAAGTGTCGCACAAGATAAAAATGAAACTCGTAGAAAAAGTCGTGAAAAATCGTTTAAATAACCAAGCACTTCGAATAATTTGTAATTCGAGCAATTTCCATTCGAGCAATTTACCGGCTACCCCCCCCCCCCCCCTACTGATTGATATAGTATAAGTGTAGCTTACTTCTTAAAAAGTGAAATATACCAAATGGTTTTTCAGTTCCGGTTGTTTAAGGTAGATGTGGCGAATAAATTATATAATTTAATTAGAGTATGCTATGTTTTATTTGAAAGCAAAAAACAAAAGACTAGAGTTGGTCGTTACAATTAGTCACGCAGTATCAGTCATTCATGTGGAAATTAATCGTGTCGGATACTTAACTCGGTTTGTCTATTTCTAGATTATTCGATTAAAATATTGACTAGCGTCTATTAGCTCCACTCCACTTTTCAATAACTAATTGGCTTCTAGTCATTCAACTTTTTTCTTTATCATCATAGTGAAGTGTAACGAGTATCATACTCGTTACTCAACACATTGCTGATTTGCGATAAATTTATTATGTACGTAATTAATTAATGTAACTATTGAAAACTTATCTGCATATCAAACGCCTCAGCAATCACTGAGGATAATTACATAATCAGAAAATAGTTGAACTTCGTAGCAACGTAGAAAACAGTAACGTACTGAATCTTAAAATATTTTTTGTCAAGTTGCCGCACAGGGCAAAAATTTATGCTAAATATTTAACTGAAAGCCAGTATTTTTTAACTTATAGCGGGACTTACATGCCATTGGGCAACCTGGGGCCTGCAATCCCAGGAATTTTACAATTCCGATTGTCATAGTAATAATCCCGGAATTTTAGGATTCACTACAAAGTTGTCGCTTGCTGTGGCTCAGTTGGTTAGAGCTTGCTCTACCGATCACGCAGGTTCGATTCGATTCCCGGTCAGATCACAGTGAATTTGAGAATTATTCAATTCAAAGTTGTGATCGAAGACTGGGTGTTTTTTATGTCAATTCGCATAATATTCTCTCCTCCCATTCTTCTGATCCTTTAATAACGGGGTATAGTAATATCGATTAGCCAACCACTAGTCCTGTTCTAGCCTTATCCTTCTTTCCCTACTACTCAAACAGTTATCGTAGAAAAAAAAATCTGTTGAGATACCTCTATTAAGAGGCCATATGCTCCACATTGGGAGCGGACATGGATTTAAAAAAAAAAAAAAAAAAAAAACACGTAAAAACCTCTAACGCTTATGAATTATTGTACAATCTCTCAATTCGCAACTTTCTCAGAAGATGAAGCAAAAATAATCAAATTCTAGAGTCTCTTAACTACCCACTTTTTCAAGCAATGATCTCAAACAATTGCGGTGAACAAGCATGATATTATGGTGAATGATCAATCCCGAGACCCCAAAGATTCGGGATTACAAAGATAGTACGGGACTGGATTCCTTACTGGCAATATGGCTAGTCTGGTAACTCATATAAAAATAATAATATTTATATAATCTCAGTGTCAATTATCAAGAGCTTATAACATGCCGGACTTGTTCTAATTGTTCTTAATGCGTTGAATTGTATTGAATATGGATTACAACGGTAATAAGAGGAATTATGCTAGACGTTCAAACTAGTCCTCTTCAACCCAGCTGCTCTTCTCTTCAAATGGTTCCTAAAAAAGCTTGGCCACTGTTCATACGTTTCGTTTTGATAAAACCAATGGAAATAAAGTGATCAATGAGTGATACGTAAACTTAGAAGCAGGGATGGACTGAAGGGAGCCTTGCGCGAGCTCTTTGTTAAATTTGACTAAGGCCGGCGAGCCTCATATTAATTTAAGAAAAAAAATATTCTTATATCACATTAAACAATAACTGCAGTTACTGACTAATATATTATCTACGAAAGTTTCAGTATTCACAGTAGTACATTTTTAGCCATTTACAATGATTAGTTTACGGTAAATTGCATATTGTTACATATTATAAGTGTATTTTAACAATCGATTGTTTATTTATGTATTGCATATAATTGTATAACAATGATAAAAAAAAACACTCCTTCCCTTGAACAATGAGAATTGCTTTGAGATTAAGCGAGCTCCTTGTTTACATATTGGCATCTCACCGCTGCTTAGAATTGTGGCGGGGTGGACATATACTCCACATAGAAAAAGATAATTTTTTTAGAAGAAGTAGACGAATATGAAATATTTTCCTAATTAGTAGGTTTATAGTCCCTTCTATTTTGTGCACTTACATTTCTTGAGGAGGCATGGCAATTTTTTCTGAGTTTCTTCTTTCTTATAGACACCTACCTACATTCTATTAAGTTGAAATGTGGTGTAAGTAACTGAGTCGAAAGTTTTGTCTCAGTTAAGGGTGGGAAGGGATCCAAAGGTGGTAAGGAGTTAGGTGGCACCAGGGGCGCGATAATGGGCTCCATTTCGGCCCCCAGAGACACCTAAACGTAGGGGAGATGTTATTAAGCAAGCGGGGCAGATGTATACAGCCTAATGTGTAGACATTTTTAAGGGATGCAATTCGAGTGTGAGATTGGCGTGGGGGTCGGTAGGTGATGCAGTGGAGTAGATAACATGCAATCGCTTGCGATAACAGTTGTAATATATTATAAATGACATTATTATGTACAGTATTGAGTTATCGTTTCTAGCATTAAAAAAAACTATTTTTTGCTACAAATATGCTTCGAAACCAAAAATTCTCATTAGTTTATTTAGTAAAAATATGATTTCATAATATATTTTTTTAATTCAATTTATTTAAACATCCTAGTATAATACATCAAATAATTTAATGACCAAAACACTGTCGTGAGTTAATAAGTATTCCAAAATATATTTTTACGCTTGGTTACGATTTCTTTTAACCCTTTGAGTAGTGAGCTATTTTTTATTCAATTAGGATATTTTGTATATCTTGATTATTTCTACCATTGATACACAGAAAAATATAAAAATATTTTTGTGGTATTAGTCAGGAAGAATATGGAATAATATTTCAGGTGGTAAATATTGTTTTATAATTTTACAAAGCATAATTAAAAATTTAAATATACTAACTCATTTTTACGTTTCAATATTTTTTAATAAGCTATTACTTTCAATGTAGGCTTAGATCTTTTATTCTTTCATGTGTATACAAGTCCCGCTCTATTGACGTTGATTCCAGGAAAGAAATCGATCAGAAATGTAATTTTATGCTTAATATTGTACGGTTACCGATTTTTGTACAAATATTAACCTTTTTACAAAATTGTTTTGTTCATTTGCATCAAATAATAAAAATAATGCGACTACCAAAAATCACAGTTTTATATGTTTTTTTATCCATATGTAAAAAAACACTTCAATTAAAAGCATGAGAACGGCAATAAATATTAGACGACACAACACTTTAAAAATTAATGATTGTAGTATCAAAATAGTAAATGTAAAAACAAAATAAAATTTATCAACAAGCGTTAAAGTTTTTGAATCATTATTCTTAAGCGTACGTCGCTGGGATGTAGATTCAGGATGAATATTCGATAGAGTCGCCAAAAAAAGCAAATTATTCAGATGTAAGCGAATTCAGTTTTGTGGGGTTGAGGGTTGATAAAATGAAAGGTGGTGGTTGCTGCTTATACAGCAAGCCTATATCTACTTATTAGGTGTACGAATGACATGTAAATGCGAGGAGGCATCAAATTTTATTAATCTATATTGAAGGTTACGACTGCGTAATATACAAAAACTGTAAAGCTTTATGCCGAAAACGCTAACCAACTTATTACGAATAGTCGGACGTTAATAACATTGATATTTTTTAAGTTGACATGAGCTTTGTGTAACTGACTTGCTTTACCTAAATATAATAGAGTTCTACCTTTAAATAATAATTATTCATGTGTTTCATTTTCACACAGCTTTTTATTTTAAAATATTAAAAAGGTACAATAATCATTATTTTAATACAATTCATAGCGGATAAAATATGTGTCAACAAAAATTAAGTATATATTATTAGCCAGTATTGGGTTCTCAAAATATTAGTGGATGTGGTCAAGAGTTTGAAATTATAATAAATTTATGTCAGTAATATTTTTATTGCTTTCCTCACAATATTTCTCTTCACTTACTTCTTATCAAAAACAGAGATTGAGCGACAGACTAACAGCTAGTTACCGTTGTCATTTTCTGTTGAGAAATTCTCTTGGAAGCATTTATAGAAACCTATACCACATTACTCAATGGTTAAAAAATTAACCACCTTATAATATAGATAGATTTTTCGTTTTTTATGGCAGTCAAGTCACATTAGTGCTGATGTCACAACTTCTTATTTTTATTATTTAAAATCATTTTTAAGACTGAGTAAAAGTGTTACTTTTAAATTCAACGTAAAAAGGATACTTTTGGATTTAGCAATAATTATTACAAAGTAAAAAGGGCGATTGGAAAGCTTTTAGCTTCCGATAAAATATCATATCGAAGTATTCATACACGTTCCTTATTGTAAATTTTATATTAAGTTTGTAAAGCTATTTAAAAAAGCATTTAGAGATGGCTAAATCAGGGAGCGTTGATATTTCTCCATCATTATGATTATCATCAGTCGCGTTAAAGCTACTCACTTAAGCGATTGAAAAAAAATATGTTTCCGGGGCAGAAGAGACGAAGGCACAGTAAAAGAAACAGAAAAGGTAAAACGACTCATTCCACAACAATTCACCATTGATGTAGAAAAAAGTCTTTTTTGGTATAAAAGTTAGATTTGCATCATTAATTAGCTTTTTGTGTTGAATATTTATTGTTGTGTGAATTTGGGTGATATATTATTATTGCGGAATATTTATTATTTTTTTGTGGCTGGCTGAATGGTCAAGTGATCAACTTCGTTGGAAACGGTTACGGAGGTCACGGGCTCAAATCCTAGTACGACAGTTCTTAAAAAATGATTTATGGATTTTTGTCCAAAGAATTCTTGTCTTGAATTCCCTCCCACTCACCTTATTTAAAAAAAAAACGGGAGTAGCGCTGAGCTCTAAGCTGCTTGCGCGGCCGTTGGGAAGCCCCCGCGCACTCATTCCGGGTTGGCGCGCACTGCAAGACAGTTGTTCAATTAATAATTGATTGGTCCACGCAGCCTTTGAAATTTCCGCGCAGCTAACCTTTCGGCTTAGAGGGAACGTTGGTTCCAACCCTATTCTTCTATCCCTCTTTGAAAAACGAGAGGTAACTGAGTAACATGCAGTTCTCGTAAAAAATCTGTTGAAATGAACTATATAAGAAGTCCATATGCTCCACATTAGAAGCAGACATGGTTAAAAAAATTATAGAAATTTTGGTAACAATACTTTTATATTGAAATATTTTCTCTTTCATTGATGACTGAATAAATGTTTTTTTTGTTATATTTACCAAATTTGACGACAGGGGGACAAATTTTCTTTAAATTTAATAATTTTATGATTAAATCATCGATATAGGTCAGAATTATTATTAATAACAAATACTAGCTGCGCGAAACAAGTCTCGTCGTTCATTAAAAATAATATTTGAAACGGCTCAACCTCCGAAAAGACGTACTCTCGAGCATTACTATTCCAACAGATTTATGGGTTTTTGATCGTAATACATGTATATATGTGATCTTTAATGTTTCTCAGAGAGATTGATTCTATCTATCTATTATTTTCTATCACTAATGAGATACTGAGAAACTAGCTACTTACCAATCTTTAAAGTTATCGTTAATAAGGCTTTTCTTTAAAATATTCGTTTAAGAGGCCATGCAGTTTCGACAGATTTTAAAGACTTTTTTTTTAAATTAAAATTTTTGAGAAGAATGTAAGAAACAAAGAATAAAGTATTTTCCTTCTAAAATATGAAGAGCTGTTGTCGATGTTTACTTTCTTGGTTTTGTTTGAGACGAATTGTTTGCTGGCGGAGATAACTATCAAGGTGACGATAGTCCATTCCGATATCGGAAAGCCGATAACTAAATACAAAAATCGATACATCGGAAAAGTTGCCTTATCTTAATTCTCACATCGCGAGTAATGAGAACGAGAGGGTGAGAGAGAGAGAGGGGAGAGATGGAAGTCAACCCTATGACTGCAGAGTGTTTATTTATTTTTTCGCCTTTGCTCACTTTCGAATGACCCTCTCATTATCCAACTGGCAGTGAGCAGTAAGCACCACTCTCGTAGTATTTCAGTGATGAGCTTACTAATGTACCTCCTTGTCGAAGATTGATACAATCAACCGTTGATTGTCAAACTGTGCAGTACTTATTTTAAATAAAATATGTGTAAACAAATGCGAAAACTTGAAATTGTTTGATATTATAGTATAACGGGTAACCGGACTAAACTAAACACGATTAAATAAAACATGACTAAATAGAACATGAAGGAACGGATCACGGAGGAACAAGCTCATATTTACTAATTAAACACGAAAGATATATTTTTTAAAGAATATTTCATCACACGGCTTAAAAAATGCTTTAGATGTTATGTAAATCTAAAAAAAATCTATTGTCACTCATGTTCCTCGTTTCCTAAAATCTCAATTTACTAGTATTTTTAAGGAATAGATTTCAACTACGGTATGGTCAAAATCATAAAACTGCTCAATCAAAATCTGCCCAGAAAATGTTACCAAGCACTTGCTGACATATTTAATCCAAAAATAAAATACGAATTCTAAAAATCAGACTGGAAAAACATTTTTGAATTTTTTCATAAGTCTGATCGTTTTATCGTAAAAAAAGTTTTTATTGATTTTCCAACATTTTAATATTATGGAAACTGCCGTCTTTGTTTCCCCGATACCTTATTTACTGATAAATTAAAAAACCAAGGATCCGTATGATCGAAAAATGTGAAAATATCATACGCGGATTAGTACTGAAAATATTTGAAAAAAAATTGCTTGCTTGCTTATCGATTAATCATGCACGTATTTTTTTTTACGAAAAAAGTTGTGAAACCATTATTCGCGGCTAAGCCAACAGCGGTAGATATTTTGCTACATTCGTTCATTGGTTTGATAAAATGTAAAAATACAATCTCTTGAAGGGCATCGCCAGGCTTGGGTCAGAATGGAGAAGAAGAATGGTGAAAATGACGTTGGTTGGGGACGTGGGCTTAGGGATTGCAATTCCGGACTAATATATCAATATCGGTATTTTACATTAAAAACCGGTACTAAAAACAACGATACCAGTATTTAAAAATACTCATAAAAGTGGCCAAATGATAAAATACGCCGTGATTAAATTCAAAACCATAATTTTGATATTCCACATTAAATACGGTATTATAAAAAAAAAACTATGCCACAACCAAAAAGGAATAATTTCAATTAATTATATACTTTTTAGCTTAAATAAAAACTAAAAAATAATAGTTAGTCGATGCTAAAATCAGCCAATCTTGATTAAATATTCATACAGATGTAACATTTGCTGGACTGTTAGAAAAACGGTCAATGAGTATTTGTAAATTGTTTCATAATATTTTATTCTGTCAATAATATACTAGTATTTTGCATTTCCATAATCAGTATTTCCTTTTTTTTTTTGTTTATATCGGGATCCCGGTTATGGTAATACCGATAGAAATCAGATCGACAGATCGACAGATCCCTGCCTATGTACTTACACAAATAGCAAGCTCTGTGTAGTTGATAGATTTAATCAAGAGAGTTGGTATATGAAAACAAATTCAATCATTAATAATGATATTTGTCTTGAATTATTTGTAAGTTTGTAACGTGTGGTACAATACAGCACATACCCACAGGTTCTGTCTGTCTTAGGATTGAGTGAATGTTGTCAGGTGGTACTGATACCTGTGTTTTTTTTAATACGTGTCCTGAAAATAATACCGAACACGCGCAATGCACCCGTTATACAAACTTTGAATATTTTATTTTATGTGATGCCAACAGAATGTGAAATGATTTTCAATAATTTATAACTTATTTATAATTTATATATATTTATATTCTATATTGTTAACGGATATGGTAAGCAAATTGACTAGTGGCCCAGTGTGCGAAATGAAAATTTTCTAATATATATTTAAATATTTCCTCCAGAGGGTCAACGGGGCTGGCTGTCACTAAATATTTTCCTAATGGTCGCGTCACATTTTTGACGGCCGAAACCCGCGCGGAATTTTCAACCCCTGACAAGAGCATATAGAAATATTTTATTCGAAATTAATCCAAGTCGAGCTGACGGAATGATAAATTGACGCTGCCACGTCGGCGGGGTGTACTGCTCTCCCACCCGCAGGAAGACACGAGGGAACTTCACATGTGTTTCGTTGGGTTGACTGTACTCTTGTACAGGCTGTACCCTATACACTGTACGTGTGGAGTGTTTACTCGATAAATAAATTGATTTGATAATATTATATGACTCATTAGGTTTTAATTAAATTACATTCGTATGTGATACTGTACGCACATGGGAAGTCGAGAAATGGCAGTGAGGTGCAATAATATGTACAATAAAGGTGCATAAGATTGTAAGCACAAACATTTATAGTTTTGACATTAATTTCTTATAGTCCGTCCGTACCAATTGTTTCACAAATTCCATTTCCACTCAGACGAGGTTTTATAATATAATATATGTAGATGTATCACTTCAAACTAAATATTTTTTAAAAATATTTATGTATTCATTTTTAAAAAAATTGAAACTTTATTAGTAAATTTGATAATGAAGTAGGACAAAGAAAACCGAAATAGAGAATTAAAATTTTACATTTATTTCTATATATTTGCGATAATATTACGGTATCAAAATATTAATTATGTATATTAATAGAAAATATATTTTATTAAAGATATTCATAAATATTGAAAAGGATTGACATTTTTAATTGATCCTTCCTAATAAATCGGTAATAAATATTATATCTTTTACAACTTTTGAATCAACACAAATGGTACATTCAATTACAATTACAATTACAATTGGTACATTCAATTTTCAATTATGAATACAAGTTAACATTTATATTTATGAGTATAATAATATTTTTTTTCATATTCAATACATTCGATAGTTAATTTTTTTATTTTAACCCACAGGATGCATGCCACTGCCTTGAGTTCGTGCAAGGATAGAATGTACCACTCTGGAATTGAATGTACGAAATGGGTTCGGTTTAAGCGTATTATTTGCGTTTGTTTGAGAGGGCTATGTGCTATGTATTTGAGTGGGGGTTAAAATGATTTATGCATTAGTATTCATTCAGTGTATGAGCCGAGGTTGTTATAATCTACATGCAGTCACTTGGCGGTATCGGCTTTAGTGTTTTATCGCTTTGAAGGGCATTTAGGTTACGTTTGCATTTTGGACACTGCTTTCACTCATCAACGACATTGATTTGACGGATGACACTTAAAATAAAATTATCTAAACAACAACTTTCATCAACAAAATTTAATGGTCCGAAAAAGAATTAATTACAGTATTTAAGAGGATTTCTATCTCATCTCTGAATGTACAAAATATATAAATCTACTATATTGATAAATTATCGCTGAAGCAGTTTGCATCCCAATATCTTGAAATTAGCCTCGTCTAGGACAGGCGTGGGGAACCTGCGGCTTTAAGGCCGCATGTGGCCAGGCTACTCTGACCAAACGCCGTCTGGCCAAATGTCTAATTCTGAAAATTTTTGTAATTTCGTAAATTCTTTGGAGTTTCGATATCAAAATTCTTGAAAGACCTAAAAAAAGGTCCCACGCTGGTAATTTTGGGATATCCGCAAAATTTTGGGCTTTAGAAATTGGTATGAATTGTCAATGTGTACTGCGGTCTTCATGTCGAATCAGAAAAATGTATGCGGCCTTTGGAGAAGAAAATGTTCCCCACCCCTGGTCTAGGACATTGGTTGCCAAACTGCGGCTCTTAGGCCTCTTAAATCTCTTCCACAAAATACCACATACAGTTTAATTGAAACATCGTGTCCCACTAGTAGAAGTTGGTTTCCAGTCTTAAAATTTAAGAGTTGAAAAGGGTGATCTCAGCGAACGTACCTCTATCAGATTGAAGATCTTTTAAGCAAAAGCCAGTTTAAGAATACCCTTATCAAGTTAATAACAATGTAATTACCTATATAGTTAAAGTTTTTGAAAAATGGTTCTCAAAGGAAATTCTCAATATTTTAGATTGCGCTCTAGTGTCCGAAAAGGTTAGTAACACCTGGTCTAGTAGATACAGTTTTATTATACTTTAAAGAATATTGAGATGGTAAATAAAACAAACAGCCAAATAACGCATAAATCAAAGACCAAAAAAAGTCTCGCTATCTTAATATGATATTGATAATCATTACAATAGTAGCATATTTGTTAGTATAATACATTACAATTTACAATTAACGTAAAAAAAAGTTTGGGTGCATTTTGGAAAAGAGATTATTTTTATTTTTTCATTGTAATCTAGAAATAGTTTTAAGTGATCAATTGAAAATGATTGTAACTTTTAGCACTTTATTCCAATATGTTCTCACTATATAACTGCAATATTATGGATTCATAAAATAAAAAACCAGCACACCAAAATCTTCCATTAAATTGGATGATTCCACTAGACGTTGATTAAGATTATGACATTACTGTTGATTGTTTGAAAAGTAAAGTTTACAAGAGAAAATTAAAAGAAATCGCCAGCGTATCCAACAGATCACGTTCCGTAAAAAAATGGTTTCATACAAGGAACATCAAACATTATACCCTTTCAAGATGACGCGGTAATTATTATTTTATTATATTTAGTGAGCGTACTTTTCAGGGACTTAAAATTTCTAAAATTATTTTAAAAATTTCATTAAAAAAAATGTTCTGATAATGATAATTATGAAAATCCGGGTTGAATTTTTAAATTTGACGCTAGTTCTTAATACATGACTAGTGATTTTTTTTATGAATTTAAGCCATCAATATAGACCACATATATCACGGGTTCCCAATCTGGGGGTCGCGAAGGGTTTCCTGGGGGGTAGCCAACTTTTTCGATTTTGGAGATTCGAACAATATAGCAAATCGAGGATTTAAAATTTCTCAGGAGGGGGGGGGTCGCTAGTCACATGGCTTTTATAAAAAAGGGTCGCCACCCGAAAAAGGTTGGGAACCTATGATATATATCATATCCACTGTAAATGATTTTAACTGGATGGCTGCTACTGACGAGATATCTCGTCAAATTTTTCGTGCCCAACACGCCAGAGACGAGTCAATAACTAATTAAATTAATAATTGCAAATTATAGGTAAAGGTACAGAAGTACTTTTTTCTACGGCAGCCAAAAAGTTAAAAAATATATTTCCATCGTTTTAAATTATCGATATCAAATTGCCGAGGAGAAAATAAATCGTCACATCAAGAATCGAAAATAATTGTGGGGTTATAATGCATAACGTACTATTTCCAAAATGAGCGATATTGAGATAGGTATGCAGATAGGGTAATTCAAGCCTAAGGAATCGACTGATCATATTAGTTTTAATATAAAATGTCTATTAGACTGTCTTCTTCAAATTGGAAATCATATTGTTACGTAAATGGTATTTTCTTCGTGTTATTTGTTATAGTATTTGACTCCACTGAAAAGTTTGAGTTTTGGAAATAGTACGTTTTGCATTATAGCCCCACAATTGAGAACACTTTTAATTGTATGGTCGCGTTGCGTCAAAGGGTATAATTGGCATTTATTGTAGGCACATTCGGCGATTGCTTAGTCAAACACACGTCGCGTCGTATTCTTGTCGGCAATCGTGACAATCTCACGGTATCTGGGACTTAAATACACGCTTCCATTATATCGTCAAATAGACTGAGTGTTTTGTGTAATCATGTTCAGACTCGAATACACTTGACTACCGCTCATTATGTCTGCCACAGTAAATATAACCGCCATCATTGCAAAATTCCCATTCTGATTTACGTTTCAAATATAAAAATTATCAGCGTCAAAGACTTTCCTGTTTGAGAAAAGTTAATCGTATATTACTCAAACATCATGTCGGGTCCTATGACGCAGCGGTTAGCGTGGTGGGCTTACGTGCCGGACTCCACGGGTTCGAGTTCCAGTACGAACAGTCCAGTTGGTGCATTAATTATATCAGGTTTTCAAAAAAAAAAAGGATTAATGATCTTGAGAGGAAATTACTATTAATACCAGAAATTGTCCCTGTCTATTCATTTTACACACATATTTGTGTCAGATTGGCAGTAATTATTGTATGTTACATAAAATATCGATGCTACAGGCTTTATCCTTGAAGGTTAAATATTTTATTTGTTGTTTACTCAGAACTATCAATCTATTACTTACCAACTTCTGCCAGAATTTTGACGATATACATAATGCACAATTAATACAAGTAAACAATTAAAAATAATTTGATGGTGATATATATTTAGGGATTAACTTTTTTAACTAGAAGATAAGAACGTGTACCACTTGGGTGTGGTATTGGCCTTTCAAGTCTTAAGTTAATCCTATGCTTGACGAATTTCATCTTCGGTAATTGAATCAAATGAAATTAACCACTGGCGTTTGAACCTGTAATAATATTAAAGCAATGAGAGAACTGCCACACTTGTCATTAATCATTACCGGCCTCTGTGTTATTCTTGTCTTCTCTCTCTTATAAAGCACCCATTTTGTTAGCTATTGTTATCGTTGTTGGGTACCGTGCAACCGAGATTGTCTCAAATTGAATAATAACTTTCAAGATTTTATACAGAAGCTGATTTATCTTTCGGCCCACCCAACATTTAGAAAGCACGAATAATTCGAATGACCTTTTTGTCGTATACGTTTCACCAGATAAAGATTTGATTACTTATTTATCAAAAATACGTTGCTAAAAAATGTTTTATTATTATATAAAAAAAAATGACAAGAATTAGTATCGGCAAGTAAGTGAACGGCTTAAGTTGGATTTAAGAATAAAATGTTTTTTTTATTTAAAAAGTATTTTGTCTTTACGCAAAATTTGACACGTGGTTCACCTCTTTGAAACGCATCGTCAGACTTACTATCGTAAGATTACTTATAATTAATAAATAATGAAGATGCTTCACAAATAGGTCAACCGCGTGTCACAATCAAATTAAATTTTAATTAGTATATGTTATGTTATTCATGTTAAAATCAGCACTATTTGAATCAATAATTAATGTAAAAATAGAACTGTTGTAAACTTAAAATATTTCTTGAAGTCGTGTTATAAAGTTAACGAACGCCGTTGACAAGTAGTAAATGCTTTAGGCCAGTGATGCACAAACCGCGGCCTACGATGGCATTTGTTGCGGCTCTTAAAACCGCTTGAACTATGATAATCTCAGTGCTGTACTGAGGTAACAACCAGAAACATTATGCTCAAAATGCTTACTGCCAGTATGCAGTGTCAGGAATCTCACTATTAAGTTCAGTCGTGCACAGCACGTAATGCGGAGAGTGATATAAGTTGCTGAAAAAAATATTTAACTATTAAATTAAAAATGATACATAAAATGTAGTAAAATATATATTATTTTTTAACACTTTTACCCTCTGTGACACGTGAAAAATTTGAAAATAGATTAATTGGCCCTTCTTTCAAAAAACTTGTGCACCACTGCTTTAGGCCGTTCGTCATTCTTGGTCAAGGATTCACATTCCAGATTTTTTTGTGTAAATAAGATTTTCTTTTTAATTTATTCGTTCAGTCCACATCTGCTATTGTATACAAATCGATTAGCTAAGTTATCTACATTACACAAATTTATATTTTAAATTGGTTATATAAATAATGCTTATGCTATATGAATATATCAAGCGCCACAAAAGTATCGGACATGTTTAAAAAAACGCTATTTAATGGTTGTCCGAATTTCTCACAACTATTGATTTTTAAATGGGTATTGATTTCATTACTGTAAAAGTATAACGTCGAGACCTTTTCATAACTTCGGAAAAGTAATTTTCAATCCGGTCTCAGAGAAAAGTTGTTTCCGACAGTTTGTGCATAAATTGAATGCGACGATCACAATTCCATCCGCACAGCGTCGGCGAATGTCATTGACTGTCACATTTCTTAGATTCAATGTAAGCCCCCCAGTCTCAACATTATAAACACAAGGTTCGTGCACGGACCTTCAATTAATTACACGTATATCAAATACTACGCTATTGAAGCAGTAACATAATAAGCATGCTAGAAAGAAATTTAATTTGTTTTTTTTTTAATAATAAAATTATCGATTTGAAATAAAGATTTCTTCGAGTCAAGTTTGAATATCAATCCATGACATCATCTTTAATCCTATTATTTTCTTTAAATATATTGGTACACATGTTTTTTGGAAAACATTTGGTATCTGAAATCTCCCTCGTAGGTATTTTTTAGCAATATTGCAGTCACATTATTATAGTAAAATCTTTACTGCTATCACAATATATTATCACCTTAATGCAAGAAGTTGTTAGATAGCAAATATGACATAAATGAGGTAAGTAGACAGTGAAGTTCTTGGATATAAACTCTTTTTCTGGATGACTCAGATGGTGTATTTATTGTTTTACATTTACAAAGACAGTGATTTCTTCTATCGGTAAATATTATTATTGCAGATTAAAAAGCAAAAGACTACTCCACATTTATTTAAGTCAGATTTGCATTAACCCATATATGGTGAGATACTAAATATGATTATCTATGGAACATAACAAGTTGAGTGTAGAGACATTATCATAAAAGCTATTTTTTTATTTGCTTCTTACTATGAACAATAAATTTGTTAATGACCAGCTTCTGCCGGTATAGTGGCGTAAAATATTATAATTATAAACATTAAATTTTAAAATACGACACAGTGCCGTGATTTGGAGTTATCACCTACGGTGTTTTTTTACTTATTAGATATTAAACTTGTTCATCATACAATGTGCAGTACTTAATTAATATTTTTTGATGATAGGAACTGATTTCGCACAGCACAATAGATTTTTAAATAATCATGATAAAAATTCAAAAATACCACTACATGATAAAAATACATAAACTAAAATCGATACCAAATTTAAATACATCAAGAATTTTTCTCAATTTTTTTCAATTATTGAATTTTTGTTTTTTAAGATGACAAAGTATAAAACGCCGCCTGTGTGGTCGAGTGGTTAACATCGTTGGCTACCGCTACGGAGGGCACGGGTTCGAATCCCGGTGCGGGCAGTTTTATAAATTGATTTTTCAATTGATTTATGAATTTATGTTCAGAGGCATGGATGTATGTGATGTTTTGAATTCCCCCCTCCCACCCATCCTATCCTATGAACGGGGCGTATGGAGAGCGATTAGCTAACCACTAGTCCTGTCCTTGCCCTTTCCTTCTATTCCTACTCTCTTTGGAAAAAGAGAGGTTGAGCAACTGAGTAACAAGCAGTTCTCGTAGAAACATTTTCTGTTGAGATAAACTCCATTAGGAGTCCATATGCTCCATATTGGGAGCGGACATGGAAAAAAAAAAAGTATAAAAAATATTTTACAAACTTCATCTTTTAGTAAGGTTTTCAAGCTGTGTGCTTATGGTGTCAAAGATTTTTTTCTTAGTAATTTTGTATTTAAAATATTATTATGAAAAATACAAGAGGGTTGTTGATTATCCCACCACCACCCGTTATGTGTATGCAGTCGCTTTTTCACGGCCGCCTTCCATAACGTAATATAATCAAGAAAAAAACGAATTTACTCATAATATTTTTAGCCCGATACAGAGCTGCACGGGACCTATCTTTAAGCCATGCACTGTTGTGCTTTAAAAAAATAAAGATTCAAAGTAATGAAATATAAGGTGAATTGCTCAGCCATTTAGTTTAAGTGATATTAACTATCCGAATACTGAGAATCTGAAGTTTAATCTACTCTGCGTCCAATTTAAATAGTAACTGTAAACAAATAAATAGAATATGATTTAATAGAAAATTAACAAATACATTTTTATAGTTTCGCACTTGATAGATACCCTTAGCCGTTGAAGTATGTAAGTAAGTAAATTTTTTAGTTAGCTTTAGAAAAGTTAAACTTTTAATGTGCATATTTTTTCGTAACTAAACGTTGTGCAGGCCTGATTTTCGGCCTCCCTTGCGAGATTTTCCTCCTCACCTCAAGGGGTGTGTGACCCCTACGCCCTCCGCCCTGTCACTTACACCGGATACTCCTGTAACATTTACAATTCACTCTTCATTCTTCCACCTCCCGCCTACACCGAGCAATATTAATTAAACCGAAACTCTAAATGGGACGGTCTTATTTGCTATACGTGTTCAGCATTTCGATCTCGCTGTTTCATTGACACTCTGCCGTAAGTCTTTGTTTTAACGTAATAACATCGCTACCTATGACTACCACAGTGGTCACCATACTTGCTTGACTTTGGTGGTACACACACATATAAAATATTACAGCTGCTTTAACCTATTGAGCCCTAACAAAAACAAATTAACTGCTATGATAAATTAATATTGAAATACAAATTTAAAGTCGCAAGTTTTTTTTATGACAATAACTAAAAATACGTCAAACAATATTAATATATATTTTAAAAAAAGATTACATATAACTTTGAATCTTTCAAATTTAATATTAAGCACCTTCAGTCGAAATCTTAAATTATTAAATATAACTATTAAAAGAGAAAAAAATGTTGGTTCTTATTTTTTTATCCATGCCTGCTTCCAATGTGGAGGATATGACCTTCTAAATTTTTCTACGATTATTGTTTGTTACTAAGTCGCTTAACCTTTATTTTTCAAAGAGACTGGTAGAGATAGAAAGATAAGGCTAGGACAAGACTAGTTGTTAGCAAATCGCTCTCGCTTCGCCCAGTTATTGAAGGATCGGAAGGGTGAGAGGGGATGTTTAGACATCTAACAAAAATCGATGAATCGATCGAAAGAATGCTGTTCATACTGGGACTCGAGCCCGTGAGATCTGGCATGGAAGCCAACACCGTTTACCACTGCAACATAAGACCCACCCGACCACCCGACACCCAGTTGTTAATTTTCATAAGGATCATAGGAAAAAGTGACTACAATTCGATCCAAAATTTATATTGTATTATTAGAACGTATTATTGTTGTTGTTTTGTTAGAAATTAGTAAATACCATTGGTGAGCAAATGCGGTTCTTCGTTGAGATAAGTGCGGCTCACATTAAAAAATAAATGTTTTTTTTTTCATGAAAATTGTAAAATCTACAAAGTGAAATTTGCAAGTCTTATATAGTCGCTTCGATATTGGGTTTTAGGATGAATCGGTTTACGTTCGAATGGGTGGTAGGAGTGCGTACGTATATATTTGATACTATGTAGTTATGGTGAAACTATTTATAATATATAAGCAACCCGAATATGACTTTCATCGACCTCATGCGTGCTTACCCCTGGTATATTGTTTAAGTCTCGCAAAAATAACATTTTTTTTTTCAAGTTTCAGTGATGAACTTGGAAGGCCTTGTTAGCAGGGGTAGGCCGGATGGGGCTCGGAGGGGCTCGCGCGAGTCCCTTGTAAATTAAGAGAAAACCATATTCTCATATCAAATTAGTATATAACTGCAATTTCTGACAAACATTATCTACGACAGTTCAGTATACAGAGTAGTACGTTTTTAGCCATTTAGATTGACAAATTTACGATAAATTGCATATTTTTACATATTTGTTTGAGATTAAGCGAGCCCCTTGTAAACGTATTGGCAGCCCACCGCTGCTCGTTAGTAATATAATTTGGAGACTTTGTTTCTTTAAATAATAAAAAAGCTTAGTCAAATTTCACGATTAACAAAAATAAAATTGTAAAAAACTGAATTAAAAACAGTGTGTATGTTTGTAAGCTATTTTTAAGATCTCTAGGATTCAGTGAACCCAAGGGTGCTTATGGGATAATCCGCCATTGTGAAGGTGTGATTATAAACTTATTTTGTTTTCATGCCTTTCAAATAAACATTCTAATATGAATAAAAAAAATATTATTACTGAATTTTAACACAACATATTTTAATCTGTGTAACTTCAAAAACACTCATCACTAATGAATTTACGAAAGTAAAAGTTCGCCAAAAAACAAAAATCATTTATTGGAACTAGTCTGATATGCAAACCTCATTTTCTTTGTTCAATCGATGTTCATTAAACTTTTATGGCACTTATCAAAATGAGAAAAGTTTATTTATCATGGACATTTAATAACTATTTCGATTTCACCCTTGTATGTCTTGAATTCCATCAGTATTATATTTGTGTACGGTAAACATTTTACCCTACTCTCTTTAATCCAAAGGCGAAACCACGAACTGTAAACCTAATATTGATTACAGAAAGTGAAACTATTTCAATTGGGTATTCCTGTCTCGGATTTTGGCAACTTATCGATAGAGATGGAAACAAAATCAAAGCTCTGAATTTGAGGGTATTTTGATTTACAATCGAACGCATGAGTAAAATAAGCCATATAGATTTATGTTATAACAGCAAAAGGTAATGATTGTTGTATTAATTGTATTACGAATCTCTTTTTAAAAACGCGTTTATAATTGAGATTCGTTCAATATTTAATGTCAATATTGCTTAAAATTCAACATAATTAAGCAAATTATGTGATAGTATAAGTCATTTTTAAAATGTTTAAAACCACGGAACTATTTATTCACGCTTGTAAATTATTATTTTTCACTGTAAAACGAAAGGCTTACATATTAATCTGTCTTGTGTATTGTTATTAATTATAAAACATGTTCGCTCTCACTGAGGAACATATGGCTTCCTAATGGGGGTATCTCAACAGATTATTTTTCTACGAGAACTGGTCGTAACTGGTATATCATTATGGACACCTAGTACTATATCTTGAAAGATTTCTTCTTCAACAACTTCTTGTTGCTCAGAGAGTAGAGCTAAAGCAGATCCCGTTTCGTGCAGTTTTAAGGATTGGATGGGTGGACGGAAAAACAGACATCATAAATACATACGAATTTGAAGAAAGATCTATACACATATTGAGAAATCAACCATAGTTTATAAAAGTAAGCAATTTGCCAATAGCTCACTGTTAGTTCGTTGGTTATTAGTAGTGCTGTGGAGTCAGAATCGTAGTTGTAGAGCTGTGGTATCTTAGGTGAAGTTTGAAAAGTTGTGAATTTAAATTAATTTAAAAAATAACTGCTATATTATATATAAATATGCATATTCTTATAAAGCGAAGACGGAGTTGAACCATTTGTAAATTCCAGAGTCGGAGTTAGAGTCGCGGCATAGTCTTGGTTAAGAATTGTGGGGTTATAATGCAAAACGTACTATTTCTAAAATGAGCGATATTGAGTTAGATATGCAGATAGGGTAATTAAAACCTAAGGAATCGACTGATCCTATGAGTTTTGATCTAAAATGTCTATAAGGCTGTCGTCTTCAAATTGGAAATCATATTTTTATGCAAATGTTATTTTGTTTGTGTTATTCGTTATAGTATTTGACTCTAATGAAAATTTTGAGTTTTGGAATTAGTACGTTCTGCATTATAACTCCACAGTTACACATTCAATTTTATATTTCAGACAAAGTAAGGCTTATAATAAATAAAGTAAAATAATTGAATTTACTTTTTGAAAATTTATTTAATTAAAATAATCACATTTTTAAAATCGAAGATATTGCTGGGCACAAGCAGTAATTTTTAATTTTGTGATTGAGAGCAGTTATGATAATCAAAGTGGTATATAAGTAATTAATTTAAGTTTGTCCTGGATCGAAATCAAAAAATCCGTTGTGGTTTTAATTTCCTGATTAAAATATAAATGTGATAAAATACAATTTTGTCCCTTTGGGTGTGCAAGCCTAGCTGATGTCTACTTGCTGGGGAGTATAACTAAATGGGGTCGCCTTCAATCCACCGCCGGTCGAAACAATAATTACTCCAGTGTGAAATGCCAATGTAAAACGGTTTGTATAACTAAGGCGGCCCAATCCCTCATGAATCTTATAGCAGTTAGCAAATAACACCCATAGTCTGTGACTGGAAATGAGCTACGATAAACTATTCCATTTACATAGAAGTACTTAAGGACTTATTGGTAAATTACTCTTTGGGAATATTAACGATCCTACACTTGATAACTTCGATATTTACAGATTACGTTTACGTGTTGTAAAAATGATTAAACTTGTTTATAGCTAATAGTTTATTAATCGTATTTACGTTATGTCGTGATTATCTAATAATTGCTTAACTCAACTTTATAATAGTTTTACATTAGTCCGTGTGAAATGTTTTGAGAGTATTTATTTTCACAGTGACGTCGTCATGTGTATAAATTTATTAATTTCCGTACATTAAAAAATATGTGTACTTACCTACTTAGATATCAAATTAAAGAAACTTCGATTGATTTTGACACTATAGTGGTATTATAATCAGTATCAATCAATATATTAAGTAGCGCCAGTGTGTATTTTGAAATGCGATCATTCATAGCATTCCACCAAATTTTGAGAACGAAACCTGTATCAGCTTAGAAGTGTAAAGTGAACACGATAAATCATAGCATTGTGTTTTCCCAAAACTACATTTTTTTTAAAGATTTCGACTTGCTTGGTGGAATTTCAATATTAAATTTGAATCGTTCAAATTATGTACACTCCCACAGATTTTGTCACTAACGACCCGGGTTTCACCTTTCGGCATCTTCAGGCGTTCAAGTGCACGGATGAACTTGAACTAACTTCAGTTCAACTTCAGTTCAAGTTCATCCGTGCACTTGAACGCCTGAAGATGCCGAAAGGCGAAACCCGGGTCGTTAGTGACAAAATCTGTGGGAGTGTACATAATTTGAACGATTCAAATTTACATTTTATTTGTACAAATCATGAATGCTTAAGAAAAGTTATAGAACTTAAGAGTTTTTTTTAAATTAGTGAGCATAAAATTTTTGAGGTTTGTCTTAGTTGTTTACAAAAGAAAAAAATTTAGTAAAAAATATTTAGTAAATATAAGAAAATTAAGAGACGTTTTTGATTAAATTATACTATTTCTTTATATTTTATTATCCATGTCCGCTCTCAATGTGGAACGTATGGCTTCCTAATGGGGATATCTCAACAGATTATTTTTATACGAGAACTGGTCGTTACTCAGTCGCTAAGCCTCTCTTATTCAAAGAAAGTAGAAGGGATAAGGCTAGGACAGGACTAGCGGTTAGCTAATCGCGCTCGCTACACCCAACTATTAAGGGATTGGAAAGGGTGGGAGGGAATTTTCAGACATCACAAACCCCCATGCCTTCGAACAGAAATCGATAAATCGATCGAAAAAATGTTGTTCGTACTGGGATTCGAACCCGTGAAGTCCCATATAGTAAGTTTCTATATAATTAATGAAAAAAGATTCATTTTTATTAAGTAATTTAACTCTAAGCTCAATGTTGAACTAACTGAGAATCAGGTTTACTGTATAATTATTAAATTGCATCATATTCAAGAAGTGCTTATACTATGATTTTTATAATATCGAAAATGTTGAAATGATGACAAATCAATTGAATTATTAAAATCGAAAAATAGTTCAAAGAAATACTCCAATGTTATGTATCGTGGGAAACAAACAAAGATTAAACAATAAACAGTTGAAGAAAGTGTAAATGGACACTGATACCACAATCCTGAACGAAGAAGAAAGGTGTGCGAAGTATCTTTGTCGAAACGGGAGCTGATGAGATATCCACTCTGCACTTGGTCGTCTTGTTCGTCGATAATGCAACAACATACCTAGAAGTGTTTTCTCTCAGCTTAGCTAACCTCCAAAGAACCACGGTTCGTTGTATCTGAGGCAGTTTTGTCAGAGATCACAACCTTGGCGGCATGGTGCAACGTTGGATAAACGTCATGAAATATAATTAAAATTTCCACAAAAAAAAATAAACCCAAACTATACATTTATTCCACATGACATTTTAAGGAAATTCTTAACAAATTAAAAAAAATACCTACTTCCTTAAACTCGTTTATATTTGAATTTATAATAATGCATGCTACACCTGAAATAATAATACGTATGGTTAACAGATACCGACTTTTATGTCAAGTGGTAAATGCTGTTAAGCGTTTGTTCTACTCGGTTACGCGGTAAAAGGTTTGAGTTTCCGATTGGTCACTTTAATTCATTAGCCATACACTGAAAAGAGAGATAATGCGATACGTCGTGCCTTGATAAATCTTCTCCGGGTCCGATCTAAAGAGAGATTAAGCAACTCTAACTAGTATTTGTAAAATTATTTATTTTCAGATAGATACTAAGTACTGTAAAAAGATATATAAAAAATGCATGTGCAGAGAATATTTAGTCTATCTTTATCTTATACATACATTGTTTTGTATTTTTTAATATTTTTTTACAGTCCCGGTAAATAAAAACAGTGTAAGTTAATGACGTATCTTAAAGAACTATGGATCGAGATTTCACTGTTGACGTTGAGTCAAATTGTAAGAATTTTTTTTTTTTGTTGCAACGACAAATACGAACAGTTCATAAAATTGATATAATGCGCTCTTTCATTGAAATTGTGTTGATTTTGTACGAAAAAAATATTATATAGTTGAAGCTAAAAGAGTTAAATATGTTATTAACGCGATCATGACTTGTCGTTTTTGTAGTGTTAGAATATTATTGTTACAATTCCACCAGCGTTCTATATAAATGCTGGACAAATATTTTCAGGACACGTGAGTTTCGTGAATATATCAATAAGTCGAGATATGGTATTCATTCTTTTCTATGATAGAATTGTACTAATATTCATTTTCTAAATGCTGGAAAAGTGTTTCGAAATACTCATTGGTTAGGTGAACAATACAGTGGAACCCCCAATTACACTACCCCGAATTACGCGCTGGCTTGAAATATTCGCCGCAAATCCTCCAATTGTTCGGTCGCATTCCATTATTGTTACTACTAGACGGTGGTATGTGCCGCGCATATAATCAAATATTGGCTAGCGTCTGTGTATTCAACACGTGCCAGGCTATACACGCATAGCTGGGCATCTGTCTGTGAGCGGAATATTTACTACTACAAAAACTAAATATTTCGTCCATTTTTTTGTTGCAAAACTAAGGGAAATCTTAGTTTTTCATTTTCCGCGGAAAAAAACCAAATCCCTAATTTTGTATGAGATTCACACCCCCAATTACACGGTCCCGACTATAGTGTAAATGGGGGTTTTACTGTCCATATAAACATCGGTGATTACCATTGGCAAATATGTGTTATATCGAGTTGTCAACATATTCACGCCATACACGAGTATATTCTATACTGTGTAATACAATTTAAAAAGCGTTAATTTTAATACGATGAAGTTTCAGTAAGAAGTTTTTATCGGAATCATGTGAAATTAACCACACCACTTGAGGGAAGACAGGTTGGTTAATCCTGATTTTCACATTCGTTTTCGGATATTCAGTACAATTCTATTTTAGAAAATAAACGGCACTCAATAGTTGCTAATGACGGCAAAACAACGTTGCACCGTCGTGCAGCGTCACCGGCCGGCTCACATTGGTCAGCTGTCATTTGTAGCGTCCCATCAGTCAGAATCGCTATCGCTGCGGCCGGCCCGCGACACGGTTCTGCACTTAGCGCCGGGCGTGCGGTGCGGGAGGGGGGGTGCCTGGAGGGGAGGGGCGCACCGTCTAATTGTGCCGCCGCTGGACTCCAACACAAGGAGGGGGAATTTTTTATCGTTCCTAAATTTTGTGTGTTTCAGCCGCCGAGGTTAGTATATTGTAGATGAGGTGTAAGTTTAGCCCTCTGAAATCCACTTGAAGTAGGTAATTAAAAAAAAAATACTTCCGAAATTAAAAGTAATATTTCATATTCAAGAATATCATTTATTTACCAAAACATTTCACAGTGATTTTTTTTACCCAACGATGGTACAATGGGCTCTACATTTTACACAATTTACATAGAGATACGAGATATTTAAACGTATGAAAAAACTTTTCAATATTTATGTTCTGGGCTTGGTCTTCTTGAAAGAATAACCACAAAACAATCAGTATGTTATAGTTTAGAAGAATTTATAAATATTATTATAGTAAAACTGATTCACGAAAAACAATTCCGTAGCAGCGTTATAAAAAAATCCAAAAAGGACAAACTCAAATTTATAGTTGAATTTTTTTTTTTTAAGGATACTTTATATTTCTTTTCTTGTAACGAACTATTAATTTGTCATTACGTCCTTTCATAAATATATTTATCGATGAAGAATATTTAGCTTTTGAATTATTTTTTTAAATATGATAATTATTGGATTTTCATGTTATTTTCTTAGTTTAAAAATTCATATAGTTTTAATCGATGTTTCGTTGTTAAAATTTGCATAAGTTTCAACAGCGCATCTTTGTTTTTAAAACATTGACCCATAAAGTACGGTAGAGGATAATGATTTGGCCGATTAATGAAAATATATTTAAAGAACCATGTTAAAAGATTGCCATCGCCGAAAAGGTTTTCACACGACATGAGGTCACAAGTGTTTTTTCATGGAATTTTATTGTTTGGGTTTTATTAGATGCTTGAGTAGCTGTTAATGAGTTATTTGTTTTTTTAAGTCTAGCCTTTATAAAAAGGTAAAACACAAGCCAACAATAAATTAATTTTAATTATATTTACTTACTCGCTGCAATCGGATAAAATCGCGGAAAAATATGCTAAAAATTATTACTATAAATATTCATCGCTTAAGCAAGGTTGTAAACACACGATTAAACAGTTTTCAGGATTATAAATGGGTATATTTTTTTCTTTTATTATATAAACAAATAGAGACGTTTTTAAATGTCTTCTTTAAATGATTTAAATGTCTTGTTTTTTACTTCTAAAGTTCTAAATGATTTTATAGGAGTATTGATGTTTTTAAAATATCTACTTTTATGATATTTTAGTAAATTGAAAATGTTTTCCATGAATTGCCATTGTAAAAGTGAAATTTTCGTACAGTGAAACTTTTCTTTGTAGCTCTCTAATATTGCTTGAAAATTTATTTTTTGATTTGGGAATAAATAGTTGTCCAGGAACGATTAAAAATCTTCTCCTAAAGAAATATTTTAATCCATCCTTCAAATCAAAGACACAATTTATAATATCGATGGTTTTAAATTTAAGTTACATACGTGATAAGTTTGATAAAATTTTGTAAACAGTACCTAACTGCATATATTTTTTTGAAATGATCAATCTTAGAAATGTGCAGACCAACTTAAAATTGCATTGAGTTCATTTTGTAACTTTCGTGTAAACTTTCAATTAAGGCTTCACTCGTATGTTCTGTTAGTCTTATCACACCTGTGCTTTAAACTATTTATATAATCAGGACTGGCTTAGTTCAGCCAGTGAACATAGTTTAATTAGCACTTAACCAGGCCATGTTCATATTACATTGAAACCCTAATCTATAGTTCGTACATTGTGTTGTTGATTTCATGACTTGTCCGCATTCATTGCTTTCTTGAATTCATCGTTTTTTGAGAGGCATTCAAAAACTTAATATTTCACTGTTAACAATATTGTAGAATACGTTCGATACATTGTGTTTCCGTTGAGAGGTATTGATTTTTTACTGTGCTAAGTAAAACAACACTATGGTGTATAAATTACACTCCGTCCTTTTAACGATATTGTGTTGTCCTGTTTAGCGTGGCACGTTCAGCTAGCTTCATAGAAGATTATTTCTGTGCCCGTAGTAAAGAGTTATAAAATTGTCGTTCGAGGCATCATGGCGACGAGATCTGACGGTCGGCAGACACGAACCCTGCGGAGACAGGCTGTTTTCCTTTAAGGTTTATTACCTTGTGTTGTTTTTGTACCAAATATTTATTATTTAGGGCCGTTGTTATGTAGCTTAATAGAAGCACGTTAGACTAATTAACTCAACGCCGCGCCAACGGTTTTATTTGCTGGGATCATTTTTGATGTGGCGCCACGTCAATTTGACGGATAGGTAAGAAAATATAACTAAATCTTACACATCTTCCAAGACACATTTTTTTAATAAATTATCAAAATTGGAATATCACATTCAATGTGTTCACTCTCAATTGAGGGTATTATTTGCAAACCCGGCTCATTCCAAAATTGTTGGAACATGAACCATGAATGTATTTTTTTAAATCCATGTCCACTCCCAATGTGGAGCATATGGCCTCCTAGTGGAGGTATCTCAACAGAAGTTTTTTCTACGACAACTGTTTGTTACTCAGTCGAAAATAAAAATAAGTTTTGAAAGTATTTTTAGAAATCAGCTTCAAATATGGTTTGATAACACAGTTTTGATGCTATGTTTCCAATGTACATCATGTACATTGTTTTTCAAAATGAAATTCAAGTTTCATTTTTGAACCATTTTGGAATATGCCGTGTTTGCAAATAGCTCCCTCAATTATTTGTGGAAAGACATTATACATTAAAAAATAAAACACTTAATGTACTAATTCTATGTACATTATTTATTTAGATCAGTACCATTTTCGGTCATATCAAATCAAAATATAAGTGGTTTTTTTTTTAATAAAATTGTCAGTTTTACAAAATGAACATATTTTTCATTCAATTAAATTTAAAAAAAAAACTGTTAGCTAAAATACATTCCTATTTTTAGCCTGATTAAAACTTTAACCACAAGATCACGAAGTCTCAGTACCTTCCCAAAAAAATATAATTGACGATTGACTGGCAACCAGTAGTCATAGTAAACGATAGGATTAAGAATATTAGGTGTCAGCCTTTCTTATTGGTGTTTGTGGCTTAGTATAAAATATTCGTTGGTTTTTAAATAACAAGAGTGGTGTTCATTAATAGATTGATGATTTGGTAAATAAACGTCTCACGAAGACTTGTCTCGAAGGAGTGAACACGAGTATAAAGGATTGCCAGAGGTATTAAATGACAGAACCGTAAAATAATTAATTCGTCATCTATCAGTTTTCTAAAATGATTTTTTAAATATTTTATAATTTTCTTCGCAATTTGCATAATTCCAAATAAATCATTTTCAATCAAACTTTATCGCTGTTTCAATCCTTTTATATACAGTTAATAGCTGCAAACATACTAGGTGTAATTGACTCACTAATATAACGTTTGTGACATTGTTGCGTTGAAAAAATATTATTTAATTTATTTACAAATGTATTATTTTCTCTTATTGACTTGCATAATTGTCGGATCCATGATACAGTTGTCAACGTCTTTGGCTTTCATGCTGGATCTCAAGGGCTCGAATCCCAGGATGTACAGTATTTTTTCAATCGATTTTCGTTCGAATGTTTGTGATGTCTAAAACTCCCCACCACCATTCCAATATTTAAATAACGGAATGTAGCAAAAGTGATAAACCAACCACTAGTCCTGTTTTAGCCCTATCATTTATATCCCTACTCCCTTCAAAAAAAAGTTTGGGTAACTAAGTAACAAACAGTACTAGAAAAACTTCTGTTGAGATATCTCCATTAGGATGCCATATGCTCCACGTCGGAAGTAGACATGGACTAAAAAAAATACTTCTAGATTGTCGTAAATGTGTCGATGACATTTTTTTTGTTTGTTTTTATTGCCTTTTTTATTAAAACATAACATTGCATTCAATCAAATTGTTAGTTTGCTAAACCCAAATTCTTAAAGTGAATGTGTTCGAAAAAAATGTGGATACTTTAAATGTAATAGGCCGATTTTAATTTTTTAAATTGGCACTTGAATAATAATGATATATTGTCTTATAGGTATTAGCGTATTTTACATGTATAATATGCACTTTTCTCCAAAAAGTATTTTGTTGGTATTAAGTGAAGGCAGTTGTTCCAGAATGCCTTACAGTAAAATACTAATAAGTTCTTTAATTTCTGCTAATCTTACATTAACAATGGCCAGAAATACAGTTACGGTTCAATATAATGTATGAGTTCCAACTTGGACATAGTGCAAGTTTGGCTGTGAAAAGCGTATGTTCAATGTGCAGTAAAATCAAGTATTAAGTGTTGAAGATTTACCGAAAAGTGGTAGGTAGGCCTTAATTAAGTGACTAAAAATGAAGTTATTAGTACTATTCTAGTAAAGAAGCAAATCCGAGATTGATGGTGCGAGAAATTGCTCGAAGACTAGATATGCATGTTCATGAACAGTTCACAGAAATTTAAGAACTTTGACAAACCTTTTATTTTTTTCACCTTAAAAATTACGCTCAAATTACGCAAAGACGACAACCTTTATTATTTATATTAAAGAATGTTAATTGACTCTTTTTACTGCTGAGATTTAATTATTTTTTTCATTTAAAGTCTAGCAATAAGAAATATTCCTTACTTCTGAAGATGTTTCTGAAAATGGCGGAAACACGCTTCACTACTAGTTTCCCAACTAATGCCATAACAATGCCTTAAAATCTTATTTTATATCCACTGAATGATCGAAGATTAGTTTTAGTTAATGTTTAAAAGTGTGTTTAACTTTTGAAAAGACTACAAATCAACTTCAGTGCGACATATTGTTTGTGAGACGATTTCCAAGCCATACAGACACATTGAATAAATATACATAATTTTAATATCGAATCTCACTGATTCAGCAGATTGAAGATATTTTTGAAAAGCAAACCACGTGTCGGAGCAGTGTAATAAATAGTGTACTAAAAAGTTATTAATTGTATACATTTTGATATGCTAATTGAATTGAATAAAATAGTTTTATTCGTTACCGAAAAAAAACTTTCAGAATTTCTACGCCCTGCTCTGTCATATAAAACGTATTTTAATTAATTATTGTATTTTTTTCTCAAAAGGTTTAACACTAACAAAATTTTACAATTTTTGATGTGCCATATTGTTAAATATTACGCATGTATTTATGCTACTTCATAAATTGAGTCGATAATTTCATAATAAAACTTTACTGCACGTTGTAAAATTAATATGCTTTCGTCAGTTTGGCAAAACGTAAAAATTTCAATACACACAAGTTATGATTTTGCGAGTTGGGGGGCCACCCAAGGTGCCAATTAATATTCACTTTTATGACATTAAGAAAAAAAATGTATATCATAAATGCCTACCTAGCGTAGTTTCTGATTTGTACCATCTACAACTTGTGTGGTAATCAAACGAGTTTTTTTAATTGAGTAGTGCGTGTTTTTGTATATTGTTCACAATTTTGAAAGTGCTATATGAATGATCTTTGAGTTATTTTTGATAAACTGTGATGAAAACAATAATTGGTGGTAATCAAATGACGGTTCTAAACAATTGCAGATTACAATATATATATATATATATATATATATAAAAACTGTTTGATTAACAAGAGATTGTAATACCGGTATTATCGAAACCGGTATCACAATATTATCAAGCGAGATTGAATTTTGAATGTTTAGAACCATCTCATATTTAGACAATTTTTTCACGATCAATCAAAATATTTTAAGCCTGTTAAGTTTGTAACAATATTGTCAGGTTCCAGGATTGGTGTTTTATTATTTAAGTTAATTATTTAAAAAAAACCCGTTTATTATTATCATATGTTTTTTATGGCGATATTTTAAATAAAATTGCAAAATATCGATTTTAATTTACACATTCGGTATTGCCATTCTAATAAGCTTTAATTTTCTTCTTAATTGATTTTTTAAAATGTATTTTAAATGAAATATCGAATTACCGGTATTAATATAATCGTCCAGTATTTTAATCACCAGACCTAGTGATATGGTGCTGGGATATGAGTATTCTATCAAATTTTTGATGTAATATATTCATATTATAAAATATTTTTTTTAACTTTATTTAAACCAAAGATGTTACAAATAATTTTATTATTATATCTTAAAAACTGGTATTTTGTACTAAAGCATAAATACTAAGAATTTGGCATACAGACATCAACGTAGTGCAAATTATTACGTCTAAAAACATAATTTCGAGTTATATCTTATACCAAAATGTTTGTCAGGTGTATGTGGCATTATATTTATTAAAATAAACTTTTTAACTTCAAGTCTTATAAACAGTTGGACAAAAATTCTTTTCTAAAAATTGTTATTTTTTATGCAATATATGATTAAACATGTATCATCAATTTAATCTAAACTGTTATTGTAATATATATAGTAAAATTGATATATATATAGTTTGTTAAATTAAATGTCTTTCAAACACCTGACATCCAATGACATATTTCTTTCGTTCACAACACAAATGTGCTGTGTACAATGACCGATATCTTTTGACTGTCCATATTAAACATGCTCGTTGTGAATCCATTTTAAGATATGACAAACAGTTCTCAAAGATACAGTTGTGTTGGACCTTCCTGTTGTTTTAGGATACAGTATGGCTCACATTGAAATAAATAATAATATTTATAATTCTCTATAAATAAAATGTTGCTAAATGTAACTATATTGTAAATAATAAATGATAATAAGCTGTATTTTTTTTCATTATTTTTTCGATCAAGGGTGTATATTGAATATTGTAAAATTATTAGTCGTTACACTATAAATGTTTGTTAATAAACTTAAAAGGTTCAGATTTAAGGAGATGTTTTTTATATTACACTTGTGCTAGACAAGTTTTAAAGAATAAGAAAATATGTCAACAAAAAAATACAGAACAATATTTTTTACCTAGACCAAGTTCATTTCAAATTATTTTGTATTCATTTATAAAAGTATTTGATACGTTTCTTCATTTTTAAGATTCCGCAGCATAAAAACTTGTTTTATTATTTGGTTTTATTAATATCTAAACAACTTTATCAAGATACATTATTGCATTATCTAATACATTTATTTAGAAACCTTGATGATACCTTGAGTCTTCCGATGTTTTGAGCAGTGTTGTGTTATAAAATCCTTTAGTATTTTTAGCATCTGTAAATGAGTTGTACAAAAATGTAATGTTCAGCTAGGTTTGGGTATACTTTACACTTATAAATTTTATTTAATGATCTGGGAAATCTTTGTTCTTCGATAGTTTCTTGTTTTACGAGCGTCTGTTATCTGGTTGTTAAATTTCCGAGACTCGCAGATATCGTCTGGATATTCCTTTGAATAAAATATTTGTGAATTGTTATTTATGTTAACGATCATTTGAAAAATAATTTAATCCCTCTGGGCGGACAAACTGTTACTCCCTTATCTTAAAAATATAAAATACAAGTGTAGAAATTTTGGGTCTGCGACGTATCATCGACTTTTATTTTTTTCTTAGCGGAATCAAGTAGAAAAGAATTATTTACATCGCTTAAGCAAAGATGAGTGTTGACATCTTATAGCTATTTTAATTGTCATTTGATTCTCCGATATCATCATATAAATATATTATTACACACACATGGATGTAAACAATAGTATTGGTTTTTTGACTTTTTCATGATAAATTCGAAGCGATATTTAAAGATCTCACGACAACTGCAGGATAATATTTAATGAAGAGGCTTGCACACAATGACAATTTAGTGCAAAATAATTCTTTCTGACAAAAATTGATCGAGCGGACACAATTATTGTTTTGAATTTCTACGTATCGTATATAATAATATAATCCAAGTTTTTCTACGATTACTAAGATATGATTATTACGATTTTGTGATAGCTTTTCAAATAATGTATTTTATATAGTATAAAATATATGTCATTCTTAGTTGAATCAATAGCCTTAAACTTATCCATAAAACATATAATTGGTCTAAATATAAATATTAATGCTTTTCAAAATGTGATATTACTTTTATTGTATTACAAATGATATTTACGAAAAAACTCTATTATTATGAATATAGAAATATTATAAGTGATTGAATTCACCTTTTCATATTCTACCTTTACCTAAATACCTAGCTTAAGTTAATGATGAGCAAATGTTGCCAACAAAAAGTTGTCCAGTGCATAACAAAACAAAAAAAAAATGTCGGAAAAAGTCCCATCTCGAGTTGGCGCCTTTGTTGCATTATCGCCTCGATTAATGATGCCATGTTTTAGGCCTTGTATAAAAATACACATAATTACGTTAGTACTGTAATAAAGATAAGAAGGGATGCATAAAATTTTCGATACCCAGGTTTTTGTAGTCCAGGACAAATAAAATGGAATCGTTTAGTTACATCTTGCCAGCATTTCAGCTTTTGAGGTTTTGTCAGACGTATGTATCTGTTTTTAACATTTGAAATATACATGAATTACATAAAAAAATAACGTTAACAGCTTGAAATACAGCGAGCCTTATCCTCAACTCAAACGTTTAATTTATCGTATTTGTGTTTTACTGAAGTTTGTTTATCTCAAAACAGATGGCTTGAAAACAATTTATAGATTACAGTAAATAACGTAAATTAATAGGATCGATTAAATGCCAGTTTTTTTTACCGGTTTTGGTTGTACTGCACACTTTTATAATATGACCGTTTTGGGTTATTTGGAATTTATATTTTAAGTAAGCTATTTCTGTTAGTATATTCAATTTATTTACTGATGTTTTCTGTATAACATAAAAAAAACATTTATAAAACGTAGAGATTAGGAATATTTCAATATTGAAAAGAAATTAAGGCACTTTCAATACACTTCAATTAATTTAATACAAACAAATCTTATACGGTGAACCATTTAGAATCGTTCTTGCATTCATTGTTTTCCAATGTTTATCTTTTTTGTATCGATAAAAGGTGTCATGCCAGAGTTATATTAGAATATAAGATCAAATGATTTCAATCATTATTTTTTTTAGTTATGGCGCTACCTATGTAGTGCATATTAACTCTTTAGGAATTTTAAAATATTTTGTCGCTGCCTGGGAGTTTATCGATATTTGACCGTGGTCCCCCAAATCTAATCTGTGCTATGGCTGACATCAAAATATTTTTTCTTTCTGCCCCCCTTGAAAACCGTGGCTTAACCTATCTTTTTCGGAGAGAGTAAAAGTATGCTGGTATGGCTGGGATAGAAAAATATGTATTTATTGGTTCAACCGCTTTTATTTAAAAAAAAATATTTTCGTCTCAATTGTAGGTATTTTAGCAGTTATTACATTGATTGAATTGGAAATAGTTTGGCATACATATACTATTATAAATTATTGAGATGCATATCGACTGTAGAATGGAAAAAAGGACGCAACCCACACATAAAAAAAATCAGGAGACACAAAAACGTTTTTTGATGATTTTGGGCCAAAGGCAAATTATGAAATATACACCATCTTGAAGTGTGCAGAGACTGATAAACTGGGTTTTAATTGACTTTATCTTTTTAATATATTTTTTCAAAATAAACCTTTTTTTTAAACTATTTTCCTGATCGCAATTTCCACATGCCTTTCTTTTTTCAAAAATTAAAGCTGAATTTAGATACTAATCGACATTTTCAGTTTACATCCTTTTGATAGATGGTGTATCAAGTTGTATACATTGTGATTAGGGCTTGTCGATTTTCAAAACTGTTTATTTTGCAAAATTTGTGACATTCGAAAAACATTCCGTTGTGCCGAACTTTCCTTAAATGAGTCTATAAACAAAAGGACAGCAAATTTAGTTATTTTATTTGATGGCTTAAAGACCATATGCCCCACATCATTACCCAGCGAAAGGGTATTTTCGATATTGGGATTTTTTTTACAAAACGATCAGTGGACGCTTTGTGTTTTCTTAAATTATATTTTCTGAAGAGTAACATCAAATAATTTCTTGTTTTGTATTATTATGTATATAAATAAACAACATAAAAAAATGAACGTTTTCTCGCTATTTTAATTGGATTATCCATTTTTTGTAAATTATTTTGTGTAAATTATTTTTTTCGAACAATATTGACATTCGAAAACCGGTTTTTTCAAAAGTCGGTTTTCGTATGAGCCCTAATTGTGATCATCGAAAAATATCTGTTTTAAAAAAACTGGGGGTTACGTCCTTTTTTCTTTCCACGGTCGATATGAATTGGATATTATGTGCTGAAAGCTTTTTTAGCACAACATCACACTTCTCAAAAAAATTCTCTGTAAAGATGTAAAAATTAAGGGTACCCGGCCACCCAAGTCGCTAGCGACACGAACCGTGAGCGTCATCAGTTATGTCTTGTCCCAGAGGAAATCTTGCAGTGAAAAGTGACATTATGTTGCGACATACTACAATAGCCATGGTTATTACGTTGATGTTTAATATCTCGTGAAAGAAAATCGCTTCATTCATTCTAAATAACACGGATTGTTTCAATAAAAATATTTTTTGGGTGCTGCAAAATATATCAAAATCATTTTTTTATTTTGTTTTTAGATGAATTGTAAATAAAACAGAACTTATATTTTACTTTTCCAGAGGTGAGCTGGAAGAGGTTCGGAGGGGCTCGCACAAGCCCCTTGTTAATTTTAGAGAAAACAATATTCTCAGATAAAATTAGTATGTAACTTCAATTACTGACTTTTATATTATCTATGACAGCTTCATTATACACAGTAGTACATTTTTAGCCATTTAGACTAATAAGTTTATGGTACATTGCATATTTTTACATATTGTAAGTGTATTAAATTGTAAGATTGCTTACATAAGTATTGTATATAACTCAGGGGTGGGCTGGAGGGTCTCGCAGGGGCTCGAGCGAGGCTCTTGTTGAATTTTACTGAGGCTGGCGAGCCCCTAGTTAACTTATGAGAAAAAAATATTCTCATATCAAATTAGTTTATAGCTGCATATTCGAATTTATATATTATCTTTGACAGCTTCCGTATACAGAATAGTACATTTTTAGCTATTTACATCGATAAGTTTACGGTAAATTGCGAATTGTTACATATTATACGTGTATTAAGTAAAAATCGATTGCTTATTTAAGTATCGTATATAATTGCATAGGAGCGATAAGAAATTCACTCCTTCCTCAGAACACTTAAAATTGCTTCGAGATTAAGCGAGCCGCTTGTTAACGTATTGGCAGCCCATCGCTGATATAACTGCGCAGGAGTGATACAAAAAACACTCCTTACCGAGAACACCGAGAATTGCATTGAGATTAAGCAAGCCCCTTGTTAACGTTTTGGCAGATCACCACTGTACTGTCCTATCCTTGGAACTGATTTGTCATAACATAATATATCGAGGCCGAAAAAAATTGAACTTTGTGTTTTGAAGGGTTTTGGGTTAATTTACTCAAGATTTCTTTATAAAAAAAAATATTTTTACATGATGATCAGGACTTACATATTTCGATCACGCAAAAAAATAAACTAAACTTTTGAATTATTGAACAAAAACATTTTATGAATATATTATTTTACAAAATAATATTTATTGAAGTATTTAATGTATATATAATTTAATAAAGTATTTGGATAAAGCTTTCATGACTTAAACGTGAATAATAGTTTGATATCGAATAAACTTGGTAGTTTTAAAAACTTCACGGTTAAAGGATGACATTATGTCAAGTTCAAATACCCTTAATTCATGCATGGGCTAATTGACTTGACTTAAACAGAAATTTGCAAACCAAAGGCAACAGTGGTTGATAGCCATTCGCCAGTGCAGTCTGGTTTCTATTGATAACGGACACTCAGCACATCCTGCAATATGGTTATTACGTTATTGCTATTGGTATAACTGTGTTTAGCTGCTCCTTACAGATCCGCATTGGGGAATTTTTAGATATTCGGGAGTATAATTTATCCCTTAGTTATCGTCGATTCCACTTCATTTGTTGACGTACGAGTATATACAGAGTATATACTAGTAGAGGGGAACCTGCGGCCTTTTGGCTACTCTGATGCGGCCTTTTGACTTGATCAAAATATTCACTTTGATCAAAAAAATTATACGCAAGCGTTTGAAAAAACCCATTATATTTTCGAGAGTCAAAAAAAAGGGGAGTCATCGTTTTCTTTATTACGGCCTTATTTTGTTGAATCATATAAATTAATGTGGCCTTTAAAAATGAAAAAGTTCCCCACCCCTGGTATAGACATACAGTAAATATGAACATCTAACATTATTAACGAAACGAAACACTTTGTCTGTCAAACGTCAGTAGATAATGCTCGTGATGAGCGAAATCAGTTGAAAGTATTTTATTTTTTAATGTACAGTGGAACCCGATCTACCGTTTTCGCATTGTTCGTTTTCCCGCATGGATCGTTTATTTTTCATAGTCCCGGCCAAACACCCATAAGAACAATGTAAAAAAATCCCGCATTAATCGTTCCCCGATTAACCGTTTTCCTCGATCAATCGTTTAAATATTTTGGTCCCGTCACGAATATTATCCCGATTGACCGTTTTCGTTGAATGTTTTTCATAAATAGTTTTGCCTCGCATTTCGTTTCGCGTTTTTTTTTCAGTGGAACCCCGATCTACCGTTCTCGCTATCTTCGTTTTTTTGCATGGGTCGTTTATATTTTACTCGACCAAAACCCCGTCATAACAATATTTAATAATTCCACTTTATCATTCCCCGATTTACTGACTTCCTCGATCTATCATCGTCCCGTCCCAATTATTATCCCTAATTGACCGTTTTTGTAGAATATTTTTTTTTCGCTCAAATAGTTTTACATCGCATTTAGTAACATGAATAAACAAGTTTTTTGAAAATTAAACATTTTTTTGGTATTATTTGAAGATTTTCCGAATTATCGGTTTCCCGCATTTTTTGTTCATTTATTACGGTCCCTTGAAAAACGTAGAATCGAGGTTCCACTGTAATACCTTTTACCACTAATGGACGGAATAAAAGTATCATCTCACTTTACGTGTTTTTTTAATTTAATTTCATAATGACATTAAGTTAAAAATTTTAAAAAAAGACTCAGGAAGGAAAATGAAGGATTTTTTTATTTACACATGTGTGTGGAATGCTATAGTAATAAGAAAGAAAAGAAAAGCTAAAATTCTTAAAGCTTCGTTGCTCTCATTTGAATAGTGTTAACTATCAATCAACAAGACAATATTTAAAACTTTCGCAACTTAGTTGAATATCGATTATGGAAAGGAAAAAGGACGTAACCCACAAATTTTACAGGTGGCACGAAAACGTGTTTTGATGATTTTGGGTCATTTGCAAATTATGAAATATACACAACGTTGAAGTGCACGGAGAGTTCTAAACTGGTGTTTAATTGACATAACCTAATATTAATTAAAGAAATTGTCTAGGTTAAACCTTTATTTCAGTCTTTTTTCTTAGTTTAAACTTTTACAAGGCCACCTTCATCAAACTTAAAAGCTAAATTTAGATACCAATTCGGCATTTTCAGCTGCCAACCTTTTGATAGAACGTGTGCCAAGGTGTATACATTGTGATTATCGAAAAAAAGCTGTTTTGAAAAAAAACTGTGGGTTGCGTTCTTTTTCCTTTCCACAGTCGATATGTAAAAAGAGTTCGTTTTGTTTGTACTTTATTTTAAGGCTGAAAATTGGTTTATTTCGATACGATAGACTGAATTTATATTATAACTATATTTAAGCTAGGGTCGACCAAAGTTGAGTATTGTTTGTAAGCTTATTACATCTAAGTAATGGAAATATCATTTTAACGTTATATATTCTGGAATATAATATCAATGAAACTGTCTGGATTAAAATTAATCGTATTACGCCAATATCCACGTATGAATTTGTTCAAAACATAATTATATACATACGATAAACTAATCCTACAGTGGCGTTATACGTCATTGACTTCAGAATTAGGGTACCCAATGCCCTTTTCAGCACCATTTCAATTACTCAAATCAGGGATGAGCTGGAGGGGGGTCGGAAGGGCTCGCGCGAGCCCCTTCTTAAATTTTACCAAGACCAGCGAGCCCCTTCTTAATTTACGAGAAAACAATTTTCTCAGATCAAATTAGAAGATAACTGAAGTGAACAGCTTCAGTAACTCTTAGTACATTTATAGACATGGATAAGTTAACGATAAATTGCATATTGTCACAATATTATAAATGCATTAAGTAACAATATATTGATTGTTTAAACATTGTATATAGTAACTGCATAGGATTGATAAAAAAAAATCACTTCTTCCCCAGAACTTTTGAGAATTCCTTTGAGATTAAGCGAGCCCCTTGTTATCGTATTGGCAGCCCAACGCTGACTCAAATGTTTAACGTAATTTGTCGAGTGTTATAAATTTTCATTTTCAAACCAAACTTTTCTACATAGTGCAGCACTGGTAATACCAAAACTGTTATTATTAGTGTCGTAATTGTGGTTTTTGGCTGCGAGTAGCGCAAACCATGAGATTTAACTGTGTCATCGTTGGTTTTATTAACACCGAACCGTTTTGAAATTACACGGCCTTGTTGAGTGTATATTTTGTGAGTTCGCGTGGCTGGGCGATTACCACACCACTTCACTGGGGGATAAAATTGTCAATAGCATAAATATACTCTTTATACTTGTTTTTATTAATAAAGCTTATTTTTTTAATTCAAAGCATTAATCTGTGGACATACGTATGCTTCAGAAAATTCTCAAGTTTTTATTGAATCTTTACTTTAATAGCAATTATCGTTTTTTTATAATTTGATTGCATTCGACTGATAACATAGAAAACATGATTTTAAGCTTAGCATGGAGTTGAAATATCATATAAAGTAGTGTGACTTCCTACGAAACTGATCTTTTGTACTTTGTTAACTGTCAAAATTGTCAACATATTATTTCACGTTGGTATGCAGCGAATGTGTTTTAGCTACATATTTAAAATAACAGCAACAAGATATTTCTCATTAAAACAATGAAGACTCCGGAATATTAATTTATGTAATAAATAGTGAGCTTAAATGAAAGCCGCAATGAAAATTTGGCAAACTCGATTGGAGAAAACCTCCAAGGGCAAGCAAACTCTTAAATTCCTTCCGAATGTAAAATGGCAAATGGAGATAACCAAAGTTTTGACCCCTAATTTCTGAACCAGCCAATTCCTAACTGGCCACGGTTACTTCGCTGCCAAGCTATTCCAGCTTGGCCGGTTAGTAAATACTCCTACACGTAAATGCGGGTATATGATTTATAATACCAATCACATCCTTTGGGAATGTCCAGACTTGAATAACGAACGGGAAAAATTGCTCAAAAAGATACGATCTGTCGGACCTGTCGGCCCCGTCGGTCATGCTGACTTGCTTGCCTTCAAGGAATTCACCACCTCTTATGGAAACAGAATTGAATGCAATAGATAAAAGCATTTATTTTTAACATTACTTATTTTTTTTACTCATTCTGCACACTAGTGCATGCACCAAAGTCGTGAAGAATTTCTTCTTGGGACACCTCTGGCAAAACTTTGAACACGACTAACGTTGTCACGCTACGGAATACACCCTGTAAGAAGAGTGTATAAATAGGAAGTATGTTTGTACATTAAATTTCAACGTGTAACTTCCGAATAAATTTTATCCATATGAATGTACACTTTATTTGTAATTATTTTTGATCGATTCCCGTAATTCGAATGAGTAAACAATCATATTTAATAAATACTTGTCAGTTTTTTAAAAGAGCTTCACAATTGTTAACATACAATATAAAACATGTCAAATGATTTACTTCGTAAACACGCCGAACTATTAATTGTATGATTATTGTGAAGACACGCTCATACGGAAGACTGAACGATCAAACAACATTATCTGATTTTCATCACGGAATGTCATTGAAAAAGCGCTTGAAATCATTTCATGCCATCCGCGTATGAGAACAATATTTCTTATGGATATTCATTTATGCTGTACGGTGCGAAGAGTTCAAATAAATTAAATTACTAAGTAATTATTTGCTTGTAAGTGTAACGCTATGGTATGCTTTTAATTGGATAACATTTTATGGTGGTAATATTAATGCGTATGATTGCGGTCGCCTAACTTGAACGATACTTTTAATCAGTGCTTTTTTTGAAAAAAAAAGTTTGTACTTAATTTGAAATATATGGCCTCTTAATGGAGGTATCTCAAAAGACATTTTAACGAGAACTATTTTTTAGTCAGTTGCTTGATTTGCCTTTTTAAAAAAAGTATTGTTAGAAATATAGGGTTGGTACATGATTAGTGGTTAACTAATCCCTCTCGCTTTACCCTGTTAATTTTAGAATAGGAAAGGAAATAATAAACTAAATTTAGCGAAAATTGATTTGAAACATTAAAAATGTTGAGAAAAAAGGTGCCGGAACGCCGTTCCATCGCGTTACATGGGTCAAATGTACTGCTGTTAATATTGTAATACTGCGGTTTGTTTTGTCATAATATTAAGTAATGAAATAAGTTAATGCTCAACTTTCTTTTGTTAGTCTATAAAATATATACGTTTGTCGCTACTGATAGTATAAATAACATCTTTCCTGCGCACGTCATAACAGCTGTCTACTTTCAAAAGCAGCTACCACCTTTTACAAAAACAACTCTAACAATGCACAGTAGGTTTGTTACTTTTGGATACAAACGTTTTGTGGGAAATATTCCAGTACACAATAATTATACACTCTGTTTTAGAGGCTCACAGAAACTCCAGATAAACATAATCATAATATAATAAAGGCAATGTTTTTTCTAACGTTAAGCAAATGACGAAATGATTTTTTACAAAGCTATTATTATATGAATTAGCATGGCTATAGTGTTTGCTTTACTTCAGACAAATGCATGAATTCTGAAGGTGTTGTTTTACGGTAGTAAGTCGTAGCAACAAACAAAAGTTGAGGTTTGCAACGAAAACCAGGTGTACATTGGTTTTCGACGATAAGGAGGTGTAATTATCATCACTTTATAGTTTATTTATTTTTTAAATAGGTAGCAATGAACCTAGTGGAAGTCATAAGAGAGTCTTTACTCTCGATTGTCTCTTTTTCGAATTGAATGAATTTCAATAGAATATTTTATTATAACTATTCGGTGACTTAGACTATAAAATATACGTATCGTATAGGGCAGAACTTCCCAACCTTATTTTTGCAACGACCCACTTCAACCTTTTAAGAATTTCCATGCCCCCCTTCCTAATCTAAATTTTACAGCAAGGTCCAAACAAATTCGTAAAAAAATAGTTGCTTCAAATAAAAAAAATCACACAGTCAATGTTGTTTTTTATTTTAATTTCGTAACTAAATACATATGTACCTATAATATGAGATACGTAAAACTCAATAAAAAATATCATTACAATTAGTACGAACCTTGAGCTTGATGTGAGTTGCAAAGAGTTTTTAGTCGAGGGATTAATTTCGTCAGTTTAATTGTAAATCTCTACGGCTTGTGATATCCAGACAATTCTTTTTTTTTCTACAACAAATTCAGCGCTAAAGCCACACTCAACCAAACATGATGGGAATGACAACAGTAATTTGCGTGTTAAATTTGTCAAAACAGTTTTTTTTTTGTAAAAAATGTAGCAAATATTAATGATTTGCGCATTGTCTTCCTAACACTGAAATCGCCTTCCAGTGGGGCATACGCCCCACGTTGGGAAACACCGGTATATTCCATAGGAATCTCCATCTTTCGCAATGTTCGTTCAATACAAATACGCAACCAAAGTCATCTAATTGATAATTATCATAAAATAAATGCTTGTCTATTTTGATTGACGGTAAGACAATAATAAAATTATATATGCAAATACAATCAGTTAAGCAACAATGGCAGAAATTTAACAATTAGAAAACAGTATCTATGCATGTCAAATTAAAGAACCCGTTAGAGAATGGCTATTTTTTTTTGTCTGATTCTCTCGTACATACATAACAATTTAATGTATATTCCATCGTTAATTAGGTTTGCATGTGTAGGTATGTTAAACTAGTTACATTTTGCAGCGAAGCGGGTCATGTTTTTAATATGAGTAGGTGTTGGTAGATAGGTTATTAATTAAATTGTATAGAATAAATTAACTTTTATGTTTTAATGTACACCCCGCCCCCAAATTAACACACAAGCATTCGTTTAAAAAATTGGAAAAAAACAAGTATTTATAAATTATGTTATAAGCAAATACATTTTTAAAACGATGTAAAACAATATTTTGTTCACACCTATTGCAGAAAGGCAAAAAGATGACTAATATTTATTTTTGATATACAATCAAGCCAACAATACTGATTATGTTATCAGTAAGCAACGACATATTTATCTAACAACATTTAAAACCTTCATCTTTCTCAGTATAACATTTCATCACAAAATATTTTTATCTCCTTAATAATTTACGCGACTACTTAATATTTTTTTTTGAAAAAACAACATTAGATTCTCATCACAATCACTTTATTTTTGACCCCTTTTTAACAAAGACACGTGGATGATAAAGGTTTTAAATATACGCCTTTTATTAAAAGTTAATGTATTAATTTAATAAACTTAAAAAAACTTTTAATGTGCTCACTGTCAATACTTGGTGGAAAGCCATTAACTCATTGCCTAGAGAACTGGACATTTTTAGTGAACCGTTTTTTAAGTTTAACTTTTTTATTTAATGATTTTGTATGTTGATTCTAATGTATTGTGTAGTATATTAGTGCATGGAAAATTGGCGCCAGCTGTAATTAGGGCAGGGTTTCCCAAAAATTTTCTGGAATGGAACACTTCGCAAGTCCGGAAAATATAACGGAACACTTAGCTGAATTTTTAAGATTTTTTTAAGACTGTGTTGCAGCGTATAATACCATTCCAATTTTTTTCGGAACACCTACTCTTGCTCCGCGGAACATAGTTTGGGAAACCCTGAATTAGGGTATCCAATCCCGGGATCCCGTTCGATTTTCTGATCCCGAAATCCCGGGATTTCGGGATTGAGAAATTTTTAGCAAATCCTGAAAATTGATACGATTTTGGAATTGCAAGAGCTAAAAAAAAATCTGATGGAATAGTATAGCGAATTCGGGATTCAAATTCCTCGGTGAGCTAAAAAAAAACGAGTTTTGAGACAATCCGGGGAAAAAGTATACCAAATTGAGGATTTCAAATTCCTCGGTGAGCTAATCCCAATACCGGGATTGAAATTTAATCAATCCCGAAATCCCGGGATTGGAAAAAGGCTCCGGGATTGGATACTGGAGCTGTAATGTCATGTACTGTACTTTTAATTTTTAATTTTTAAACAATAAACAATAAATAAATTATATTCAAAAAATAAAACACTCTTTTGTTCTAAGTATTTTAATATATTAGGTGAAAAAGCTGATCGAAATTTTATTTTATCTTTGTATATTATTAAGTTTCGATTAATTTCTGCTTGCATATTTTGGTACACCTTGCATTTAAATATATACATTCTTCGTATAAGTGATTACACACGTGATTTTAAGACACGGTAGAGACATTTTTAATGCTAAGTGACAGATGAAAAGTATACACGCAAAGAAACTAGCTAAAGTTATGCATTTTATTGTAACCATATCACGGTGATGGTGATTGGTTAAGCTTCATAAGAATAGTCTAAGAAGCGTTCAATGTAGTAGTAATTGAATACTTTGATCCTTTAATCTAAATGTTACTTTAAATTATTGCCTTCAGCTAAAAATCTTCTTCACAAAATATTGTTAGAAGATAATAATAATATGGCTGATTATAAAGTAATAACAATGTCCTTAATAATACTACACTGGGGCTTGATAAAATATTTTTTAGCAACCAGTGCTTGTTAAGTTTTTTTAATCCTTGTCCGTTTCCAATATAGAGAATATGGCTTTCTAATGAAGGTAATTCGGCAGAAGTTACTTTTACAAGAAGTGCTTGTTACTCAGTTTCTCAACCTCTTTCTTTTTTTGAAGAGAGTAAAAATATAAATACAAGACTAGGGCAAAACTAGTGGTCATTTAATTTCTCTCGCTTTGATTCATTTATTTGAGGATTGGAAGGGTGGGAGTTAATACACATCGAAACAGTGTTATCTCCGTAAAATAAAAATATGCGTTCCACCAAAACACCAAGTAAAGACGTGATTGTACTTAAGCGTCCAAGAAAAAAGTTTAACCATTTTATTAGTTGGCTCACTTCACCCCTCGAGGGCTCATATATACCAACATTTATTTTAAAGTGGTCAGACTTTAAAAAAAATCGTATCGTTTTCGGTTGGCTACTTACTCTGGGTAAAGTTAGGACGGTAGGCAAAGTTACTACATTTAAAAATAAAAAAAATAGAAGATATTTTTTAAATTTATTTTATTTTTATACCTATTTTTTAAAAAATTATCAATTAAATGATGAGAATAAACCTTAATCACCTTACACATGCAACCATGTATTCTTTAATCCATCTCTAATGCTATATTGTACGTATGACGTAGATCGTCACCGGGGCCGAAGTAACATTTCGTATGGCGCATATTTATCACCGGGTAGAATTATTACGAAAGCGGCTCCAGTGACCAATCCCACGAGGTTTTCAAATTAATATATGGCCTTAGTACGGCTTTACGAGGCTAATGTACTACTCGGAGATCGTACTGGTATTCAGGAGATGGAGGGAACATTATATTATGGCAGATATTATGGTGGTAGGTATCCACTTGCAACAATCCCTGTGAAGGGGTGGTGTTTGAACAATTCAGTTTGGAGATTAACAGAGGTAGCGATTAAAAAATCGATTGCAATTCATTTCATCATCAGTCATTTTGTTTGAATGTTGAGTTATATTAAGCCAGTGTTTTTTTTTCGAAAAAAGGGTACCGGAACTTTTATCAATATTTTTTCTAGCCCGTGTCTTTTCCTAATGTAAAGAGCTAGACAGAAGTTTTTTACAGGAATTTCTTGTTACTCAACCTCACTTTTCTTTGAAAGATATCAAAGATAAAAATATATGAGTAAGACAGGAATAGTGGTTAAATAATCTTTCTCGCTTTGCTTCGTACCTATGAGTCTTGCGAGAACCAACAACGCTGACAACTGAGCTATGGATATGGCTGTTGGGAAAAGGTGTTGTAAATAAGAGAATTTTGCAAAACCAAACAATATATAAAACATTACACCTCCGGTTTTGGTCTCAGAGTAAGTATACCTGATTAAGCATTACATTTAAAGATGACCTAAGATCGGAACGAATGGCTAAAGGTTTCTATGAAAAAAAATTGAAACAGTTTGTAAAGCAAAATAATAATAAAGTTTTACGACTATCGATTTGAAACATAATAAATTTCGAGAAAAAAGGTGCCGAAACACCGTTCCACCGTGTTACATAGTGAAAAAGCACTGTATTAAACCATATATGAAAAATACTTTTTTACTATACAGATTGCACAAACTTCATCAACGGAAGATTTCTAGTGAGTAAAAGGGTAAATAATCTGGCTTAAACATTATAACATAAAATAGTGAAGATCGGAAACCGACAGGTTATGTTTGGTAAAAATCATTACCAGCACAGTTAATAAGTATCACACTGAATAAATAGTAACACATACTTTCAAAAATGTATGCAGCTTTATTCAGAATTTGAAGTTTTTGATCCATATATTTCTTGATTTCACTTTTCAATTGGTAATTTAATAAGCGTAAGAATTATAGTATGATGTTACGATAAATACAACCGATTGCATTGTCTTAATAGTAACACTTTCTGCTTCTATTTTAGGATACAAGGAAAACCAGCTGGACCTTTGGAAATATTTATTTCTTAATACTTAAACTTGAATTTATATTGTGTACATCATGTATGTCATGATCATGTACATTGTTTGCAGGAAAGAAGGGAGCCTAAGGCATATTCTTCATTGACCAAAAAATAATTGTAGTAACAAACGATTCCGGAGATTTTCTTTGTATAAGAAAAATTATTTAGACAACTAGACGTTGACTGCAACAAGATGGTAGAAGAAAGCAATGTTTAACAGCAAATATTACAATTGCTTGTATTATACTAAGGTATTCAAAATAAATGTTCGTAGCAAGAATAAAAATATAGTAATTAAAAGCTTCTTTTTACTATGTGATTATTAAGTATGTGAATATTGTTGCTTTCGATACGCAACAATTTGATGCTAAAAAGAGGGGGTGAAAACGAGTAAAATTGAAAACTTTCAAGTGACGCTACTGGTCAGACAATAGGGTAACTAAATAGTCCAGCTCCCCCTGACTGAGCTGTTAATGGGGGTGTGGGGAGGGTGGGGATTGGCCATATCATGCCTTGCTTGTTAACTTAGCCCCAACGTAACCCTTGCGCGTTAACTAAGTGTAACATACCTTTTAATACCCACTAACACTATCTCGCTGCCTACTTAGAACTGTGTCCATATTCCACGCGAAGAGGTGTTGCTAGAAGTAAACACTAACAAATAAATAAATTTAATTAAAATTCCGTGATATTTTTCATGTTTATTTATATATATATAATTTAATAATTAAAAACGTACACAGTTTTTTTATATGCATCGAACAAATTTTAATAAAACGAAACATGTAATTGAAAAAACTGTCGGCTGACTGAATATTAAAACACACACAACGTAAATTCACTGAAAAAACGCAGAGAAAATATATCAGAAATATCTTTTGCACCCATAATACAGACTAAACTTTAAATAAATTAAATTTGATCTAGTCTAGGACATACTTTGATTAAATTGTGCAATATATATATAGTATTCTCTGCAAACACAAATAGATTGATTACGAAAAATTATTTATAAAAAGTATTTTCTTGCTGTGTTAAAAATGAATTATTAAATATTATACAACTATGTTTATTTTTTTGATAAACAAATGTTGTACCTTATGAAATATTCAGTTAAAATATTTGGAAATCTCTTCATTGGAAATGCATACAATTTTATAAGTATTTAACGAAAAAAATATAATGACAATCGTACCAATAATGTTGATAATATAAATATGTGGAAAAATTTTCCTGTAGATAAACCATGTTTCCACCGCAAAACAGCTCTTTTGGCATTGTTTTATTTTTTTTTAAATAGATAAATAAACAGAGTCGACGCAATATATTGTGTTAATTTTGATATTAAATCAGTTTTACTTAAGTTATATATTGTATTTAAAACGCCAGTATATTATATAATCGATTTGGTTTAGAGGTCAATTACGAATCGTGTGAATTTTAGATTCAGTTAACAGACACAAATTGGCTATGGCCTGCCTATGGCGCAACGGTTAGTGTTGTGGGCTACAGTGCCGGATCTCACTGGTTCAAGTCCTAGTACGAACATCATTTATTCTTTTTTCTTCGAAGGCATGGGTGTTTGTGATGTCTGAAAGTTCCCTTCCACCCATTCCGATCCTTAATAACTGGGCGCAGCGAGAGCGATTAGTCAACCACCAGTCCTGTCCTAGCCTTATCCTTACTACATTCTTTGGAAACGGGAGGTTGAGCGACTTGTAACAAACAGTTTTCGTAGAAAAACTTCCGTTAAGATACCTTCATTAGGAGGCCATATGCTTCACACTAGGAACGGACATTAAAAAAACAGACAAAATAATGAAACGCGAAGATAGACATTAACATTATAAAAAAAGTTTATTGAATCTGTAAATCGTGTTAGTACGCTTTTCTTTGATTGCTGGTAGACGTTTGGGGCTTCCTCGACGTTTGCGTATATTCCGGCTTGTAAGTTGGTATTTGATACAAACCCTGGACGCTGCTCTAAATTAATATAAATTTCGTGGGATACTTTCAGAGGATTAAAATATGTCTGTTGGTATGTAATGAAGATATCAAATTTGGGTTTCCACAAGAAGTATTATACTTATTACGGTGTTCATGTAATGTGTATATTTTGTCAATGCGATATAATAAACAGAATTAAATGTTAGAAAATGGAAAAAATATAAGTTTTAAACCAATAGCAATGAGATTTATTTTTTCAATAAGTTATACATTATATCGATTAAGTGCATCAAAAAGAGTTCGTTATTTCATAAAAAATGATTAAAAGTATAATTAATATAAACTAATCATCAATTTGTTTGTTTCAAAAGATATTACAGTTTTTCATTTTGTCCTCAAAAATAGTGGCACTTTTTATTGTTATTAATTAAATGTCTTTCTTGACAAAAAAAAAAACAAGAAAAAGAAACACTCAATTTATTTATTAGTGTATTACAATTTTAACAACACTTGATCAACATATTATTGTATTGTAAGTTGTAAATGATGGACAAACAAATATTTATCGATTTTTTTCAATATTAAACACAAAAATCGCTACCATAAATTAACAGTGAAATAAAGTGAAAAAAGTCGGTATAAATATAAGTATGCTAATCGATCGCTGAAAAGTAAACCTTCATAATGAAACACTGAAATATTTAGAAAAAAATGGCCCATTTAAAAAAAATCTTACTTTTACAATTATTGATATTGTCTTATAACTTCAAAGCATCAGTAAGAATAGTAGAATAACTAGACACAGATAATATTACACAAAAAACAACCACTATTATCATTTATCATAAACCGTAAAATAAACTATAATTAACAATTTAAAATTACAACACAAACCTTAAAGTTCAATTATCTCGAAACTAATATTTACAACTTATCCCAATATTTTTTTAGGGTAGCGATATATCATAGTTTTTGCAAGAAGGTTACGTTTAATTGAGTTCACATGGGTTAACAGATATATTGTTTTATAGAAATTGCGATAACTATAATTTTATAACTGATTGCGTATTTAGCAATTTTTGTATTGTTGGCGAATCATCACATAGCGTTTGACGTGATAAATATCATCTTATTAACACCATCAATATATCAATGTATTTGTCTATATCTCTTTATTGCGACTTAACCAACGGCGAGCTGTCAATATATTAACAAGGGGCTCGCTTCATCTCACCTATAATCCATTTACATCAAGAATTGACAGTCAACACCACAATACGAAAAAAAGCAGCTAGGTCTCATTTATTATGCAATCGACGATGATTTTTACGAAAAAGTTCTATGTTTCATAATGCCATTAAATCATTTAAAGAAATTGCAGATCGGTACTGAATTTATCTCAGAATCTTCATTTTACAAAGGGCTCGTAGGCCCAATCAAAATTTAACAATTTAACGCTTCAAGCCCCTTGCAGCCCACCCCTGTTTTCAACCCTTTATTCTACAATTATAAAAATGGTAAAAATTAGTAAATGGGTAGGTTCTAATAATCGCCAAGAGTCATTTATCAAAAAAACAATATTTCTTTACTTTTAAAGAAAACCCTTGCAGGTACGTGTGTTTATGTATGAAATTTGTACGTATTTAAAAAGATATCTTCAATGTTGCCACCTCCTACTTAAAGAAATAAGAACTCTCCAAACATCAATTTATGGTGGCTGTTACTATCAACTTTATACGCGTAGTGTGTATAGTGTATTCACACGTAATAGGTAGTTGGGCGCAAGTGTCGTCCTAAAATTTATAAGCTCGTAGTTTATTATGTGCGTGCGCGGTCTGACAATACCATGTTACGTGTGTCCGCTTAAACCCAACATACAACCGACTTAGGCACCGCTCATACTGCTCCGCCGCCCACGCCTGCACCCCGCCTGCGAGCGCCCCGCCTATTGCCGCCCACCGACTGCCGCCTACCCTGTGCTAACTACAAAGGTGGCCAAGTTCAGTGTCTCCAAAACCGATGCAAAACTTAAATAATATACAAAAAACCGACATTTGATTATTTATTTTACATTCCATAATACTATTTTCTCTAATTTAGGTTATCCATTTTATCTGAATTCATATCATATATCGTCATTATTCTTGCAAAAGTTGGTAAGTAACAGAAACAGTATATGAAAGATTTCAGCTTTTAGAATAAAGCCTATGGTATCGTTTTTTCCTACGCAGATAATTATAATATCACACATATATGTATGTATGGTGATAAAACTTTAAAATCAATAGAAAGAGTCAAATGCTTAAAAATAAAAGCTGAGTTTTCATTTAAAGAATTTATATCAAAGAATCTCTTAGCTCATTTTTGTCAGTTTTCTTAATTATAGACTTTTGTCAGAGAAAAATGGAGGTGCTGCGTGGCGGCAATTTGCTCCACATATGGCCAAAGAAGAAGAAGACGAAGACTTTTGTCAGAAATGAGACGATATTTTCACAAAACGCAATGTATACCCAACAGCTTTATATTTCTTCGACAATTTTATTGAGCATAAGCATCTTGATAAATTTGTATTATAAGTCATAAATAATTATTTTATTGACTTGTTAATGCGACCGAATAATCAGTCATCGACGGTATTGATAATGACTGCCAAAATTAAAAATGTGGAAACCAATATGACCACATATAATTTCACCATAGATTTATTGAGAAAAGTTAGTTGAGTTTAATTAGTCTGAGAGTTCAAAATGACCAATAAATAAAAGGAGAGTTTTAAATTGATTTTTGGGTTTGGTCGAAAACGATTTCAGAAAGCATTAAATAATTGAGGACAGACGTTTTTATACCTGGATAATCATAGTAATGTAATACTGATAGTCTAACTGAACGAAACCGTTTCTAATTTAATTATAAATTGTTGAGCGAGTGTATTAAACTATGTCTTTCTATTAAAAACTTTCAGTCAAAACTATTTTATCAATTAATATTTTTTGTTATTATTCATTTTGTAATATTAATCACAGTTGATTCGAACATGACTATTAATCAGTCGGAATTTAATGAATCAGTTAAATTGAGTCTATATTCATAAATTTTGTGTTAGTTTGGATTTATTTTTAGCTATTTATGTGTAGAGATTAAAATTTTCACTTTTAAGTAGAATTGTCATTAGAAAACAATTTTATGATTTTCTGAAAACTTTTAATCTATTTTACAACCTTTGGTTTGGTGTTTTCACATAGCAGTCCTTTAAAAACAAATTGACACAAGCACCATATTAAGGCTTAACTGAATATTTTGCGACACAGAGGTTGTCTATTCAAATCATATTATTGTTGAGCTTAGTAAGGTGGTGGATAAATCCGGAATTTAAATTATCGTCTCACAATGGTGTACACATATAGAACTTTTCAAAAAGACTTAACTTATGAGTAAATATTGTATATGTTAATTCAAAATTTGTTAGGTATGCTCGTTTTGTTGCTCAGCAGTAATAAATCGCTTCGTAATAACAAGGTTAAGGTTCATGCCACTGTCGAATACAAAAAAAAATCGATGCCATGTGAAAATAATGACGACACTTTTTGAGTTACTTTGTAATGCTTTTATTTATGACGATGTATATTTTTTTGTAAAGACAATATTTGATATACAAAGAAAATAATTGATAATCATATTTTTTACTGTGTACCGACCTACCCCATTTCCAATCAGAATATGTTCCAAATTTATGCTCGTAAAACTTTTGAATCCTAAAAGAATTGATTGATAGTTAGTTGTCTTAAAATCAAGAAACACTATGTACACGCGATTATAAGCATTCATATTGTAGATAATAGCTAGAAAACACATCTTAAAATCATTTCAATTTATTATCGTAAAGCTTATTATTATTAAATATAAGAAAAATAAAAAAAATATATTTTCAAAAATGCCATTTTTACTCGTCGTTATTGAGTAGAATTATTATTTTTAATTTAATATTAGTCGTTAAAGTAATAAAAAATATGAGTCGATAAGCGAGACTAGGAATCGAAATACGTATTATTGAAACCGGAATCCCGGTATTAATGATGTTTTTTCAATACTGAAATACCGGTTTTAAAAATGAAAAAATACCGATATTTCAGTATTGAAAATTTGATAAAACCGAAATTTGAACGTATAGAAATAATCACAAATTATTATTTATTATTTTTCGCAACGAATATTTTTTTTAATTTGCCAAAAGTTGTATTCGGTTCCAGGATTGATGCATTTAAATTCATTTAAAGGAACTGTTATTTAAGAAAATCAGGGACGGCATTTTACATGAAATAACTAAATACCAATTTTGATTTAATCGACCTGCATTACGTATTTAAATGGGTCGTATTTTTCGCTTTTTTAAACTGTTTTTTGAAACAATTGTATTTTGTATTTAATATAAAATACCGGTGTTGATACTTTCGTCCGGTATTGCAGAATCTGAGCGAGACATACTCGATTTGCGTAACACGTCAATCTCATGGCCGTGTAATTATTATTTTAGGTGTTTTTCGATCATTCGCTAAGACATGGAATTATTGGATAAAATAATGCTCTCACAAAGTCATAGTATGAAAAATTTAATGTAATTTTTATCATAGAAACAAAATTGTTAAATAGCATGTATGTAAATTTCTTATCGTGTTAATAACAATAACCAGTTTCAAAGTTGTATGATTGATTGGACATTTAAATTTGACATTTATTAGTCTGGCTAGAAATAATGTTTGTAACATGTTAATAAAAAAAAATGTAGATGGAGTTGATCTATGAAATATTATTAGTCCATCTGTATATTTATTATGTAACTGTTTGGTCATAACTAATAATATTAATAAATAACTAATGACAGTAATACTAAGGAGATACATTAGCTCGAAGCTGAAAATAGTTACAACATAATGTGTTAAAGATAACAATATTATAATCATGTTCATAAAATTACTTTTTTATGATGAAACAAGTCTTTCGTGTTTATTCTGTCGAAGTTTACAGCTTATAATGGACACAATTTTGGCTTCAAATATTTTGTGATAGAATTATAAATATTCTTGTATTTAAAATAATAGATTCACTTTTTTTCAACCATGTCTACCTCCGGAGTTTATTTTTTATGTGATTTTATACGACTGATTTTTTCTCAGACTATAGTTTGGAGAATAGAGTTAGTTGGTTAGATCAGTGCTTCCCAATCTTTTTCGTTCCACAGCCCCCTAAATCTAAAAAAAAAAGTCTGCGGCCCTCCTCAATTGTCTCCGTAACTCGTTTTTTTTTTTTAGCTCACCGAGGAATTTGAAATCTGTGATTTGGTATACTTTTCCCCCGGAATCCAATTTCTCGATCCCGCATTCCCACGGCGGCCCCCTTTAGAAATTCCGCAGCCCCCAATATGGGAAGTACCGATTTGACAGACTTAAATATATAGATTTGTACTTTCTACTGAATTTCGCGGCCCCCGCAAGGTAATCCTACGCCCCCCCCCCCACTCCGATGGGCCGCGGCCCACAGATCGGGAAGCACTGGGTTAGATGATTGCTCTAGCTACGCTCCATTTATAGGAGCAGATAGGTGGTAGGAAGAATTTTTATAAATTACAAACATCTTTGCTTTCGAATAGAAATCAATAAATCGATTGATAAATCTGTTTGTAATAGGATTCGAGCCGATGAGCTCTGCAATTGATACTAACGACGACAACTACTCAACCACAGACCAGGCAATCATTATTACACACACAAATTGTTTCAGTATTATGTACAATCTTAAAAGTATTTTTTTAATAAATACAATAAAAAAAATGTATTTGAATAATAGTGTGATAATAAAAACACAACACCGAGATAATCGATAGAACAATTTTTTTTAGACTTTTGCGAATGTAAAAATGTTTCATCAAAATCTTTAAAAACAAATAATATCTGATGAATTGGTATCAGCGCATACAATCTCGGACCATTTTTGTGATGACGGGATTCGAAATTCATCAAAAAATCTTGTCACAATTGTTTGAGTTTCTTGGAGAAATTCGGGATTTAACATTATATATGGTTCCCGAGATCGATCACTGAGAAGATCCGGATCCGGGATACTGGGATTGGAGACCCTAATTGTGTTTCTGTAGTTTATATCCCTATCTTGGAAAAACAAAATTTATGAAAACAATATCATTTGTCGTGTGTTTTATGATAGCTCCTGGGATATGTTTTAAGTGATTAAGCAAAATTCATCAAAATGTTACTGTATACATTCATTGGTGAAACAATAATTAGCATCAAAATCAGTCGAAATCGATGTATTTTTTTTATTATACTTTGCGTTGTGTGATAAAAATATTTAAAATAATTTAAATAACACGCGATTAATTAAAATGAAATTGAACGCGACGAAAAAGAAGTGGTCGTTAAAAGCGATTCACTTTAAACTTTAAAGTAATTGACTGTTTTAATGTGCACGATGATCAATGGCGTGCAAAGAATTGTTACTCCTCTCCAATAAAATTAAAAATCAAGTCTTTTTATTTATTGTTACATTGTGTATTGTCGTTTGTTTAAAAATAATTAACAAAAAAGCGTGCCGTTCTTACATTATGTATAGCAAAATATTACATTAAAATGTGCAGAAAATAATTGAAGAATGATACACCATTAAATCAATGTAAATAAAACCCCCAAAGAAGAAACATGACAAAAAATAGTGCATTGAATGTTTTTAAGATATATATTATATAGGTAATTTTTGTCACGGCAACAAAGAATTTTAGTATTATGGTTAGAGTTAGAAGACGGTGAAAGGTGATCATGTAGGTCAAATGCCTTCTCTGATAAAAAAAATCAATGTCACCTTGCTAAATATTTTTTTTATATACATTGAAATGCTTGCTGTAATAGGATCGTTTATTATTGCTATGAATTTGTTTATGTAAAAGACATGTTTTAGTCTGATGCAAATAACACTGTGAATGGTTGTAAGAAATCATTTTATAAGTATTCAAAACTAAAATGTATAAAAGGTTTATACACATCATTTTATTTATAACAATGTTCAAGTATGTATAAATGTGTATAAATTAACAAATACAATTTTAAGCAGTTAGAGATCTTTTAATTAGTTGACCAAAAAATCAAAATAAGAATATAAATCTTATTCGTGTTTTTGTTTCATGAAAATTGTATTCTTGTATCGCAGTACAACGAAATTGTTTATTTATCTTTAGCACGCCATTGAAGCTGTCCAATTCTTTTGGCGAGTTTTTCTTTGACCAATTAATTTATTCGCGACCGCAATCGATAAAGAATGTAGCCAATAATGATTTGGCATTCAAACAATTATCGAAAATATTAATAATCTTCTAGCAGTCACAGTCAGCGGCGTAGAATGGTGATCATTTATACATTGAAACATTGGCCATTTGAAACAAACATGTGTATGGAGTTTTTTATAATTCGATAATTTAAATTAATGTTACTCGGTTCTTTATCATTTATTCAAATACTGGTTTGTATTGCTTACTAATCCATTAGTGTTAACGAAGGTTAAACTGAAAAGAATACAAAGCTACTGACATTCCATTAGATAAGCGATTCTCAAAAATTTCCACAGCAAAAGATATATTAACAACACAAACCAGTATGTTTTTTGAATAATATTAATTACACAAGTCGATATATAGACTTTCAAAATAGGGTTTTAGGCTTGACGAACTGTTTTTTAATATAATTAAAATCAAATATTTGAGGAATAAATAAATTCATATAAATCAAGTTCCAATCCAAAAATATCGGAGCATAGCAAAAGCGATAAGTTAATCAAATTGTTCTACCCTAGTCTTATTCTTCTATTCCTACTAGGGTTTTCATTTCCCGGTATTTTTTGGTTCCCGGGATAGCGGGGAAAAAATACACCGATTTCGGTATTACGGACAAAAAAACAAATCCTTAAGCTTAAAAATTAAACAGTTAATTAATTAATTTAAAAATATATGTATTTGTTAATTTTAAAATTAAAACAATATGAAAGATATATATTTTTTTTTTGTAAAATACGTGTATAGCTTATACTTAATGGCTTTCCATAAATTTTGCAGTATCATTTTTCATGTTCAGAATATTTTCACACTTGGGATCCAGCATTGTTATTTTGGTTTGTCATGATTAGGGTTCTTTTTTAAAAGAAACTATTTTATTGTTCGACAATAGCTTAAAATCATTTATATTTTAACTTAAATTTGTGACGTATATAACAAAACTTATAGCTGAAAAGGCTTCTGTCAACTGTTTAAGCAATTCGATGGAGAATCTATAGATATGCAGCAGCTCTTACACAAATAAAAAATTATGAAAAAAGTATAGCAGCGACAGTAAGAATCTCAATAAAATCTTATATCGACCTTTCCCCAATCGATTTTGTTGTCAGCGGCAATAATTTGCCAACCATTGAATAATAAACACGTTGAACTATCGCAGTATAATAATTAAGCTCCCAATAATGTCACAAAGTTTAAATAAGCGTATTTTTTCATTTTCCGGGATTGTGTTTCCGAAATCCCGGTAAACTGGGAGCCGCCGGATCATTCCGCCAGTCGGATTCCGGGAACCAGAATATAAGTCCAAATTCATATTTTAGACGAGAAAGGTTGGTTGGTAGAAAAGAGAAGTTAAGTAAGCACCTCAATTAGATGACCATTAACTGAAAATTACATTAAATTATGGAAATTGTAAAGTATCCCCTCTAAATAAGTTTATATTATTAGTGAGATTTGTGGAGACTGCATTTAAATATTTTGGAAACATTATTTTAGATAACGGATTGTGGACACTGCAAAACAAGGAGTGGGCGGTCTGTATCCGAAATAAATAAATACACGACAGACAAGGTATCGTGGACCGCAAAATTTGAGGTTATCATTTTTTTAACGAAATACTGTTTGTCTAATGAGGTAAGCGAATCTTTTTTATAACCTTTTTTCATGTTATTAATGGAAAGACTTTACAACATTTGGTAATATTTATTATTGAACAAAACGTAACACGAAAAGCATTTCTACATTCAAATATTGATATTTTTACTCACTGGTATAAATCATTAATTTTTAACCAACATAACTCATTAACGATATCAACACTACAATATTTTGTGTAGTTTTTTTTTATATTTTGACTTCAACAATATTTACAGTTTATTTAATTCCGCTTATTTGCTTAGTGGTCATAGTGCAATCCTGTAAAACCTTTCAAAGTAGTTTTATACAATTATTCATACAAACTTAATGTTATTAATACATATCAAATTAAAATTATATATCAAAATGAATATTTTTACAATTTTATGAATATAATTATAAATTTAATAAATATGTTTTGAATTATACTTTGACTAGAAATGTTTTAAATGCTAATTGAAGTTTTAGCATTAATTGTTGTAATGTGTTTTAGATACTGTCCATCGTTTCTAGCTAATTCTCATATAAATATAATATCGAAATAAAAATATCTACGTTTAAACGTGATCCGTATAAGTAAAACTTTAAACTACCCATAAAATAATTCTTACGAAGCACATTGCTATTTTTTTAAGCATTTATTGAATTTTTTTAAAGTAAAATTCATCTTAACCATAATTTATTCTTTTTTATTTGTATAATTGTAAAGTTCGTTTCAATTGGAGTTGTTTTATGGTATCATATTAAGTATGTGCCAAAATAGAATCCGATAAATATACCCTGACACGTTATCTCGTTTTTAAAGATCATAGAGAATTTATGGTTCTTTTCATTGAAATATATTTGAATGCTTTATTAAAATTAGAATATAATGTTTTAAATTAAAAAAAATAACGAATGCAGCTTGGCCAAATCTATATAATAACAAAACACGTTTGGATAAAAATTCCTACTCAATATGTGATCCGAGCAGGTTAAAAAATAAATGACATCGATGTGCAATTCTATCCGACAGTATTAGATAAAAGATTTTTTTTTCACCGATTGGTGACATTTTTTGTGACAAAAACTTTGACACAGGTACCACAAAAAAAAAATGAAGCGGCTAGAAAAATATATTAACGGAGATAAGAACGACATTAATGTGTGCATGAAGAAGTTTTACCTGTACGATTAATTGAATGCGATCTAGACTTTGAATAATATGTATGTTATTATGAAAGTTTTAAGACTAAAACTATTATAGATAGTTTGAAACAAATTTCAACCGTTGAAATTAATATGTTTACAACTACACTCAAAAGAATACGTTTCGTTTTGTATGTTTATCAATTTTATTTGAAAAATAACTTAGCACAGAGAGTAATATTATGTTACGGTTTTCTGTGCAAATCAGTATGAACTAATTATTAATTGCTAAATTATATTAATTATACCCACAGAACTCTAGTCTTGTAAAATATTTTTTTAGTCCAGTCCCTAATGAAGTACAGCTGACAAATTTCTCAAAGTAAATATACAATATTTTGATTCATAACTCACTTACAATGTCAAGAATGGTATCAGTCGTATGTATTCCATTCCTTTCAATTATTATTGATTGGCAAAACCATTGTACATTTTAATCAAACTTATTTACCAGTTTTATTTATGATTTATATGACATAATTTGGTAAATATATTAATTACTATGTAAGTATTCTTTATAAAGAATAAATTTGTAAATGAAATACAAAAAAAAATCGTTGCCAAACTGCTTTTCAACGCTTACCCGGGTCTATCAGATTTCGTTTGGGTGATTATCGATATCAGATAAAAAATAACATGGAAAGTACATTGGGGTTTTCTAGCATATTAGGTGTCACAAGGACTTTGGCGACAGATCTTTTTTATACAGCCTGTCGTCTCTATGCTGAAAAAAATTAAACTTCATCCTTATAAGATTGTTCTGATAAAACAAAATTTTATTTTTCATAGTCCACGGTTTTATAGCTAAAAGTTTATAGACGATTGTAAATTATAATTGAAAGAGACGTGTCACTTTTGGTGTGATATATTAAAACTGTTTTTATTCCAATATCATAAAAAAACTATCACTGTTTATATTAAATGGTGCGATCAACATTATTGACAATAATTGTCAGCTTCTACCTATTTTGAGTTTTTACTGAATATGCAAATACATTTACATTTACTATTAGGATGAGTTTTTTGTATATGATATTTGTCATTTAAAAAATAGCAGATAGTCAATTGACACTAAATATAAAGTTACTAAGCATACGATAACGTGATAAAAATTATTGTAAAATGAATTGAATATTAACTTGATAAGAGAAATAACCTTTTACGATTAAATGTAGGCAAAAGAGGTCGACAATATAAAAAAAGACGACGAAATGGCGACGACATTTTAAGGGACATTTTTCGATACAGGTCACAAAATCTACCTGTCGTCATACACTCACTGACACCACAAAAAAAAAACTACCAACACTTACACAGAATAACAACAAGAGATAAAATAATACTCCAATGAATGAAACAAAATGATAAAATCGTAATGATGTGCGTCAGTGACGTAACTTTCAGGAAAACTTATTTTTAATTAATATTTCATTAGGTTTTATCTTTTAAACAATTCTTTACATCAGTACGTCCGGTGACAAACCATATAAGTATTTAATTCGAATTTTAACACAGATTAAAAAATACATAACAATGTGTGCTCAATAGAGACACACTTATTAATTTAAAATATTTTGCTAGTGATTGTTATAGCAGAGTTTTAGTATGTATTTCATATTAAATACGGATATTGCAAACATAGTATTTACTGGTATAATAAAAAAAGCTTTGAGTACAACAAAATAAATCGACTTATTTGGATCTCAATACCGGCTGAATGCATAATTATTTTTATCAGTATTTAAAGATATATCATAACCGGGTGATTCTCATAAACAACTTTCGGTTACATAAAATAATAAAAAAATAAATACAGCATTTAAATGCTCATCAATTCTGGAACTTGTTAATATTGGTACAACTCTAAGCAGATTAAAAATATTTTTAATCATCTTGAACGATTAAATTGTAATATTTAGTGGTTTTTATATGTTTAAAATTCGATTTTAGTTCAATATTAATACCGTGAATACCGGAATTCATGTTGGATGAGCGACTCACATGCAACTTTTTATGGATAAAAAACTTTTTTTTATCCATGTTCGCTCCCAATGTGGAGCATATGGCCTCTTTATGAAGGTTTCATAACATAAGATTTTCTACGAGCACTTTTTGTTACTCAGTCGCTCAACCTCTCTTTTCCAAAGATGGTAGTAGGAATATAAGGACACGGCTATGACAGAACTAGTGATTAACTAATCGCTCTCGCTACGCCCAGTTATTGAAGGATCGGAAGGGTGCAAGGGAATATTTAAACATCACAGATACCCATGCCTATGAATATAAATCGATAAAAAGATCTAAAAATGCTGTTCGTACTAAGACTCGAACCCGTGAGGTACGGCTCGGAAGCTAACGACGCTAGCCGCTTTGCAATATGACCCTACTAATATGAGATTAATAAATAGAATTTAATATTTTAGGAGCTAAATTTGCTTCAGAGTGTAATAATATTACATGAAAACATACATTTACCTTAGAATATTTTTTAAAATATAATAAATGGATAGAATTGCATTTAAGTAAGAATTTGAGACGTTTTTTTTAATGCAAAAAGATTTTTGTACAAAATTACAGATTTTTTTTCTTTGATGTCGAAAATTTAAGCCTTTTTTTGTGAGAAGAAGAAACGATTCTCACGCGACGCCCTCGTGTTTTATAGCAAACGAATTTAAAGATGGTTATATGCAACCTTTTTATTCATTTTGTCTGACAAACTTTTCTTTGAAATAAATAATGCTATCGAATTTTCTTAGAGAAAGAAATCACATTTGGTACTACCCGTCATTCGATTCACGATCATATTTATTTATTTATGATTAATTTGCATGCTTCTTAACTATGTTGACTTAAATATTATAACTGTGTTTTGTAACAGTTCTTATTTTATTTTATTTTTTTACATAAAAACACTTTATATAATTATAATAAATTAAAGATAATTACGTAAAAAGCAAAAACAATGTTCATTAAATCTTTGATACAGACTTTTCAATAATTACGTTTATATCCTCGTATAATTAACATCTTTTAATATTTTTTATAGTTTTCAATTGCTTATCAGTACTTTTCGTGGAGTACATTGCTTCATACTGATGATCATGATTTCCATGAAAATCAATAAACGCCGTTAGTATTAATACCTGGACTCTCTTCTACGGTTTTCTGAGACCGTCCAACGTATTTTGACTTATTTTCCGATACTTATAAGTTCTCTATTTTCTCCAAGATTCTTTATCTGTAAAACTTCATCGATTTATTTTTAATAATATTCTTCTTACAAAATTAAATTTGGTAACATTTTCATTCCACTAATTGTGGTACAAATTATTTCTAATTGAATTTTATATCAACAATGAACATCTATAAAGTTTACCACCCATCGGAAATAAAATATTTTTCTATTGGTATAATACAGGGCTGTGGATTAGAAGTTGGAATCAGAAGCCGTGGAGTAGGGTGGTTTTTCGGAGCTAGAATTGGAGTCAGAGTTTGAGTCGGAAAACCCGGAGATAAATAATTTAATAATATAGAAAAAAATCAATTCATCATATTGATTGGCGAAATCTACAAGAATTATTCTAGTAATCGGATTAGAATGATTGGATGGTATACAAGTACGTTAGTTCAACTGAAATATTTGAAGAAAAAAAACAATTCAGATTCGGACTAGTTTATTTTTAACCCGACTGCACAGCCTGTTATATATGTCATATAGCCTAATGTCATATATCAATGTCGTAGAAGAATCGAATTATCAATTGTTTTATTGATTCGATACAGGTGTGGTACGTGTGCTGTTGGTTGTGTATATCTGCTTTCAAGAAAAGAAAAGGGTACTGCGCCCGCGTATTGATTTACAGTAGGATAATAGCCCTAATGGGTAGCGGCATCTCATCTCATCTCCCGGCGGTTCAATCAAAAGGCACTATAAATTAAATAAACACCAAATTCGAATGAGGCATCCTGCTTGAATTAATCCTTGTTTACACGATCCCTGTTTCGTGCCTGGCGGGCTGAAATTCTATTCGAAATATCTAAGAATTCCACCAAAAAATATTCAACATGCACACAATTAAATATATTGGCAACAAAAAATGTTATTTGCTCCTAATAAAATGTTTAAAAAAATCATGGAAGAATAAAAATGAAAACAGTATAAACATAAACCATGTTTCATTTATCCATCACGGCACATATACGTAAGTATTCACAACAAACGAAAAAAAAATATAATACTAAAAATACAAAAAATTATACCAAACAATTTTTTTTCGTGAAATTTGGGAGTAGAGGAACTAGTGTTATTTCCCTTGTTAAGAAGAATTCGACAGCCACGTTCAATGCATAAAAATACATTGAAAAAGTGTCATTATGTTATGCTCAATAATATTGCATCGATTAAACTATGGTTTTTTGTAATACCTGTCTGATTATCCAATTCTCGTTTACAGTATTTGTTTATTCGAACAGAAATGTCTGCAACCAGAGATAGATTTAAATAAAAAAAGGTTCTAGGCTTTTCTAGTTTTAAGACCTGAGTAAAAAAAATTCTACCAACTGTTTTATTTTTGGGCTTGGCTTAAACAACAGCTTGGTGACGGTTTGATATTCTTTTTCACCGCGGCCTATCGAAAATTCTAAAAATCATAAGCTAGTACATAAAGCAAAGGAGTCTGCTGATCAGATTTTGCGGTACAACAATATATTTAAGATTTTTTTGGTTCCACGAAAACGATGATGAAAACTTTATTTTTTTTAATATTTATTTACTTTGATTAATAACTGACAACGTATCAATCTTTTCTCTGGCCTTTTTGGCTCTTAAGCTTAGGCCTAGTAAGCTTATTAGTTAATCCAGATACAACTGCAATATACTATTGAATCTTAAGTTTTTTCTATTAGGATCTAATAAAATATTTGAAAAAAAAAACAAAACATGAACAAAACATCAGTATCGAGCAGCTTTTCACCACATCTTAAAAAAATAGGATGTTTATAGTCATGGAAGATAACTGTACAATCAGGATATGAACAAAAGATTATGGTAGCGTAACTAACTCTTGCTATCATCATACATTAAAACGCATTTGCATATGTGGAGTTGTAGTTAAATATCTACAGGTTCAATACAGATAAAGATTTGATTAATTGACGTAATTATATTTCTTGTTGTGTTACAAATAAAACACTATTAATGTACAAATATTATCTCCTGACCTCTCTTTAGATATTTTATAATTTAGATAATATATATCTTTACATAAAAAATCATATAAGTTTATTAAAAGGAAAAACGTGCCGTGTAAGCTGGGATCACGAAATGGGATAAATTACCAAGCACAATGTTGAGGGTATTTCACTTAGTCGGAATGATATGAAGATAGAGGGAGAGGTAAAACAATTCGAATTTTGTTTAGCGATTGGTTAATGTTGATATCCGGTTAATTCAGATTAGAGGAGGAATTTCATTCATAAAAGTCTTTTGAGTCGCACAGGATGGTCCAGTTGCTTTTTTTATTCTTTTAACTGCTATCCGACATTCTTGTTACGATGGTTTGTTTTAAAAACACTTTATGTATTGTTTTTTTTTAAGTATCGGCCAAATTTCGAAGAAGGACTATTAGTCAGATGTAGTGAATATTATTTTGAGGTAATTTTTATGTATTGTAACCTGACTATATGAATATAATTAAAAATTAGTACGTGTCAAAATGTTAATTTTTAAAACGAGAAGTTGTAAGTTTTTTCCAATTAAAACCATCGAATCCTTCTAAAAAAATATGTATTAAAATCGCTAGGATCAAAAGTGTCACCACTGCATGCTGCTAAGCCTAAAAAATAATAAAAATCGTATTTAAAGCTACGGTTGGAGTCGGAGTTTGAGTCGTTTTATTTTTTCACAACTCCACAGCCATGGTTAAATCAGTCCAACTCCACGACAAATAAATTAGAATCGACGAATTTGAAAAATGATGTGTCGAAAGTTTTGTATTAGTATTTATCTAAAATTTATTATCGCTAGGCTTAGTTTATATCAAAGTTTAAAAGAGGTGCACCTATTTGTTTGGTGTTAACAAGCCACTCAATGTATTATGTGATGAAAAAAAGTCATAAAAGGCTTGGGAGACCTTCTTCCAACAGAATATAACCACTAAAAGGTAATTTTAATGATACAATAAACTCTTGACGAAAAAAGCATCTCTGTTGGTCGAGGTATATTTTTTATGTATTAAATATAAATTTTAATTAAATATTTTTATGTTTCACAGAATCTTGTATTTTACCTGTCCGAAAAAATATTTTGCTTTTTATATGAAAAACACCTCGAGTAAGTTTAATAAAATCCGAATTAATACAAGAGTTTGCGCCGTAAAGCACCTTTTATGCATCAAAACGCTATAAAAAGTAAATAATTAATAATGAAAAATTTAAACCACAAAGTTGGAGCTTTCTTTCGTCATAAATACCTGCAAACATTTTTAGCGGCAAGAACCTTACAGGCATTATATCATAATTTTCTCGTTCTAATAAATCTTTTGTTTTATTACTATTGTACTAGATTTAATGTTAAGAAGTTAACGAAGAAAGTTATGCTCCCTTATAATGCATAAAATATTTATCTTCTTTATGTATAATATAAAATGTGCTAAAACAACACTCTAGCTCCCTAGTCTTAGTATATTACATAAATTTTCATATACAATACTTAACTTTCTTAACTTTTTTACATAATAATGTCATCTTAGGCTTTCTACGCCCAAGTTTCGCCCTCCTATTTTCTTATTGCTATTATAAGTTGTATATTTTATGTATATAGGCTTTAAAATCTACCCCGCTTTCAATTCACCATTAGCTTAAAATAAGGTTTATTTTAAGGTACAAACAGCTTGAAATAATCTGTACGTATAAACTCATAATTATGATGGTTTCTTTTAAGCGTGAAACATTTTTAAGAGTGTTGTATTTTAACTTTTATTTTTTTGATCAAAGAAAAAGTTTATATGAAAAGCGCCTTTTTGTATATGATATTGTTTGGTGATTTGTTAAAAAGTATTTATTTTGACATCGTAAAAGAAAAAAACGAAATTCTGTCGAATAAATTGTTTTTTAATGCTTTCTACAAATATACCTTAAGTTCTAATAATATATAAAATGAATATATATTCATATAAACATAATAAAAATACTTTTTTTACGAAGTTTTTTTTATTAATTATACATTTATAAGATATACTTTTTTTAAATTAGCATTAACATAATTTGTATTATAGCAAAAGAACATATTTATTTACAATTTACAAATGTTAATATTCTTAATTATTTAATTAATATTTGGTGGAGTTGTATTACAAAATACAACTACTTTTAAAAAAACATTTTTTTTTAATAAAAATTGAATGAATTCTGAAATAAATTTAAAGTAAAGCTAATGATGTCAATAAAACAGAACTTTTTGCTTATCAATAAGTTCATAATCTTCAGAAAATATTGGATAGCTACAAGATTCTTGATAATCGATAAAAATTGACTCGTAAAATATTGTTGATAAATTATTCAAATAATTAGACATGATTAAAATTAATATTGTGAATAATTGTTTTGTATTATAAAACTGAATGGCTTGTATTTGTAAAACGTACAATGCTTATAATTAAAAATGTCGACATTGAGACTTAAGAGTCAAATCATGGCAATCTGTACTAAATGATTTTCCAAGCTTTGTTAGTCGGCATCCGGATACACCGCTGTTACAATATGAAAAGTCTTACGAAAACCGGATAGAGATTCTCAAGGCGAGTGCAGAGCTTTTTCAGTCAGCCGGTATAAAGATTTTTTTAAAAAGCGCAGCCGTGTCATACACAGAATGAGAGGACGATCGCTTGGCGGTTCGATTACCCGAGTTAGTAAAGTCGCGCTACTTTACCAGACGAGAATCCAAAATTACGCTTCGTGTCATAGTAAAAAAAGGGCGTCGCCATTGTGTTATGAGTGGGGGTAAATGGAAAAGGAGACTCGTGGTTTTCCGGTAAAATAATACTTCCAAACTTGCGGTATGTAACCTTTATTTCATATGTATAATTCGTATTTATCTTGTATCAAATTTCTCAGATAGTGTCAATATGAATAATAAAATATAAAGTTTCTTCGAAAGTATATGTGTCATTTTTTTTGCTAAGGCATCATAGTAAACAATAAAATTTACTTTTCATAAAGCACAAGTTTTTAAAAATAGAGCAATAAACAATTTATTTGTAGTCTTATCAGTTTGTCAGTTGCCGTAGTCAAGTTTTCAAGTCCTCTTGTAAGCATTGAATTTTCATTTAAGTCATGTATTTGAACATATTTACTCTAGTTATTTAACAAATGTCACTTTTATATTTTATATCCTTAGGCTGGTTGAAAACAAGGTCTAAACTTCATATAACGGTTTTATTTCAAAATTTACGGTTGGTATGTAGTCGTATGCAATAAACGTTAAACACCTTGTTTTGGAATAAACGTAATTTTCGATGATGATGACATGTAATATTTTATTTATGCACTTTATCTGTTACTAATCGTTCAAACCACATCATAAAACTTGATTCACATATTAAAAAACATTAAGTTATTTATAGTTTTTTTTAAGCCAAAAGCAACTTTGGACGGAATGAACATGATGTATATTATGTAAAAATACACAGAATATGTCTGAACAAGTTTTTCAGAACATACAACTTGAGGAAATCGGTCTATTCTCATTCATACTTCAAAACAGCCAATCATTGACTTAACGCCTTCTACCAGTACACCGACATTATTTTACTACTATGTTAAATTTAAGTCTAAACACTTAATGCTATTACACTATATGGAAATCTTAAATTGTTTTTTTTTTTTAAATAATTATTTCAATGTTTGTTTGTCAATCAAGTTAAATGAAAAAAGTGCCTTTAATGGGATTACAAAAATAACGATGAAATCTTATTTTTTTAATAATTTTACACTTCCTTTATCGGTATTAAAATGTAAGAATAAAATATACATTCACCGTCTATGTACGCAACTTAAAGTTTCGAAGATTAACAACGAGCGGAAAGTATAATAGGGTTTGTGGCCGTGAGTGAGCAAGTGTGGGGGGAGATTCGCGGGGGTAGAGACGTCCTGGGGGTTAGGGTGGTTTCTTAGGGTGTAAGACTGCGGATAATAACTTGAGAGTATGGCTGTTAAGGGTGGTGAAAATATTCACTCACAAATCTTCACCAGTAACATTAGAGATACGTGTGAGATGTCATTATTGAATCATTCATAATGTCACTTATTTTTTTCAAATGATAATTAAAACATTAAAGATTTTTTTTTTTTTTTAAATTAAAAAATAAATAGAAATACTTCGATAGCAAATGAATATTTTTGTACTTTTAAGGAAGTAGTTCAGTATACTATATTAAAGTCGGTTGTTTGTAATATGCTGTCAATCTATATGCAGATCAAATTGAGATTTATTTAAAAGTGCTATCGCTTAACTTTCTCGAAGCTCCAAGAGCGAATCTCAATCTAAACAGCTTTTTTTTCTTCTATAGGTCCAACCAAGCTTACTATATTGAAATCTCCAAGCATAAATGCTCCGATGCTCCTACTTGACCGAAACCATGACATTTTTTTTTCTCTTTTGACTTCATCTTCACGACGGTTCTATAAACAGCTTCTTGCAAGGCATGGTCATGGTCAAAGGTGGAAATACTCAGTAACGAATTCTTGAGTATTGTATTTAGATATGTCATATATTAAAAAAAATGATTCATTTTTTCTATTCTGTTTTTTCAAATCTGATATTTTTAAAATTTCAAAATATTCAAAATATAGAAGATTTTTTTATTTTTGAATCCACGAATTGTATGGATCACGGCGGGAAAAGGCTAAAAACACCCCCGACGACTCGGTTTTTAAAAATGGAAAGGGGAGGGTAGAAATCCGGCTCCTTCCCGCCGCTTAATACTTGAGCATTAAGTAAGTAAAAGAAGGTGGTTCTTTATATAATAAATGTGTACCTATGTAAGTACGAGTGGGTACTAGCTGCTGCGAGAGGGTGGAGGGTTCTAGATTGCCCTCCTCGTGACAGCCCTCCGAGGAATATTTTTGTTGTACCTAACACGTTTTGGACCGCGCGAAAAACGTCCGCCATGTTTATCTCACTGGATGCACATGAATCACGGTGATCTCGTGGAAAATTGCCGTCGTGGGGCTTTTGCCATCTCCCTGTAATCTATTTTAAATTATTTTTATTATAATATACAAATCCCAAGAAATGTGAGCATACCATTATAATTGTTGTATTGTATTACTAAAACTATTTCGTGTAATATGAAACGATTCATTAACAAAAGTAATAAAGTCAACTTTTACATGAATTTAAGAATTTAGCCACGCGAAGCTAGTTTGGAAGCAACGATATGTGCATGGTTAAAATAAACGGACCAGCCCAACATTTGTTCTGTTTGCACGGAATGAGTTTGTACGAACTGGTATCAGTCATTCATTGTATGCAGTCAACTCTTGTTAGAAAAACATCAAATTTATAGTAAAAAGACAGTGTATTAAAATGTTTATTGTTTATTTAATTGAGAACAGTTCCAGTCAGTGAATTACCACTGTAAATTGCCATTTACTGTGGTGAACGAAATAAGATTTTTTTAATTAAAAAAATATTAACAATTCGTATTCCATGAAGTATGTAATCACATTCAATAGTAATATATTTGAATCAAGCCTTATTATAAAATTTGAATCGTTCAAACTATGTACATTCTCACAGATTTTGTCACTAACGACCCGGGTTTCGCCTTTCGGCATCGTCAGGCGTTCAAGTGCATGGATGAACTTGAACTGACGCTTAGTAAATGAATGTTTCGTGTTTATATTATATAAGAAATAAATGTATCATTGAGATTTAAGTCATTGCTGGCGAAGAGGAGAAATTAAAAAATAATAAAAAAAACCTTATTATGTTAAAAACAGAGAGTCTTCATTTTGGAAAACTTATTAACTACGATACTTCAACACAAAAAGGTTTTTTCAATGCGCTAAATGTTACTTTTGATTATATTTGAATCGTTAAAATTATGTACATTAACACAAATTTTGTCACTAACGACCCGGGTTTCGCCTTTCGGCATTTTCAGGCGTTCAAGTGAAGATGACGAAAGGCGAAACCCGGGTCGTTAGTGACAAGATTTGTGTGAATGCACATAATTTCAACGATTCAAGTTTATTATTGAAATTCCACCAAGCACCTTCAGTCGAAATCTTAAATTTAAAAAAAAAGTTAATTTTGATTTTTGCAAGGCAACCACACTCAATAATATTGAACGTATTTAACGAATAGATCTAGTCATTCGGGCTGTTTCTGGGTTGATAATAGAAATAACTACTTATAATATCTATCTGGATGGTGTGAACCTTTGACTAATGTATATTTTACTGTTAATCCATGCAATGAAAATACGTGATTAGTAATGACAGATCTCGAGGTATTTATTAAAATTATGCCCTCGATAATACGCTCAGAAAAATCAATTTAAAAAAGATATTGCGACTTTTGGATGTTGTTTGTATTCATTTAACCAGAAAACAAGCGGAAAGGTCTTGATAAAAACCCTCGTAAGCAGTCTTATGAAATTTAAGCGATCAAATAATAAAAAGTGGAAAACGAAGAAAAACGTTATGCTGCGACAGTGTTGAAGGTGGGTAATGCGATTCGATCCCTGCTTAAAAAAAATTATGTGCACTAAAAGAAACTGGTAATGAAATTCGGAGGCTTAATTTGTATTGAGCTTTTCTGGGCGCGGGAAATACCGCGGTTTTAATATTATTACATTACAGATTTCATTACAGAAATACTTCTGGCAATTTAAATAAATTTACAACATTCTTTTCGTAAATTATAATGAAACAGAGCTTTTCTTTGTAGCTGCTGACTTATTGATACCAAGACTATTTTCAATATCGCTGAGAACATATTTTTGTGATTAACGTTTGTATACTTAATATTCAATAAAATCTAAAATTCAGAAAAATATATTGTATTTACAAAATAAAATACTTTTACGCTTTAAAACTTCTTAACAAAACTGCTTTCCGCCACTGAGTGAAACCGCTCTTGATCATATATTATATATATATATATATTTCACAATGTCCGCTTCCAATGTGAATAATATGGACTCCTAATGAATATTATCTCAACATAAATGTATCTCTGAGAACTTCTGGTTACTTATTTGCTAAAATTTTCTTTTTCCCAATGAAATTATGAATAGAAGGAGAGGGCTATGACATCACTAGTGGTTAGCTAGCCGTTCTTACTACGCCCCGTTTGTAGCATCATATGGGAGGAATATGGAAATTCAAAAATCATTTACAGCCATGCCTTCGAACAGAAATTCATAAATCGATTGAAAAATCAATTTACAAAACTTTCTGAACTGGGATTCGAACATATGACCGTGATCATATTATAAAATAAGTACCGTGTTATGTTGTCTTACTGCTAAGAATCGACCGTTAACGTTTAAGTAAGGTTTATTCGTACGTTAATGTTGACGTTAATGTCAACTATATTTAATTACTTCCGTCCACTTGAGGTCAGAAAAATTCTCATACAACCTTAATTCCTTTATTTTACTTTACATACAAATAGATTTCGATTGTTTATATGAAAGAGTTTATGACATAAGAGCTATTGGGAAACAAAAAATATATTTCTTCTTTCTTAATAAGAGACGAGCTTTGTTCGCACTTTTAGTATTAATTAAACCTAACGATTAGTCAATATTAAATATGCTTCTTACTTGAAAGACTTAAATCTGTCCAACAATTTAAAATTATGAAAATTAAAAAAAATATATTTGAAATTAAGAGTTTCAATTTCTGGCTTTTTATATGACCATAATTTTTTTGAAAGTATGATATCGGGGAAAATTATATTTTTTCTGCTAAATCATCATGAGTTGAACATTACAGTGTCTTTATTTTTAACAGATTTCTTTTGTAAAAAATCGTGTCTTACAAAACAACATCAGCTTTGTTGTACAACTTCCTTATCCGATGTTTTCATAAAAAGAATAATGTCATTTGATTAAGGTAAAATTTATGAAAACATAAGCATTTTTTTTCGTACGAGTTCAACGAATGAAACTTTACGTGTTTTTGAGTATTCTTAAAAGTTACGTAAAAAAATATTTAAATTAATTTAATAACATTTAAATAATGAACGTAAAATCTAAATTAAGATAGTTGCCACTTGCCTCATGTATAAATTTTTAATTGAAGTATTGAATATCAGGTAATAACAAGCTTTTGTTTGTTTAAAAGTATTTTAATAATTTCATTCTATACAATATTTTTTTGTTGTTGATTTAAGATGTATTTAACATCAATTATAGTGTTATATGTATTTAAAATATAAAAATAATAACCTCATTCAAATAAATTAAATTAAATTTTATATTATTTAAGTCAGGGGAGGGGGTTCGTTTGTCGCGAGCATTATCAACTGATAAGATCTTATTTTATTTAATATGATGCCTTTTCGTCCTAAAAAAAAATGACAGTAAACATATTAAAAATAATCTAATAACAATTATGTACAGTACAATTGTACAATACTAAATTTAGGATAACTTCTCTTCGATATAAATAAAATTACTATGACAACATTTAGATTTTTCATGAAAACATATTTTATAAAAAAATCACAAATTGTAAAATAGGTTTTGAGAAAATTACGCATAAAACTACATTTTTCTTAATTTAATCAAATTTCGCTGCAAAATTTTACACCCTGGTTAATACTTAGTTAAGAAAATTTAACGCCCTTATAAAAAAAACTGAGTAATTTGGGTGGTGGTAAATTGAATCGTAAAAGATCCCCTAGATTTTAGCAAAACCACAAAAAACCTAACAGTATAAATAAAATTCGGGATTTACAAGAAAGTGGCCGGCACATCCGAGCGCTTATCGTTCGGTAATAATAAACAGTAAAAACGGGATTTAGGGTTGAAGAGTTCCTTATTACTCGCCTAAAGTAGGTTTATTTAGGTGCAATTTTATTAATAAGAGAAACGCGGCTAACGGAATAGCTAGGATTTCACAATGGAAATGGAATTAGGGAAACGAATAACACTTTTTAATGGATTTCGTGCTTTTCTGTACGTATTTTACATTATTTTTACTTCCCTTAATTTATTTTTGCTTATTACACGGTTTACGTTGAGTCTGCGAAGGGCTTCGTTGTAGGGGTAAACTTAAGGGTGATTCGTTTTATTCTGGTAATACACGAGATTTTAAAAACTTATTATTTCTTAACAACTCTCAATTTCGATCATATAAGTGTCCCAATTGAACGTTTCAAGGAATAGGAATTAGTATTGACAAGAACTTATAAACAATTTGTTCTTATGATTTTTTTTAAATAATGTCAAAAACAACAGTTGAACAAGAAAAACATTAGTAGTTGTAAGTGACACTAAATTAACTCAAATTAACAAGTTCACTTTTTCATAATTTTTACTGTTGCTAATAATTGTTTATAACAATCAATTTAAATTGTTTATCCTTTTTATTTCGTTTTGTTTTGTAGAAATAACACTGTTCAATTTTATTTCTTATCAGCCGATAATGCTCGGCATGAGAGAAACGGGTCTTGATCTTGCTAAATAGAAGTAGAAATAGTACAAAGAAATATTTTGTTTTTTTTTAATATCTACATCATTATAATATTATTTTTTATTGTAAAAATATCATACATCATAGTAATAGTTCAGTTTATTTTAACTCGTTCACACAGGCAAATTTTAAGGTCAGAGAGGGACTGGAAAATCCAAAGGATTATCATGGCGGGTATACAAAACTTGTGCTAAGCAGCATTTCACCAAGGAGGTACTTTAAGCGGAAACCAATGGAACGGAAACAGGGCCTACTTGGCTGGTTGGCGTGCTGACGGGTTGGCGGGTTGATGGGTTAGAGACACCACGTAACAAATGAGATGCAGATTAAAGGGATCAAGGATATCAATTCAACGCCATTTTTAATCATTAGTGAAGTCTACGACCGAGCACTGGTGTTCATGACCGCATTAAAGGCATATTATGTGTTTAATATTTTTCATGCATTCAAACTTTATATTTTATAAACCTTTATGTTGTCAAAATTATTATCAGGATAAATAATTTTTAGTAATAAAACTAACTTTTATACTCCTATGTATATTTAGGAATTATAAAATTCGAGGGTTTTGAAACACAACATTTGAACATGATCATGAATATATTTGTACAAAGACTGACAGCAATAAGTTTTTATAAATTATATTTGAGAAAAATGATCATTTTAAAGACTTTTGTAAGAAAAATATTGCATTAATTATTGAAATTTGTGTTTTCAGTATTATAAAAAAATCATGACATAGTTTGAAGTATGCATAATCCTAAAAACTCAATAAACTGATCCGTTGAGTATTTTTTAGTTGATAAAAGTGTAAAATTTTGTGTAAGATGAATAACTTATTATATCATATTTTTTCATCAATAAATATTCTCTTAAAGTTACCAAATTGTATAAAATAATATGACTTAATAAATTCTTTTCGCTATGTGTGGAATTGCTCTCCGTGTCTTTTAAACGACTGGGCGTCGATTTGTTATTTACTTTGGAAGGGTCAACGAATATTTAGAATAACTAAACAACATTGCACTGTCGCCAACTATTTTGACACGTCAAAACATTGTCGGCCAACAACGACTTACAATTAAAGAATATTCTTTGAGCTTGTTTATCGCTTACCAAGAATCTAAAGCTTGCAACTGTACAAGTTCTACTGTAAAGAACGGATTAAAATCGTAGTTAATGTATTTTGAATTATTGATATGAACTTAAGAGTTTTTTTAACGTATGGAAAAATTATGATTTTTCTAACCATTTTTGGTCTCAATGTAAAGCAAATAGATTCTTAATGGAGAATAAATTATTTGACTAGCTGTTATCCAGTCATTTGACCCCATTTTTTTTTAAGAAAGTGAAGAAAATTATTTTTTTCCAAGAGTGTAATCATTTTGAGTTAGCTATAATTAGACAAAAAAACCTTTGAAAATGGCAGTAATTTATATGAAAAATGTATAACATATGTTTTCAATATACACCCGTCATAAAATAGTGTTTAAATCAACAATTAATGAAGTTATACCTAGTGTAATCATAAAAAAATATTTTTTTTTACAATAGTTAAGAGGTGAAAAATAATTCGTTATAATTTTGTAAAATGTATAAACTATAGCCATTATTTTTTTTTGACCTTAAAGTGAGGGGTGAACCTTAGTGATGTCAATCAGTATCCTATACATCAATGGCACACTTCATTTATCCAGCGATGTCAAGGTCTTTCAATGTCCTGTCTTCCTTCACAATGTGATATAGGAGGCTTTCTTCCCATCCCTCCGGACAAACGTGAGTGTTGAGTTTTGAAAAATCTGACAATGCTCGAGTCACCGTAGAGTTTGTTAAGTTCATAGTTACGTTGACGTCACCAACTGTCATCCTCGTAGAGAATAATTCCAGAATCTTACGTTGAAACACTTGTGACTTCAGATAGTGTATGGAGTTAAGCGTCCAAACCGTCCACCCATACTCCACAATAGGTTTTATAATGGATCTATAGAAGCGAACTTTCCTGTATCGTGATTGACGAGAAAGTTTGAATTGTTTATTGAATGTACAGTCCAAGATGGTATCTATTGCTGTTTACAATTGAACCCCTGAGCAGTGAAGTAAGACAGGTGCGATATTTAAAGAAACACCGAGTAAGATACGTTATATTCTACATATCTTAAAATATCACAATGTTTCTTTTCCTAAAATTAAACAAATTATGCAATCCATAAAAAGCACTGTATGAAAACGTGATTGTTTCTTAAAGTCTAATAACCATTTTGCTACATTTCTCACTTCAATTTTCAAACACTCAATTGGCCTTTTGATTTCTTTGCTAAAATGGTGCATAAAGCAATGAATATTTAATATAACAACTAAATCATTATTGCTTACACAGGTAATAATGATTCGCAATCACTCACTTAATGAAGTAATTGCTACTTCAATATTAACTACTGTTTTACTGGCCAGTATTGGGAACAAGTAAATTTGTATTTTATGTCCTAGTGCATCATTTATCTATGAATTAAACGAGCTTTGTTGGCGTTACACCCAGTTGGACTAATTAAGCGAATTGATAGGGACTGAACGGGGTGGCGAGGAGTAGGGGGCGGAGGGGGCAGATTTAGATTACAATATTGCGACTTGATACACTGTTTTGTGTAAACTATGTACAATTTAACTGTTAACTAGTTGTCGCGACTGGAAACAATGTGTATCAACTTGTTAGTGAGTTTCATGTTAAACGAGTTAGATACACTTGTTTTCGATGGTTACCGTTCGACATAGTATTAATTTCTGAAGTTTGTAAACGATTCTACAAAAAGTAACTAAATATCAATCACTGAAGAACGATGTAAGCAATTAAATATTTAATACAAAAGAAATGCAAAATATTAATTTCATTGATTTTCAAAACGGTATACATTTAGATGTTTCCACAAAAAGTATAGACATAGTCATATGAAAGCATTGATGGAATTCAAATTTTATAAAAAAAAATCCAAAAATCATCACGGAAGTTTCATGTTTGTTAGATATAGGTACTCTATTACAAGAAAGCTTTTTTAAACTATTAACAATTTTAAAAGATACAAAATATATTCAAACTTTTTAACAACCAATTTTGGAAGAGTATGAAGTATTTATCGACACTAAAGAAATGCATTTTAATTTCAGAAATAGTTTGATCTTCATTTCGTCTAGTAATTATACATACGAAGATAATGTTGTGTATATATTTGAAGTATTTTTTTTAAATTTACTATTGTCATACATTTTATTGATAGGCTTTAAGTACCAAGGAAATCTAGTAGATATACAAAACAGACAAAACTGATCGCTGATTATGATTGATAAATTTACTTATATGTCGGTTCTATAGTCGAGTACTGAACTCATTTGTATTCGGTTGCGCTGTTCACGAGCTCAAATACCAGTACGGACTTGATTTTCCAATTGAATTATAGAAGTTTTTTCGAAATCACGGAAACATATTAAGCTAAAATATCTTTCTACCTATCTTATTATAATAGCGGAGTAAAGGGAGAATTATAAAATAGTAATAAGCCTTACTTTGTATTCTTCCCATAAAAAGAACTTGAGAGACTAAGTAGCAAACATTTTTTATAGATTAAACTCTGTTGAGTAAGTAAGCTACATAAGGACTCCATATTAAAAGTACCTACATAGTTAGAAACTGGTTCCGTTAAATAAAATTTGCATGTTCTTTTTTAATATATAAATGCATTTGGTTAGTATTTTTCAATTGGATCGATAGCTGTTTAACGAATAATCTGCATTAATATGCATTATGCAGATCAGGCTGCAGCAGAGAGATCAACCTGCGACTGCATTTAAGCCACAGAATTGACATTGTCTGACACTGATTGCATTCTCTATTCCATTCGGATGGATGCCTCCAATACTCACTCGCTCAAGTTTGAATATGCACACAAAATCTATCCTTTTCCAATGTTGGCTTTGGGATTTTCGAAGCCCTTACATAGATCGTTGAAAAAATAGTTGCTGATGTTTCTTGAAATAATCAATGTTTATTTCAGTACATTTTGAAAAATGTCGAGCTATGCAACTTTTGTAAGTCACTTAAAATATAACCAGACTTTTTGGGCTAACTTGTTTTCATCAAAAGCTTTTAAGCCTTTCTACTTTATTTTCTTATATTGATACGGAAGATAATTAAAAATTACATTTGTACATATATTACAAACAGTCTTCATATCTACAATGGATGGGAAGTACGTTATATTTTACAAATTGTTTTAGATTTAAAAAATAATGTTACAAAAGGTACGTTTAAGCCTACTTGGATGCGATTAGAAAGATATGTCTTGCAATGAAACACTAATAAATTTTACAAAAAGTACCTTTATCAATTTATCTGATCACATCAATACTGTTCGATAGTTTTTAATTTTGATTTTCAGTTTTCTTCTTTGGTGTAAATGCATTTAATAATTACGTGGCTCGGCTCAAAAGTTTACTCTTTTTATAAAAAAACAAAAAATAATAAAAAATAGCCCTACCTCACCAAGGTAACTTCAAAAACAGGTGTGCCAAAAATACACATACACAACTCGAAACACCCTTAAAGATTTTAATGCACATGTTATTATATTATATAATGGCTGTGCAATTCTTGAGACAACACATGTGCTTCAGCTGTCGATTGCACCGGTCCTGTAAGAGCTATCAGTGTAGCCAACATTGCGCCAGTGTTTGGCCGTTGGCGAATGTGTCGATACGGATTGCTCTATGTAGCACTAATGTGAGCGTGTATCTTGTCGTGTTAACACGTCGACGCCTGTCCCTCGAGCGTCGTGGAAATCCGACGCCTGTCTTAACCACCACATTCTTTTGACAAGCCCTACATATATTATTAATTAGGGTATGGTAATTAATATCATTGATTTTGCTGTGAAATACCTTTGATGCAAGTCTATTCATTTGAAAGATTGCACCAGCAACGAGGTAGGACAGATTTTAAATCTAGAATAATGGAAAATATATTGAATGATAGTTGAAGATTACGGATGTGCTGTTTGTTTTCAGTAATATTAATAATGTAGATGTAATCATTTATTATTACTTCTTAGATCTATTGGTTTATTTCTCTCTACAAGTGTCCCAGACGAGGTCAATCCTTTTCGCCTCTTTCTTTGGTAAATACTGCTTTTTAATCAAAACCATACGGCTACCACGCGAGGTCTTCAAAACTTTCTGTGCCTCGACGTTTTCTGCCTCCCAGGTATTGGCAGCTTAAGGAACTCTAAGAAATACATCATATGAATGGTCGTCAGGAGCAGATCGTTGAAAGAAAATAAACACATGCTGGATTCAGATACTTTTCGTCATCCAAAATAAACTAAAATCATTGCTGCTTTCTTCCAGCTTCCAACATTTAAATATTTGATGGAAAAAAAATGTTACTCTAGTGTTACTAAGGTTACTTCTACAGAGAAAAAAACTGTAAGTAAATAACTAAATCAAACATTATCGTTTGAAAGATAAATGTTTTAATTTACAAACGTTGAAAATTAAAGCTGAAGTATTTTTAATGAATGTCACACATCTTTTATTAATTTCAGAAGCGTAATTTTGATGTAATAAAATATAAAGAATATTTCATATAAATTTCTTCTGACTCTATAAAAGTGAATCCCTTCCTAGTCCTCGTCCGATCAATACCTTAAAATTGTATTTCAATCCAAAATTATTCAAAAAAAATGATTTTCTGTTGTTAGTGCAGCAATAAATTGGTGTATGCATAATTTTTATTTTATCTTAATGTGTACTGTTTGTATCACGACGTCGGTAGTGTTAAGGTCACAATTTAAGGTGAATTCCTGCAGTCGAGAGACGTCCGAGGCGACGGAGCGTCGGCGTCGCCCCGCCCCGACTATTTCAAGTGCAGTTAATCACACTGAAATATTTTTTCGCATAGCTGAGTGTTGAGGCGTAACACGACGAGGTGATTTGTTGACATTTGTTGAATTGCTGGAACATAGTTGCTTTTTGTGTGCCGCGCTTAAGTATTTTGTCGGTATGTCCACGCTTTGTGACTACATCTCTTTTGCAATCACTGACGAGTGTTACTTGTAAATAGAATCTTGAGTGACCCTGTATCATATTAAAAGCTCAATGTATATTTTAAATATACTTCATTAAATTTTTAAGAGGCGAAACCTTCTGCAATTATAAAGACCCTACGATTTCATTACACCGCAATAGCTATCGACAGATAAAAATCTTTTTTAAGATCACTTTTACGGTGCAAATTATCGTTTCTTGGTAAAAACACCATATTTCGCAATTGTTACTTTTTGTGGGGTTGAATAAGCTTAGGATTAATCACTCCCCACTTTCTGTCAATATTTGTTTATAGTTATTAATATTATTCTACCTATCTATTTTATACAGTAAGAAAAAAAAATCCTACATTCCACGAGTAGATTTTTAATTACTATCACAATTTCTTTCTTCCCAGTTGTCTCAAAATGATAGAAAACGGTTATTTTAAGTAGCATCTATATTATTTTGTTGAAAAGTAAATGATAACATTAATCTTGTGTATAAAAGCATTGGTTCTGTATTTTATTTTATTTTATCTTCATAAAGACCAAGCATCTCAACTATTTGCATTGTCATATTATTAATCTTATCTATTTTCCACCAAAATTTTCTCAAAATTAATGGGTTCAACAGGCTGCAGCCAAAATCAGAACCGTAAAGATTATTGTTTTCTAAGATTATAAAGACAAGGGAACAAAATTAACTGTAAGTAATTAAACAAATAACAGTATCTTTCTAATTTGTAATGTTTATGAATAACAATAGAGTATTAGCTTACAAGAGAAGCGCATACCAGGATTTCAATTGTTTTAAAAGATTCTGAATTAACTTCTCTATTGTAAAGTTATTCATATTTTCAAATATGCGTGAAAGTCTACAGAGTGTGTATGACTCTTTTTATTGTATATTTTGAATGATTTCATCCCGGAAAACATTTACTCATAATTCTGTTAATTGATTTTAGAAGAAGATAAGCATTATAATTAGGCATTCTTTACCACAAATATAAAGCTTTTTAACACATTTACGAATAATGTTATTATTTTTATACCTTGAGATGTCTTTTATTTTTCAGAACCTGGCTTCTCACCTGAGCGTTGAATCACACGTAAACACAAAGAAAACGATCATTTACTAGTGCCTAATTATTTGCGAAAAATAGTTATATTGTATAAGTGTAAATTTTATTAATAAATTATTACATGCTTTTATTCTTAATATTATATTTAAAGGAGAACTAAAATATTAGTGTAGTCTAGTTCTAAATCATACACTCAAGCTCTCTTTCAGATAACATAAGAATAGAAAAATTGAATACGGATATTTGTATGACCCATTTTCAGGATTAGATTAAGAAGGTGGGTGTAAGGATATTATTGCTTGCTCATAGAAATACAAGGATATATTTCAAATAAACGTAATCGATATGAGTAGAAAAAAGGACAGTTATTTTCAATTACGGTTCTGATGTAACGATTGAAAAATGATTGGGTAATTATTGGTCTATTAAGGTTCGCCATGGCTTGCTTAATCACACAATATATTTAGTATCTTACAGTATATAACATAGAGTTATTATAATATTTCGTATTTGTTGCTTATGTCAAATGTTTAATTAGTTGATGAGTTTGGTCATAGGGCAATAATAATAAAACAAATTATTGAATACAAATTTTCACTAAATTATGCTGATATACTATCATTATAATAAAAATATTGAAAGGAAGTGGCCAGACAATATGCTAGTCTTAAGTTCTACATTAAAGATAACAATGTGGAAAAAAACAGAGCATATAATCGAACACACATTGAGTCATATCAAGTAAAACATTTTTTTTTTCAATTATATAGATTGCATGCTACTAATAATCCAGATAAACGTTTTTCTTTGATTAATAACCACGCACACTTAATCGTTTTTTTTATTCCATGGTCACATTAGTAATTGGTACATTAATAAGTATGGTATTCACTCAATTATATTCAACTGGCAAACTTGGCGTCCTACATATTATTATATCCTGTATGTAACACGAAGTAATTTATATCAATTACAAGCGGGCTGTGGTAATTAATAGGATTGTACAACGTCGACCTCCCAGCAGATGTCTCCTTGAGCATTGTTCTATCCTGCTATGATTTCTAGTTACTCACTTGTTCACACTATCATATTCATGTATTTTCACGTAAAGTACCTACTCCATTTTATGAGATTATAAAACACGATTTTCAATTAGTATGTCAACACTGCGTTGTCATATATAATGGCAATTATACGTCTATTTTGCAGAGCTTTGAAGTCAAAGCTGGAGAATTCTGATTTTTACTCACTGATGGATAAATAGTGAAAAATATCAATGTTCTTTAATGTTTAGTAAAAAAAATTTCAGCACAATTATTGGTGACATAACGGCTAAGTATGTTAGAACGTGCCAATACGATTACATAAAAGAAAAATAATATTTTTTTAAATTTTAAAATCATAGTTTAAGATAAAATCGGAAATTGGGTTAGAAACTTCTGGACAACACAGGTCTGTTATTGTTATAAGATATAATTAAGATTTCAATGGAAGGTGCTTGATAGATTTGAATAGTAAAATCGAAGAAATACGGCATCTAATTTTTTTTAAGCGATGGTAACATGTAAATTTTAAGACCCACAGGAATTGTAATTGCCTATTCGATTACTCTCAAAAATTGATCGAACGGGGTTTATATCAAACCATCAGTAAAATGTATCCAGATTGTTATCAATAGTATTTGAACATAATGATACTATTTTTATTTGTATATACTTATACACAATAAAAAAATATTTACTATGTCTTAGTTTAAACTGATCCATGCACTCAAGATTCCAAAAAGCGAAGCCCGGGTTGTTAGTGACAAAACGCTTGGATATATTAACACACAAAAATAACAAACTAGATCGGCATTAAAGATATATTTTTTTTTATGCTTCTTTGATAAGTATCTCCAGAAAAGCTATCGCAATGTGATTTATACATAAATAAACTAAAATTACATTATATTAATTATGTCGTATACTCAACGTAAGGACATGATACAAACACTAATAGTACTAGATACAAAACTTTTTACTTATATGAGGACGGGTAAATCCCAAAGAAAATCAATTTCAAGTTTCTTATGAACGGGAGAGACAGGTAAAAATTTTAATGTATGAATTTTTTTGATTTTGTTATTTTATATTTGATTCAAGTTTTAGTTTATTCACAAATAATTTTACGATTGTTTGTCAAAAGATACTTCTCGTAGAAGCAAAATACACATGGCATTTTTTTACACAGCCTCACAGTTATCAATTTTATATATATTTTAAATGTTATTTAATCTATAAACAAAAAACATAAAAACTAGTCAGTTGATTAAACTAATAATGGTAAAATAACTTGACGATTATTAATTCATAAGCTGAATGGTGAGATTTATTCAGCAATAACGCTCTTCTCTAAGACATAAGCTGTTAATACAAAGAGCTTTAATTCGCTATGATATCTTAGCGAAAACACAAGTCCTTACTGAATACTGACACGCTGGCACTGCTATCCCAACTATATCTTTACAAATAGAACAATGTCGAACAGTAACTATGAATATATGCTTTCCAGGTTGCAAGATCTTGCTGCAATCCTTGTATTGTTGAAAATTTAAAAAAAATGTGAAATACTTAGAAAGAAATAAAAAAAAAATTTACGTTGATATAATGTAACACGATACATAGTTATTTAAGTTATCTAATTTATTGTAATTTAATTCATAAAAAATACAATTGCAGAGAACATCAGTATTGAATGAAACCAGTGTTTATGATCACAATAGTTAGCTGCGATTCATAAATGGCATTTAATTAGTCGATAAATTGAATTTATAGAGTTGCGTTTTACATAATTAGCTATTATTGTTTTACATAAAAAACAATTTTAGTATTGCATTAATAACCTCGATAGAATTAAAACAATTATTGAAGTAAGAAATGATTTTGCCATCCATGTTGCTCCCAATGTGGAGCATATGAACTCGTAATGAATTATTTAGTTGTTTTTAAAAAAAAAAAATCAACGAGAAATGATTGTTAATCATTTGCTTAGCCTCTCCGTTTCGAAGACAGTAGGCAATATAAAAAAATATATCTCAGACAGGAATAGTAGCAAGCTATAGGTGGGACGGAATTTGGGCAATCAAAAACATCTATGCACTTGAACAAAAATAAATAAATCTATTGAGAAGGCAATTTATAAAAAAAACATTCTTACGGGATTTGAGCTCATGAGTAACTTTACTGTAGCCAACGATGTTGACCACGGATTCGACATTTTTTTACATGTTTATACTGTAGAAGTTTATACTATTTACAGAAGTTCTCGAATTAGACTTTATTGCTGAAAACAATAAATTGGACGAATTATTGAGTTATAAAACAAATAATATTAAAACTTTATTTATATATGCCTTAGAATAAATATTTCTTGATATCTTTAAGATCCTACCCATCAGTTATGTTTCTTATGAGCTACAATGGAAAAGGTCATGTATGTAGGTGTATTTATTATGATTTAATAATATAAGTGGGTGAATTTTCTGTTGCTGATTTTGCATCCCCTTAACAAGATGTCACAGAAGCAGAAGATATGAAGGGTGAGTTTCGAAGGAGAAGGAAGTAAAATGGAGCTAGGGACAAAAAGAATCGTTGGATGAAGTAAAACAAGTCTTGAGAGTGACAGAATTTTCATTTTGTTTTCCGCCATCCTTTTCCCTTTTACGCCTTGTCGGAGCAAGAGACGCTTCTTCGTCGAAGGGTGGAGCACGGAGACAATTATAATTTACAGTCATGTATAATATTTCTGACATATTTCATCAAGTTATTATTGGAAACAAAAATCAGATTTTTTTTACTATGTCTATCACAGTTTTTCTAACTTATTGTATTAAATAAGAAAAATTGAAAGTGGTTTGCATTGCAGTTAATAATTGTTAAAGAATTTGATGATATGAAACCAGCTTAAAGACAAAAAGACATTACGAACAGCCATGTCTAAGAACACAAATATTTGATCGAATAATCTAAATTTGTTATTGAACTTAATATAACTCAAACCCATAATCATTTAAATACTAAGGTGAAAATTTTTCCACTAAGCCACAAAGGTCAATATGAAATTTAATCACACAAGCAAGCATTGTAAGATTAGATTGTCGGAGAATGCCTCTGAAAGAGCCAAACACGTGTTACAGTTAGTAGCACAAAACGTTGAATAAACTAAGCTATTTTAAATTTTATATTAAAATTAACTTCCACAAAGTTATCGCCGAATCGATCGAAACAATTGATCTGTTTTCGTAGTCCGTGCTATTTTAAAAAACTTTATAATAGTAAATATTAGTAAAAAAAAATAGAATTATATTTGTATATTATAGTTTTTTTCGATGATTAAAATAAAGTCCCTAGAAGATGTTTCCAAAGCTTTTTTCACTCAATGAAACATAAAGTTTGCTTAAATATTTTAACTTACATTCATTATATATATTAATTGAGTAATAATTACTTATGACTCATAGAAGGTGTAAAAAAAGAAGTCATTAAGGTTTAATTTTTGATTTTTATTCTTTAATTAATGAAAAAATACTAAATTATCTTTGTGGAAGACGTTTTAAAGTTATTTTGGTTAGTTTACAGTTGAATAATGTTTCCATTATTTTTCATAATTTATGTACAATATACAAAACGGTATATTGGCTGCAACCCTGCTTGTGACGGAGGTGTCAAGTAAGATATTATTGTATCGCAACATTGCAAGCGACGAGTTGTTGTGAGTGGAAACACATCTCCCCATTTCCACCAAACCCACTATCAACATGGTATAACAATTCACACCCGATTGATCAATTAAAAAATATAAAATAGCCATGTTGTTCTCATCATAATCTCAATGTTTAGCATTGCTTCATTGAAAATTTTCACATTAAAAAAAAAATGAAAAGCAAAGAAGCGATGAAGGAACTAGTTATTCATTACAAATGACGTCGTAAAAATTATAATATCCTTATTTACAATAGTTTAAAAACAAATTATAAAAATTTTCGTAGACTGTTTTGTATTGCATCATATTTGTATTTTCTTTATTACCATATTTCAACAATACACAGTGATTTTTTTCTTTATTATTTAAAAAAAATATAGAGATCAGTTTTTATCTGAATTAAAAATTGAATAATAATTTAACTAAAACTCAATTCAATTCTATAAAAAAAATTAACTACGTTTTGAAGTTAAACTTTACATTTTATTTTCTATTTGAAAGGACTGAATTTTTATTTTTATTTAGACATGATAATTTGTTATAAAACATATTATTTCAATATATTTATGGTCGAATTATTTGTAAATAATAAATTTCAGGCATCTTCGCTCTACAACCTCTTTATTGGGAAATTGTATTTGTTTCTTTGTCTTACGCTTTTTCTTGTCTTCCATAAGCTTATGAGACCGTAAACTGTCGACAGACTCAAAATAAATACCTCGAATTGCACCGTATAAGTTAAAAATATTTTTTTCTAATTAAAGCCTTTTGAGTATAAGCATCAAAGAAAAACCAAGCTGTAGAAATATTGATGTAAAAATGTTATTCTTAATAATCGTTGGCGTCTTTTTAATATCGTATCTGTAATTAGTAACAGTGATTCAATTTTCTAATCAAACCAATATACAATATTGTTAGATACACTGAAAAATATACGGACTTATTTAGTTATTACGAAAAAGACAAAAATAACTGACAATTGTGAGTTCTTTTATATACTTAGAATTATTCGTTTAACTGATTTTGACGACGACAAATTGTAAATCAATAGCTCTATTTTTAACAGTGTGGGTTACGAACAAAATTCTGTACGTAAAAAATCTTTGATTTAGATCAGTGTTTATCAATCAATCAGGGACTAGGTGATCCCCCGAAAATCCTAAAATTCCGGGTATTAGTAATCGAAAATTCTGGGAAAAACTAAAATAACAGGTCACACGTTTTTTTTTATTTTGTGTAATCGGTAAATTCCTAGGTATTTGAATTTATAAAAAACGGGTATAGAGGTTTTCGGCTCAAAAAGGTTGAGAAACTATGATTTAGATAGGCGATGAAAACGATGATTGATTAGCTATTTAGTTTTTGAAGATATCTTTTCGAAATTTTGAACGTATTCTTAGAATATATATTTTTTATATTGTAGTAAAATAAAAAAGAAACCTTAAAATACATGTGGAGTTATAATTCGCATTGCATTTGCAGTGAGACATTAGCTTGTTCATTTGATATGGATTAAAAGTTTTTTTTATTGTACATTTGAAGCGTTATTTACCGAGCAATATTTTTGATCGTGCGATGTGCAGCATGCGTCAATAAATGCAATCTGCACCTGTAATAAAGCCATAAAGTAATGCTGGAAATGCAAAACAACGAATGTATTATCCGTGCAATGGTTATTGCCCTATTCAAAGTTAACACTCAGCCGTGAAATTTCTTTAGCCGCTCTGTGTTTTATGTGGAGCAACGATTATTTAAATTCTTGCCCACACATTCATATGGGAACAATTATTTTGAATTCGTATCGTTTTTTATTTAATTTATGTTAAGCCACACCGTATGTCACGGATGTTCAACCAATCAACCAGTCGATTTAAAAGATTTTTTCGGCTGATCGAACGCCAAGCGAGTGATTTATGAAAATACAATATATTATATTTCGTAGTTCAAGATCGCAACCGGTTTAACTCAGCAAATGTGTATCGACTGAAAATGTATCCTTGCTAAGCGAATGTTTTTGATACTAAAAACGGTAGAATAGTTGTGCTTCATTTAAAAAATAAATCTGCTAAGAATTGACAATTAAAACCATTTATCTAAGCAAATGACAGCTTTGTGTACATTTTAAAATATGTAAATTCGTTATATAAAAAAAAACATCTTAGAAGAGATTAAAATAAAACACTTGCCCGTGTATTAGTAATAATCAAACGTAGAAAGGCAAAATAACGAATTATTAACCCACCGTTTTTTTCACAACGTAAGTTTTCAAAAAGAAGAACCTGTGAAAATTGCGACTAGCAAAAGGGACTTAAAATGATTTGCTTAAACACTTTATAAATAAAAATTAGATTGAGTCAATTAAAACCAATTTACTAATCTTCTTGTACTTCAAGGTTGTGCATATTAAATATTCTAACTTAGGTCTAAAATCATCAAAAAACGTATTTTGTTCCTCCTGTAAAATTTGTTATGTGTTCGTTACGTCCCTTTGCCTTTCCACAGCAATTATTGTGTTTAAAATTTATAAATTCATATGTTAAAAATGTAAAATTTTTTAAATTTATTATAGTACATACTTTATTTATTGTAATTTATTAATTAAGCTCAAAAAATATATAAAAAAGAATGTTCTTCCTTTTGTTTTTTTAATATCAGGATAATAGTAAGGATATAAGGATGGGATTCGGAAAGATATATTTATTAGTAAAAATCCTTTCTCAGAGTTAATAAGAGGTAACGTAGGAAAGAATGAAAAATTCACAAGCGTTCTTCCTCTTAATATAAATTAATCGATTGAAAAATCAAAGCATAAAATAATCCACTATCCACAATGGCACGAAAGCAAAATTACATCAAGTGTGTGATCACGATGTCGCTAATTAATGTAAAGTTAACGAAATATACAAGTAAATATTAAGATTGAAATAACATAAATTATTAAATATTTTAGCAAGATTGAGAAGAATAAATCAGTAATCATAGTTTGGAGATCACTTATATATTATTTACGTTACAATCTAATTTTAAGAAAAAAACATTGATATGGCCATTTTTGATGTGCTTAACACTTAGCTATTATACAAAAAGATATGAAACGTTTCTGAACGAATGGGCAGCAATCTTTCCCTATATAAAATATTATGATTCAGTTCGGTAATAACTTTATTTTATATCATGAATGATCCTGTGAATTGATATTACTTTTAAAATCGTAAAAGCTTTGCACAATCAAACAATAATTTATTAGTGTTCATTATTTGAATTGTATTTTCAGAAGGTCTTAATGTTTATTTACACTATTAATATTTTACTAACACCCTTTTATATTATCTAAGTGAAATGAACACTCTCAACATTATTTGATTGAGCATTATATTTTAAAAAATATTTAAAAGAGAAAACTGTTGTTACCGAAAACCTGAAAGTCGACACTTTCCAAAATTGTTGAAACATTAACCATAAATGCAATTTAGAAAACAAAAATACAATCAAAAAGTATTTATAGATATCAGTCTCAAACTTGGCTCGACAATATCCAAAATATTATTCCAACGAAATGTAAAACTAAAAATTCTTTTAAAATATATATTGCTTAACAAAATGAAGAAGAAGATTAAATGTTGAAGGATTTAAGACATGGGTGTCCAACCGGTAGATTGGGATCGATCGGTCGATCCCAAAGCAAAATTTGGTCGATCCCGAAAGCTTCCGTGAATTTCGAAAAAAATATATAATTTAAATATACAAAAAACATATATATGTAAAAATACTAAAATTGAATTATTTTGTAAGCACATACCTATCTAATGATGTGTATTTCGCATTTAAAATTAAAACTTCTATGTTTAAAGAAGGGAAAACCCCTAAATAAATTTTCTTACAAGAATCATGTTAGAAGTTGATCGCGAGAAAACTTAAGATTGAAAAGTCGATCCCAGGACAAAAAAGATTGAACACACTTGATTTAAAAGGTTAGATAGTCCGCTTTCTTGTATAGTATTTTTCATAAGACAATTAAACCATAATATTGTCCATAAGAATACTATGTTGTTTTAGAAGGGCTGTATACAGTTACTCGAAGCTTTCACGAGATGAAATAACTTTAGGCAAAACTGTCGTCATGCTCACATTGGATAATAAGAACATGTTTTCGACTAACTAGGACCATGGTGCCTTACTGTTGTATTCTTCCCATGGTTAAAACAATTTTCTAATTTAAAAAAAAGCTCGTGCACAAAGTAGAAACTTTGAAGAAAATCTCAATTTAAAACGAAAGGCAAAAGCGACGATCATTTATAATAAGCAATGTACTATTTGGTAGCCTTGTAGGACCCCAGTTTAGAGATGTAAATATTTTGCACGTGTTACGTGGGAGTCAAGAAATATGAAATTTTGATCCGAGTTTTCTACATGGGTATCATACAATAAAAACGTTATGCGTCGCAAACATTTATGTAAAGCAACGAGACTTCTTTTTATGGTCTCCTTTTGTTTTCATTGTGGAGGATTTTTTTCATTTCGCGTTGTTTTCTAGACCTATAACATTACAGTGGCGCACACATGAAAATGTATTACACGCGGAGGAGAGGTAGTGTGAAAATGGCCATCCATCCAGTGAACTAACTATTAGCTTGCAAAACGTTTTTACTCGCGACATTTACAATTTATAATATTTTCCATGTGAACTGAAAAAAGAAGTTTTATAATATCATGAAAATTTTATTTCCGTATCTTTTAATTGTGCATACAGCATTGGCGTGTTGGGCTACACTTGGATACTGATTCCTACGATGCTGACTATCATTTTTCAACCATACCGTGATCATTATATAAAATTGTGGAATCGGTAAATAAAAGTTTTTTTTTTTGTGTTTAAAAACAATAACTACTGCAACATTAATCTATAAACTTTAGAGAGCACTTCATTCTATACATTTTTTAATTATCGAAAAGCACGTTTAGTTGATCAAAAAATGCTGACAAAATTAAAGAATTTATTTTGTTGTTTTACTATTTGTACTTTTATATGTTTTGGGTTCCTATACAAAAGACCGACGACAATGTGGCTTTAGAAAATTGTTTGCTGCTACTTTGATGTACAATTGCGTTTATACTTGTTAAGCAAACAAAAATACGGCTATAGGTATTAAAAATTATCGGCTACAGTTTTTACAGTGAGTGAGTTGAAATTTTTGTTCACTATTTATTTCCGTTAAAAATCTACTCCTTTTCATCGTCACTGCTGACTTTATACGTTGATGTTATATTTTTTTTACGTATCCTTAAAGAGTTACTGTGCCTGCTGAGTTACTGTTTTGTGAACATCATAATCATAGTATGTATACAAGGGAGTCAGATAAAACGTTGGTATTATGTAAAAATGCGAGGTGCTTCATAATATTACTCAATATTACGGCATAATAAAAGAAAGGTGTACATACTCTTAACACATAAGCATAAAGTCCTTGCCTTGCAGTGTTGAGCATGTAACTTTCGTTAGTTTTGAACCGGCGGACTCGTACTGCAGACTATTACTTGCCACTATAAAAGTGTATGAATGTTCTTTGGAATGGCGTAATAAACCTTTCCCTGAATAAATGCATATCAATTTCGAATGCGCTCAACGAGAATGGTTGCATTGTAAGACCTACATACATCTCCCTAATTATTTCAATTCTTTATATGATATACGAGATATAAGTTATATAACTGGCATCCAGCGACGTTATTAAGCGCGAAAAATACGCAAAAAGCAGACTTTAAAGATTCTTCTTCTAGTTATTTAAATAGCATAAGTAGATGATATTTTGTCATGTATTATTGCTTGGTGAATATAAGGAGTATGTTGCAAGATCGCGTAAAGATTTTCAGTTATTGATTACTTTATTACATCTCACATTAACTGCTCCCGAGAAATGGTGAATGAAGCGTTGGAAGATGGATGGGGTGTCACAGGACCTGTGGAGTGGAGGATATTGATTGAGTCGGCCAAGATTCCAGACTGTAGGCCCAATATGAAGAAGAATTCATTTATCAAAGTATTATCGAAAACGTTAAATTTTCTTTTGAACATGATAAAAATAATTAAAAAACCTAACCTTACTTTATTTCCTGGATTATAAAAACACACAGAAATGATTATCCGTGAAAATTAATCTTAAATATTTAGTGCAGTTTTATTTGTACTACATTTTATTTTTTTCTCATCTTTAATAACTAACTGAAATTGTGTAAAGCCTAAGTTTGAATTTTCGGTTGCCTCGATATTTTTTTTTCAATGGTGGTATAGACACTTTATCCCTTTTCCGCCAGCATTCTTATATAACTACTAAGCCAATTAAGCTTCTGTCAGCTGAATACTTTTCACGGGTAATACACAGCATTGCATGAAAGAAAAAGTCTGTATGTACATACCCCTTTGTATATGTATAATTGATAGTAAATAAAACGTAGCTATCGCAAATGAATGTCAGTTTGAAGCGAAAAACTGTATATTTAGACGCTGTGTTTTGTATCCGTTGTGATTGGATGAAATGAATTTGACAAACATTTTTTGAGAAAAGTGTATTCCAAAAAACTGTTGTACATTTTATACGATATTATTATTGAAATCTAACGCGACTTATAACATTTTCATTAACATATATTTATCGAAATTATAAAAAAAACTATCGAATATTAAGCAATATTTGTTTTGTTTAGTAACGCCAATGGTCGCTTTGTTCATGGGTTATCTATGTTAAATATTTAAAAACATTGTTTGATAAAAGATCAAGCTATATTATAATTATAATATAATATGTATAGTTGTATTGTATTATCGGTATATTACTGATTATCGTTAATGAAAAAATACTTCAATGCTAAGTTTATACGCGTAAAAATCAAATTTCACTTCTCGACCAATATGATCAGCATTTTACAATTTAATATCGCACATTAATATTGTAACATTGTAAAAAATAATTTAAGATTTTCACCAACTCTAAATATGTAAGCTGTTAAGATTTTTGTTCACATTTCACGTTCTTCAGTTGCCCTCCTCTGTTAAGCGGGATATATCGTTTTAAGTAATTTGCATATCAAGCGCGCCCTCTGTTTATGAGCTTCATCCGCAGCCATGTTGTTTCACGAGCCCTGAGGAGAAAGCTGCGCCACATGACGGAGAAACAAAACTAGGTGGTGGTGGTGCATCAGTTTGCTGCACTTTCAGGTGGCCAAGACTAGAAAACTGTTTTCCGGAAAAGTTTATCAATATCGCCACTGAAAAATAAATCCTGAAATCAGCAAATTTATATTAAAAATATTTTTGTCTTCAACTTGACAAATTGTTTTTGCATGATTAATCATTAAATGCATGATTTTCTACTTTTAACTAAAATAAAATATTTGGAAAAATTTGCGTGATATTTCCATTGAATTGATTGAGATATCATTGTAGATTTCAATAAATATCAACTGAATATTATTGGTATTTAGCGAATGGTTGAAATAAGAAAAACTTTGCAACGCGGTTGCACCCCATAGGAACGCGAAGGTTAATGGTGAAATAACTATTTGAGATTGTGGTTTATTTAAAAATTTGAAAAAAATGTTAATGAAGCGACTAACTTAGCGATAAAATATATGGAAAAGAGTTGTTGAGTTGTTGGTAACCATTAGGCTAGACACGAAATATTAGAACAGAGTTGAGAAAAAAGTGAATCAATATTATAAATGTATTTTCTTTTTATTTTAAAAATAGATGCAACGTCTTCCTACTCAGAAAGCATTGCAAGTTGCAACGGGATTACACTAAAGGAACATACGCCTCCAACTTGTGCGTTCGTTTTTGTAATTTCGCGCGATGTTTTCTTGAAACTTATAATACCTACGTCTTACGAAACTTGTATTACTTGTTTTGTTTCCGAGACTACTGACGCTACTATAAGCCTGGCTCAACTGGAGGAAACAGTAGCACACAAAGAATCCATACTAGCATGCAGATTGATTAAAAAACTTTTGCATATAAAGAAAAACAATAGTGAAATTCATACCACTGTGATTTTACAGCAAGAGTACTTTTATAGGCATTGTCTTAAGTTTACTTGAAAATGTATTGTTATTTATGGAAATTTACCAAGGCGGTGGAGTCGGGTAAAAAAAAGACGACTCCAACTCCGAAGAACTTTTTTAATAATTTCATTTTAAGTTATATATATGTGTGTATATGTATTTCATCAGATGATCTTTAGTCAGTCAAGCGTGCAATGTCAACACTTTGGACTATTGTGGTTTGAATCCACATTATTTTTTTATTTAAAAAATGTTCTCCGACTCCAGCTCCACAGCCATGAAATTTACTTTTGTTTTTAATTTCTGTCGTCTGTCAAGAGTTCAGCTAAATAAAAATTATCTCAAATAATTTCTACTTCAAAAACATACTATGCAAACATCTAGGTTTTCTACAAATGAATAATAATAATTGAAAAATGTATTGGTAAGTCGTATGATGTTAATTTTTTTTTAAAAATTTAGTCGATGTATTTAAAAGTCTTTGATAGGTTTGTTTACAAATTTTCTCGTTGCTTAGATACATATGAGATTACAATCAATATCTTAAATACGGATATTTTCTAACAATACTTAAGTCCAAAGATGTTCCACATAAATACATGAAAAATCTCGTATTGGTATGCAGAAAACAACATTTAGTACATTTGAGTTATCAATATAGATTTAAGTTTCAGTGATTTTAAAAACTTATAAACTATTTCATGTATAAATAATTTTGAGATTTAACCTACCTAAGATTTTGTAAACACATACAAACAAAATTTTGTTTTTCAGAATAAATAATTTTGATACACATACTGAGTAAAATATATGCAAATATCAATTCATATTTCATTGGTAATTGACACTTCAGCAAGAAAAAAATATTCTTTTATTTGGTTACATACAATGACAACGTGATAGATTATTTGATTTCAAATTTAATATACAGATAATAAAATATGTTATGCACGTGAATTACATATATTAAAAGCAGATGCAAGAACTAGTTTATAACGACGACAACTCTGTGTTAGAAAACATTCAGGTGTATAACCACCTGTCAAATTAGGGATTATATTGCACTGAGGAGATTAACCGACAGCAGAATATTGTCCACTCATAATAAGCGTATTTCTTACAATATATATTTTCTTATAAGATATCAATGACCATTTGTTAACGCTTCTTAAATACAATAGTTAATTCGAAGCCGTGTATTAAGATTCTTTCAATGCCTATTATATTCCATATAACTGATATAATAAGCATGTTTAGTGAATGAAAAAAATGAATGGTATTTTAACGAAATATTGCTAATATGACAGTTGTATAGATTTGCGGAAAAGGGTTAGGCATGTAAAAATAAAGGGATTATCTTTATACCATAGAAAAAACATTTTGTTATTGTACGTTTGTCCTGCCTTTATGATGTTGGTTTTATGAATGTGTTTATTCGTGTGTGCTTTATTGTTATTCTAATTTACTTTATAAACACCAAAAGTAATTTTTGGATATTCACAATGACATTTATTATTTTTCAATTGTATTTATGAAAAAAATGTAAGACGAATTTTAATATAAATGTAAATACGGTTTATAACTTTGATGGCGTGTAATCCATAGAATATGTATTTTCTTCGTACTTTTAAATACTATATATTAGAGCGGCCAATCTCAGACCGTTTTTGTGATCCTGGGATTTCGCGACTGATATTTTTTCCAATGCCGGGATTTGGGGATTGAACGTTTAACGATTTTGAAATCCTGGGATTTTTTAAAAATATTTTAGTCGATTTCAAAAACCCAGTTATTTACGGAATTCCCCAAATGAAAACAATTGGGACCTTTTTTTAGCCCTCGCGCAACTTTATCAAATTTTACCAATCCAGAAATTCTGGAATTAGTACTATCACAATCCTGAGATTTCGAGATCTGGAATCCCGGAACTGGAGGCCTTACAACAGTGGGTATAAGTTTCATAATGAACCTCAGTCTCCGCATATTAGAGCTGAAGTTTTCACACTATTGAAAGATTAGTTACCTTTATATTAGATAATATAATTATAGCTTATATTTTATCGGGTACATGGCTAATTGGTCAACGTACATGTCAAACAATATTTTTTCATTTAATTTGCTTTGGAACATGAACAAATTTGAGTATCAATAGACAAACCCGTTTTAGTATTATGTATAAATTACTTATCATTTGGTACGCTAACGAGATTAACTATTATACATCTGTGTTTTATCTACGTCATTGTCTATGGTAAATGTGATAAAAATTGAATATGTTACAGGTCGAGTCACAAAGCCATTTAACAGTTAAAAGTACCTTTATTAATATACACCATGCGATAAATCTGTCAACATGCGATCGACATGAAAAGATTATCATACGGTTAATCTATAAATCTTCAACTAAAGTATGCAACCCTGATACCTGTAGTATCTTCTCTTAGTTTGCGTCAATGAATTCCAGGGGTAGCGATATATTTAATGACACTTTTATAATAATTATATGGAATGAAATTAAGAAATGTTTATAATACACCGAATCTTCTTTTTGCACGAGGGATACGTTTCATATGAAAAAAATCACGTAAAAAAAGTGTACACAGAGAAATAAAAATACGTCCCATTACACTGGACCGTGCAGTATCGAATCCGTCGAAAAAAACCGTGCAAAAAGTGAATTAGGTGTACAACAAAGTCATTATAAGATCAATGATAAAATACATAAAAATATCATTTCCATTTTTTTTAAATGAGATATTTAATATTCAAAATTTGGTACTGATCTTGATAGATAATCTTTGACTGTAAATTATAAAAAACACCAAGACATAAACGTCGATCTTTTTTAATGTATATTCTTTTATCCATGTCCGCTCCTAATGTGGAGCATATGGTCTCCTAAACGTCGACTACCTGATTATAATTAAAATTATTTGTAAAAAAAAAATGTATTTATCATTTTATGGGGATTTTTTGTGGAGTAATCATGTCGTTAAATATGATAGTTGATAGCTATTTCATTTTTTAAAACAATTAATGCAATACCTACTATCTCTTTGTAAAAAAATTTTTTTAATGCGATTTCTCCGAAACGGTGTTTTCTTACCATTCAATATATAAAAAAGATTAAATATTTTACTATTTATATTGTATTATAAAATTTATCTTATTCAGCTTTTATTTTGTAGACTATGTTAGAATCTTGAGACACCACTGTTAATATTTTCTTAAGATTGCTTATCTGCGAGGGCGCGTTATCTGGAGCAAATATACGGGGCGTAATAGTATAACTAATAATAATATTTAAGAAATATCAGTAATAGGGGTACATAGTGACCAATGAGGGGCAACACAAAGCCGTGAGATTTAGCGCGGCTCAACTGGCGACACAAAAAAAATCTTGCCGACAAAGGGTTGTCTTCGTGAGTGACAAGCCGCTCTGTATAGACGGGTGCATTTTCACAGGGTATTGGTAAAATTGTTGAGGTAAAAGACTAACGTATTGCAATATGTAATTTGTATTATATGTGACAACAAATTACAGGAGACGAAAAACTCCACCATTGTATAAATTGTGTACTTTTCATATTTAGTCATAAAAAACGCCTTTATTAAACCAAACTCATTTTTTAGATAATATAATTATATTTGCTTTGTTCTTTTACCAATAATTTGTTTAATTAAGTGAGTTAATAATTGCGTCAATTATCACACAAAAGATTTTAGTCACTTGTTTTCCAACTTAAATTTTCTCCTGATTTTATATGTTTTTTTATTGTTAAGGTAAATATATTAAAAACTAATTTCTATCAATGTTATGCGATGAAAAGTATTGCTATATGATGAGAAATATATGATTTGGTATTATTTACGATAAAATAATGTCAATACATATCGGTTGTGAAAAGGAAAATGGACGTAACCTACGCATAACAAATTTTAAAGAAGGCACAAAAAATGTTTTTGATGATTTTAGCCAAAGAAAAATTATAAAAACACACAACCTTGAAATGCAAAAAGACATATATATGTATAATGTAATATTAATACTTTCGATGGATTCGGCGGTAAATTTGTGGAAGTTCATTTTAATATAAAATAAAAATAACTTTGATTATTCCACGTATTGTGTTACAAAATGTGACACGTGTTTCGCCTCTTTAAGAGGCATCCTCAGACAACTACTTTGCAAATGTTTGCTTAAGTACCAATTACTTTACTATTACGAATTACTTTACTAATACGAATAATTTCGTACTTAAGCAAACATTTGCGAAAGTAGTTGTCTGAGGATGCCTCTGAAAGAGGCGAAACACGTGTCACATTTTGTAACACAATTCGTGGAATAATCAAAGTTATTTTTATTTTATATTATTGTGATATTAATTTAATAAACTGTTTAAAAATACTCATTATTAATTATTTTCTAGCTAAACATGCTAAAATTAGGTACTAATTTGTTGTTTTCCTCTAACATACTTTTGATAGAACGTGTATCAAGTTGTATGTTTTATGATTATCGAAAAAAAACTGTGGGTTATGCTTTTGTCTTTTTTGTCTTTCCACAGTCGATATGTGATTCCCAAACATACCAAGTATAATTCACCAGTTGTGTCTGTACATTCATCGCTTTCTTTGTACTCAGGAGAAAGTATTTTGTTGAATGTGTGTAGAATAATAATATTTTTTACTAAAATGCATACATTTCTTATTTAACTTTGTGAAATATTTTTATCGCACTGTGCGACACACATATTTCTTTTTAAAAATGAACATTTGTCTCCGACAAAGTAGTTTCCAATA